>LR812531.1:55085247-55745247 GCA_903798195.1 Danio kyathit
TGCTTGCATCAAAAGGCAAGCAAGTTTTTCTCAAAAAATTGTTTTCTGGCATACACATAGTTCATGTGGTTGTTGTTATTCATTCATTTTCCATTGGCTTAGTCCATTATTTATCAGGGGTTGCCAAAGTGGAATGAACCGCCAACTATTCCGTTGTATGTTTTATGCAGCGGATGCCCTTCCAGCCGCAACCCAGTACTGGGAAACTCCCATATACACTCATTCACACTCATACACTACGGCCAATTATAGACGTCATTAGTTTATTCAATTCACCTGTAGCGCATGTGTTTGGACTGTGGAACCGGAGCACACGGAGGAAACCCATGCCAACATGGGGAGAACATGCAAACTCCACACAGAAATGCCAACTGACCCAGCTGGGACTCGTACCAGCGAACTTCTTGCAGTGAGGCGACAGTACTAACCACTGAGCCGCTGTGCCACCCTGATGTTATTTCATTTCTTCTTGTCGGCTTTGTCCCTTGCGGGGTCGCCACAGCGGAATGAACCGCCAACTTATCCAGCACGATTTTACGCAGCGGATGCCCTTCCAGCCGCAACCCATCTCTGGGAACTTCCACACACACATTCACACTCATACACTATGGACAATTTAGCTTACCCAATTCACCTGTACTGCATGTCTTTGGACTGTGGGGGAAACCGGAGCACCCGGAGGAAACCCACGCAAACCCAGGGAGAACATGCAAACTTCACACAGAAACGCCAACTGACCCAGCCCAGCCGAGGTTCGAACCTGCGACCCAGCGACGTTCTTGGCAACAGCACTACCTACTGCGCCACTGGGTTGCCCCCTGATGTTATTATACCACTGATATGCAGTTATTTTGTAAATAATTAAGGGATCAACAATTTTCACTGAACTAATATGGGTGGTATTAAAAGTCATAGCTTTAAAAGAGAGTCTGCGGGGTCTTAAAAAGTAATAAAAGTTGTAAAAAAAATTATTTTTGAGAAAATTAAGGCTCCTAAAATCTATTAAAAGGGCCTAAATGTCATTTTTGAACACTGTAAAACCCAAAAAGTTAAGTTAACTCGAACCATTTGAGGATACCGATTGCAACAAACCATTTAAGTTCAAAAACTAATCCTAATGAGTACTGTAAACTTAATCCATTTACATAAATGAAGCAATTTGAGCACAGTAAAACCCAATAAGTTAAGGCAACTCAAACCGCATTTCTCAAAACAATTAGTACAAACTGCAAAACTTAGTAGCCTGCAAAGCGCGTCACTTGCTCAAAATGGAGAGCTCATTCCTCAAAAGCAAGTATTGATGTCAATGAAAGTGTCAGTGTCATCAAGATGAAAAGTCCTTACACCATTGTTTATGAACAAGATTTGTCCTGTTTTCATTATGAGAGTTTCCTCTGGACATTTATTTGAATGCTAAAAAGTCAGATTTTGGTGACACTTCCTGAAAATGCTCAAGACAGCACTATATGCTATTTGCACAGCCGTTTGAAAACTACAGTAAAGTTAGACATCACTGCATTTAGTGAGGTATCTGAGTACAAGACACTGAATATGTGTGTTTCACATGTTTACTGCATTTTCCGTTTGCAATTCTAATTTATTCACAGCATTGTGCAAAAGAATAAACACACCCTTATTTACAACAAACATAAACTTCCTTTGGGTAGAGCTGTGCACAAATGTAAACAATATTGCAGTACATATTGGAACTGAACCTACAACATACACAGGTCTGTAAATCATTCATCAAATTGTTCAATTTAGAAGGCGTTTTCAGGAAAAAAAAAATTTAAAAACGTTTTATAAAATTAGCTTGACAGATTTTGACAACATTTTTGTATGTAATGACTGAAGTAATGAAATGAGGACTATTTGTTTTATGTGGAATGACTATTCAGCAAATGATAATGTTACAAACAGCAGAGAGTTGTATGAAAGCAATTGATGCATGTCCAAAAGCATTTGCAATTTGTTGGAAGGAATGAGAAACTGCTACGATGATCTGCACAAATGACTAATTGTTTTGAGAAATGCATTACTGTTGTGCAAATGTAAATAATGTAAGAAATGCACCAAAGCCACTGAGAAAAAACTAATCTGTGAACTTACTCCATTTGAGTTGAAGTAATGAGGTATTTAATTAACTCATTACCTTCAACACAGAGTTCAAAACTCTTTTCAAATGAGTAGAATTAACTTTTAGTAAATTTTGAGTTACAGTTTTTCTTGTTTGCTTTGACCTGGTTAAACAAACTATAGGTTCCACTCTAATTTCCCCATCACTAACCCAGCCGAGCAGAAGACAGGTCTTGCAAATGTGTAAACCCATTCTCATTGGATTGATACATTTTCCCCAACATTTTTCAAAACAGTTAACACGGATGTCATTCAAGCAATCCAAACCCCATTGTTTTAGCCATGGAAATCAAGCAGAAACCATCTATTCCTAACCATTAGAAACTACCAAGATTAGTATGAAATCTCTGAATCACCGGTTTGACACTCCTTCATACAAATCTTCAATTAGCAATCAGTCTGCAAACCTCATAAAAAAAGGTGGTATGTTGATAGCCAGCATGGATGGAGGAGGTCAATAGTGGCTATGTCTTCTACACTGATAGATTTTACTTTATTTTGGTTTACATGTGTTTTCTGTAATATTCTTTTTGTTTATTCTATCCATACATCTGACCATCCATCCATCCATCCATATTTCTTTTGTTTATTACATCCATCCATCCATCCATCCATCCATCCATCCATCCATCCATCCATCCATCCATCCATCCATCTATCATCTATCCTTCTTTTGATTATTTGGTCCACGCATCCATCCATCTTTTTATTTTGTTTTTTACAGTATTCCAGTTTTCAGCCACAGTTTAAAAAATTTCATGGATTCAATACAATTTTAATCAAAGCATGTCCTATTCTGGATCCAATTCTTTGCAAAAAGGCTAAGTTGACACAGGCTACATAGAAAGACAACAAACGGCACTGGCAATAGGCTACAATGTCAAGCAATGGTGCACTGATTCACACTGAGTTCTGTATTTTGTATTTTGTTGTCCATTGTGGAATGGTTGATTGACATAGCTCATATACTTGTTCGCAAGTTGTGTAGTTTGAAGGCAAAATTTGCTTTTTTTTTTAATATAATTATTTTTTAGGGGTTTTCACCTTTATTTGATAGGACAGTAGAGAGTATTGACAGGAAAGAATGGGGAGCAGAGAGAGGGGAAGGATCAGCACAGGACCGCGAGGCGGAATCGAACTCGGGTCGCCGTGAACACCGGAGTGCATGTGTCGACGCACTAACCACTACACCACTGGCGCCGACCAAAATTTGCTTTTGTTGCATATTTTAAATGTTTTGACACGGTTAGAGCCTTTTGCAAGCAACATGTGTAATTTTGACCATGAGTGCTGCTGTTTAGTTCTGTGTGTTAACTGTTTTGAAAATGTGGAGTTTCAGTTGACAGCCGCATCAAAGCAAATAAGAAAAACTGTAACTACACACACTTCATTTGATAAAGTTGACTGGGGTTTTACAATGAAGGTATTCATTTTTGTATGAGGTTTAAATTATACATGTGTATTTGTATAAAGAGATTTTAGTTTTTTTTAAGAGAGTTTAATCATTGCATAAGCAAATAGTGGGATTTTGTGTAGTTTGTTTGGTTGTCATGTCTGCCCTCACTAGTTGCTGCATTATACACTGAAAAACTATCGGTAAATGTGCGGTTTTCCATATTATGTGATTCAAGTTTGTATTTTCTCCCACTTATTTATGCTTTTGAATGCATTATGGGAGCTTGATTTTTCTTCTTTTACATTGAAAAGTTTAAAAAAAGTGTTATTTATTATTATTTTAATAGTCTCACAGCAAGAAAATCAGTGTACATTTAACTCAATTTGAGTTTAACTTAACACTCCTTGGGTGTACATATGACTCCCTCCATTTTGGAGTTAAAATAACACTTTCTAAAGTGTGAAAATTGTACATTACTTTTAGAGTTTAGTTTAACACAAGAGTTTATTCTTACATCGACCTGGAGTGTGTGTTACCCTTCAAAGTGTTAATATATTACCTTTTTTCCTACATTATAAATTGGTGTGTGTGTGACAGATATCAATTATGTTTCAACTTTCAAATTTTAAATTTCAAATCAAGATTTCAAATATGTTGAAAATAGTCATCCAAAAACAAACAAAGGTTTTTATTAGGAATTGGCCATGTGAATAAAGGCTTTTTATATTTTTCACATTTTTCGAGTGCCTTGGACTGATTTTTGTATGTTGAAAATAGTTTTCATTTATTAAATGTTCATTAAACTTTTCAGAAATAATTTCAATACATTCAACTCTTTGCATTTTAAAATGCAACAAGACATGTTTCAAGTTTAAGTAAAACATACTGGTTTGATCTCTGTTTGTCTGAAAGAACCGGTTCGAGTAAAAAAACTGGACTTCCCATTACTAGTGGGAAATACACTGCATATTGGGTTAAAAGTTTAACACTGAAAAAAAACTCTTAAATATAAGCTCTTTCACACTGGTGAATTAAAATGTACTCTGGTTTTAACACTGAACAACACCAAAAAAATCACACTGTATATTTAACACTGGAATTTTTGCTGTGCTGAAGTGATATATTGTCTGGGTGGTGTTGTATATATGGTACAAAACCCTTGTAATAAACTGCCAGTACATGTTCTGTTATTTTACAGACTTATTTCTCTATATATTATTTCTCATTATACTATTATAACTACTAAAATCTCAATAAAAGTCACTTTATTAAAGTGTAGAGTTAAATTTTCAACATCAAAAGTCAAAAGCAGAGATCAAGGTCATATTATGACATTTTTAAGACCCATATACTGTAGGTTATGTGCTCACCTGAGGAAAAGCATGTTTTGAAAGTGCAGCAATAACTTTATCTTAAACAGCCAGAGATGAACAGAGTTTATGAATACCATAAACACTTAATAAACAGGTAATTAGTAGTTTATTAAGCTAAGGCCCGGTTTCACAGACAGGGCTTAGACTAGCCAGGATTAGGCCATAGTTCAATTAGGACATTTAAGTAATTTTTATAAACATGCTTAGAAAAAAACATTACTGATGTACATCTTGAGACAAAACAAAGGCACTGATATATTTAAAAATCAATCAGTGCAATGTTATTTTAGTTGAAACAGCTCAGACTTACATTTTAGTCTAGGACTAGGCTTAAGCCTTGTCTGTGAAACCGGGGGTAAAAGTCTTAGTTAATGCTTTGTAAAAAGCAAGATTTTTTTCTTTAAAATAAAATGCGACACGTCATTTTTATTGTGAGGTGCATAGTTAAATAAAATTTATTTTTGAATGAGATTACAAATATATTTGTAGTATTCATTCATTCATTTTAATTTGGTTTAGTCTCTGATTTATCAGAGGTCACCACAGCGGAAGGAACCGCCAACTACTCCAGCATATATTTTATGCAGCGGATGCTCTTTCAGCCACAATCCAACACTGGGAAACACCCATACACTCTCAATCAGACTCATACACTACGGTCAATTTAGCTTATTCACTTCCCCTATAGCGCATGTGTTTGGACTGAGGGGGAAACCAGAGCACCCGGAGGAAACCCACGCCAACACGGGGAGAACATGCAAACTCCACACAGAAATGCCAACTGGCCCAGCTGAGACTCAAACCAGCGACCTTCTTGCTGTGAGGCAACAGTGCTAAGCACTGAGTCACCGTGTCGCCCTAATAATAATACAACATATATAAATTAATACAGTAACAAAAATGACCCAATAAAATGTATGATAAATAAAGAAAAATAAGTATCAGGGGAGTTAAAGTTCTCAAAAAATGAAACCAAATCTCTAATGAAGTATATAATATCTTTCATCTCTCTTAATGTCTTCAAATATATCCCAAATTTTTCTTTAAACACCACAAGTCTTGGGGGAATTTTGAAAAAAATGTACAGTTATGAATGTCCAATATCAACAAATTATTTATTATATAAGAAAACACTAAAAAACTGTGCCCTGCGAAAAACATGCCTGCGTTCACGCCCTATGGTTCACGCGCTTCCTGGACGCAGCTCTCCGATTGGTCAGACGCCCGGAAAAGCGTCACGGTATAACAACATGTCCGCGTTCATTTGAAACAGAATAGTGTGCTCAGTTTGCTTTTCACCGCATACTTTGATGAGTTTGTACGTTTCTCTGAGCGAGCAGGAGATTGCAGAGGGAGAGGCATCTGTTAAAGGGAAGGACCGCACTCCAGGACTGGAAGATCGACTATTTGTTATTATCAGGTGAATATTGGAGCGGGTGTTGCTAACTTAGCTGTAGCGCCGCGGCTAATGCTGACAGCATGACAGACCGGGTTTACCTTGAAGTTTTACGTATTATAAACAACAGAAAAGAGCTCATGTGCAGTGTAATCTATGTTTTTACTCAGTGATTTAATGAAATGGTTAATCGCACATCATAACAAATATAACCGCTATTTGGCCAACGATAATGATTTGAAATGTCACTAAATGTATTTTCCCTAACTTATACTATTGCGTGAACAGTTGATGTTTAAGAAACATACTGACAGATATTGAGCTAAAGTTGGTTTCTTATTCGGACTTTAACCTATTCAATATAATTTCTGAAAAGTATTCTTTGCTAATTCTCAAAAGGGAAATCATTATCAGTGGTAGAAAGACTACTGAAAAATCTGAAGTAAAAGTACAATTTCTTGCCTAAAATGTAGTGCAAGTGGAGTAAAAGTATATGAGCAATTCCAGTGTTATGGATGTGACATTTGCAGTAATAACTCAAAACATAAAGTGACGGAGAAAGTATATGTTAACATTATATTGAAAAATCTGTTTATATTTTCCAAAACAACTGACCACAGTGTTATGGGATCAGAAAAATATCAATCTGTAAACATATTTTATACTTTAAATGAGGGAAATAAACATGCGTTATGGATGTGACCAAAAAAGTCTGAGTTTACAGACTGCAACACGGGTGTTCAAACTCGGTCCTGGAGGGCCGGTGTCCTGGAGAGTTTATCTCCAACTTGCTTCAACACGACCTGCCAGGATGTTTCTAGTATATCTATAAGAGATAGAGGTAAAGTTGGTTTTATATTCGCACATTCAGTCATTTAGAAGTCTCTACATTGTTTACTTTGTTACTTTGAATATTCGATCGAAAGTAGCATGCAAGTATGACTTCTAAACAACATTAACAATATCAAATCGACAGTGAACAATGTTGTACTTTAATAGTCATTTGCTGCTTATATGATTTCCCTATTTAGAATTTGCAAATAATACTTTTCTGAAATTATATTATTAAGGAGAAAGTCTGAATATCCGAATATAAAACCAACTTTACCTCTATCTATAAGAGCTTGTTTAGCTGGTTCAGGTGTGTTTGATTAGGGTTGGAGCTAAACTCTCCAGGACACCCGTGGTCTACAACATACTTTGTAGAAATACAGTGAATTAAACTGCACAACCCAAAAGGAACAATGCTAATCAAAATGATATCAGTCGGATCACTATAGAATAAAAATGATTTATTATATTTGACATTTTTGTATTTATAAGGAAAAACCCCTCGTTATGGATGTGACGGATGTGAAATTACCACTTGTGTGACTTTGGTAAATCAAATATAATTGAGAACACTGACAGAGCCATTTTTGAGTATTTTTACAGTAATGTAAAATATGAGCCTACTCAAAAAAGGTAGAAAGGGTTTCGCTATTTTGGTAAAAACTTAATTTTTTTTCATGGCTTGGTTGACATTTGCATGGAATTGCTCATATGTTGTAAATGTTACTCAAAGTATGAGTAAAAATTAGACCTTTTAAAAGTACTCAAGAGTATCGTTAGTGATGTGTGTAAACGTAACATTCTGTAGTGCATTCAGTTATTTATAAGACGATAATATTAAGTTAGATGTAGGTTGTGACGTCAGGTGACCAAAATTCAATGTCTAGCCAGCGTCCAAGGACAATGTTATTTTGATGTCCAATAATGACGTCAAATGAGTTGATATTTGGTTGATTTTAGGTTGTGTTAGAAACTGACCAAAATCCAACGTCTTAAACCAACGTCATATTGACGTCAAATACTCATAATTATTCAACAGGTATTGCAACCAAAATCCAAAGTCTGATAGATGACATAGTGGTAACGTCCACACAACGTCAAGCTGTAACATCATTAGATGTTGATATTTGGTTGATTTTAGGTTGGACGTTGTACATTGACGTCGGCCAGACGTTGGGTTCTGATGTCAACCCGATTTTCATTTCCAAACAAAATGTATTGTCCCCATGACGTTGGGGTGTAATGTCAGTCTGAAGTAAACATAATATATTATAGACAAATATATATGAGGAGACAGGCAGTGTAGGCACAGGTTTTTGGCTATATACATATATATATATATATATATATATATATATATATATATATATATATATATATATATATATATATATATATATATATATATATATATATATATATATATATATATATATATATATATTTATTTATTTATATATATATATATATATATTGTAATAAGGCATGGGACGATAACCGTTTTCAAGGTATACCGCGTTTTGGAAAAGTCAAGGTTTTAAAACCGCCAAAATTTTCTGCTATACCGTTCCTAAGGTATGTGTAAGATCTTTTATTTCTTTAATCTTTTATTTATTTTTTTTTAGTTTTTTAGGACAACAGTATCTCCAGCAGGGGATCCTTGTCTCTTGTTGCTGCTGTGTGTTTCTGTGTGACAATTGTGCCTGTCCTGTTCTCCGGTTCGCTTTGTGTTTTGAGCTGTACATCTGTTCTGAATGTCCCATACTAAACTTGCTTAAATCTACTAAAAGGGAAGTGAAAGTGAAGTACGTCACGTGACTTACATTTTTACACACACGTAGTTGATTCTCTGTTAATGCACTAGGTCAAAAGCGGGTGCTACTCTGTGTGTGTTTGTTCCAGTGAGTGCAGTTGAGTAAGGGCCGTGTGACGCCGAGGATGTTTTTTTCCTATTTACATATTTCTCTTTAGTTATTTAGAGGTGGGGGGAGGGATTAGTTAGCGGGTGTTTAATTTGTTATTTTCTTTTATTTGGCACCGCTTATTTTCCTTCCCTCTATCAGGTTTGTTTAATTCATTTTGCATTTATTGTACACATTTGTAAATATATTTTGGGTGATTTAAATTTTCTTTTCCTTTATTGTAATAAAGCGAACCACTTTTTTGTCACGTCGTTGTCTGTCGATTCATAGCAGCTATCGTCTCAGGGGAATTCTTAAAATATTGGGTTGTCATAATTATGTTAAGCCCTTTTTCATCCTCCGAGCCACACGGGGCGTAACACTGTGTCATTTCATTTTATTACACATAACTTCTTTTGTGAACTAATTAGATTTTCTTTCTTGGCATACTGTATATGGATTTCTTTGGTTGTTTCCAACATCTGGTGAATATTTCAAGTCAACAGCATCTTTAGAAATATGATTTCTGAGAAAAATGGTGACGTGTTCGATACTTATTTCCCCTGCTGTATATGAATCCAGAAAAATAAAAATGTGCTAAAAGTGTTTTGTTAAAAAGGTGTGCAAGACATTATTTTCAGTATATATGATGAGATGCAATCCATGAAAATAACTTGTCATTCGTTCAAACCTAATTGACCTCTATTGTGTACCTGTGATTTCCAGAAATAATGCTGATATTGGGAACTCATGTCGCACGTCTATGAAGAGAGAGCCACAATGATAGCCGCAGGCGAATTGCAGTCGTTTGTCCCATTCGGTCGTGAGCACTGCAAAAATCACCCGAATGCTGTGAATCTCCAGCTGCGGCAGCTCCAGCCGGCGTCTGAGCTCTGGTCCTCCGATGGTGCGGCCGGACTCGTGGGATCCCTTCAGGAGGTCACTTTACAGGAGCGTGACAAGGTACATTTTCCCATATAGCTATGTGTTTCGGTCCCACTTTATTTTGAGTGGCCTTAACTACTATGTACTTGCATCAAAAAATTAATACAATGTAGTCATAATGTATTGCAGAACACCTATTGAGGTGGGATACGGGTAGGGTTAATGACAGGTTTGGTGCTATGGGTAGGTTTAAGTGTGGGTTAAGATCATAGACTGTAAAAGATATGGACGTAGTATCCGTGACGTCACCTATAGGTTTCTGAACACTGCAAAAGAAGCTACAAGTAGGCGCGGCCAACCGTCGCCATTTTGTCTGCGCGTCATCGCACCAAACGCGGGATACCAAATAAGGGCAAAGAGGCGGAGAGTGAGCGGAGCTACAGACGCATGCTGGATTCTCAGCATTTTGCTTAGACCTGGCTTAAGACAGACTTATTACTTTGGGAGAACGCTTAATACTTCATTACCTGCGACTCGTTTGTGTTCTGACCACACGTGCTTGGTTGTACACTATATCAATAAAGTGTTTAGATTTTTAAAAACACTGTTGTAACACATTGAGCCACTAAACATTGTTCTTATGACGTTTTTCGACAGGAGGAAAACGTGAATTACTATCAAACACTTCAGATATAGTCTGTGTTCGTAAATGCAAGGCTGTTTATAAAATCCAGCACTAACACTGTATGACAACGCTTCAGATGACTGTTTTATAGCCTACAGCTAATCAATCTGTCAGATTCTGGAGTGCATTACAGGTCTAAAGAGCATTTAAATGATAAATGATCCTAAATAAAACAAATACATTTATAGAGATGGTATAGAAGTATATAATTTCACTCACCTGTGAAATGGAGGCAACTTGAACGGTTTGTAAGCACAATTAAGTCCACACAGCATGCCATATCATCTGATAATTGGAGAAAATAATTCCAAAAGGCAAATGACGGTGTAAAGAAACATTAACCAAAACAAATACACGATTTATATGCCGAGCTCAGCGGCTAATTAGCCAGAATCAGCTGAGGTGACGAGACAGCGAGCAGCAAGGGCTAGCTGTCACTCAAGTGGCCACGCCCTTAATTATGCAAACTTAATATAACCTAATAAAAACGAAACGGATGAGTTATAAAAAAATTCACCCCCCTCAGAGTTGTCATGAAGGGTAATCATAGCTATATGAACCAAAGCCATCGTTTGTACCAGGCTGTAAACATGTTTTTATCAGCTGTAAAAATGGCCAATTTACCAATGCAGAAAGAAAGCACTTGGACTTCCTGGAGCCAGCCCCCCAAGGCGAGTCGATGAATTGCAGTTTTAGTTACTTCCGTATTGGCTTCCCGAGGGAGAGCGGGAGGTTGCCGCTTGGTTAAGATGTAAAAACATGTACATTTTAAGTCAAAATTATTAGTGCTCCCGTGATTTTTTTTTTCTTTTTTAAATATTTCCCAAATTATGTTTAACAGAGCAAGGAAATTTTTCACAGTATTTCCTATAAAATTTTTTCTTCTGGAGAAAGTCTTATTTGTTTTATTTCGGTTAGAATTAAAGCAGTTTTTAATTTAAAAAAAATAATTTTAAGGTCAATATTATTAGCCCCATAAGCAATATTTTTTTTTCGCTTGTCTACAGAACAAACCACTGTTATACAATGATTTGCCTAATTACTCTAACTTGCCTAATTAACCTAGTTAAGCCGTTAAATGCCACTTTAAGCTGTATAGAAGTGTCTTGAAAAATATCTAGTCAAATATTATTTACTGTCATCATGGCAAAGATAAAATAAATCAGTTATTAGAAGTGAGTTATTAAAACTATTATGTTTAGAAATGTGTTGAAATGATCTTTACGTTAAACATAAATTGGGTAAAAAATATAAAGCGGGGCTAATAATTCTGACTTCAACTGTATTTACACAATAAGTAAGTTGTAACAAATTATTAATTTCAGTTTAAGTACATATTAGTTAAGACCACCTAATATAAAGTGTTTCTTCTGTGTAGGATGATCACTTCTATTTTTCCATTATACACAGAGTTAGCCATGTGGTGATGTTTAATATATCATGATATTGACCATGCACAATGTTGATATTGTGGTATACGGTGTCGTAAATTAATTATTTATTATTTACATTTTTAGAGTGCATTTAATAATATTCAAATTTTATTGGCAGTTGTTGGTCATCACAGCACCAATGCTGGAAGACTTAAGGGGTTAGTTCAACCTAAATTTAAATTTACTCACTGTTTACTCAATTTCAAGCGGTTCCAAACCATTATGAGTTTCTTTCTTCTGTTAAATACAAAAGAAGGTGTTTTGAAGAAAGCTGGACATGTAACCATTGACCATTTTTTTCTCTACTATTGAATTCAATGGTTACAGGTTTTCTGCTTTCATCAAAATATCTTCTGAGTTCATAAATAGATAGAAACTTAGGCAGGTTTGAATAAAGTAAATGGTGAGTTAATGATGACACAATTTTCATTTTAGCGTGAACTATCCCTGAAGTAAGTGATTTATTTTCAAACACAAACATTTTCAAATGCTAATCTTACCTACGACTTTAAATAGCGTGGTTATTAATAATCCTTTTGTTTGTTAACTCTGTACAGTAAAGTATTAACATTAATTAATCACTTAATGGATTAGCATTTATTTATCTAAAGCGATGTTAATACTTTATTAAAAGTTGCGTTATACTTTGTTAAAATGCATTTAAATCAAAAGTTAATATCTAATCAAATTTTGCTGTATTTTAATATATATAACTATAATCTGTTTTTTCTCACTGTTGGTTTTAATGCATTAATGTTTATTAATGGGATCTTATTATAAAGTGTCACCTATTGTACTTTTTCATCATTTGCCAATTTAATTTGTTTAATAAATTAGTTTACTTTGAACATGTACAGTTGAAGTCAGAATTATTAGCCCCCCTTTGAATTTTTTCTTCTTTTTTAAATATTTCCCAAATGATGTTTAAGAGTTCAAGGACATTTTCACAGTATGTATGATAAAAAATTTTCTTTCAGGAAAAAGTCTTATTTGTTTTATTTCGGCTAGAATAAAAGCAGTTTTTAATTTGTTAAATCAATATTATTAGCCCCTTTAAACTATATATTTTTCGATTGTCTACAGAACAAACCATCGTTATACAATAACTTGCCTAATTACCCTAACCTGCCTAGTTAACCTAATTAACCTAGTTAAGCCTTTAAATGTCACTTTAAGCCAGGCATGTCCAAGCTCGGTCCTGGAGGGCAAAGTTTAGTTCCAACCCCAATCAGACACACCTGGGCCAGCTAATCAAGCTCTTACTAGGCTTTCTAGAAACATCCTTGCAGGTGTGTTGAGGCAAGTTGGAGCAAAAATCTGCAGGACACTGGCCCTCCAGGACCGAATTTGGTCCTGGAGGGACCTGCTTTAAGCTGTATAGAAGTGTCTTGAAAAATATCTAGCAAAATATTATTTACTGTCATCATGACAAAGATAAAAGAAATCAGATATTAGAAATAAGTTATTAAAACTATTATGTTTAGAAATGTGTTGAAACAATCTTCTCTCGTTAAACAGAAATTAAGGAAAAAAATAAAAAGGGGGGCTATTAAATCAGGGGGGCTAATAATTCTGACTTCAACTGTAAATAAAAAAACCTATATATTTTTGGTTATTATACCGGTTAAAGTGAACAACATAGATCAATATTGTGATCCGTATATCACGAAAAAATCTTCAGCAATTAATCGCAACATGAAAATTTGATTTTGTTTTGAGCTTGATTTTGGTGTGATTGGCAGGAGCGCTGGCAGCTAAGGAAGGGAACGGCTGCTGATGATGTTGAATATGACGAGGAGCTGTATGTGGCTGGAAACATGGTCATCTGGAGTCGTGGCAGTAAGAATCAAGCCTCATGTGTGTACAAGGCCTTCACAGTCGACAGCCCAGTTCAGCAGGTACTGTCTGCAAAAACAAACAAGCAAAAGCAAAAGCTAGACGTTTTCCCAGAACAAATGTCATTTTTATTCATTATAGTTATAATTAATATGTTTATATAATGTTATATAATGTTTTTTTTTTATATGTAAATATAATTAATTATAGTTATAATTAGTATAACAATAATCCTGTTATTTGGCAATATTTACATTTTTTTGGCTAATTAGTATTATTGTAATGTGTAATGTGGTAAATATGTGGGTCAAAGTGTAATAGACCGTTAATTCCCCCCTGGACATTAGAATGTGTCTTGTTGAATTAAAAAGAATTTTGAGCAAAACATAATGACCATCATCAACTTGAACTATGAACAGAATGAGGGTAAAAAAATTCTGCACGTAAAGACACATCAACAAGTTGCTTTGCATTTTAATGATCTTAAATGAGAAAAAGTCTAGAATTACCTAGATTTGGTTAGGAATTTGCACTTCAATCAGTGAATGAGGTGGCGCAGTGGGTAGCGCTCTCACCTCAAAGCAAGAAGGTCACTGGTTTGAGCCTCGGCTGGGTCCTTTCTGTGTGGAGTTTGCATGTTCTTCCTGTGTGCGCTTGGGTTTTCTCCGGGTGTTCCGGTTTCCCCCACAAGTCCTAAGACATGTGGTACAGGTGAATTGGGTAAGCTAAATTGTCCTTAGTGTATGTGTGTGAATGAGTGTGTATAGATGTTTCCCAGTGATGGGTTGCAGCTGGAAGGGCATCCACTGCGTAAAACATATGCTGGATAAGTTGGCGTCTCATTCCGCTGTGGCGACCCCAGATTTGTAACGGGACTAAGCCGAAAAGAAACTGAATGAATGAATGAATGAATGAATGAATGAATGAATGAATGAATCAGTGAATGAACCACATTGAGTATGGATAACCATTCCTGACCATACTCACTTGACTTAATTTCTAACAACAATAAAACCAAAACTGTGTTCTAAAAGATAAAATACTCTATTTAAGACCCCCAAATATTTAAAATTGTCATTTAAAAATCATTATGCTTCGGTAAAAAATGTATAGTATAATAATTTTTTTTGTCATCACTTTTATATATTTTAATAACCACAATTTAGAATAAAAATGTTGTTTCTTTATATACATATGTGTTACACTGGATGATGATGAAATGTTTTTTTTCCACTTGTTTTTTTTTGTATTTTCGTTTAAAAATCTTATTTAATTTATGTATTCATTTGTTTGTTGTTTTTGATTTGTATATTAATTATTAAAATGTTTTTGCCATGAAAATAGCCATGCTGACATGGCATTAAACAAAAAAAAATATTACATTACATTGTATTTCCATTTAACAAAGTTTATTCATTTATTTATATTGGTGAACGTTATTAAAGTCAATCTCTGGATTTAACGCTTTGTATGTATATAAAATCACTTATGTAAATGTAATTTCGTGCAGAAAACAAAAGGCAAATTTAGTTTCATAGGCATATTTTAAGTTCTCCAAATTATTGGTGCTTCTCTGTTGTTTCTAATTCAGTATACTAAAGTATAATGTTTTTGCAATTGTTTTACAGGCTCTTTGGTGTAATTTCACTGTCCCTCAGGCTAAAAAAGATGGTAAGAATGTTAAGCAGTTTTGTGTTGATGTATATTGTTATTGTACAAATGTATTTATTTATATTAGTATGTTATTTATTTGATCAAAATAAAAATACAGCTAAACAATAAGCTAAGAAATAATATCGCAGACTGTCAATATATTTTAAAATTAACTTGATTCCTGTGATACAGCGCTAAATATTTTTTTTCTTAACTGTCACACAATCCTTTAGAAATCATTTGATGCTAAAAATACTACTTTGCTATCACAGCACTACGATACATTTCAGTATGTTTTATTAAAATTTATCAGTAGAGTGTATGTCATGCTGGAAATTGTTTTAAAAGTTGCCTCCTGGAGGTTTTATTTTATGTAATGCATGTTTGCTAAGAACAGTTATGATTGGTAATAAATACTCAGTTTTTATTTTCAATGTTGCCATTTATATAGCCAAAGCTGCTGATAGGGCATTAATTAGTAGGTAGGTGGGTAAGTAAGTAAGGTAATGTAAGTATGTAAAGCAATATAAGTTAAGCCAGGGGTTCTCAACCTTTTGCAAGCTGGGCCCCCCTCAAAGCTGGTTCATTGCAGTTGGGGCCCCAGTGACCCCAGTGGCTACACGTGCATGCGTGTATTTCACAAAGACTAAAGGAAAGCTTTAACTGTAGCCTATATTCTGACTAGTTTATTCATTATATATATATATATATATAAATAAATATAAAATTAACTTAATACGACCTCACGTTTTATACGTTTGCAGCCTCTGCAACTTTTGTCCGTCATAATTAATTCGGATGGTTCGATTTCTTTTTATTATTTTTTTTTTTCTTCTGCATTTTTCGCATCCGTAGCAAATACTGTATTTTGAGGGGTGTTTTTGACAATTGAGAGCCACCAAATGGTGAATATGAAAAACGAATACGACAGTTTCGAAGTTAGTCAGGGTGCAAGGACCTTTTGAGGCTTGCGCAGCTTCTCGAGGAGAAATCAAACAAATGAGCGCCGTTTTCTAAAGTCTATGAGCGCAGCACACACAAATAAACTAAGTTGACATACTGCAGTTAAATTTCAAAATGTGGTGTTTTTATATTTATAACATTTGAATACAGTTCAGCAACATACATCACACGACCTGACGACCAAGAGAGCTGACAATTGACCATCACTTAATTTACCATCACCTCACGATTGAAAATGTGACACTGATTTCATACAGGGTTCATACAGGCACAACCTAATGAAAATCAAGGACTTTTAAGCACTTTTTCCAGCACCTATTTTTAGGACTTGCAGTTAATTTGAAAAATGAATATCCAGAATATCGCATATCCAGTTTTTGAGGCTAACGTACATGACTGTTCTCTCGTGTTAAAATAAAGCACCAGCGACATTTGAAATAAATAATTGTGCAATACCTGCATTCCCGCGGCAACAAACAGACTGTAATAAACAAGGCTTCAGAAGAGTGACAGGGCAGAGGCAAGTAAACTAACCATCGGAGAGAAGAGAGCGAAACGTGTGCAGATCGCCGAAATGGCAGGATGTCCGCAGTTTAATTACTCTTATATATAAAAAATAATAAAATGTATTATGTATATTTGATGAAAAAGTGACTGATTTGGTCTATTTTATCAGCGAAAATAGATCCGATGAATCCGAACAAAGATCACAAATTTGCAAATTTTTTTCTCCCATCCTGTAGCCTACTCGCCCCATTCCCCTCCCCCCTCCCCCCATGCAAGAGTGCCCCACCGGTTGAGAACCACTAAGTTAAGCAATATATAGTTGAAGTCAGAATTATTAGCCCCCCTTTGAATTTTTTTCTTCTTTTTTAAATATTTCCCAAATGATGTTTAACGGAGCAAGGAATTTCACAGTATGTCTGATAATATTTTTTCTTCTGGAGAATGTCTTGTTTTATTCAAAATTAAATTTTAATAACTTTAATAATTAAAATTTTTTAGCCCTTTTAGCTTATATATTTTTTTGATAGACTACAGAACAAACCATTTTTATACAATAACTTGCCTAATTACCCTAACCTGCCTAGTTAACCTAATTAACCTAGTAAAGCCTTTAAATGTCACTTTAAGCTGTATAGAAGTGTCTTGAAAAATATCTAGTCAAATATTATTTACTGTCATCATGGCAAAGATAAAATAAATCAGTTATTAGAAATGAGTTATTAAAACTATTATGTTTAGAAATGTGTTGAAAAAGTCTTCTCTCCGTTAAACAGAAATTGAGAAAAAAAAAACATGGGGGTTAATAATTCAGGGGGGCTAATAATTCTGACTTCAACTGAAAGTAAATATATATAAGTAAGCAAGGTAATATAAAGCAATATAAGTAAAGCAGTATAAGTGAAGTAATATAAGTAAAGTAATACAAGTAAAGCTACATAAGTAAGCAAGGTAATAAAAAGTGATATAGGTAAAGCAGTATAAACATATAATTAAGTAATATAAGCAATATAAGGTAAAGCAACACAAGTAAGCAAAGTAATATAAAGCAATATAAGTAAAGCAGTATAAGTGAAGTAATATAAGTAAAGTAATACAAGTAAAGCTACATAAGTAAGCAAGGTAATAAAAAGTGATATAGGTAAAGCAGTATAAACATATAATTAAGTAATATAAGCAATATAAGGTAAAGCAACACAAGTAAGCAAGGTAATATAAGTAAAGTATTATAAGTAAAGCAATATAAGTAAAGAAATACAAGTTAAGCTATATAAGTAAGCAAGGTAATATAAGTAAAGTATTATAAGTAAAGCAATATAAGTAAAGAAATACAAGTTAAGCTATATAAGTAAGCAAGGTAATATAAGTAAAGTATTATAAGTAAAGCAATATAAGTAAAGAAATACAAGTTAAGCTATATAAGTAAGCAAGGTAATATAAGTAAAGTATTATAAGTAAAGCAATATGAGTAAAGAAATACAAGTTAAGCTCTTTAAGTAAGCAAGGTAATACAAGTAAAGTATTATAAGTAAAGCAATATAAGTAAAGAAATACAAGTTAAGCTATATAAGTAAGCAAGGTAATATAAGTAAAGTATTATAAGTAAAGAAATACAAGTTAAGCTATATAAGTAAGCAAGGTAATATAAGTAAAGTAAGGTAAAGTAATATCAGTAAGGTAAAGTAAGTCATGCTGGATGTTGAGTAATAGTATTTCTTCATTATCTCCAGTAAAGGACGTTGTGGAGCAGACTGTGTGTATTGTCCAGAGCACCTGTGTGAACGTCCACAGCATGAGCGGGAAAGACTTCATATCTCCACTTCCCTTCCAGGTCAGAATGCACAACAACTGTGTTTTTCCACAGTACATCTGTCAAATGATGGACTCCTCAAATCTGCTTCAAGTGGCTCTATCAGTCTTGTGTGTTTCCAGCAAAGCTATTGTCATCAGCAGAGCGTTTGTTCATGCCGTCAGGGATTTAGTCAGCTTGAGTGTCTTTTTTAGCTCAGTGACTGATGATGTGCGCCAGTTGTCCGTTTCATGAGGCTTAATGGGTTATTTGGCATGCAGACAGGGGGGGGGTATCAGTATTTAGACAGCGCAATTTACCGTTCTGACTTTATTTTACATGAGTAGATTCTGGAATGGCATCCCAGAAGGTTTTTGCTAAGCGTTTCCGACTTGTGCATTTTTTATTGGCAAAACATGGGACTGGAATCATAAACTCTGAAACAGTGCTGTAATATTTTTATAACAAACTACATTGTTTGTTATAATGTATGTTGATTAAAATCAATAATGCAATGAAGACTGTTATATTGGGAATATAGTATGCTTTATGCCTAATGTCTTTTAGCTGTTCACATCCTTACAAAGATACTACAGGGTTAGTCAAAAGCAACTAGACAATACTTAAAGGGCAGGTCATATGGGTTTTAGATAACTCTTATTTGCAGTTTGTAATGTAGCAGTGCTTTAATGTAAACCATCCACAAAGTTGTCAATTAAAAATAAACATTATTAGTAAAGATATTATTTAGGTAGTTTGAGTTTAAGTATATTTTACCTGCATCAACATGATCAAAGTAGCACATTCTCTAATATGGGTGTTTTGTTTTCAACATGTAATACATAAGAAAATATAAAATCAAAACAGACTTGGCTAGCTGACCATTTAGAGCAGAGCCTATTGGTAGGAGGGGTTTATAGGCCGTAAAGAGGTGAAAATGAAAATTCTGCCATTATTTACTCACCCATTACTTGTTTTTTTTTTTTTTTTAAATGGTTTCTTACACTCAAAAAATATGTTTGCTGCTTGTTCAAACTACTTATTTAAAATGAGCTGAAACAACATAATTCTTGAGATTTTTTTTGGGGACGACTTATGCTGAGTTCAGACTGCATGATTTTCGAAGCAGAGCTCGAAATTAACTTTTTTTACTTGGTAGCACCAGTTCTCCCAACTTCAAATATTTAGGAGCACCAGAAAAAAATTTAGGAGCACCAGAAAGAATTTAAGAGCACCAACCAAAAATGAATGAGCACCTCTGCAAGTTTTATATTAAAGGTGCAGTATGTAAGTTTGACACCCAGTGGTTGAACTAGGTATTGCACTCCTAAATCAAAATAAACGCACGCGTGGGATGCCAGATTGAGTACAGGAGCGAGTGATTTAAACCTGTGTTCTAAATAAAATCAACGACACGCGATAGAGGGAATATTTTCCATATTAAAAGGAGTTTTAGTTCTAACCAACACCTCAAATTGAGATATTAGAAACGGTTTCATTTTCTCACAGCTCAACATGTGAAACCTATGACAGTGCACCTCAGGTAAGCCTCGTGTGTTTTATTCAGTGCTAAATGCTAACAATGTGAGTTTGAATGGATTCTAAACCTTACCGTTTTGTGAGTGAGTGCTTATTCTGTGCTTCTGAATGGCTGTATTTACATTTCTGTCATGTTTCGTCTGGTGCAAACAGCTAAACTGCTGTTTGCGTGTTGTTAGGACACGAGATTACAATGTAACCTGCTCACCTAATGTTTACGTTCGTAATGTTTATATCATTTGCTAAGTAATAACCTCATGTGGAACTGAATCTGTCTCATGTCGACGTCTGATACTGTCCATTTCGGTCACGGGCGCATGCTTTCAGAGCCTTTCTGAATGAATGAATGAAATACGCTGTTTTCCAACAAGGCAACCCGGAGTGCTGAATTATAATTGGCTAAACTGGCATTCTGCAGGTTAACTTTACCTAAACAAAGACAGCGTTCCGGCACGGAAAAACCATTTTCAAAGCAGAATATCTGACTTCAGCATTGTTTTTCAGTTAAACAAGTATGTTCACTTGGGATGTTTCTTAAATACCTGCAAACATATTATGGTATTTTTATGCTTTAGAAGAGTCACAAACTTACATACAGCACCTTTAAGGGATTTATTGTATTTGAAAACAACATGAATTGGGACTAACAAAAACCAGAAGCAACTATCTAACTAATACTGTGATGACTTATTATTATTGTTTGTGCAATAATTCCAAAATGAATGTCTAATAATTATAAAACATTAATGATGACAATGATGACAATAATACTACCAATGAATTACATTTCTCATTTTCATGCTGCTTGAATGTGAGTTATCTGCTATAAAAAGTCCTGTTTCTTCATGAAAAATAAATTTATGGTTTGGATCAAACAAAAATCAAGCATTGCAGTAAGAAATATTTGTTTTGTACAATTGTTTTTATATGCATGTCAATTTAATAAATAATATTTCTGCTACATACCAACGTAAGATTATAATAAATCATTCAATTCAAGGCTGAAAGCTACAAAGCAGTCATCAGTAACTAAATAGAAAAATAATATACATCTCAAGGAAGAACTGACAAAAGAAAGGAAGAAAAGTCTCTTACTTCTACCAAACTAAAAGTTTTGGTTTGGGTTTGTGTCTTTGTAAATGCTCAGTCTGGTTATGAGCTGATTTACAGTTTTCTGTGTTTGTGGAAAAAAGCAGGCGAGTCAGCCGGTCTATTATTGAGGATTCTCGCGATGACCACCGCCGCAATACCGTTCTTTGTTATGAGCCGCAGATTCAGTTCAAACTCAGAAAGGCGAGCTTCTGACCCGATCTAATTAGTAATGGGCGATATAAACGATATGCGATATAAACGATACAAAATTGGCCTACGATAGAGATTCTAAGTCTATTGCACTATCGCGATAATGCATGTTTGATGACGCAATCTACCCGCGAAATTAAGAGCAACGAGCTGCAGCCGGCTGCAACGCATCATCTTGAATAAACAACAGTGCGACCATTTGGCTGCGGCCGATATATTATTGGGGCGGCCCGGTTCTGTGTTCGCGAGAAACTGAGAACACTCTGCTACAGACTCGCATGCTCTGCATGCAGACCCACAGAGACGCGCTGGATACAGAAGAGCGCGAAGACTAAATAGACTGATCCAGCTCATTATTTGGGGTGACAATACATTTTCCCCGGACATGTCCGAGAATCTGCTTTCTTTTTCGATATTAATTGTATTCATTTTTGCATTACTTTATAAGCAAACTTTGTCTGGTGCGTCTCAATCTCTCAGCAGCATCAACACTACAGCAGACAGAGAGAGAGAGGGAGAGAGAGAGAAAGAGCAGATCAAGACACCAGTTTTAATTTCATTAGGAGAACAAAATGTTTAAAATCAAATGTGTTACCTTAGGCTGCAGGTTAGAAATATGTTTTTATTTAAAGTATCTGCAATACACAATTTTATTTGACTAATTTAATACTGGAAGTATTTTCAGTACAGTGTAAGTTCCTTAACTAAACACCAGTTTTTTTGTTCTCTGCAACTTGCCATTTAGGAACCAAGGACTTAAAAGAAAAGTCTTTCTTTCTAAAAGGCACTACATTTAGTTTATTTATCTGCAACATTGTGTTGTTTAATTACAGTTTTGCTTTTGCACAATAAATGTTCTCAAAACGACATGCAACCTTTCTTTATTTCTTAAAAAAAATAGCAGTTTGGCTTTCCTAAGGGTCTATGTAACCTGTTCTGAAATGGTTCTATTATAATTTATATATCGCAATATATATCGTTATCGCAAGAGGCTGCAATGTATATCGCAATATGGATTTTAGGCCATATCGCCCATCCCTAGATCTAATCCTGTTTATATGAAATAAGCCTGCTCCAGAGCAGGTTTGAGCTATCAGGACTGTTGCTATAAGACAACAACTCTCGGATGAGTTTTGAAAAACGAAGCATTGCTGAATCATGTCAAATTGTCAATAACCAAATCCAGCTTATTGAGTAATCCACGTACCAGACCCCTGGTCAAATATAATTTAGACTCAGCATTGCATATCTTGCGATGACAATTGTGAGTGCGCAAATTACGATATCAATGCTGAAACAATGTATTGTGCAGCCCTAGTTACAGGTTATCAGCATTTTTCAAAATATATATATATTTTTGTGTTCAACAGAAGAAAGCAAGTCAGACAGGTTTTGAACCACTTGAGGAAGAGTAAATAGCGAGTACATTTTAATTTTTGAGTGAACTATCCCTTTAAGTTTTGAATTGTTTCAAACGAAGCGTCTCAGAATAATTTCAAAATGATTTCAATATTAAATAGATATTCTGAAAAGGCTGCAATGTTTTCTGAGATGGATTTAAACCTGTTGTTGGAGACTCTTAACACAATTTTAGGACACTGAAATACAATGTGACCTGCTGTTTAATGGCTATAGAACTTGTAGTTGCATTGAAGTCTCTAAATAGACGATAGTAAATAGCATATGTTTCCTGTGTTGACAGTACAGTTAAGGGCAGTGTTAGAAATATGGAGTTTATTTTGAATGCCTAGTTACACTTCACACACCATATATTTTCTGTCAGATGCAGACCTCTTATGTTTACTCTCTCATAATTTAATGGCTTCATTTGTAGGTTTCTGCACTCTGGCCAACAAAGTTTGGCCTACTTTTGGAGCGCAAAAATGTCACAGTTGATGGCCACATGAGCCCCATCAGGTATGCTTGATTTACCTAGATATGTTTGGTTTAACGTATAATTTGGTAATACTCCAACTGTGCATTTGACTGCTTCTCCTTTGTAAAATTGGTCTTTAATGTGTTGACTCTTGTTATCAGGGAACCTCTCCCGACTTTATTCAGCATGCTGCATCCATTGGATGAAATCGCTCCTGTTGTTTGTAAGTCCACTGGTAAGGATTAATAATTATGTAGCATATTATTTTATATTTTATATGCATTATTGTCTACTAAATATCATATTATATAGATAGAATATTTAGACTATATTGACTACTACATTTAAGTATACAGTAGTCAGTAGTTTGAAATGGATCAAAAATGGTTGTCGCTCAATGGTTTTAATTTTGATTATTGGTTTTGAAGCACTTCAGATGTTAACTACTGTAAATTATTTTACCTTTTAGTTTTATATTTTGTATTTCCTGTTGTCATTTTTGTAAATTTAAGTTGTTCTTTTTTATTTCTTCTTTTTTTTTCTCCCACTTTTATGCATTTGAATTAAGCTTTATTTGAAATTATTAATATTTACAAATTAATATTTGAATTGATATTTTTTGTGACGCAGTTCCTAAAGAAACGGAATATCAAATGAGCTAACAGTGGGCATGGCTTGTTTTTTTCTACTGAGAGCTGATTGGATGTAGTAAAGGAGGCATTTCATTCACCAAAAAACTAGCAATGTGAGCTAACAAACTCAATATGGTTGGTTTTGATTTTATTTGTACTTTAAATTGCATTAATTTTATTAGTTCAACTAGTTTTTTTTTTTTGTTAATTGCCAAGATTGTTTCTCCTTTTTGTTTCTTTTTACCTGATGAATAGTTATTTTCAGATAAATGCATTTTACAAAGCCACGTTTTTATAGTTAACAAAAATGGTGCATGTTAGGATCAAAAGATAGATTGGTAGTACAATCAAGTAAATCATTTCTAATATGACAAAAAAGGATCAAGAGCAAAACTTTCTCATTTAGAGATATAAATAGTTATATAAATTTCATATAAAATAGTTCCAATACAAAATACCACATTCAGTGTTATTTCTTTAATGACAATAAGATTAATTTAAATAATGTTGATAATCTGGTCTAAAATGACCAACTTGTCAACGAAAAGAGAAATTTACCATGCATATATATAATTTACAATAAAACTGTATTTAGGATTAATTCATATTCATTAGTTGTTATAATTATAAATATTTTATTTATTTATTTTATTTCATTGTTTATTATTATTATTTTTTTAAAAATATATTTATATTTTTTTAATTTAGTTTTTTTTTACACTCTAAAAATGACGTTTGTTAAATACTTATTTAAAATTACCTAAAACCACACAATTATTCTGTTTTATCGGGGAACTACGACATTCATAGTTATTTCTTAAATGACAATTAGATTAATTTTGATAATCTGGTTTAAAATGACCTACTTGTCAGCAAAAAGAGAAATCTATCATGCATATATATAATTTACTATAACAATGTCCATAATACTTTATTTAGGATTAATTCATATTCATTAGTTGTCGTAATACTACATAATTGATTTTATTTATTTTTATTTTTTATTAATTTCTTTTTTATTAACTCATTTCTTTTATTTCTTTAAAAAAATTTAATTTATTATTTATTTATTTAGTTTTTTTTTTTTTTTACATGCAAAAAATGACATTTGTTAAACATTTCTTGAGTTTTATGGGGGAACATTCAATGTTATTTTCTTAAATGACAATTAGATTAATTTAAAAAATGTTGATAATCTGTTCTAAAATGACCTACTTGTAATTTAACATGCATATATAATAATTTACAATAACCATGTCCATAAAGCTATATTTAGGATTAATTCATATTCATTAGTTGTTATAATTATATATATTTTATTTTATTTATTTATTTTTATTTTTTATTAATTATTTTTTATTTATTTATTATTATAAATGTATTTTTTGTATATTTATTATTTATATATATATTTTTGTATATTTATTATTTATTTATTAATAATTTTTTTTATTATTATTTATTTATTTTGTATATATTATTATTATTAATAATATTTTCTATATATATTTTTTATACATTTATTATTATTTATTTATATATTTATTATTTATTATTATTTATTCATTTTTTGTATATTTATTTATTATTATAATTTTTATATATTTAATATTATTATTGTTTATTTATTTTTTATATATTATTTATAATTTTTTTTGTATATTTATTATTTATTATTATTATTTATTTATTTATTTATTTAATATTTATTTATTATTATAATTTTTTATATATAATTTATTATTATTTACTAATTTTTCTGTATTTATGATTTTTTTAATATATTTATAATTTATTACTATTATATATTTTAATATATTTATTATTATTTTTTATTAAATATTATTTATTATTTATGTATATATATATATACATTATTATTATTTTTTATATATTATTTATTATTATGTTTTTGTATAATTTATTTATTTATTATTATTTATTTATTTTTATATATTTATAATTTATTTATTATAATTTATTTTTATATATTATTATTGTTATTATTATTTTTTTTTTACATTCAAAAAAATATTTAAAATGACCTGAAACCAATTCTTGAAATTTATTGGGGGACAACTTAATTGTTTCATGTTCAATCCACTTAAATTTGTAATATCTAATATGTAACTTAATTCCTTCATGTTGTCCCAATACAATTTTTTAATTGTGGCTTTTGTAGTATCATATTCACTCTCAAAAACACGAGACACTCATTTATGTTATGATTGCTGGAATATTTTACAATCTGTCATCACACACATGATAGTCCTAGATGAACAGGTCTCTAGGTTTCTTGATTCGATCATGTTGCTAACGTCAGTAAGAGTCAGTCAGACTGTCCTTCTTATAATTTAATTTAAACCATATATAATATTGCATTTCCTAATAAAGCTACAGGCTAAGCAGTCATAAAGCTGTGTTATATACTTGGTAAAACCACACATTTAGCTCTTGGAAGATATTGGAGCTTGTGAAAAAGATGTGAATGGCAACAATGATTTTGATCGTGATTTGTGTGTTTTGGTGCAACTCTCTGTGTGTTTTTTCACAGCACAACTTATAACAATCACATTTTCGGTTAATCGGCAGTAAGTTTGTGGTGATTTGTTGTTCATTTAATTCAATTAATCTTTATTTATGTAGCACCTTTTACCAATGTCGATTATATTCATACGCTTTCAATCACATGAATGTTTATGCTATAAAAACAATGCAGTTTAATGTGCTTTCACATTACTTCTGGAATTGGTCGAAAATGGATAACCTAAAAAAAGTATTTTATTGCTGTAGCATTTTTTAACATGTAGATTGAGTCAAAGCAGCTTAACATAGATGAAGAAAAGAGAGTAAATGATATTTTAAGCATTCCAGCAATTCAGGCAGACAGGAGAGTAGTGTAAAATGCTGGTTTAGCTTTAGTTAAATTAAAACTCACTCAAAAATAAACATTTCTTCTTAATTTACTTACTTGGTGTGATAATCGGTGTTACTGTGCCATTTATACTTTTTCCTGGCTCCACAGTATGATATTTTGCTGATTGTGTGCACAGCCATGAGCTGTGGTGGCTTTCATGCTTGATGCGCTTGGCAGTTTACTATTATCTGTAACAACGGGGTAAATATTCACTACCTTACAAAAGTCTTGTCATCGATCCCAGTTGTAAGAGCAACAAATAACAACTTGACTTAGTTGATCATTTGGAAAAGTGTCAGAAGGTGGATTTTTCTGATGAATCATCTGTTGAACTGCATCCCAATCATCACAAATACTGCAGAAGACCTACTGGAACCCTCATGGACCCAAGATTCTCACAAAAATCAGTCAAATTTGGTGAAGGAAAAATCATGGTTTGGGGTTGCATTCAGTATGGGGGCGTGCGAGAGATCTGCAGAGTGGACGGCAACATCAACAGCCTGAGGTATCAAGACATTTGTGCTGCTCATTACATTACAAACCACAGGAGAGGGCAAATTCTTCAGCAGGATAGCGCTCCTTTTCATACTTCAGCCTCCACATCTAAGTTCATGAAAGCAAAGAAGGTCAAGGTGCTCCAGGATTGGCCAGCCCAGTCACCAGACATGAACATTATTGAGCATGTCTGGGGTAAGATGGAGGAGGCATTGAAGATGAATGCAAAGAATCTTGATGAACTCTGGGAGTCCTGCAAGAACGCTTTCTTTGCCATTCCAGATGACTTTATTAATAAGTTATTTGAGTCATTGCAGAGATGTATGGGTGCAGTCCTCCAAGCTCATGATGGAGTCAGACACAATATTCATTTTTTTTCCACTGCAGCATGACTTTATATTCTATACTGGACATTATTTCTGTTAAGTGACAAGACTTTAGTCTAAGCAAAGTCAGACCTTACTGTCCTAATTAAATCATTAAAAATCAAGGCATGATCATATTTTATTTTGGTCAAATAAGTGTAATCTAGAGGCCTTTGCCTTTCATATAAGCCACTTCTGATACCAAATGATCAGAAGTCAAGTTATTATTTGTTGCTCCTAAAACATTGATAGGCAACAAGACTTTTGTCAAGTAACGCACGCACGCACGCACGCACGCACGCACACACACACACACACACACACACACACATAAATATAAGAGTTTAGATGCAAAAACCTCTGAAAGCCATTTGATATTTTCTTCTAAAAATAGCATTTTTCTCTGACTCCTGTATGTAGGCTCAGTAATTTTACTTTTATAGTGACTAATAAGTTCTTTTCATTGCCTTTCATGTGAAATAACTGAACATAAACATAGGAGGCTGATTAAAAATTCTCATTTTAGGTGAACATTTCCAACGGCATTTAGAGGTTTTTGCATCTGAACTCTTCATACATGCATATCTATATAGCCAACTGCATGCTTAATGCAAAACCTTATATATAATAAAAATACATTTAATAATTTACTTAAGTCTTGGACAACCTGTGCAAAATATATGTATTGTTGTTCAAAGCTGAAAGCTGTTTTATTCAATGTTTGACGTAATCTCAACTGAAACATAAAGGCTGCGTCCGAAACCGCCTACTACTCAGTAGGTACTGCATTTGAATTTAAACGTACTACTCGGCCGTTAGAAAAGTACGTTCTATACAGTATGAATGTGAGCAGTATGAATGGAATTCGGACGTACTACATCCGCCATTTTGTCATGGTCACGTGACCTACCTGCGTCAGTTGCGTTGCTTCACATCCGTTCATAAATTCTCTCGCGGGGCATCATGGGATAGCGCAGCGTCCATGGGATGCGCACTTCAGAATCTCGCCGGAAGTAGTAAGTCATCCGGGTACTTCTCGCATACTGATTTTCGATTTCTAAGAATTCGGACATACTACTCAGCTCCCATACTGATTTTAGCGTACTGTATAGTATGGAAGTATGCGGTTTCGGACGCAGCCATAGAGAGGTTTTTTTTGTTTGTTTTTAATCTAAAATTTTAAATGTAAACGGGGCCGATGTGTCATTTGTCAATGCTCTTGTTGCTCTCACTCATTGGTGCAGGTCTGTTTGAAGCCCGTCTCCAGTATGTTTCAGACAACGCTCTGAGAGTGGTGTTCACCTGCCTCAAACCCTCCATTATCATGACCTACGACACACAGCAGTGCACACACACCGTCTGGAACCTGCGCAAAGTCACATCTGAGGTACGTTTAATGCAGTCTTCACCCCAATTCACATTGCAATGACAGACGCCAACCAACAAATCATCTGAACTTCCAAAGTTTCTCCCAATTATCCTTTTTTTCCTGATATTGTGTTTTAGTGTGCAATATATGTGTTAGAGAGAGGTTTTCAATATTTAGAGTTTGGTTGGTGTTGTTGACGTTAGGAAAATACTTTTTTGTAGCAGTGCATTGTGGGACTTTTGCGATTGAGACAGCAGTTACAATGGCTGACTTCCTGATCAGTGCACTGACTATTAAACAAGAGTGCTGATTGAGACGCAGCCTTGTAGCCTAAAGCTCTTGTGTGTGTTTTATTTCAGGAGCAGAACACTGTGTTGAAGTTTCCAGATCAGCCTGGACCCGCTCACACTCCTAATGTGGCTCCCAGTTTCCTCAGCACACATCTGAGAAATGTGACCCGGCTGGACTCTCCTGCTTCACCGTTACACTGCCATGCTCTTCACAACCAGAGCCGAATCCCAGCATCCCCAGCCCTCCACTCTCGGGTTCACTCGCCCAGCATTTCCAACATGGCTGCTCTCAGGTATGACCATGCATCATTATTGGCTATGCATGGAAACATACTAGCTGTGTTTTTAATGTACTGTGCACAGAAATCCAAATTCTAAAAGTTAATTGAATAAAATTTAATAAATCAAAGAATATGAAAAATATAAAGCATCAAAATAGTTTTTAACATATTATATTATATTATATTATATTATATTATATTATATTATATTATATTATATTATATTATGTAATTAAAATATAATCAGTTTAATAGACTTAAACATTCAATTAATTGTTCAATCGTAAAACAAGATGAATGACCATTTAAAGTCAAGCGCCGTCAGGATCAGCATGCTAGTGCAGAAACTCCATTGAAAATACTGGAGTAAAATAAATGTTCATATTTTTTAAAGATTTATTTTTGGCCTTTTTGCCTTCATTAGATAGGACAGTATGGAGACAGGAAGCGAACTTGGAAAGAGAGAGGGGGGTAGGGTAAGGAAATGTCCTCGAGCCGGGATTCGAACTCGGGACGCCCTGACGTGCTACTGCACCATATGTCGACGCGCTAACCACTAGGCTATTGCGCCGACAAAATGTTCATATTTTAAACGCATGACGTGGAATGATGTAATTTAATGCAGTGCTTCTGGTACATTCTGAGACCCACTTTATATTGTATTTCAATCAGGCAGTGAAGATCAGTGAGAAAACAGGGGTCCGTTCTTCGTACCTCACTTAAATGATTTAAGGCCCCGTTTACACTAGTGCATTTTCGTTTTGAAACGGCGTTTTAGATTAAAAACGATCCGCGTCCACACTAGTGTTTCATCTAGCGTTTCTAAACTTATCTCCGTCCACACCACTCCACCAAAAACGTATATCACGTGACCATTCGCGCACTCTGGGCATGCGCGTTTAGGTATAAACAGGAAGCATGTGTCTCGCTCGGCATTTGGCTATTGTTAGTCAACAAACGCTGGTAGAACGATGAACACGAGCGATTAGCGAGTTCTCGAACAATAGCTTGCCTCTTGCGAATATATGCAGCTGCTGTAGTAAAAAAGGCAGAGTTTAACTGCACAATGGCGCCTAAAACGGACAATAGTGAAAACAACGCTCCCATTTCTGTGTCCATGTTGTTGTTTACAGTGAAGGCTGGTCTGCCGTCTTCCGGTAGCGTTATAGTCATGTGATAGGGGCTTGACAAATAAGGGAAGGATACGCAATGATCCAAAAGCCCCAATCAGGTAGCGAATGTCTGCAGCCACGCCTCCGTTTTCAGATGTCTCTGTTTTCCCCCATCCACACTGAGATGGAGCAGCAGCGTTTTAGAATGAAAACGACCTCTCCAGCGTTTTCAAAACGCTCCGTTTTCGGGGCTCGAAAACTCCGGCGTAGTGTGGACGAATGGCGTAACCGTAGCAAAACCTATGCGTTTTAAAACGAAAACGCATTAGTGTAAACGGGGCCTAAGATGATTTGGCAGGTCCTGGATCTTTTAATCATGATAACTGATCTCTGGCTAATTTGGTTCTTCAAACAAGTTCGTGAATCAGAATAAAATGTCTGGATGAACTGATCTGAGATCGCTGCGTGTGTTGTGAAAGACAAATGTATCGATCCCCGAAATCATGATTAGCAATGCAACGATTGTCTGACGGCACAGCAGCGTAATGACATCATCTGATTAATATGTATTATTATATCCAAATCCAGCTAATTGAGTAATCCACGTACGAAGAACGGACCCCAGACCTTAAACACAGCTATTTTATAATAGTTCACCGGAAGCACACTAACTTGGATACGCATATAACCCATTGGAGATGCATGAAAATTATACTAGCTGTGTTTTTTATATATTAAGCACAGAAATCCAAATTCTGAAAGTTAATCGCAAAAAAATAATAAATCAAAGAATAAATTGTAGAAACACAATTGTATTTAACATTGGTATTACTAAGAAATGTTTCTTAGTAAAAATCATTCTACTCACGTTGCATTATTATTATTATTATTATTATTATTATTATTATTTGTATAATAATTCACTTTTACTTATTGCATTTTAACTTTACACTCAGATAATACAGAAGTAAAAACAACAAAAAATTATACTATGATATTTATGATCTCTCTTATTCATCAATCAACACATTTACAACTCCACCAGATTGCAGGGACGGTTTGAAAACCTTGTATTTATCTCTTAATATATAGGTCAACTTTTCCGTTGTCATTTTTGTAACCATGTCTTTTAGCAAACATCCTATATTTATTGTACATACATTTTTTTAAATTCAAAGAAATTATCTGTTTAGCTTAAAGAATACATATATTTATTATTTTATTTATAATATAATGTATAATATATTACACATTAATTAAACAAAAACAATCATACCGTCTATGTTATAACTATATATATATATATATATATATATATATATATATATATATATATATATATATATATATATATATATATATATATATATATAATCTTCATTTATTTTCTTTTCAGCTTAGTCCCTTTATTAATCAAGGGTCGCCAAAGTGGAATGAACCGCCAACTTATCCAGCATATGTTTTACGCACGGATGCCCTTCCAGCTGCAACCCATCACTGGGAAAATATATATTATAGTTTTTATTATTATATTATTGTTTTTATAATAAACATTATAATGTTTCTTAGTAAAAAAAACTAAAAGTTAGAATGATTTTGCATTATTATTATTTAAATAATAATTCATTTTTACTCTGTTTTTGATTAAATAAATATGAGACCACTTTCCAAAACATTCATTAAAAAAAAAAATGTTAAGTTAAATTGGGGGTGGCTCAGTGGTTAGCACTGTCGCCTCACAGCAAGAAGTTTGCTGGTCAGTTGGCATTTCTGTGTGGAGTTTGCATGTTCTCCCCGTGTTGGCGTGGGTTTCCTCCGGGTGCTCCGGTTTCCCACACAGTCCAAACACATGTGCTATAGGTGTATTGGATGAGCTAAATTGGCCATAGTGTATAACTGTGTGTATGAATGTGAGTGTGTAGGAGTGTTTCCCAACACTGGGTTGCGGCTGGAAGGGCATCAGCTGTGTAAAACAGATGCTGGATAATTTGCCGATTCATTCCGCTGTGGCGACCCCTGATGTATAAGAGACTAAGTCGAAGCAAAATGAATGAATGAATGAATGAATGAATTTAAATTGAAGTGTATATTAATTTTTTTCCTTTCTTTTTTCTATTTACATTTTTATTTGCTTGACATAAGTCGTGCTCATTCCCCTGGCATCGCCGTGCCCTCTTTCTCCGGGAATCAGCGCTTCAACATGTCGTGCCACACGCCGTCTTCACGCGGCCACAGCATCCTGGCTTCACCCAACAGCACCCTGAACGACACCCTGCTGCCCGAGATGGAGCCCATTCTGCCAGACCTCTGCATCGAGCAGCTGTGGACCGAAACCAGCGCCATCTCCAGGTCTGATGAGTTTTATTGTGCTGTCAGAGAGTATTAAACTACGCTGAAAAAAATATTCTTTGGATTTACTCTTTTTAATTTTAAGGTAAATTGTTGCGAACAATTCACAGTGCTCAGCATATAGGAGTACACCTCATTTTGAAAATGGATATTTTTATCCATTTCTCAGTGAATATATGTCATGTATTTTGGTGCATTTGAACAAAACAGATTTATTAAACAGATATATTTATTAAAATAATATTTTAGTCACCAAACATGTTCAGAAATAGAAAGATAATACATTTAAATTTATGCAAAAAATTGAGAAAAAAATTACAAACTACAAAATTTTATCAATATTTTATAAATGATTTGTTTCTCTTAAAATTTTTTTTTATTTAATATTTTTACTTAACATAAATTTGGGTGTACTAATTTTGGACTGTTATTTTATTAGATAAGCTCCAGATTTGGCTTTAGTACTGACTAATCTAATGTATACTGTATGAACAAATAAAATATTTTAAAGCTTCCTGTAGAAAATATTCATTTAAATGAGAGATTTGTGATGCGTATACTTGTATATGCTGAGCACTGTATATGGGTTGAGTTTAAACAAACAAATTAGTAGTAATGTCCAACTTAATTTGTTTGTTTAAATTCAGCCCATATAAATTGTTTGCAACCACTTACCTTATAAAAATTTTGTAAATCCAGTGAATCATTTCTTTCAGTCTACGATCTATGACTGTTCTGAAGTCAGAAGTCTGAAGCTATGTTTCCATCCAACTATTTTTTAATGCAAATTTTGGATTATTGCATAACAAAATGCTTAATGCAAACGCCAAGATGTGCGTACAATTTGGAAATACATTTTGTGTATAATGTAGATTGTATGCGCACAACATAAGTTTTTATCCTAAAAGAAAAAATGTGTATAATCCACAATGGAAACACATTTACAGAATAAATTCCAGCATTATATAATAAAATGTACATGATGGAAAGGCATTAATGGACAAACCAGCGATTCGGGCACATTGTAAAACATCTGAAATGTTGTTTTGCTCGTTCTAAAACTGACTGTCAGTGAATGGCAAATGAAAACGTCCCTTACTTCAAAACTCTGTGCATTATAAGAAAAAGAAAACACACTGCACAGTCGGATGTGTAACATGCATTCATAACGTTTTTTTGTGCAGCGATGCTACTTTGAATGAGTCCAATTTACTATACATTAGCAACTCTATTTCATGAAAAAGGGAGTTAAGATGCCGTTCTTTTATCCCACATGGATGCTATGAGGCTAAACAAGAGACCAAGACCTTAAGTATGGTGAGAATGAATGAATGACAGCTTCTAAAATTGTCTGAGAGGCATCCCCTTATATCCCAGTAGGCCTATCTTGTGTTTTATTTGCTAATGTAAACAATTTTAGATATAAATATAATGTATAAAGCTTTACATTATTTATATTACTTCATAATACCTATACGCCTGATAAGCTTTTTATATTAATGAACAAAGCACAGATATTGATGTTTCATAATGTTTTTACTAGTGGTGGGCCGTTATCGGCGTTAACATGCTGCGTTAACGCTAGACTCTTATCGCGCGATAAAAAAATATTGCCGTTAATCTATTCTCAAAGTTGGGTGAGAGCTGGGTCTTTTCTATGCAAGCTATGATGACTTTCACCTTGATAGTTTAGCGCGGATGTATACCTGACCGGTGAGCCGTCAGGGAAAGAAGTGCCCTTCTGAATCAAATCAGCAGGATGCCTGACTCTAACTGCAGTTCAGCAGTTTCACTTTAACTCACGAACATTTCGTTCATGCACCGTGACAAACTGGGGTATTAGACGCAAATAAATGAGTAAGGACAGGTGAGAGTGTTATGGAATTTAATAACGCACGCCAAATGAGAAGAAAACAAACTTCCGCATTTCGCGATGTGTGTGTGTGTGTTTGTGTGTGTGTGCGTCTGTGTGTCTGTGCGGTCCTTTACTAACAGCCGCCTGTGTGGATCTTGTCGGAAAATATGGCGAAAAGTCCTACATGACGGTAATAGTTTGTCAGTATTGCCACTAATATCTGCATACTCCACGTCTCAATTCCATTTCTGTTTAGTTCAGTTATGACTTCAGTCGCATTGAGTAATCAAAAATCACTGTTTACATGGTAGACTCTTAATCAGAGTATTGTTTTAATCATATTAAAATCGTATTAAAGTATTGTTGCCCATGTAAACATACTCAATGCTTGACACCGTCAGGGCTCTGTGAACTTGCCTTTGCGAAGCAGCATTTTCTGTATGTACGTACATCAAAAGCAAGTATGAAATCACTGTTTGGAGCTTATGTAGGCCTACAGCTCAACATTCATGTTAAACTGAATAAACAGTTAGTAAACACAAGTACATCTTATTGAACATCATTTATTTTCATCACCAATTATCATAGTAGAACAGTTTCTCAAGCAGTTTGTGATGCATTTTGGAAACAGGAGATGAGCCCCTGGTCTAATGCGTCACCTGGCTTGAGAAACCCGTTCTCAAAGACTTATTATTTGGGTAGCACACATATTCTGAATGCCTTAGGCAGAATTCAAATGAGCCATTTTAATCTAGATTAATCTAGATTCATTTTGAAATTAATCTAGATTAATCTAGATTAAAAAAATTAATCTATGCCCACCTATAGTTTTTACACTACATTATTTGTATATAAAAAGCTTAGCTTACAGTGTTTGCAATGTTTACATTGCTCTATTTTAAATCTAAATCCCAAATATCAGAAATGACCACAGATTGTTAAGATTTAATTAATGTCAGTTTTAATGTTATTGATTAATGCACTTACTTGACAGATTTCATTCATTCATTTTCCTTCTGCTTTTATCCTGGTTTATCACAGCGGAATGAACTGCCACTTACTTGACAGATTTCTATATTTTTAATTTTAGGTGCTTTGTGTAGAGTGTTTTATGTTTGGTAAAATAATTTGTAATTGCATCTTTAGTGATTTTCAACTAATTACACTGTCTTGTCCCAATATGTGGATTTAGAGGTTTTTGCAAAAAAAGCAGAAGTGGATTTAGCTGGTTTTGACGCCAAAGAAAATCTACCTTGTTAAAAACCAAAGAATTGTCAAAAGTGACATTTATGAAAAAAGGTTATTTTATTTACCAGCTAATAACCTTATCATTACATATAAAATGAAACCTAATTGTAGGAACCTGATTGAAAATGCTCATTTACAAGAAAAGAGGTCTGATGGATTTAGAGGGTTTTGCATCTGAACTCTTCATATCTTCTTTAAAATCGTCATAGGTCTCAGCTCTCGGCGATATCTTTGCTTATCGTCGATACGCGATACTTTAGTCTATCGGCACAACCCTATTGCGATTCGTCTACTGAGACACAAGTCATTTATTATAGAAGAAAAAATGCCCACAGTGGCCTTTTCTACTGCAGAAAATGACATTTATTTTATATTTAAAGCTAGTTTATTAGCAAGTGTGCAAATGTTCCACTTTTGCGCATCAGTTTAATTTGCATCTTTGAGTGGAAACACAGCAAGTGTTGTGTGTGTGTGTGTGCTGCAGGGAGAAAGGCTGCCAGGCGTCTAAAGTCTTCATCACCTCTGATCTGTGTGAAAACCGCTACCTGTGCTTCCTGGTCGAGTCCCATCAGCAGCTCAGGTGAACATGTTTTTTATGTCTAGACCTTTTTTTTTTTTTTTTTTTTAGCATGTTTTGCTCGTAAATATCGATGTAAACTGAAGTTATACTGAAGTTTTTTGTTGTTGCTTTTACTTCTTTAATATCTAAGTGTAAAGTGAAGGTGTTTCTGCATTTTCATTTTTCAAGATCAACATTTTAGGTTTTGGAAAATCTTAAATTCCCTCAACTGTTGGTTTTAAATTTTAATTTAGGACTAGGTCTTAAATTTTAGTCTAGGGTAGGGGTGCCCAAACTCGGTCCTGGAGGGCCGATGTCCTGTAGAGTTTAGCTCCAACCCTAATCAAACACACCTGAACCAGCTAATCAAGCTCTTACTAGATATACTAGAAACTTCCTGGCAGTGTGTTAAAGCAAGTTGGAGCTAAACTCAGCAGGACACCGGCCCTCCAGGACTGAGTTTGGGCACCCCTGGTCTAGGGTTTACTTGTCCTATGTATGCATGTAGGTGTGTATGTATATATGTGTGTGTCACAAGACCAAATAAAGAGTAAATTTTTGCAAAACCATAACTCAATTTGTACAAATATTTATAATTAATAATTTTTATATTGTGCATTGAAAGGTTATTTTTTTAAAAAAGAAATATGTTTAAAAAAAAAATATATGAAACTATGTTATGCTAATATAGTAAGCTGCATGTCTTGCGTTTTATACATAATATTTTTAAAAGGGTGTTCAAAAGTTTGACTTGGGGAAACTTGTAGAAACCTTCCATAGAATGCATACTGTAGAATGACATCTATTTTCTCCAATTTAAATCATGCTTTTATTATCTGGAATGTGCTGCATGCTAGGGTTGGGCGACGTTGACCAATTTGGCATCGTACGATGTCTAATGTGAGACATCGCGATGGACGATGGCATCGTCGTCGTAGGTGGGGGTGGTTGTTGTTTAATATCATATAATTCTTAACGAATTAATTAATTAATTGTAGCCTACCATTTTCAATACCTGACCCACACGGTCTTTGCTTTATCCATAACCAAGCCATAAATAAATAGTTACACACAAATTTCGACCTGTCAATCTTTTTTTTTCCGCAGGACTCTGACATGAATAGGCAGAGTGATCTGTGTCGTTATAATGGCTTTTCCATAGCTGGTGGAGGAGACGAGAGTTTGTTTGGAGTTTACTGTAATTTGTATTGTGATTGATGATAACTTATTTTATTATTATTATGAGGAAATAATAAGTAAAGATGCTAGGGCTCGACCATTTTGGTCGCAAATGCGCCCGAAATTTGATCTATGCGACCTAAAAATATATTTGTAAGCATTTGTGCGAGTGCATACATTTTCACTGTTTTCACTGCAAAATCCTCACTGTGTGCGCGGATTTAGGAGATATTTATGCAGGATTCATCTATGCACCTAAAAACACCAATCGCAGCGCTCAGGAACAGATTAAAACAGTTGTTATGTGAACCTGCTGAAGTAAAAAAAAAAAGCTGCAATGCTTGCCCCGCCTTTGTGCTCTTCTTATTGGCCCACTGCTCTAGAACTGAACGCGAATGGATTGGTTAATATCAGCTGTCAATCACTCAGTCAATGCCTTCTGCCTTCAGATGACAGGAGCTACAACCGCGAAAATGTGAACCGCTGAAGATGAGAGAATGAAAATAACACTGACAGATTTTGTTTTAGAAACCACCTAAAGTTACTAATAATGTCACATCTTATTAGTGATTAATTTAACGCAGCTCATGAAAAGACCGTTATTGCTATTAAGATGACATGCAAATAGTAAGTTATATATCAATATAAATGTGGGGCGGGGCGATGGATCACGATGCTGGCTCAGCATCGCGAAGTTTGTCGGCGATGGCATTGTCTGTCGGCCCAACCCTACTGCATGCTTACAGATGTTCTTATACCAAGTGAGAGACAAGTGAACATTTATAAAGCACATTTCAGACACGCAAATAGCTGTCTGTTTCATCATTTCAAATCATTACTTTTTAGTTACTTAGTGAAAACTTACTTTGCCCTTTTATTACCTTGGCTTTTTTGTCTTCTTTTTATGCATTTTTTTTGTGTGCATCTTTTAGCCTTTTTTTCATAGGAGACTTTCTTTGAGATGCTACTTTCTAACAAGTTTAATTCAACTAGCAGTACAATTTTACTAATGTTCATAGTTTTTATGCAAATCTTAATAAGCATATGAAATAAATCTACTAAATGAGATCATTTGACTTGAATATTGGGAAAATGATCATATTTGTTACACATTCCGCATAACGTGTAAGCCATGAAGAAGTGTTTGTACAACAAAATACAAGTGGTATAAAACTGGTAATAATCAAATGACCCTTGAATATTTACTAAAATAGAGCTTTAGTAAAAATAGAGCACTTACGGACATATGTTTTAACGTTTAAATTAGCCACAATTAAATTAAATTAAAACGCATATGTGATACTCTCAACCGTACACTGAGAGAAAATGAAAGTAAAACTAATCCAAATGTGGACTAGGTGGTGGGTCAAACCCACAAGTGGCTAGATGCAACTGCACAATAATGATAGAGGTTAAAAATATATGTTTTGGCGGGCTGAATCTTCTTATATTTTTGACGTCAGTTGCCGGCCAGAGGGAGGAGGAGGGTGGGCCGGCAGTTTGAGACCCCTGCTCTAATTGAATATTGAATTTTTTTCCAAATGTAAATATTACATCAGATCTTGAAGCCAGTGTGATGCTTTAGGTGGATTTGAAGGTTTTCAGTGCAATAAAATTTGAGATGCTACCTTTAAAGGCTGAGTATAGAATGAAGATTTTTAGCTACTCACTTTTTCCATTCCTTTTTCTGCTTCTAATATATTTTAATTTATTGGATTTAGCAAGGCATTGTCTTAATGAGTGATTCAGTGAACCCTTATTTGCCTACTATATATTGGCTGATCCATTTAGAAATGAAGCAAGTTACTCTGTGTCTGAAAATGTATACTGTATATTAGGTTTGCATTTATAATAGTTAGAGCCAGATTACCTGTTACTTTTGATTCAACACTACTATATCAAATCAAATATCCATAGATAAATATTTTTAGTTTGCATAATATGAGCTCTTGAATATTATTATTATTATTATTATTATTATTATTATTATTATTATTATTATCATTTCTTTAATTTTACTTTATCAAAGTTTTACACAGTTTTTTTTTACACTCAAGTGAGTGGCATGCTAAATAATTTAATCAAAATAACAACTAAGATATTGTCAAAATTGTACACTAATGTAGGACTACTAGTGGTGCATTTTACATTTTATTTTCTAAATAAAACAACAACAACAACAACAACAACTTCGCTCTCTCTTGCTTGCCATTTGCAGGTGTGTAAAATTTCTTGAGAGCAATGAAACATCCCAGCTGATATTTGCAACTGTTTCCATCATTACTGCAAAAGATGCCGCCCCTCTAGAGGTGAGTATTACAAGCAGTTGACTTAATATAGTCAAACAGTTTGTTCCACTTATTACTTTCACTTATTAGTCCACTTTATTCCTAATGTAAAAGTGTGCACGTCTGTTTGTAATTTGACATTTGACTCCGCAAGGCTTCCTCACTCACTTCCTGTTACTTTATTTGCGCAAAAAGTGCATGTTATGTTCCTTGTAAACTGCAAGGTGTGTTGTCATAATAATGTATTTTTTATCATTTATAATCAGACTGGTTTTAATGCAAATAATAGTATTGCAAATAGTTTTAAAGTTGACTGCACTGTTGTTGTTTACCTATAATGGCTAATTAATTAAATTGCAATTATTCATTGCAAGATATCATGGATATGAGAAAATATTTAAAGCATTTTTAGTCGCTGTGATAAAGTGTTCTTTAAAGTTTGTTTATTTATTTATTATTATTTTTTTTTTATCTGCAGTGTTGAAGTTTTTTTGTCTTCTGTACTGTAACATACATCTGTGTGAAACTATGAGCAAAATGTAGGTGTTTTTTTTAGATGTGCAATCAAAAATATTTCGGTCAATTCATAATTTGACAATTTTAAAAAGTTATAAAATAAAGCATACATTCATCATTCACTGATCCATCATAAATAAATAAAGTGAATTTACATAATTCACATTTACAATTTATTTACATTATCTAAACGTGTACTCTGCATATTTATTTTGTGTATACACTGACACAAGTCTTGTTGCCTATCCAAGTTTAAGGAACAGCAAATAACTTCTAGTTGATTATTTGGTATCAGAAGTGGCTTATATGAAAGGCAAAGGCCTCTAGATTACACTTATTTGACCAAAATTAAATCTGTTAATTTCTTGATTTTTAATGGTTTAATTAGGACAGGAATGTCTGACTTTGCTGAGACAAAAGTCTTTTCACTTAACAGAAATAATGTACAGTATACAGTAGAATATAAAGTCATGGCGCAGTGGAAAAAGAATCAATATTGTGTCTGACTCCATCATGAGCTTGGAGGACTGCATCTATACATCTCTGCAATGACTCAAATCACTTATTAATAAAGTCATCTGGAATGGCAAAGAAAGCGTTCTTGCAGGACTCCCAGAGTTCATCAAGATTCTTTGTATTCATCTTCAATGCCTCCTCCTTTATCTTAGCCCAGACATGCTCAACAATGTTCATGTCTGGTGACTGGGCTGGCCAATTCTGGAGCACCTTGATCTTCTTTGCTTTCAGGAACTTTGATATAGAGGCTGAAGAATGAGGAGCGCTATCCTGCTGAAGAATTTACCCTCTCCTGTGGTTTGTAATGTAATGGGCAGCACAAATGTCTTGATACCTCAAGCTGTTGATGTTGCCATCCACTCTGCAGATCTCTCGCACACCCCCATACTGAATGGAACCCCAAACCATGATTTTTCCTTCACCACACTTGACTGATTTCTGTGAGAATCTTAGGTCCATGCGGGTTCCAATAGGTCTTCTGCAGTATTTGTGATGATTGGGATGCAGTTCAACAGATGATTCATGGGAAAAATCCATCTTCTGCCGCTTTTCCAAATGATCAACTAGATGTCAAGTTATTATTTGTTGTTCCTAAAAATTGAATAGGCGACAAGACTTTTGTCAGGTAATGTATGCATGTATGTGTGTGTGTGTGTGTGTGTGTGTGTGTGTGTGTGTGTGTGTGTGTGTGTGTATATATATATATATATATATATATATATATATATATATATATATATATATATATATATATATATATACATACACGTGTATAAATTTTATTTTTATATATAATATTATATGTTATTATTTTGGTTTTGTATTTTTTTCTATTTTATTTTCATGTAAACTTTGATTTGTTGCGATTAATCATTAACACTAGTTTCATTATATACTTCTATTATTGTGCATAATTCATTGGTGCTCTTTAAATGTTTTTGAAAGTTAATGACATTAAAAGTTTCCATGGGATAAATTGAAAAATCAATGTAAATGGCTAATGCAATTTCCATGCAGAGTCTAGTTTCACCAAATTCATTGAGATCAGATCTTTCTGCTTCCTACAATAATGAGTAATTTACACCGTTTAATTAATCGTGACTGCTATCAGCTTTAAAGTGTTGTTGTCTTTTCCTCAGCTGTCGTCATCAGGAGATCAATTTTCCTCTTATTTATTTTGTGTTTTTGTGAAAGGACATTCACACAATGCTGGTGCTGGAGGCCAATGGGAGTCTGGTGTTGTACACAGGAGTCACCAGGGTAAGTCTTGATTTACGTGCGTTTTTCACCTCCCAATTGACATTATTAGTGGCCTGAATCCTTTTTCCACTTTCAGCTGCTTTATTTGCGCCTCACTATGCTGTGTCCGCCGTGCATAGTTCTCTTTTTATTAAAAAAGCCAAAGGCATCCGCGCATTACAATTTGCACTCAGAGCGCAGCACCGGGTCTAATACATCATCCCATTCCATCATGTTTTCCACCAATCACCAGAGATTTGAAAATTGGTTCCAGGTGAGTCACTCATATCTGGATGAGAGATTGTCATTAGTGCAGTGGAGAGAGAGAGATGCTAGGATTCTTTACAGACATACAGGCATGTCTGTTTTATAGTTATATTCTTATCATTTATTAATGTAATAAGATGGTGCTTACAAGATTTATACATGATTGATGCATAAAAAGCCTATTTCTCTCCAGCAGTGCTGATGTTGTGTGTTTCAGATGTAGGTGACTCACCTTCAACCCAATTTCTAGGTCTAATTCTCTTTTACTAGATATTTTTAGATGCTAGTATTCAGCTTAAAGTGTTATTTAAAGGCTTAAGTAGGGTAATTAGGCAGGTAAGGGTAATTAGGCAAGACATTGTACAGTATTACAGTGGCTTGTTCAGTAGACGATGGAAAAAATATTGCTTAAGAGGGGTTTATAATATTGATCTTAAAATGGTTTTAAAAAAATATTAACTTTTGTTCTAGCTAAAATAAAACAAATAAGACTTTCTCCAGAAGCAAAAATATTATAGGAAATACTGTGAAAATGCCTTGCTCTGTTAAACATCATTTGGGAAATATTTGGGGAAAAGAAAACAAAATACACAGGAGGTCGAATAATTGTGACTTCAACTGTATATTATCTTGTGTTGATGTCAGCTTATGAACAAAATGTTTATAGTTAAAGCTTGTATATACAGTTTATATACATTTCTAAAACTTTCTAAGTAATTTAATGTGCTCTGTGTAACCAGGGGATATGACACTGACAACAAGGGTGCGGATCCAAATCAGGGTTTTATTGACAGGATGGTCTGGCAAGCAATTATCAGCACAGGAGCAAACGGATGTATGAGGGCAATCCAGAGTCGTAGTCGAAATAGCAGGCAAATGGTCAGAAGGCAGGCAGCATACAGGAATGATCAAACAAGGCAAACATTCAAAACACTGAAGGCAAGGCAAGGAAAACGCGTTGTAATGTCACTTAACATAACCAGACTCAGGCATGAGTGTCTCAAGGTGAGCTGTACTGTATTCACCTTATTCTCCGCGTACGAGCGGGCGCAGCCATTTGAGTCATTTTGGCTCGAGACTTCCGGTCTCATTCACTTCCATTCATTTTTAGATGTTAAAAACAGCCAGTTTTGCTGCTTGATGTTGCAAACTGAGGTTTTCCCATTATATTATTCTATTTTGTCTGTATAATCATGCAAACACTTGTTTGTAGAGCGAGTAGTTTGACCATTTTCGGCCGTTTATTATTCCTAGTCATTTCTCCCATAGGCAACTGAATCGGAAGTTCTAAAACAATCGCAAAAACGAGCGCACTTCCGCGTTGAAGAAAAAGGTCAATATATGTGTGTGTAATCAGTACTTGAGCAGCATCAGCTGTGTGTTTGCAATCAGTCAGGATCAGGAACCGGTTTTGTGTGTGTTGCATGACTGGTTATTGTAGTCCATTTACCAGCAGATTTGTAGTCCTACGTGTTAGTGAATGTATTCCAGCGATCTCTGGCGGTTAGATCGCTGGTGGTTGTGACACTATGTAAGTTTTGACTCTTTCTAAAGCCTAAAAAAAAACCATAATAGTTTTGCAGATATTTCAGAAACATGCATAGTGAACATTCTTGTTTATCTGAAAAACAGTGCTGAAGTCAGATATTCTGCTTTGAAAATGTGCGTTACGTGCCGGAATGGCTGTCTCTGTTTTGGTTATTTAACCAGCCCAATGCCAGTTTAGCCAATTATATTTCAGCACAGAATACTACACTGCACTCCAGCGAAATAGTAAGGTTTAAAATGTAATTAATAGATATTAAACCTTTTTAACATTATTATATGTACCTGCTGAATGATTGATATTTGTTAACTTGGCTTGCACTGAAGTTCAGTTTCAAACAGCTTATTTTATTTTTCGAGGTCTGAGGTGAACTATCTGCTGCTGTAGTATTTCAGTAGTATGACAATAAATGTCATGTAAAATGGCATTCAAACTCACATTATTAGATTTTAACACTGAATAAAGCCCATGAGATGTAGCTGAGGTGATCGTTGTCATAGTTCATCCTGTTGTTTACCTGTGAGAAATAGAAGGCGCTTCTAAAATTAAAATGTCAGGTGTTGGTCAGTTCAAATCAGCATTTTGGCTTGATAGTCAGACACACTCATGGCAATCTGGCAACCTGTGCTTGCTTGGACTCGTCAGAGGACGAGGAGACGAGTGAAAATTTTTGATCAAAGAGTGCAATGCCTAGTTCATCCACTGGGTGTCAAACTTACATACTGCACCTATAAAGAAAAATGCGTAAAGTTCCATGGAAATTTACTGGATATTTTCCGCTTCTTTGCTATCCTAAATATATGACACTATTATCTGTGTTAGGATGTCCCAAAACCACTATTTTATGTATTAGCTTGTGTGCTTATAAACAAAATGTTTATAGTAAAAGTTTGTATATACAGTTTATCTAAATTCCTCAATCTCCATTTAATTGAAATAAATTCACTTAAATGGGAAATGAAGCACTCGGTCAAGTTTAAATTATTTTGTACTTTGGTTTCCACTTTAATGAATATATTTTAAATAAACTCGATTAATGTAACTAATTAGAAGAAAACGGCATGTTTTACTATAGATTTTAGACCTTGGTTCTGTTTCCTCGGCTGAACAGATACAGTGGAGGTAAAGGACTGAACACGAAGACTGTAAAGCCTAATTTAACCCAATGCATGAAGTTGTGGATGTGGAGCTGCTGCAAATACAAGCATCAGATGTGGGTCTAATATAAAACAAATATATTATATATATATATATATATATATGCCTATTTTTGTTGATTCTGGCTTGTTGATTTTCCCATGTTGTCACACAAGGAAGCAGTGTGTTTGAGGTTTTCCTTAAATACTATTCTACAGTTGTGCCTCCAATTAACTCAGATGTTGTCAATTAGCCAATCAGAAACTTCCAAAACCTTGACACCATCATCTGAGCTTTTTCAGAGGCATAATAATCTTATTGTATGTAAACTTGACTTTCAAGAAAAGTTATAACAATTTCTCAAAAAATATCTCTCTGATTATTCTGCTATTAAGCAGAACAGAAACACATTTGATAATCCTAACTTACCTAAAAGAGAAAAAGTTTAGTCACATTAACATCTGACTTTTTTTAATGGTTATGTGCCTTTTTATACAGTGTATGTAAACTTCTGGTTTCAACTGTATTTTCATTAAAGTGCAATCCAATGTGCTTTATTTCCCCTTTAAAGTTCCCATTAAAATTTACTGGAAATTTTCCACCTCTTTGCAACCCGAAATATGATATTACACATTACATCTGTGTTAGAATGTCCCAAAACATAATTGGTTTCCCACAATCTACAATCGAATTCATTGTTACCCATCTGGTTACACAAAACCATATTTTCTATTTTTTTTTTTTTTTTAAGTAATTTAAATAAACTCCTGTAAATTTTCCTAATTGGATATTTCCAAAATTCCAGAGATTAAGTTCTCATAGAAATTTTCAGGAAATTTACTGGAAATTTTCTTCCCCTTTGCAACCCTAGATATAATAGGTGCGTTCGACTTCATGCAGTGCTGTGCAGATCGATCGAAATCTGTCTTAAAGCGATGCATGGCGGTTAGAAGTTTTGGCCGCATTGATGCTGCGCCGACGTCATGTGACTGTCACATGTGGCATCAAAGTACCGCGACAGAGCTCCGAGATCAGACAACTGATTCAGCCTGTGCAGCATCTGAAAAACCCCTGCTGGAGCTAAGATGACGACACCAATATAACACGATTGGCCAAGTTCACCGCATGACAACAACCACGTGTATTTCGCGTTTATTATTGGACAAATTCCGTCTCACAAATTTCCAAACAAACAATTAACTTTTCATACCATGTCTATCTTGTACACATCATGCTTATTAAAGACTACAAATATTTTACTGCAGTATCATCTTTTGTTAAATAATTTGTTCATTATGACTAGATTGTTTGCACAGGTTTATTCTGACTTTTTTTATACAGACTACTGTATTCAGTTCCATAAACGATTTAAATTATATATTTTATTAAATAACCCAAATATTAACTCAAATTACTCTTATAGACTTGTAATAAAATAATTAGCATCATTGATCCTGATGATTTCTTAGCAAATTAAGTTATATAAAAATATGTAATATAAAAATATATGATTCTAAAATATTTTATTTCCTGTCAAGGCATTTATGCAGAAATGTTAAAAGTGTCATTGATGTAGCTCTTTCTGGGAAATGTCTACTTAAAGTGTAGCTCATTTATTTTTGTCATTTTGTTAAATCTTTTTGGATTAAAGTGCTTTTTTAAAAATGCTTTCATTATCCAGAATAATCCTATTTGTGGATATTTATTTCCTTTTTATGTGCCCTCTGGTTTTCCCCTTATTTCTCATGCATTTGTTATGTAGGCTACTTAAATTTAATTCATAATTCCCTTATTGTTTAAAAATGAACTATAGTTTGTAGAGACTGTATTCTGTTTTATTTGTACTGTATATCTTTTGTTGTTATTTCAATAAATAAATGAGCACGCCATGTGATCGGTAATCATGACTGCAGCAACTTTGAGCCCCCGAAGTAGCCGGCTTGACAGCTCTGTTTTCAACTCCGCCCCCGCCTGCACTCGGCTAATCTCGTTGATCATCGGCTGCAGCCGTGCTTCATGTCGAACGCACCTAATATTACACTATTATCTCTGTTAGAATGTCCTAAAGCGCATAGTTTTTCCCAACAATTACAAGCGATTTCAATTTTACCCATCTGACTACACAAAACCTTCATGTTTCATTTATTTATTTGTTTGTGTGCAGGTCAGCAAAGTGTTCGTCCCTGGCCTTCTGTCTCCTACATTTAGCGTGCCAAACCAGCCGCCAACGTTGAGCACACCTCTGGAAAACATCAGCACTCCGGCCCGGGCCACAGTTCAGCATATGAGCCGTCTGGAGGAGGTGTGTGTATGTGTGTGTGTTACATTCAGCCAATTACCTAACCACTAATTGAGTCATATATGTAAGACAAGACAGCATTCTTCGAGACGACTCTTCATATTATGTCCTAATGCTAATGGCCATCCGCTCGGTTCCTACAAATGGATCGATATCAGTATTAAATCACAGTAATAATGGCCAGCTGCGTTATTTTTCTTCTTAAACAACAAAAACAACTCTGTGGTTCTCGGTTGGTTTGATAATCTAATTTAGTGAGACTGAGATCAAGTATAGAGTATTTGATTGATCGTATGCTTAATAAATTATTAATCAAACCCCGGTGTGAGTGGATTCGTGGATATTGTGTTAGTGCTTTTAGAGGAGCCATTTAAGGATTACGCCATTAATAAAAGCTTCGTCGACCTTTTTATTTAGTTTTTATTCAGTTCTACATGATGATGTAGATGTGCGGACAAACAAATTTTGATCACAGTTTGTCCCTTTTATTTTGATGGTAATTTATTATTAATAATACTGGACAAGAGAGAGGCAACAAATATAATTTTAGTCATGTTTTTAAGCTGCTTGTGAGGGTTGTTTTGGATAGGAAAATTAATGTTAAAAAGCAAACAAGTACCATATTTTTGTGGTAAGTATGGAAAAGTCAGTTTAATATTTCATTCATAAAATATAATGCATGATATAATTCTTACAATGTGCGTTTTTGTCATAATTTTATATTCAGAAATCATGTAAAATAAGTAAAACAATAATAAACCAAGGTTTTAAAGAGTCTTAGTTTGCCATTGCACAATTTAAAGGAGGACCTATTAAAAGTAAGATACCCAAGATGTAAAATACACTACCTGACAATAGTCTTGTCATGAATCCCAGTTGTAAGAGCAACAAATAATTACTTCTAGTTGATCATTTGGAAAAGTGGCAGAAGGTTGATTTTTCTGTTGAATCATCTGCTGAACTGCATCACAACCATCACAAATACTGCAGAAGACCTATTGGTTTGGTGAAGAAAAAATCATGGTTTGGGGTTCCATTCAGTTATGGGGGCGTGCGAGAGATCTGCAGAATGGACGGCAACATCAACAGCCTAAGATATCAAGACATTTGTGCTGCCCATTACATTACAAACCACAGGAGAGGGTAAGTTTTTCAGCAGGATAGCGCTCCTTCTCATACTTCAGCCTCCACATCAAAGTTCCTGAAAGCAAAGAAGGTCAAGGTGCTCCAGGATTGGCCAGCCCAATCACCAGACATGAACATTATTGAGCATGTCTGGGGTAAGATGGAGGAGGCATTGAAGATGAATCCAAAGAATCTTAATGAACTCTGGGAGTCCTGCAAGAACGCTTTCTTTGCCATTCCAGATGTCTTTATTAATAAGTTCTTTGGGTTACTGCTATTATTGATATGTATGGATGCAGTTCTCCAAGCTCATGGGAGTCATACACAGTATTGATTCTTTTTCCACTGCACCATGACTTTATATTCTACACTGGGCATTATTTCTATTAAGTGACAAGACTTTTGTCTAAGCAAAGTCAGACCTTACTGTCCTAATCAAGGCATAATCATATTTAATTTTGGTCAAATAAGCGTAATCTAGAGGCCTTTGCCTTTCTTATAAGCCACTTCTGATGTCAAATGATCAACGAGAAGTCAAGTTATTATTTGTGATTCCTAAAAATTGAACCGGCGACAAGACTTTTTGAAACTGCCCCATTTAGGCTTTGATCTTAATTGTGATCCAAATTATGTGTACTGTTGCTTTAAATTTAATTGAGATTGTCCTCTTTTTAAAAGAGAGCGGAGCTACAAATGCCTATGTGTCAGCATAGTGGTAGATTGATAACAAGAGTAATGTTATCTTTGTTGAAAAATGAAAGAGTTGTCTCAACTGTTCACTGTTGTGTATTTGGGTTTGTTTTATGGTATAGATGTACAGATCAAGACAGCTATTAGCCCTTCTATAAAAATTTTAATATTTTCTAAATATTTACCAAGTGCTGTTTAACAGAAAGGAGTTTTTTTGTTCTCCTCAACACATTTGAAAACTTAATAGTTTTGAGTTCACGTGAACCAAAAGCCGCAACCATTTTTTCCCGTTTTTGTGACGCAGTTCCTAGAGAAACAGTATATTAAATGAGGAAACAGTGGGCGTGGCTTGTTTTTTTTTTACTGCGAGCTGATTGGATGTAGTAAACAGTGGTGTAGTCGGGGCTATACGCACGTATACTCAGTATGCCTACTTTTTTCTACGAGCTGCTTGGGTATTACCACTTCTGATGACCAATAATTGCATATACCCTCGGTATACTCACTTGTTTAGCTGAATAGACTTCCCTAATGTACATGTATATGTTCACGTCCCCTTTAACTGTATACCAAATGTTTTTTTTTTTTTAACTCGCATCTTAATATGTTGCAATTGGAGCCTTTTTGTATAACTTGCGCCATTCCCACCCCTGACAACCACAGCAGCTGTGAAAAAAAAAAAATACATGAGTTTTTCGAAGATCACAAGTCAACTGAGTGATGTCTCACTAAAACATTCAGGTAAAATTATAAAACAGCATGGGAGTCGCTTTAGCCCCTTTATATTTCTATTCAGCCCCCCTAAAAGTTTAGCTTTTTTTCTTCTGTTGAACACAAAAGAAGAAAAGAAGATATTTTGAAGAAAGCAGGAAACCTGTAACCATTGACTTCCAAAGTATATGTATGTATATATAATGAATCAAAGAAACATTGACTTTCGTTGTTTCTTTGCCAACATTCATTTAAAATTTGGGTTGGGTGGGTAATAGTACACCACCTTTTCTTTTAGGACTACACCACTGGTAGTAAAGTAGGCATTTCATTCCGAAATATCTTGGAAAATGGTTTGGGGAGAGTTATTACAACCTAACAGACTCCTCCTCCTCACCATTTCTGCTTGTTGTAAAAACTGACAGTTGGAGAGGCGTGGTTAAGTATGTAAGCCACGCCCAATCCCTCAGACAGATCTAATCTGAGAATTTATCTTAGAACAAGCAGGAAGTCCATTTTCAGATTTCAATTAAATTGCAAACAATTTTTTTTCTTAATGGCGCACAGATGAATTGTTCACAACAAAACTAGCAATGTGAGCTAACAAAATCAATATTGTTAGTTTTGATTTCATTTGTACTTTAACAATAACTAATTTCTAATCACTAATTTCTTTAGTCTTTGTCTTGGTGACACTGCGTAATATTTTACTGCTATTCTTTATCTTCAGTGTTAATAATTTTGTCTTCAACTTCATCTCAGGTTGGCATGCCGTCTCCTGTGCTGGAGATGCGCAGCTCATCGCAGCACCACGAGTCCTCATGGCTGGAAGAGTCTCCGTTTCAGCAAACCGCTCCTCATATTCAGACCCTCCGAGACCCCGTCTGCAACAGAGTCACGCTGGTCAGTGCAGTTCGTCACTTGAAAAAAATAACCTTTATTGCTGGCATGGGATTAAATACACTTAATACACTAAATACACTTAATAACTGTTAAAAGCTATTAGTTACTAGTTAATTAGTTAAAGTTATTAGTAACTAATAAAGTTATGGTAATTAATAACCTTAACTTATCTGATTTTGATTGTAATGCAATAATGTGATTTGAAACAATAATTAGTGAAAAGGCTATACAAATAAACTTGAATTGAATAAAAATACATCATCCTAATAGCTCTGATGATCCTGATACCAATGCAACAGTAGTCTTATAATAATGCTTATAATCCTTTAGAGAAAGGTTAGTGCAGATCTTGATGTTCAATTAGTTTTTTATTTTTTGTTGAACCAAATGCATTTTGTAAATGTCAAACAGGGTCGAGATGTTTGTGTTAGTGCTGATCACTGATTGGTTGCAATGCACTTTTCTGTTAGATTTGCTTTTGAAAACTATTGGTTGGGTTCAGGGAAGGGTTTAAGACTAATTTATGCTTCTTATGTGTCAATCGCACGTGTATGGTCCGGCGCAGCCTTCACGCAGTCCCATAGCTCTCGTCGTGGCTGACACTGATGCGCACCTCTCAAAAAATGTAACTACAAGTTGCAACCATAGACCGTAAAAGATATGGATGTAGTATCCGTGACGTCACCCATAGATTTATGAAGAACCCAAAAGAAGCTACAAGTAGGCATGGCCAACCGTCGCCATTTTGTTCGTGTGTCATCGCACCAACCACTGAATACCAAACAACGGCAAAGAGGCGGAGCATGAGCGGAGCTACAGACGCCTGCTGGCATTTTGCTTAGACAGGCTTTCCTATGGGAGAAACGCTTAATACTTCATTATCTGCGACTCGTTTGTGTTCTGACCACATGGGCTTGGTTGTATACTATATCAGTGAAGTGTTTAGACTGTTTAAACTCTGTTGTAATACATTGACACGGGCCCTTGATAATGTCTCTGGGGGCCCCCTGAATATATGGGCCCTTAGAATCTTCCTCGAGAACTCCCATGCTGTAGTAGCTAATGAACAGATAGGGGTTGCTCTTAAGAGATAACTACTTACTAGGAGCATGTCTATGGTGCCGATTTGGATTAGTCAATTAACTTAAGTTACATGTTTTTGGACGGTGGGAGGAAACTGTGGAACCCGGGGGAAACACACGTGAGCACAGGAAGAACGTGTAAACTCCGCACAGAAACGTCGGCAGGCTTGGTAAGGACTAGAACCAATGACGTTCTTGCTGTGAGGCAACAGTGCTAACCACTGGGCCACCGTGTCACCCATCTAGGAAAAGGAGGAGGAGTAAAGGTGAAAGGGGGGATTCTTCAAACGAAGATGGCTGTTATATGAAACTTAGGGTATTTATAGTGGCTTAAGGCTGATTTGTACTTTTGTGTCAAGCGCACGCGTATGCTACGGCGCAGCCTACGCGTGGATGCATAGCCTCGGTGTGGCCTTCAGCGACGTTGACGCACACCTCTCAAAAAATGTAAGGCGTATGCGTAGCGCAAGCTCTGTGATTGGTCGGCTTGGTAGCGCTGACGACAGTGGGCGGAGGTGAGAGCCGCGCGAGCGTGATGCAGCGAGTGTTTACAAGTGTGGAGTCCCGTGAAGGAGCTCTGAATGGAGACTGTTGTTTTGTGTTTACCTTATGATTAAAGTTGTTGCACGTCTGCCGGTTCCCGCCTCAAAATGAGTGAATTTGAGCCACTTGTACATTAAGGAAGCGTTCAGAAAAAACAAAACGCCAGCGAAGAAACTCGACCCAGAGAAACATAAACACCTACTGCCAGCTAGCGTTTCGGAAGTGTTATTGCAGAGGAACAGAAACAGCGCGCAGAGGTATAAATGCACGGCTACGCGCAAGGCTTGCGCCGTGGGTCACGCTGATCACTTGACGCAGAAGTATAAACCAGGCTTTAGGAATCGTCTGATTGGTGAATCATAAATTGAATAATGCGGGACCGGCTTCAAGCACATGATCCTCTCGAGATTAGTTCATAAATAAACTTCACTTAAAAGAAACATTTTTCTTCCAAAAACTATATTTGTAACGTAAGTAACGCAATTACATTGACTTTAGTAACCGTAATCAAATTATACAAATTTAAAATGTAATTTGTTACATTACTGCGTTCCTGAAGAATGTAATTAGAATACAGTAACACGTTACTGTGGAACGCGTTACACCCAACTTTTCTTAAGGGGGCTAATAATATTCACCTTAAAATGGTTTAAAAAAAATAAAAACTGCTTTTATTCTAGCCGAAATAAAACAAGTAAGACTTTGTCCAGAAGTCTCTGTTCATTTGAGAAATCACATCAGGGCTGTATAACTGTATATACCACAAATGAACTATAAATCAATATCAGTTATCAAAAATTAACAGTATATTATGTAAGAATCATCTTCTATTATTCATCCAGGTGGGCTCTGTTTTATATCTGATGCCAGTGATCTCAAACCAACCTGGCTTTGTCCATACATCACCGCTTGTGGCATTGACACAAATGCAGCAGCTGCTTTTCTAAATGCGTTTTGCAAATGTCAAACAGGGTCAAGATGCTTGCGTTTGTGATGATGCTGACCACTGCTGCTGAAGGCAAGAGCTGGTAATTGCTTTTGTGGTACAGTGGCGGGCCGTAATTGAGGGCTGCCACAGTATCAGGACATGACCGGCATGTTTTGGTGACTCCAGGAGCCTGTCGCTGTTTTGACAGGACTCGATAAGGTCTGCTCCCCTGCAGTCAGCCCCTCTGCGTTGTCAATTCCCACTGAACGACGTGTCCTACCACAAGAAATCCCCTCGCAGGCCTGTCAAAGCAATCTCGCCGACTTATGTGGGATGATATGTGTCTGAGGAAGCGTTTTAAAAATAGCCGGCGTCTGAGATTTGTTTTCATCCAGGTCATCGCGAATGCATGCATGCATGCAATTGTTCTTTTCAGGGTTTCCACCGGTCATGGAATTTCTTGAATGGACTCCACTTTTGATGTTGAAAATTCAACTCTAGTTTAACAAAGTTAAAAACTTAATTGATATTTTAATAGTTTGCAATAATTATAATGTATAAGAGATAATATATGCAGAAATAAGTCTGTAAAAAAACAGAAAATGTACTGGCGGTTTATTGCAAGGTGTTTGTACCGTAATATACAAAACCAACCCAGACATTACCAGCACTGAACGGGGAGAAAATCTGGAAGCTGTCCTATGTCAAATGCTAGCTATATCTTTTTTTATAATTCTTTGGAACATAATTAATATTAAATTGTAAGCACTTCTCTCTTTGTGTCGTGTCCTTTGGAAGCCCAAATACAAAAACAGAAGAAGCTCTGAGGAAATAGCAGCGTTTGGACGGCATATTAGCTTAGTCTGCTGTAATGCTGTGTTTACACCAGACACAGCATGTGTGAAAAAAAAAATCATGCTATTTCCACGTAAACAGACGTGTGAACATTTGGAGTTTACTCGCTTCATTCACGTGTCAAATTCGTGTCAAAATAGACTCATATAATAGGATTCACGTCATGGCCAGGGCATCTGTCTGCTCGGTGACTCTAGCTTCGTTGCTAAATGGCTAAGATGGATTTTATTGAGATATAGTAGCTGTGCTTTATGTGCTTTAGGAAGGCTGAAAAATAGCATATATTCGTTCGGTGCCATATCTTTGTCTACTAGATCCTTTCAGAGGTGCACCAGCTTTGTGTGTTCATCAACTCCTCCAGAAACTATACCTGGATGATGAAGGCTTTGAGCGGTGCTTCAGACTGATTTCCCCTCGGGACACCAACAACAGGCACTACGTCATTATCACTCCCCTACAAGAGCAAGCTCATGATTGGTTAACGTGGCGTGAATGTCTGCTCAAGTTCAGATTTTCCAACTGGAGTCAAACACGCCAAACACTCAATCTCACCATGTGCACCGCCTCATTTGGATGTCTATTTGCGTCTTTGCATTGACTTAACATGTAAATCACTCGCGCTTGATGCTTCATCAGCGTCTGGTGTGAACGCAGCATTACATTACAGCCCCTCTGACCCCTTTGCTGCGTGTGGTGTATGTGCGTAACTTGAAGCCTCTGTGTTCTCATTAACCCAGATGTATTTTTTTGCTGTCCGCAAACTTCGTTCGCTGTAGGCTTTGCTAAGCTAACTCTGTATAAGCCAATGTCTCCCTTTGCATTGAACTTTGAGCGTATTACATTCAGAGATGTTGTTTACAGTGATTGGCTGTGGCGGTTTATGGACACTATACTGTCAGTGAGCACCGTCTTTTGGATGAAACCGAGGTCCTGACTCTCTGTGGTCGTTAAAAATCCCATGACACTTCTTGTAAAGAGTAGGGGTGTAACCCCTGTGTCCTGGCCAAATTCCCTCTCGGCCCTTACAATCATGGCCTCCCAATCATCCCCATCCACTGAATTGTCTCTATCACTGTCTCTCCACTCCACCTATAGCTGGTGTGTGGTAAGCGCACTGGCGCCGTTGTCCTGTGGCTCTCGTCGCATGATCCAAGTGAATGCTGCACACTAGTGGTGGTGTGGAGAGACCTCATCTCATGATTGTGAAGCGCTTTGGGTGTATGGCCATATATAAATTCACGTTACTTACATTATGTTCACAGAGCTACATTACACATGAACTAAAGTTTAAAATATGATATCATACTGGACCACCCCTTTAATTTATTCACTTAGGTGAGGCGAGATCTCCACTTAAGTATCATACTAAAGCTGGAGTTATACTTTCGCCTGGCGCCGCATCGCGCACCTCCGCTGACTGCGCGCGCACCTCGTGAAACGGACAAGGCTTTTTTAACGGCTGATATTTTTTAAAACGACAGGGGGCGGTCAAAAGTAACTGACTGTAAAGTCAGACAGATAAACAGAGAAGTAGAAAGTTTCCGGAACTACGTCATATCATTAATATCATTCAAGATTTTTAAACGAATTATTTGTATTGTTTTTATAATTTATTATAATGATTATAAGGATTTTTATAACCATTCAAGGTTTGTTTTAATCAAACTTTGATGCATCACTTGCTTTTGTTCATATCTCAGACAGTTTTACCTATTAAAGTTTATTAAAATATCAATGAGGAGAGAAAATGGGTTGCTCTACATATATATTTCTATTATGGCAAGAATAAAAGCCAAAAAAAAAAGCTCACTTAAAAATACAGATGTTTTTTTTTTTTATTTAGCCCGCTCCCCAATTCACACATTATGTCTGGCTAGTTTCTGTCCTCTTATTATGCTAAAAAGGCAATAATAGTCCAAACATTCCTGACCATTATCACCAATAAAGCCTCGAAAAACAGGGCATCAGTATATTGTAAAATGATAGGTTCAAATATTCTTTCCCAGTTATCAAAAAAATAATTTGATCCTTAATTATAGTTTTGTAATTATTAAATTGTTTTAAATTCAAAATTGTAATGTATACATCAGTGTAAAACCTATAAATGGTGGAAAAACATATTTCTGTAATTGTGTAGCTGGGTTTCCACTTTGCCATGGCCTCTTTTGGCTTTAACAGACTATCCCTCAGGTTTTTCCAAACTTTTTAACAAAAACTTTCCTCCTTTCCCACGGCTGTTGCAATTTCTAGCCAAAAATTATTGTTCATCAGGTTATCTCTATCATCACGGATCATAAAGATGTCTGTACAGGTGTACCTGTTTCAGACAAAATCTCTTCAAAGTGGTTCATTTCAACTCAAACCAGATGTGGCGCCGCGCGCACTGTTCGCTTGGGTCCCAAAAAATGGCGTGCGCACCGCCAGCCGAAATGATGTCGCGCGCACTCAAAGCGAACATCCGCAAACTCCGCGATGACATCAGATTCTCCGCGCGCACTTAAGCGAACTAGCAGACGCGTCGAGTATAAACGAGGCTTAAGAGGGAAAATGTGCTCAATGCATTATAAAGCTTGAAGCATTGGAATTTGTACTCGGTATCAGCCGATCACCATAACAAGGAATCGGTACTCGGTATCGGCTGCAAAAATCCTGATCGAAGCATTCTAATAAGAATGTTAATAAAAGTCACTTTTTCAAACTTTTCAAGGTTGAAAGTTTTTTTGAAGAAAGATCAAGGTCCCATAATGCAATTCAAAAACTTAAATAAACGGGGAAAAATAAAAACATGAGCATGAAAAAACTGCTAATTATAATTTCACAATGCAGTGTCCTGGATGGCCAAAATCTGTATGAATATACTTTCACAATGCAGTGTCCTGGATGGCCAAAATCTGTATGAATATACTTTCACAATGCAGTGTCCTGGATGGCCAAAATCTGTATGAATATACTTTCACAATGCAGTGTCCTGGATGGCCAAAATCTGTATGAATATACTTTCACAATGCAGTGTCCTGGATGGCCATTATATTATTTGCCGGCAGCTAGCTCTCTGCAACTCTCACATGGTTGCCCACTGAAGCCAAGCAGGGCTGCTCTCGGTCAGTACCTGGAAGGGAGACCAAATGGGAAAGCTAGGTTTCTGCCGGAAGTGATGTTAGTGAGACCAGCAGGGGGCGCTTAACCTGAGGTCTGTGTGGGTCTTAACGATCCAGTATATTAATGGGGACTCTATGCTGCTCACTGAGCACTGTCTTTCGGATGAGGCTTTAAACTAAGCTCCTGACTCTCTGTGGTCATTAAAAATCTCAGGATGTCCTTCGAAAAAACGTATGGGAGGGGAAGGACTGCTTAACACAGTAGCTGCCAGTTTTTCATTATACACTGTAAAAATCTGATAAAGTCATGACTACAAATGTTTTAAAGTTACTTTAACTTATTTTAATAAGGCGTCTTATTTTAAATCAGGTGTCAACTACATTTTTTAAGTTACCTTCATATTTTTAGTCATTTAACTTCATATTTTTAGTCAGTTTGATTCTTATAATTTGAGATGACTAATAATAATAATAATAATTCCTTACATTTATATAGCGCTTTTCTGGGCACTCAAAGCGCTTTACATATTAGGGGGAATCTCCTCATTCACCACCAGTGTGCAGCATCCACCTGGATGACGCGACGGCAGCCATTTTGCGCCAGACCGCACACCACACACCAGCTGATTGGTGGAGAGGAGACAGAGTGATGAAGCCAATTATGATATGGGGATGGTTCGGAGGCCATGATGGACAGAGGCCAGTGGGCAGATTTGGCCAGAATGCCGGGGTTAAACCCCTACTCTTTTTCGAAGGACATCCTGGGATTTTTAATGACCACAGAGAGTCAGGACCTAGGTTTAACGTCTCATCCGAAAGACGGCACTCACTGAGCAGTATAGAGTCCCCGTCACTATACTGGGGCATTAGGACCCACACAGACCGCAGGTTGGGCGCCCCCTGCTGGCCTCACTAACACCACTTCCGCCAGCAACCTAGCTTTCCCATGTGGTCTCCCATCCAGGTACTGACCGGGCGCAGCCCTGCTTAGCTTCAGTGGGCGACCATGTGAGAGTTGCAGAGAGCTAGCTGCCGGCAGAAAAGACTAGAAAAGTTGATTTAATTCAACAACAAAAAAATATATTTACAGTGTAGGTCATGTAAAATTCAGCTTTTAGTCAGTGAAAGTCATGGAAAAAAGAGGGTTTGACATTGTTTAGATTGTAAACTCTGTCTTTTCTTTTTGATTTGTTTCAAAAATAACAATAGAATGGAATAACAATAGCCTGATTGCTTTTTAGACTAAATTCGAATCGATATAAATAGCAACATGACGCTTTAAATTTCAAGCTTTATTCTGTGCCATAGTTGCTAATATTTAGTATGTGCTGCTGAAATCCGCCTCTCACTTTTCTTTTGTTCAGGAATTGAGTTCCGGTTCCATGTTGAGAATCACCATTCCCGAGGTGGCCACTTCAGAGCTGGGTAAGAGAAAACGCTCGGATAAATCATAAATATTGTGATGCATCACTTCAGATTCAGTGCAGCACTGACTCACGAGCTGCTTTTAAAAGAGCAAAATGATGGTCAAAACACCCATTTTCATTTCATTCATTTATATGGCACAAATAAACACAACCAGAGTTAATCACTGTGCTGTACAGGGCATAAAAGCTAACATACATGATAAAAGGTTGATGACAAAAATGACAAAATAAGAATTAAACTAAATTGAGAGATGCAAAATTGTTTGGACTAGAAGATGAGACTTTTTCAAGCTACTCATGTCCCCCTAGGTACTGTTTTTCAATTTTAAAGGCACAATATGTAAGAGTTTTTTAATCATGTTTCATTTTACCCAAATTTGAGTTGAAACAACAACACATGCATAGTACATTTATTTGAGCAGTTTAATTAAAATGATTTAATTACCATAATGATGTTGTTTTGACCTTTATTTGGGTAAGCTTAACTGGCCAAACCCAACTGCTGGGTATAAGATATTTTAAATATTTTATTAAGAAATTGAACCCAATGTCAATATTTTACCCAACTTTGAGTTGAAACAACATCACGTGTTCTATATTTAATTAAGCAGTTTAATTGAAGGGGTTTCATTTCTATGATAATGCAGTTAAAAATACTGGGTTGTTGTGACCCATATTTGGGTAAAACATGGCCCAACCCAACTGCTGGGATAGCATATTTTAGTATTTTATTTCGAAATTTAACCCAATGTCAATATTTTACCCAACTTTTAGTTGAAACAACATCACGTGTAGTATATTTAATCAGTTTAATTTAAGGGGTTTAATTACCATAATGATGCAGTTCAAAATACTGGGTTGTTTTTACCCACATTTGGGTAAAGCATGGCCAAACCCAACGGCTGGAAATAACATTTATATGTTTTATATTTTATATGTTATGCATAACTTTATACGCATATCTTACCCAAGTTTGAGTTGAAAAAAGAACACGTGTACTATATTTAATTGAGCAATTTAATTAGAAGGGTTTAATAACCATGATGATGTGGTTAAAAATACTGAGTTGTTTTGACCCATATTTGGATAAACCAAATATTTGGGTTATCCAGCACGATTTTACGCAGCGGATGCCCTTCCAGCCGCAACCCATCTCTGGGAACTTCCACACACACATTCACTATGGACAATTTAGCTTACCCAATTCACCTGTACTGCATGTCTTTGGACTGTGGGGGAAACCGGAGCACCCGGAGGAAACCCACGCGAACCCAGGGAGAACATGCAAACTCCACACAGAAACGCCAACTGACCCAGCCCAACCGAGGTTCGAACCTGCGACCCAGCGACGTTCTTGCTGTGAGGCAACAGCACTACCTACTGCGCCACTGGGTTGCCCAGGGTTTAACATATTTAAATATTTTATCCAATGCCAATATTATACCCAAATTTCTATTAAAGCAACAACCCTTCTGTAGTATATTTAACACAGCAGTTTAATTAAAAAGGTTTCATTACCATGATGAGGCAGTTAAAAAAGCTGGGTTGTTTTGACCCATATTTGAGTAAAACATAAACCCAACCCAACTGCTGGGTATAACATATTTTATTTAGAAATTTAACCCAATGTCAATTTGAGTTTAAACAACATGACATGCGTAGTATATTTAATTGAGCAGTTTAATTAGGGTTAAAAGGGTTTAATTACCATGCTGGTGCAGTTAAAAATGCTGGGTTGTTCTGACCCATATTTGGGTAAAACATAGCTGCTGGGAATAAGATACTTTATTGAAAAATTTAACCCAATGTCAATATTTTATGCAACTTTGAGTTAAAACAACAACACGTGTAGTATATTTAATTGAGCAGTTTAATTAAAATGGTTTAGTTTAAGTTTAGATTAAAAGGTTTTGTTTTGACCCATATTTGGGTAAACCAAAGTGGCCAAACCCAACTGCTGGGTATAACGTTTCAGTATTTTATTTAGAAATTTAACCCGATGTCAATATTTTACCCAAATTTGAGTTGAAACAACATCACGTGAAGTATATTTAACTGAGCAGTTTATTTGAAAGGGCTTAATTACCATGATGATGCAGTTAAAAATACTGGCTTGTTGTGACCCATATTTGGGTAAACCAAACTGCACAAACCCAACTGCTGGGTATATGACATATATAAATATTTAAAAAATATTTACCCAATGCCAATGTTGTACTTAAATTTGAGTTGAAACAGCAACACAGGTAGTAGATGTAATTGAGCAATTTATTTAAAAGGGTTTAATTACCATAATGATGCAGTTAAAACACTGGGTTGTTTTGACCCATATTTGGGTAAAACATGGAGAAACCCAATGCAAACATGTTTCAGTATTTGATTTAAAAATTTTTACCCGATGTCAATATTTTACCCAAATTTGAATTGAAACAACAACACATGTAGTATATTTAACTGAACAATTTAAATAAATTGATTTCATTACCAAAATGATGCAGTTAAAATACTGGGTTGTTTTGACCCATATTTGGGTAAAACATGGAGAAACCCAATGCAAACATGTTTCAGTATTTGATTTAAAATTTTTTACCCGATGTCAATATTTTACCCAAATTTGAATTGAAACAACAACACATGTAGTATATTTAACTGAACAATTTAAATAAATTGATTTCATTACCAAAATGATGCAGTTAAAATACTGGGTTGTTTTGACCCATATTTGTGTAAACCAAACTAGCCAAACCCAACTGTTGAGTATAACATATTTAAATATTTTACTTGCAAATTAAAGCCAATGCCAATATTTTACCCAAATTTGCATTGACACGACAACATATGTGTAGTACATTTATTTGAGGAGTTTAATTACATTTATTTAATTACCATAATGATGCAGTTAAAATACTGGGTCGTTTTGACTCCTATTTGGCTAAAACATTGCCAAACCGACCTGCTGGGTATAACATATTTAAATATTTTATTTACAAAACCCAATGCCAAAATTTTACCCAAATTTGAGTTTAAAAACAACAACAAGTGTAGTATATTTAATTTGGCAGTTTAATTAAAAGGGTTTATTTACCGTGAAGATGTAGTAAAAAAACACGGGGTTGTTTTGACCCACAATCGGGTAAAACATGATTAAACCCAACTGCTGGGTATAATTTAAATATTTTATTAAAAAAGAATTTAACCCACAACACAGTTGAAACCACAACACGTGTAGTATATTCAATCGAGCAGTTTAATTAGGTTTAAAAGGGTTTAATTACCATGTTGGTGCAGTTAAAAATGCTGGGTTGTTGGTAAAACATGGCCAAACGTAGCTGCTGAGAATAAGATATTGTAGAAATTTAACCCAATGTCAATATTTTGAATTTGAATATTATAATTTGACTCAAAACAACAACACATGTATATTTAATTGAGCAGTTTAATTAAAATGGTTTAGTTTAAGTTTAGATTAAAGAGTTTTGTTTTGACCCATATTTGGGTAAATCAAAGTGGCCAAACCCCTGCTGAGTATAACATATTTAAATATGTTAAGAAATGTTATACAATGCCAATATTTTACCCCAGTTTGAGTTGTAACAGCACATGTGTAGTGTATTTAATAGACACACATCTGACACACATCGATGCTTTTTTTTGCTGGTTATTTTCCAAAACCCAGATTTATTTAGCATAAACGATGCGCCCGAGGATCTCGCTAATGAATGCAGTAATGCTTTACTGTGAAGTAAAACTCTGAGTCACTCCTTCCACTTTCTACATTTAGACATTTGACCTTTTCTAATGTGTTTGCTATAAATATTCCAGGAAGTGTAGATGATACATGCTTTGCCTCCGTTAATACCATTAGACCTGTTTTCTATTACTTTTGCTATTGATTTATTATTATTGCGTCGTTTGCCACTTATCAACCACCCTAAGCATGATAGCGACGGTGACTTTCTCCAAAGCGCGGGTTCTGCTTTCCCTGTGGCGGATTTGTTTAGTTATTTCCTGGCCTTTCGCTTGGGCTTGATTGTGTGCAGTATCTCCCTATCCAGCGTTCTTTACAATTTTCTCAATTAATGCCAACTTCCTTTTAATAAGTGCTTTAGTTTGAAAGTGGTGAGCTTTTGTACTGCTAATAAAGTGGCATTTTATTCAGCTCCATCCTGACCTTTCGCTATTTGTTTGCTAATTAAGCTTCAGGCAGAGTCATTGAGAGTGTGCTGGTGTGACGAGGAGCGATAGCCAATAAAATAAAAGAAGTGGGAAATGCCATTTTAGATATCTTTAATTCAGGTTGGGCTGTGAACGAAAGATACTTTTACTTAATCTGCTTGTATTAGGCTCTGTATCAGGGGTGTCCTTATAAAGGGCCAAAAATTAAACTTGATTGTGGGCTGAAGGAAAATATCCCAAACTGTTTACATTAAAGATGCCATGGGTAATTAATAATATTTAAAAATAACTCAAGAACATTGAATTATATTAACTAATGCAATATATATGCATCTAAATTTTATAATGAACTTTGTACTCTCACTGGCCACTTTATTAGGTACGCCTTACTAGTACCGGGTTGGACCCTCTTTTGCCTTCAGAACTGCTTTAATCCTTCGTGGCATAGATTCAACAAGCTACTGGAAATATTCCTCAAAGATGTTGGTCCATATTGACATGATAGCACCACGCAGTTGCTGCGATTTGTCGGCTGTACATCCATGATGCGAATCTCCCATTCCACCACATCCCAAAGGTACTCTATTCATTGAAATCTTGTGACTGTGGAGGCCATTTGAGTACAGTGAACTCATTGTCATGTTCAAGAAACCAGTCTGAGATGATTTGAGCTTTATGACAGGGTGCTATATCCTGCTGGAAGTAGCCATCAGAAGATGAGTACACTGTGGTCATTAAAGGATGGACATGGTCAGCAACAATACTCAGGTAGACTGTGGCGTTTACATGATGCTCAGTTGGTACTAATGGGCCCAAAGTGTGCCAAGAAAATATCCCCTACACCATTAAACCACCACCACCAGCCTAAACCGTAGATACAAGGCAGGATGGATCCATGCTTTCATGTTGTTGATGCCAAATCCTGACCCTACCATCCGAATGTCGCAACAGAAATCGGGACTCATCAGACCAGGCAACGTTTTTCCAATCTTTTATTGTCTAATTTTAATTAGCCTGTGTGAATTGTAGCCTCAGTTTCCTGTTCTTAGCTCACAGGAGTGGCACCACTGTGGTCTTCTGCTGCTGTAGCCCATCCGCCTCAAGGTTGAACGTGTTGTGTTTTCAGAGATGCTCTTCTGCAGACCTCAGTTGTAACGAGTGCTTATTTGAGTCACTGTTGCCTTTCTATCAGCTGGAACCAGTCTGGCTATTCTCCTCTGACCTCTGGCATCAACAAGGCATTTGCGCCCGCACATTTTCAAAGCAGAATATCTGACTTCAGCCTTGTTTTTCAAATTGATAAGAATGTTCACTTGGCATGTTTATTAAATATTTGCAAACATATTATGGTATTTTTATGCTTTAGAAGAGTCAAAAACTTACATACAGCACCTTTAAAAACATTCTGAGATGTATGACCTGCAATGGATAAATTGACTAACTGATTTAGGTTGTTGCAGGATTGCTAAATATTAAAATATATAATTTAGCAAGTTTGCTTAAAGGGACGGTTCAGGAGCCAAATATCAAAAAGAAAAGGGAATTAGTTGTTGTAGAAGAGGCCACTGTGGTCTTTTTTTCTTCTATAATAAATGAGTTGCGACTCAGAAGACGAAACGCAATGAGCGCAATGCAGTGGGAGCACAGACAGATGCTCACAACAGTTCTGGAGGGAATAATAATAATAATATAATAATACTGAACCACTGTGATGACAGACTTTGGCTGAGGGGTTTCAGAATGAACAAAACAATATTTCAGATCTTTTATAATGTGCTCGAAATGCTGCTTTGACCATTAACGCCAACAAAAAATGGTAATTTCTATCATCACATGATGTTAAAAGTAAATCACATTACTTTAATGATACACATGCTAGAATTCATTCAATAAATGCGCTTCTGTCATAATTTATGCAGTTTTTTCCTATTGGATATAAAGTTGATCCTACTCAGTTGTGCGCATACGTTTTTTTCTATTCACATTTTCTAAATGTACGCACATCTTAGTGTTTCCATTAAGCAGTTTTTATGTGAAAATCCAAAATGCGCATACTAATAGGTGGATGAAAACACAGCTATTGACATCCATAGTAGGAAAAAACAAACTATTGCAGTCAATGGGCCTGTTTCAGTAAGGAGGTTCAACCAACTCGGAGTTTAAACTTAAACTTGAACTCTGAGTTGACTTACCGAGCGATTTAAAAACTCAAGATTTTCGGTTTCAGATAAGCTGATCTGAGTTAGGTCAATCAACTTTGAGTAGACAAAATCAGAGTTAAGCGCGCACACCGCGACTATAAAAAGGCATTGTCAATGGAGCACAGATATTATGAGTCAACATGGCAACATCTGAAAAAAGAGATCAGCTTTTTATTCTCCAGCTGAACTTGTTGTGCTCATGCAAAAGGCCTGGAAAAGTTTTGGAAAAACAGAAAAACCCACAAAGTTTTGGAAAAATCATGGAAATTACATTTACATTTAGTCATTTAGCAGACATTTTTGTCCAAAGTGACTTAAGCTGCAGTCAAACTAGAGCTTGTGCTTGCAAAATTCTGTCGTAAGGCGCTGCGAAAAGGAGTGGGGTTAAACAATATGAGTAGACATTAATAAATTTGAGTGATTGCTCCACATTTTAAATATCTTATTTTAAATAATCTTCTATTGGTCTCACGCAATCACCTGATGTGATTTCGCATGTAAGAATTCACAAAGCTTGAACTTTCGAATGCAGTGAAATGCGAAACACGTGCTTGCATTTCTGGTCTGCCGCATTTGCATGCCTATGAATGGAAGTCTATGGAGTGAAAAGTGCAGTGTGATTGCGGCTTTATAATAGAAGTAGTTTAATCTACAATTACTAGTTTAACAAACTATCAAGGTTATCTAAATTTAGTTTGACATATCTGTATATTGGAATAGAGGTTAGTTGTTTTTTCACTTCTTTTCTTTTCTTGGCCAAAAACATACTCTCACATTATTAGTGCTGTGTAAGCATCATCTATTTTACATAAATATAAAATAAATTGAAACTATTGTGTGTTTTGTGATATGCTGTAATAAATTTAAACGTTTCTTATGATTTTCCACATATATGTAGACATTATATGAAACATTAGGCCATGAAAATTGACTTGAAAGTCCTGGAATTTTTGTAGTAAAAATGTGTATGAACGCTGTATTTAAAAAAGCAACACCACTGCATCAGTGAAACAGAGACAGTGTGGGAAAACAGCTGCTGAAGTTAATGCACAAGTTTACATTTAAAATATTTATTTAAATTTAATTTAAGTATAATAAAATAAGTAATGTGTGACGTTTATATTGACTTTTCACTTGAAAAAGTGGGCAATTGGCCGTAATTTTAAAGTTATTTCAGATGTAATTGCATTAAATTACATAAAATAGGCTACTGCATAGTTTCTACAACAAATTTGACAAAACAAGAATGCATATAACCTTAGCTTAATGTTCAGTGGAAATGTTTAATTTAAGATACCCACTTTTACACACGTCGATCAGTTTAAGATAAAATTTCTAAAATTGAGTTTTTAAATATTTAAAAGTGCACTTGTGTGTCTGTCTTTCTCATTGATCGAGTAATAGAGGTTGAAATGACATTCAGTATGTAAGCAGTACTTAAAAATAGTTTTTAGATTGAGTAATAATTCCAATAATCTAGTTACAGCACATGTGCTTGTCGAAGGTCAGTGTATTTAAGCTAATTATTCATTAAAAAAAGACAAGCCATTCTCGTGACTGTTCTTTATGTGACTGAAATGTAGGCAATAGCTATGTTTCCATCCAAAAATTGCTAATTAAATTTATGTGCAAAACTGGAATATCACATAAAAGACATGCGAATAAAGCAGCGTTTCCATCCAACGAACCAAAGACAACACTTCCTCGTCACGTCTTGATTACCTGGCGCCAAATATCAACAGTAAAAAGAGAATTTACTGCAGTAGAAAAAGCTGCGTGAATCTTTTCTTTATTTAATAAATGACTTTCACCTCAGAGGACAAGGCAGACACGCCATGAGACATGGAGAACAGACGCTCTTGACATGCTCCAGACACTCTGGAGGTAATTAACAATATAATAACATTAGTACTGAAATGGTTAAGGCGTTTTAGAATGACCAAAACAACATTTCAGATGTTTTACAGTGTGTTCAGCCGGCTGGTTTATCCGTTCACACACATTTTCATCATCACATAATCTCTTTTAAAAAACCTTTATTAATACACATACTGGAATTTGTTCAGTAAAAGTGTTTCCATCGTAGTTTAAGCACATCTTATTGAATAAAAAGTTCATCCTACTCAGTTATGCGCATATGTTTTTGTGCATAAGTTATGTGCATCTTGGCGTTTCCATCAACCGATTTATCCAAAATGTCTAAAATGCACATAAAAATAGGTGGATGGAAACATAAGGCTAAGACGAGAAATACCGATTCGTCTTTAAAAAATGGGAGGAGATCGACAGAAACTCAGGTTCACTTTAACTCAGAGTCAGTTACGGTGATAATAACTTACTCTTATCACGGTAACTGACTCTGAGGGCTTACTCACACTATGCTATCCGAACCGTGCCCATGCCCGTTTCCTGGATCGTTTGAGAAGTGTGAGTGCTCTGAATCGGGCTCAGGCACGGTACACTTGGCCGGGCCTGGCCCGGTTGGAAGAGGTGGGCCAGAGTGCGGTTCACTTGGGCTCAGGCGCGGTACGCTTACAGTGTGAGTGCAAGCGTGCTTGAGCCCGAAACTGAAAGCGAGACGTGACTTTTAAGGGACTGTTTCATATGGATTCATTAATCATTCGTACTGTTTAATGAACGCAAACTGTCGTAGATTATTAAAGACGCAAACCCCTCACTGCACGTCAGCTGCGCCTTCAGCAAACTTCCTAATTCCTGCAGCAGGAGGACTTTATGATTGTTTATGAGCGTCAAAAGTAGCTGATCTGTTCGGCGAAATATGTGTCACCGCATATCAAACGACTTAAACGATATAACTAAAGAAATATCCACTGTGCTGAGCGAGAGCGCTTACTGAACAGCGCATCATCGATGACGGAAGCGCGCCCAGGCCCGAATGTAATGTAAGTGCGGGCCGTCGGGGGAGACGGGAGGGGGGACAAGCGTGCTTTGGCCGATTCAAGGCAAATGTACATAGTGTGAGTACGGCCTAAGTTTAAGTTACCTCTCTTTCAGAAGCAGGCTTGACTTACCCTGCTTTCTCGAGTTTGACAAACCTGCCATTTTGAAACGGAAAACCCAGTGTTTCTCTCATTTCAGGGTTAACATACTCTGAGTTTTCACTTAACCTCCTTTCTGAAATGGGGCCAATGACGACCATTTTGTAACATTCTTCAAAATATCTTCCTTTGTGTTCAACAGAAGAAACTCACTTTCTTGGTTTCATTTAATCTTGCTACAGAAATCCAGTCAAAGCAAACCAAACCCCATCCGTCTATCCATCCATGCCTCCACCCTCAGATCTCCCCATCCTCTTTCAGTCTGCATCAGGTCTTGAAGCCCCCGTGTCACGCAGTCAAACGCTTTGGCAAACAGTCCTCCATAAACCCCCCTGGAGTTTAGTGGCCCTGCGATCTTCACCCACTCGCTCAGATGTGTGTTCCAGCTCCGGCTGCGTCGCCCCCTCCCTACACACACATGCACACGCAAACACACACACTCTTCTGTAGGAGATCTTCATCCCCATTATCTTCACCTACACTTTCATTTCTCATCTACACACGTGGGGGCGGCCGATATGACCTCAGATGTTATTTTTAATGTTAATCTAATAATATGGTATTAATTCATCTGAGGTGACGGTGGAATTACTAACATTTATTAGTGATGGTGTTCGCTAAGGGAAACATTATTGTTAATGTTGCTGAAACTCCAGTTTGATTAAGAGTTTACTGATGATGATGATGATTAATATTATTATTATTATTATTGAATAGAATATTTCTTATTTATTGTAAATGGTTTATTCATGTACTACGTTTTTCTGTTGTTAAAAGCACATACCACGGACACGGATTTTCAAAGATCACTATTCTGCTCTTAAAGGCGTAGTTCGCCCAATAATGAACATTCTGTCATCATTTACTCAGCTTCATTAATTAATTAATTAATTAATTAATTAATTAATTCAGTCATTCATTCATTTTCCTTCGGCTTAGTCCCTTTATTAATCAGGGGTCACCACAGAGGAATGAACCGCTAACTTATCCAGCATATGTTTTACACAGTGGATGCCATTCCAGCTTATATGTCTTAACCTGATTGGTTAAAACACAGATAGACTTTTAGATAGAAAATTTCAACGTGTGTGCGAGCATACAATTCTGAACAATATCTCAAGCATACAAAGGTCAGACAGCCACTAGGATGTTCATAGCTGACCTCAGACCTGTGAAATGGTCCACAAGGGAATAGAACACACACACACCCTCAAAGTACAATCTGTTTCTTACCCAAGGCCGAGTGTACTCTCAGCCGTCTTATCAAAACTGGTTAAAAACCGGCTTACATACAAAGGAATTAACTTTAAAACGTTTAACACATTAAATGGCAAATAACTCAGGAAACGGTTATTACCAATTCTTCAAGAGTCCAGGTCCACTCGAGGTCTCAATAGCCTCGTTTCCACTATCGCGCCTAAAGCGAGCGAGCCAGTCGCGTTTCCACTATCACTTCCAGGGCCTGATCAGGCCAAAGTGGGGCTTTCTCTGGCCCAGCGACTGGCCTTTTTCGGCCTGCCGAATACCTTGGGCCAAAGAGGGCCAGCTGGGGCTTCGGGGCGGAGTGAAAGGAGAGGCGGACTTTGCCTGAGTCTGGTAAAGATGACATGCCATCATTACACTAGTTTTCCTTCTTTTCTGCCATCCAGTCCTGCTAAGTGCTGCTTTACAATTGCATTGGGGAAAACTGCAAATACAAAATCTATTCTATTTCCTCAAACAAGTGTTTATGTTTTTTTTTTTTATGACGTGGTGAAATTTACAAATGAAATTTTAAATGTAGAGCTTTATTAGTGAATAGCTGCCGAGTGCAACAAAATATAGGCTATATTTTATTACTTGCTCTTATGTGCTGAAACACTTAACACTTAAGATAACCGAATAATATGCAACATCCTTAAATAAAGGGGAATTACCTATTAAGTGTCATCTAGCCTAGGGAAATGTTAATGTGTTTTAGGTCTCTCCGGAGCATTTGGGCTGAATATTTGACTGTCTACCAAAACGAGGATGTTATAAAATACATTTCATATCGAGTTATTACTGGAGAATTTCTGTGGTTTTATATTATGGATGGGTGCGCTCACTGCGCTGGGTCCCTCCGTTAGTGGCGAGACCACTCGATGCACGATGCCAACAGTCGGTCGGTGAGTAAACAACTATAATGAATGTAAACACACAGGTCTGTGCGTATAGACATATAATGTAATGCTGCACAGTAACGTGCCATTTGTTTGTTTCGTTTGTCTTCATTTTATTCATTACGTGGTGATGCGATGGTGTGCTTTCTGTGCCTGACTCCCGCTGAACTGGGCGTGTTGTGTGATGTTTGATTCGGAGGACGTTCTGGGGGCGGAGTTTGCTTGTTGCGCTGTGAGCTATTAGCCCGACAGTGGAAACGCAATATGATTTCGGCCTCACTACTCAACCTCCCGGGCGATTGGCCTGGCCCGGCCCGATAAAAGCCCTGGCTCACACTGGCCCGACAGTGGAAATGTGGCTAATGACCTCTAACCTGGCTGGGTAGATCCTGAGGAAACAAATCATTTGACATACAGAAAAAGCAATAACACACACATTATTTCAGTTTTGCACTGAAGTGGGATGAAACTCAAATCAAGTCATCATATAATCTAGGCTCTTAAACATTCAACTTTATTATTAATCATAAAGACATAAGAAAGGATATGTTACTCAATCCTGGAGTGGACCTCCATCAGAAAACCCGTGCTATAAGTGTATTGGGTTAACTAAATTGGCCATAGTGTATGAGTGTGTGTGTGTGTGTGTGTGTGTGTGTGTGTGTGTGTGTGTGTATGTGTGTGTGTGTGAATGTGAGAGTGTATGGGTGTTTTCCAGTACTGGGTTGTGGCTGGAAGGGCATCCGCTGTGCAAAACATATGCTGGAATAGTTGGCGGTTCATTCCGCTGTGGCAACCCCTGATAAATAAGGGACTAAGCCAAAGCAAAGTGAATGAATGAATGAAGAATAATCTTGTCACATGCAGTGTTATACGCATTTACTGCATATCGTGCCGTGTACTTGACTAATCTTATTTTTTTAATTTAAAGAACATCCCTTGTAACAGTGACTTTTTAAATGAAGGTGACTTTTTTTTTTAATGAATGTTTGGTTTTTCTGTTACTCCCACAGTCAAACGCTGCCTGCAGGCCATCCGATTTATTTTACCCAAGGACACTGCCATGAAAGTGCTGGTCAAGTGGTACAACAGCTACAACGCCCCCGGAGGTCCCAGCATGCACCTGGAGTGGAACCTGTTTGTCACCTGCCTAATGACAATGATGGGTTACAACACAGAACGGCTGACGTGGACACGCAACGTGAGTAATCTTTGGTCTGACCTCTGGTCCAGCATTTAATAATAGAATAAAATCTGTGTCAGAAAACTGGTTTACATCGCATCATACACTGTAAAAAATGCTGGATTTCACACAGTCGATTTGTGTTGAGACCACATAAAGGAATTAAGTTAACTTAATAGTTTTTACAAATTTAAGTTGATTCAACATAAAACAATTAAGTTGTCTTAAAAAGCCCTCAAGAATTGTGTTGTTTTAGCTCATTTAAAGTAGTTTGAACCATGTATGGGTATACTTATGTTTATTTATTATAATTTATATATATATATATATATATATATATATCAGGGTTGGAGCTGAAATCTGCAGGAAGGTCGATTTCCAGGAGCAGGGTTGGTCACCCATGATATATATATATATACATATATTTTTGTCACTATTTTTATTATTAGGATTATTTCTTTTTTAATTGTCTGGCATGTGGTGGGTTTGGGGATTTGTTATTTTAAAATGTGAAAATCTTTAAATAAAGTATAAAAAGAAAACTAGTTTACTACACATTAAACTGTTTTTTTTTTACAAAAATTAATATATAAACATACTTATTGTATACATTATTATTCAGATCTTGTCATAATTTATATGATTATTATACGCATTTACAGTTACTGATGTATCAATATATTGCACTGTGCAATTCATTGAAATGGAATTGTACGTCTTGCACTAAATGCTTGCATACAATATTATATAATAACACAATAATGATTAAGTATTTGTTTATAATTTGTATAAATATTTTCATTTATTATACATTTTATGTCTTTAACATTTAAAAAAAACAATTTAAGATATTAATTAAACAAACAAAAAACAAACAAACAACGATCAGAACTCAAACTTTTCAAGGTAAGCAGACTATGTGCTCAAACTAAAATCTGGCAGGTATTGTAAGTACAGAAAATCATTTACTGCACATTCAAATATTTTTGTATATATTTAACTGCAGTTATAGATGTGTATACAGTTGAAGTTATATACAGCTGAATTATAATTAGGGCTCCAGAATTAGAACAGAGAGAAAATTCTTTTCAACACATTTCTTAACATAATAGTTTTGGAACTAATTTCTGATAGCTGGTTTCTTTTATCTTTGCTATGATGACAGTAAATAATATTTGACTAGATATTTTTTAAGATACTAGTATTCAGCTTAAAGTGACATTTAAAGGCTTAACTAGGTTAATTAGGCAAGTTATTGTATAATGATGGTTTGTTCTGTAGACTATCGGTGAAAAAATTATCTTAAAGGGGCTAATAATTTTAACCTTAAATGGTTTTAAAAAAAATTAAAAACTGCTTTTATTCTAGCCAAAATAAAACAAATAAGACTTTCTCCACAAGGAAAAATATTATAGGAAATACTGTAAAAATGTCTTTGCTCTGTTAAACATCATTTGGGAAATATTTGAAAAAGAAAAAATAGGAGGGTGAATAGTTTTGACTTTAACTTTATATATTGGCCAGTACATTTATTTTCTGATTGTAACTGCTTTTGTTTTGTAGACCTTATAAAGTGAATTATCATGCTGGATGTGAGATTTGCAGTAGGTGAATAAAGCACTTGTTTTAAATGATCATTAACACACTTGCTGTCTCCGCAGCTTCACTTTGAAGTGCCTCTTTCTCCAGTAATCGCTGCTAAGAAGGCCCGTCCTGCCGACACGGGGTCAGATGAGGTGAGTGACCCTATATATATATATATATATATATATATATATATATATATATATATATATATATATATATACTGTGTGTGTGTGTGTGTGTGTGTGTGTGTGTATATGACAAGGCAGAGTTCAGGTCATCTTAACTCGGGTCATCTGAAATTGCAGTGTGAACTGCAATGTTTGGTCATAGTTGTTTTATTATAGTAAAGCTTAAGAAAAACAATGATCGATTGGGTCTAAGATTTATTTAGAAAATAATTAATTGTTAATTTTGATCAATTGAATGCATCCTAAATTTAACTGTGAAGAAATACATTTATAATGCTGCAAACATGTTTAACTTTATAAAATATGTTCTTTTAAACTACTTTCTATTCGGCAAAGAATTTTGAAAGAAAATGCATATTGTTTTAAAGCAACAAATCAGCGTATTAGAATTAATTTTAAAGGATCATGTGATATTGAAGACTGGAGTAATGATCATGAAAATGTTCAAATATATTTAACGAGAACAATTTGTATTTCTTTTTTTGTTTCTTTTTATTTTTCTTTTTATTTTTTTTTAAATTTTTTTAGAATATTTTTACATTGGCAAACATTCTGAATCAAACTTTTACATGTGTATACATTTATTTTTGCAGCAGTTTCTAACATCATACACTACCTGACAAAAGTTTTATAATAATAACTTGACTTCTAGTTGATCATTTGGAAAAGTGGCAAAAGGTAGATTTTTCCGATGAATCATCTGTTGAACTGCATCCCAATCATCACAAATGAAGGAAAACTCATGGTTTGGCTTACATTCAGTATGGGGGCCAGTATGGAGTGGACGGCAACATCAACAGCCTGAGGTATCAAGGCATTTGTGCTGCCCATTACATTACAAACCACAGGAGAGGGCAAATTCTTCAGCAGGATAGCGCTCCTTCCCATACTTCAGCCTCTACATCAAAATTCCCGAAAGCGAAGAAGGTGCTCCAGGATTGGCCAGCCCAATCACCAAACATGAACATTATTGAGCATGTCTGGGCTAAGATGGTGGAGGCATTGAAGATGAATCCAAAGAATCTTGATGAACTCTGGGAGTCCTGCAAGAACGCTTTCTTTGCCATTCCAGATGACTTTATTCATAAGTTATTTGGGTCATTGCAGAGATGTATGGATGCAGTCCTCCAAGCACATGATGGAATCAGACACAATATTCTTTTTTTTTCCACTGCACCATGACTTTATATTCTATATTGGACATTTTTTCTGTTAAGTGACAAGACTTTTGTCTAAGCAAGACCTTACTGTCCTAATTAAATCATTAAAAATCAAGGCATGATCATGTTTTATTTAGGTAAAATAAGCATAATCTAGAGGCCTTTGCCTTTCATATAAGCCACTTCTGATACCAAATGATCAACTAGAAGTCAAGTTATTATTTGTTGTTCCTAAAATTTGGATAGGTGACAATACTTTTGTCAGGTAGTGTGTACTGTATATGGGGAAAAGAAATAAAATGTAAACTAAAAGTCTTCCACTGAGTTTGCTAAAGTCTAGAAGGGATACAGCTACGGCCAGAAGCTATTATTGCAACAAAACAATTACTGTACAGTAATAATTAAAGTTTTTACATTACTGTGAGGGGTAGGTTTAGGGTAGGGGTAGAAGTTAATAAAAAACAGTCCAATGGGTAATTAAAAAAATTATATAAATAAATTTTACATTTAGTAATTTAGCAGACGCTTTTGTCCAAAGTGATTTACAATTGAGGAGGCATTCAGCAATTCAACAAGAGGTAATACACACAAGAATTGCTGATTATACAAAGCAACAGTTAGTGCTCAAAGAATTTAGTGCTAGAATAAGCAGTTTAGGTAAACTGTATGTATGGTCCATATAGAGCAGGGGTGCTCAACCCTATTCCTGGCGATCGACCTTCCTGCAGTTTTCAGTTGTAGCCCTTATCAAACACACCTGCCTGTAATTATCAAGTGCTCCTCACGTTCTAAATAATTGGTTCAGGTGTGTTTGATCAGGGTTGGAGCTGAAATCAGCTGGAAGGTCGATCGCCAGGAACAGGGTTGAGCACCCCTGATATAGAGAGAAGAGACAAAAAGAGACAAAGGCAGAGTCGTTAAAGGGTCACGAAACACCAAAACACATTTTTTGAGCTGTTGACAGTCATATATGTGTCCCACGCTGCTATAAACACTATTAGGACACATATATTGCACTAAAAAGTGAAAATTGGTTGTTTTTGCGTTATTTTGAGCAAATTCGTTCTTCCGGTTTGAAACGAATTTTTGAAGCTGCGTCACGGCCATGAGATACTTAGGTGTAAATCCAGCCGGAGAGTGGCTGTCTGTCTTTTCTAGGACGTTCTTACGTATCTGAGGGTGCAGTATTAATTCATGAGAAAGACGTGCTTCAAACCAATCAGCGCGCTCTATTGTGTATGACGTGAAACTTAATTAATATGCATGATAGCTCCGGAGACTGTTTACCAGTTTACAGCGTTCAGACGGCAGAGAGAAGCCACGTTGTGTTGCCAAAACAAGTGAAAGTACAAGAATTTCAAGACAAGAGTCGTAGGTGTTATTAGTGTGTTGCAACGAAGGTTTTGTTTTCATTTTCCCTTTATGAGAGAGCAGCTGGACTCACGTGTGGATTACAGTGCACGCGACAGAAACGCGTTTGTAAGGAACATTTTTACCCGAGAGCTTTTCACATCTGGAAATGGTGAAATCCGGATTTGCCGCTCGTCTCCTTTTAATAAAAAGACACAGCTCCAGTTTGATTGTCTGTCAACAGATTTGGTAAGTGTTTGCAGTGGACTGCCCTTTGTTTTAATGCTGCTCTCCGAGTGTAAACATGTAAACACAAACTATTCCCGTCGTGCAGGATTTTCGCTGCAATTTGTGACAGGATAGTCTATACACACACGGCTTTCTGACGCTACCTACTGAGTACATAAGTTACAGAGAAATGCGGAGGATTTTTTTTCTCTTATTCGCCGTATCAAATCAGCCTCTGTGTGTTTGTTTTTCCTGTCAAACTTAGCGCGTGCCCAAATGTTAACTCCCTTCTATGCAAAATCTTATCCTCTTTCCCTCCCCCGACACTCCCACACTCCCAGAGCTGGACACGCCCAACTTTCCTGACTTTTTTCAAAACAGAGGTGTGAAAACACCCTGCTGAGACAGGGGGTTTCGTGGCCCTTTAAAAGTCTGCCCGTAGCATTTGCATCACTTTGGCTCAGCCAGTAGTCAGAAAGACAAAAGTCCCTCATGGCTGGACTGTTAATGAAGTTATATAATTAAAAAACAAATAATATAACTTTATCGTTAAATGTTGATTATTCTTCATTTGAAATTAGATTATATAAATTTATATTTCCACATTTGTCAAACACAATCTCCTGTGTTAGGCACACTCAGGATTGCATGAGCTTTTTTTTTTTTTAAAGTTTTTTTGTGGGGTAGAGAGGGGATCCTGCTTTTGGAAGCTGGGACTGGATAATATTTGATAGTGGGGTAAGATGATTGCAATTGTGGGCTCTAACAGCTTATGGGAAGAAGCATAAGTTAACTCTATATCAATTTTTCGGCTGCAGCTGTATCTTAACCTCCACTGAGATCTTGTGCTGGATCGTTAGAAGCCACTGGTTTGTTGATGTGTTTTTGTCTGTTCTGACAGGATTGGCTGTATCTCCGCTGCTCAGACTATCATTGGCAGGTGTCCATGCGGCCTGCGGTGTCCGTTCAGGGCCTAGATCCGCTGTTTCCCCCTGCTGGAGTGGATGATCAGGAGTCTGCTCTGGGTTTGGAGTCGTCCGCTCTCCTCTTCCCACACATCCCGCTGCTCTTCTACGTCCTGCATCTGCTGTATGAAGACCTGAAGCTGGACGAGCTGCAGAGGAGTGGTGCCAGGGCTCTGGTCGGCCTGCTGCAACAGCTCGCCAGGTAATCATTTACAGTGCCGTTTACGTCCGCCGGTTCCTGCCTCTGAATGAGTGAGTATGAGCTACTTCTACATTAAGGTAGCATTCAGAAAAAAACAAAACACCCGCAAAGAAACTCGATACAGAGGAACATAAAAAGCTGCTGCCAGCTAGCGTTTCAGAAGTGTTATTGCAGAGCAACACAAACAGCACGCAGAAGTATAAATGCACAACTACGCCAAGGCAGTCAGTTGACCGTGGGTCACGCCGATCACTCAATGCAGAAGTATAAATCAGCCTTAAGTCTAGTAGCCTAACTACACATTTATAGGCTGTATTACTAAAAAGTGAAATGACTTCATTAATGTGACGACAGATGTTCAAAACCTAATTTTTATATATCAATAGTAGCTTTGAATGTAAATATGACACCTTATATGAGCGTTTAGTATGACCAATATGGTAATTGTAGTAGTTATGGAATTCTGGTAGTTACAGCATTAAGATGAACCCAACCCTAATGCCTATATGTTACGGGTCCCGGCCGCGGAACTCGTAGGCAGATTAAAAGTGCTTGAATTATCAGGAGAAACAAAATCACATTGAGACTTCAGTGTCTTTCCCCAGGTGCAGCTTAGTAGCATCTGTTTATTAACAGTCATATTATAGCAACATATCCTCACAAATCATGTAATGCAAAAATATCTTCACAAATCATGTTTCATTTAATCAAACATACAGTTTTGTTCTCTTTGTTTGTATAGTTCTCTTTTTACAACAATGAATTCGTCACATACTTATACACTCTGTAGTCTCATTTAGATATTATTCCTTCTGTATATTTATCAGTAGGACACTGAATACACTTTAAATTCTGTCAACCATCTTTTTCATTTTTCTTTCTCTATAAATACCTCTATATATAACCATTTACCATAAAACTACTAAACTCACAGCACAATCATGCGTCTGTTATTTGTATCATTATGGTGGCTTGAGAAAGCCGCCATTCTGATATTCTACATAAACTTATTATGGTGGCTTGAGAAAGCCAACATTCTGATATACTACATAAACTTATTATTATTCTTCCGTCTTCTGAGACTAATTTTAAAGTGTATCTCCTCCTAAACTGTTCAAGCTACAAACTTCAAACTTTCGTCAAACTTTTAAACTGGTCTGACTCGGGTTGCTATATCTTTTCTAACTGATCCGACTATCGGTTTTCTGAAAAACGACCCAGAAAATTTCCAAAAGTCCCATTGACTTAACATTGGGTCAAACTTTGTGAGCTCATAACTCTGCATCAGACTGTCCTACAGACTTCTAACTGGGCTCATTTAACTCAGTCTAGCCAGCAGCCAATAACTGATGACTTTTTAACTTACTAGCCACTCCCTAGCAACCACTTACAGCACCCTAGCAACTGTCCCATAGACTTCCATTGTAAAAGACTGCCATTGACTTAACATTGGATGAACCTTTGTGAGCTCATAACTCTGCATCAGACTGTCCTAGAGACTAATGGCTGAGCTCATTTAACTCAGTCTAGCCAGCAGCCAATCACTGATGACCTTTAAACTTAATAGCCACTCCCTAGCAACCACTTACAACACCCTAGCAACTGTCCCATAGACTGTGACTAGCTATTCTAACACATGCTAATAGTTTTAACATCCTACTGACATGCTAATTTTTCTAGAAAGATGCTAGCAACACACTAGTGACATGCTAGTCATGCTAGCACATGCTAATTCATGCTAATTCATGCTAGAAACAAGCTGATTCATGCTAGAATCATGCTAGTAACACACTAAAATCATGCTAGTAACACGCTAGAATCATGCTAGTAACATGCTAGAAACATGCTAGTAACATGCTAATTCATGCTAGAAACATGCTAGTAACATGCTAATTCATGCTAGAAACATGCTAGTAACATGCTAATTCATGCTAGAATCATGCTAGTAATATGCTAATTCATGCTAGAAACATGCTAGTAACATGCTAATTCATGCTAGAATCATGCTAGTAACATGCTAATTCATGCTAGAATCATGCTAGTAACATGCTAATTCATGCTAGAAACATGCTAGTAACATGCTAATTCATGCTAGTAACATGCTAATTCATGCTAGAAACATGCTAGTAACATGCTAATTCATGCTAGAATCATGCTAGTAACATGCTAATTCATGCTAGAAACATGCTAGTAACATGCTAATTCATGCTAGAATCATGCTAGTAACATGCTAATTCATGCTAGAATCATGCTAGTAACATGCTAATTCATGCTAGAAACATGCTAGTAACATGCTAATTCATGCTAGTAACATGTTAATTCATGCTAGAAACATGCTAGTAACATGCTAATTCATGCTAGAATCATGCTAGTAACATGCTAATTCATGCTAGAATCATGCTAATTCATGCTAGAATCATGCTAGTAACATGCTAATTCATGCTAGAAACACGCTAGTAACATGCTAATTCATGCTAGAATCATGCTAGTAACATGCTAATTCATGCTAGAATCATGCTAGTAACATGCTAGAAAAATGCTAGTAACATGCTAATTCATGCTAGAATCATGCTAGTAACATGCTAATTCATGCTGGAAACACGCTAGTAACATGCTAATTCATGCTAGAATCATGCTAGTAGCATGCTAATTCATGCTAGAATCATGCTAGTAACATGCTAATTCATGCTAGAATCATGCTAAGCAACCACTAGAAACATGCTAACATATATGTACTTATCTATGCCGACTGTTTCAAACTTCATAAAAACTACTTCAGTTATTTACACTTTAAAACTACTTTAAACTTTCAGACTCGGCTTTCTCAAGCCACCATAAAGTTTGTCCTCAAACTTTAATATCTAGTTATTATTCTTCCGTTTTCTTCTTCTTCTTTCGTCTTCTGAGACTAATTTTAAAGTGTATCTTCTCCTAAGCCTTTCAAGCTACATCCTTCAAACTTTTGTCAGACCTTCAAACTGGTCTGACTCGGGTTGCTATGTCTTTTCTAACTGATCCGACTTTTGGTTTTCCGAAAAACGACCCAGAAAATTTCCAAAAGTCCCATTGACTTAACATTGGGTCAACCTTTGTGAGCTCAAAACTCTGCATCAGACTGTCCTACAGACTAGAGTCTGGCCTAATTCAACTCAGTCTAGCCAGCAGCCAATCACTGATGACTTTTAAACCTACTAGCCACTCCCTAGCAACCAATTTCAGCACCCTAGCAACTGTCCCATAGACTGTGACTAACTGTTCTAACACATGCTAATAGTTTCAACATCCCAATGACATGCTAATCTTGCTAGAAACATGCTAGTGACATGCTAGCACATGTTAATTCATGCTAACAACAGGCTAATTCATACTAGAATCATGCTAACACTATTCTAAGTTATGCTAGAATTATGCTAGAATCAATTCATGCTAGAACATGCTAATTCAAGCTAGAATCATGCTAGTCACATGCTAATTCATGCTAGAATCATGCTATTAACATGCTAATTCATGCTAGTTAAATGCTAATTCATGTTAAAATCATGCTAGTAACATGCTAATTGATGCTAGAATCCTGCTAGTAACATGCTAATTCATGCTAGAATCATGCTAGTAACATGCTAATTGATGCTAGAATCATACTAACATGATACAATCTAGCTAGTTACATGCTAATTCATGCTAGAAACATGCTAATTCAAACAGTGCTAATATATGTTTGTAACCGCATAGCAACCACTCAGAACAACATAGCAACCACCTAGCAACAGCTTAGCAACCATCTAGGAAACCACAGCAACCACCTAGCAACGCGTAAGCAACCACTCAAAACACGCTAGCAACCCCTTAGTAACCACCTAGCAACACCTTAGCAACCACCTTTAACACCCTAGCAACTGCTTAAAAACAACTTAGCAACCATTCAGGACACCCTAGCAACGCCTTAGCAACCACTCAGAACACCCTAGTAACCACATAGCAACCGCTCAGAACACCCTATCAACCGCCTAGTAAGAAACATGCCAATCCATACTAGAAACATGCTAACATATATGTACTTATCTATCTATGCCGACTGTTTCAAACTCCTTAAAAACTACACAAATTATTTAAACTTTAAAACTACTTCAAACTTTCAGGCTAGGCTTTCTCAAGCCACCATAAAGTTTGTCCTCAAACTTCACTATCTAGTTTAAATTGTAACAGTTACACTTGACACCAATTACCAATGTTACTCTCATAAACTTTACACATTAACAAATATAACCAATATATACAAATAAGTCATTTTCTGTTCAATTATCACATACAGATTAAAATACATATTATTTACTGGGGAGTCAGTTATAACAAACATAACTCAGACCAACTGTCATTTTACCGGTACTTTCATCTGAATCGCTCTACTCAATTAGCAACTGTAAATAAGCTATTCACTTTAAAACACATAGGAAATGTGTACTCGCATGTTTTTTTTACATTAATTATAATAAACATATTAACTTTTTATGAAACATACCTGAATTATCAGGAGAAACAAAATCACATTGAGACTTTAGTGTCTTTCCCCAGGCGCAGCTTAGTAGCATCTGAAGTAAACACGAGGAGTATCGCCATGGTAACCCACAGCTCATGCTTTCTCAACTGCTGATGTTATTTTGTATCAAACACAGTCATTAGTAGTGATAATACATGACTTTTAACAGTATATAAATAAATAAATAAATAAATAAATAAATAAATAGATACATTAATAAGAAACAAACATTAATAATTGTGGATACACAATGGTGTATCACACATACCATGAAAGTAATGTTCACTATGGCCCAATACCAATTATATTTTTGTACCACTACCCAGAGTGTGAAGGGAAAGGGCTTCAAAATTCACCCCTAAGGAATAGGACACCACTACAACACCTGCACACGACATCAAAAGTCATCGCGATCTCTTGCTTCATATGAGATCAGACGATCGCAACTGCTGTAGTTACTCCAGTTGTGTTATTTATTGGTATTTATCTTCAGGAGATCACTGAAGGCATATATTATGTTATCATAACGATCTAATGTAGCAATAAGGTCGTAACTGTACTGTGCATTTACACCGTGGCCATATTCATCCTATGTAAACACACCAAAAACAACATTAACATTATAGCAGACACTGTAAAAAGCTCATTCCCAGACACTAGACTTTTCTGACAGGGTATTTGAGTGTCATCGAGTGTCATAATGTAGTGGGACTGCTGTACAGGAGTTATCATTGTGGATTCGTGAAATTTAGTGATTTTTATTTTAGCGTTTTTTTTAAAAGCATGACGGTAAAACATGAACAAGGTTGTAAATATATTAAAACATGTGCTTGTTTGTTGTAAAAATTCGCAATAATGACAAAAAAAAATACTAATTTGTGGATCTCCTTAATTCCGGGTGCAGCTGTGCTACCGTTGTGGCTAGTATATTCTGGGAAATTTTCATACCCCTTGGATTCGAGTGTGGTCCTGAAAAATCTCTGTTTGAAGGGCCATCTATCCCTTCCCCTTAGCCCTACGCCTTTAAGCTAAAGAGAATTGGGACACCCCTACCCCTTCATGTGAACACTCAAAACGAGGGGGAAGGGCTAAGGGGTAGAATTGGGATTGGACCTACATTTCACTATTTTTTTATTTGTAAATCACTTTGGATAAAAGACTAAATGTATGTGGATTATTTGTAGCCCAACCATATTACTTAAAATAATTGATTTCAGTTGGTTTGAATGGAAGTTCTCCAAACCGTAAGTCCATTATTTGAAATGCAGAAATTGAGTGAATAGGAATAATACCAGATGATCTTGTGTTTTCAACATGATTCATTCGCTAACCAAGTAAAAGTCAACCAACTCATCAAACCTCCCACTTCACATCATCATTGCTGCTTTTCTTTGTGGTGTATCCTAATTTTTTGATGGGTAGAGATAGATCGCTGTAATGTATTTCATTGTTGAATAAAATGTCAAGTGCTTGCTGTCATGTGGACATGAACAAAACCGCAGCGAGAGTGTAATTGGTTGCTGTTAGATGAACCCGTGTGGGCTTGAGATTTAAAAGCACTGTATTATAACTGACAAGAACACACAAGTCTAATGATAATCCGCTATTTACTATTCAGATTGTGGATGGGCAATATTTATCACAATTTTATTAGTCTTTTGGTGAAATCGGATAGTTTTTATGCAAAATATTCATAGCAATGATAATTTCATGCAAACTGCTCATTAAATCTTTTATAACAGGCAAAAATATTTCTGACATGATATTCGTCATTCAGATGGAGAGACAATTTCTTGATTTATTTGACAAATTTATATCTCGAGCAATCTATAAGAATCTAATCTAAAAGAATATCTAGCGACCCCTCTGAGGTTTAAGTTATATACCCTCTCTAGTTTTGATTTTATGTTTTGTTACTATGATGCCTTTTTTTGTTGTCTCATCTCTTTTTTGTTTTCCTTTATATTGTCCATTGCATGTCTACAATGCGGGCCAATGTTTGTTCTTGTTCTGTGTTTATATATCATAGCTGTAAAAGATATGGACATAGTATCCTTGACATCACCCATAGGTTTCTGAAGAGCGCAAATGAAGCCAACTGTTGCCATTTTGTTCGAATGTCATCGCACCAATCGCGGGATACCAAACAATGGCAAAGAGACGGACACTACAGATGCATTTTGCTTAGATGGGCTTTTCTTTGAGAGAAACGCTTGGTACTTCATTACCTGCAACTCATTTGTGTTCTGACCACATGTGCTTGGTTGAATACTATATCAATTAAGTGTTTAGAATTTTAAAAACACTGTTGTAATACCAGAGCCACTAAACATTGTTCTTATGATGTTTTTCTACAGGAGGAAAACACTAATTACTTCCAAACACTTAAAATATAGTCTGTGTTAGTAAATGCAAGGCTAATTATGAAATCTAGACATATCACTGTATGACAACGTTTCAGATGACTGTTCTAGAGCCTACAGCTAATCAATCTGTCAGATTCTGGAGAGTATTACAGGTCTAAAGCCTGAAAAATATAAATGATAAATGATCTTAAATAAAACAAATACGTTTATAGAGATGGTATACAAGTATATACTTTTACTCACCTGGGAAATGGAGGCAACTTGAATGGTTTGTGAGCACAATTAAGTGCACGCAGCATGCCATATCATCTGATAATTGTAAGAAATAATTCCGAAAGGCAATTGACTGTGTAAAGCCACATAAAACAAAACAAAACTACGATATATATGCAGAGTCCAGCGGCTAATCAGCCAGAATGACGTGATAGTGACCAGCGAGGCCTAGCTGTCACTCAAGTGACCACGCCCTTAATTATGCAGACTTAATGTAACTTAAAGCGAAACGGATGAGTTATAAAAAAATTCACCCCCTCACAGTTGTCATGAAGGGTAATATTAGCTATATACACCAAAACCTTCTTTTGTACCAGGCTGTAAAATTGGCCAAATTAGCATTGCAGTCAATGAACATCTGGACTTCTTGGAGCCAGCCCCCAAAGGCCAGTTGATGAATTGCAGTTTCAGTTACTTCTATATTGGCTTCACCAGGAAGAGCGGGAGGTTGCAGCTTGGTATATATATATATATATATATATGTGTAAACCTTAAAACAAAGTAATAAAAAAGATATAACATTACATATTGACATGGAAAAAAACAAGATCAAAGATCAAATCCTGTTTCGATGAACACAATATGTAATATTTACAAATATAAGCAATCAATTTAGAGCAGTTAATTTAATCATATTTTTCTCATTCATTCTCAATCAATAATAATTTAATTTATTAGGATTTGACATAACAATATATGACAAATTAACATAAAAAATACGAATCAAAAGCCTCGCCAAAATAGTGATATTCACAGTATAGTTAGTAATGAGTCTTCACATGTGCAGTAACTAAACCGCAGATCCCATAAATCAGATTCTCGTTAAATCTCACCAAATGACTCATTGTCTGGTTTGCCTCTTCTAATAGTATTAGTGTATATGTTGACCGCCTGATGACTCTTTTTACCCACTAATAATTTTTTCTTCCTCTTCTCTCATTAGGGACCTGCAGCTGGAGGATTTCATTGATCTGTACTGGCGTGATTTCCCCTCATTCATCAAAACGTTCAAGGAGGCCTGTGTGATTGATCAAGGTACGAGCACAAATCGATGCTTTCAGGATTCTTCATTAGCAGCTGAAGGCATTTCTATTCATTTACCAAACCCTGCTGACTTGAGGAGTTCAGCCAGATCTGCTTCTAGTCATGTTTAGGGTTTGAGCGGCAGGCCGTGGGGATTCTCCCGGGTTGTGTATGGGAGTAGTTGATGTAAAAAGTAGATTTGAAGTTTTAGTTTTCTACGTCAAGACGATTGATGTGTATTAAATGTCCTGGTATACTTGAAAGGTTTGTGTTTGAACCATGTAGCATCCTAATAAATAGACCCTTTTCTAGGTTTTTTAGCGATGACAATACAATACATTTCAATATATTTTTTGCTTTTAAAAATGCTGAAATAACAAAAGGAAGAACTCCACGATAGTGTTTTCATGACTTTCTGTAATTTTGACCCATACAATGTATTTTTGGCTAATTCCAAAAATTTAAAGGCCCCGGTATACTTCAAATACACTCAGACACAAGAACTTTGTTCTGTACTGTTGCCAAATTGTTGAAACCACATGATTGAAAGTTAAATGCCAGTAAAACTGAAGCACTTCTGGTTGGTCTGTTTTATCCAAAGCATCTGATCACATAACTTAAATTCTCTTTCACCTACACTGGCTCCCTGTTCACTATCGTATACAATACAAAATTCTCCTCTTAACATACAAAGCTCTTCATAACCTGGCCCCTCACTATCTTTCTGATCTTCTTCATTTGTACACTCCTTTGCGCTCACTGAGATCATCTTCTGCTGAACTGTTATCTGTTCCAAACTTTAAGATGAAGTCATTTGGTGGCAGGGCTTTTAGTTGTACAGCACCAAAGTTATGGAACTCCCTGCCTTTGCACCATGGGCGTTGCTAGGCCTATTTTAGGGTGGCTGTAGCCCCCCTATATTTCTACTCAGCCCCCCTAAAACTTTTGCGATTAGCTCATAAACTGTACACTAAATTATCGCCTCAGTCCGCTTTAAATTTGAGAGGAGCAGTCGAGTTTTCTCTGCGTTCACCTCATCAGAACAGATGTTTCCTCCAGTGAAAAATGTAACTCTTAACTAACATTTCGCTATTTTTATTTCAAAATGAACTACCAATATTAACACTTTACAGTTCATGTGGCATTAACTATACCATACAGTCTTGCACAGAAAGGATTAAACACAGTGACAGAACCAATTTGGAGAATGTACTCGTTAAAACTGTCACTGAGTCACTGACAGAGATAAAAACATCAAGTGTTGTCTTGTATTAAAAAATACTTCTCATTTCTTATTATCATTCAGATCTTGAAATATGTGAATTAGCCTGTAAGTTTTAAATATGTGTATTTACATATTTGGGAGGGGTTGGTTGAGCCTATTTGGCTTATTCAGAACTTAAATGGCTATGCCTGTCTATGTTATACAGTGGAATACTAGTATACAACCCATATTAAACAAACATTTTTAAGTGTATTACTATTAAATTACTACTTATAAATGTAATATTAGGCTTTATATATATATATATATATATATATATATATATATTTTTTTTTAGATTTTATATTTTGATTTTAGGGGGGCTCAGCTCCTTATAAGGTAAAAAAAAAAAAATTTACTATTAAATACTATTATTATTGAATTACTACTTATAAATGTAATATTAGGCTTTATATATATATAAAGCCTAATATTACATTTATAAGTAGTAATTCAATAATAATAGTATTTAATAGTAAAAATTTTTTTTTTTACCTTATAAGGAGCTGAGCCCCCTAAAATCAAAACCCTAAAATCGCCCCTGCTTTGCACATTCACCAGGTATAATATATATCCAATTTTAAATCTCAGATAAAACCGTTTTTGTTTAGGATAGCTTTTAATGATTTGCTGGTCTAATATTATGATCATTGTTATTTTTACTGCTTGTATTTTTATGATGTGCTTGTGATCTGCTGAAAGGTGTCCTTGAGTGCTTTGAAAGGCGCATATAAATAAAAGGTGTTATTAATATTATTATTTTTATCATTATTAAATCAAATCGAAGAGCAAACCGAAGTGATGACATTTCAACCAAATTTGGCCAAAACTTTGTGTATGCGTATTTTTGATATTGCGATATACAGTTGAAGTCAGAATTATTAGCCCCCCTGCATGCTTAATTTGTGAATTGCAAGGTCCCGGAACAGATCGAGGTAACGGATCCGGCATGTTACCCGAGAATGGAGAGGTGTCGCGCGCGAAATTGGAGAGCTAAGAGTGGAGAGCGGGGTGTGGTGGTGGTTTGGGGGGCGGTGGATGGCGGAGGGTGTCGCAAAGTGAGCAGGGTGGGGGTGTTGCGGACGAAAGTGAAGAGGGTTGGGGAGTTGCAGAAGAAAGTGAACAGCGGATGGGGGAGGAGGTCGGTTGAGGAGGGATATCGGTAAAATGAGGTGCTAGATCTGATTTCAGAGGTTCCGGATCCGGCGTGTTCCGGCACAAATTAAGCCCTGCCCCCCTGAATTATTAGCCCTCCTGTTTATTTTTTTTTCCCTCAATTTCTGTTTAACAGAGAGAAGATTTTTTCAACACATTTCTAATCATAATAGTTTTAATAACTCATTTCTATTAACTGATTTATTTTATCATTGCCATGATGACAGCACATAATATTTGACTAGATATTTTTCAAGACACTTCTATACAGCTTAAAGTGACATTTAAAGGCTTAACTAGGTTAATTAGGTTAACTAGGCAGGTTAGGGCAATTAGGCAAGTTATTGTATAATGATGGTTTGTTCTGTAGACAGTCGAATAAAGAATTAGCTTAAAGGGGCTAATAATTTTGTCCTTAAAATGGTGTTTAAAAAATTAAAAACTACTTTTATTCTAGCTGAAATAAAACAAATAAGACTTTCTCCAGAAGAAAAAACATTATCAGACATACTGTGAAAATTTTTCTGCTCTGTTAAACATAATTTGGAAAATATTTAAAGACAAAAAAATAGAAAGGGGGGCTAATAATTCTGACTTCATCTGTAGGTCTTAAATTGAATACTTAATGGTCTTAAAAGGTCTTAAAAAGTCTTAAATTTGACATTATGATATCTGCAGAAACCCTGATTAAGGTAAATCTTATTTCTGTAGTTCAAACAACTCAGAATTGTAGTTGAGAACGTCTGTTATAACAGCCAGCATATTAAAAAAAATATTTGGGTTTAAATCGGGCTCAGGTTCATAATTACAGTTAATGTGTCGGACCGGGTCGGGCTCGGACACAAGGTGCACGGGCTCAAGTAGTGTCAAATTTCATTTTTTGGGCCCGGTCTAAGTGAAACCTCACCATTATGGGTGTGATAAATGTGAAATTGGCACTGGTGTGACTTTGGTAAATCAAATATATTTGTAAAATACCTGCCTACACAAAAAAACTTTCGCTATTTTGGTGAAAACTTTATTTTTTATTTTTTCATGGCAAGGTTGACCTTCACATGAAATTGCTCACATACCCTTTTATCACATGTGAAGAATCATAAAGCTGTCTTTACATTATTCCACACGTCTTTACACTGTTCTGTCCTCTCTCTGTGTGTATAGCTCAGATGGAACTGATGACGTGGCCGGTGTTTCTGAATGGAGAAGCTCCGTGTGTGTTCAGCTGGATCAGTCGCTGTCTGAGAGGACAAGATGTTGCGCCATTTCCATATTTGCCTGGCATCTGTGAGAGAACCAAACTACTGGTGCTGGTAAGGACCAAAATGCAACTTGTGATTCAGAAATACACCCGAGAAGAGCCTTTATTTCTGGTCTTATAGGTTCAATAGTGTCATTTTATAACTATCCAATATGCTCATGAAAAAAAAAAATGTACATCTGTAAGAAATATCCGTAAATTAGCAGTTTTCCGTATTTTGTGATTCATGTTTTGATTTTTCCCTCTTCATTTATGCTTTTGAATTGCATTTTTGATCTTTTGTCCAACTTTTAACTTCGAAAAGTTCAATAAAGTGACGTTTTTAATAGTTTAAAGGGAAATATTGTCTGGGTTGGTGTTGTATATTACGCTACAAACACCTGGTAATAAACTTCCAGTATATTATCTGTTATTTGACAGACTTATTTCTCTTTATATTATTTCTTATACATTATATTATCTTAAACTATTAAAATGTCAATAAAAGTCACTTTGTTTAACTGTAGAGTTGAATTTTCAACATCAGAAGTCGACAGAGCAGAGATCAACATCCCATAATGCATTTCACAACTGTAAACAAACAGAAAACACTTCTGAAATGACAAAATAAGGAAACTGTTAATTAACAGATATTTTATATTTACAGTGCAGTCTTGTTCTTCTCTACATTTCTCTAGTTTAACAATCACTTCTTTATTGAGCAATTTTTATAGTGAATCATTTAGAAAGACTCTGAAACTCAGGGATTGAATCACTCTGACGAATCTTTGATTTAAATGAATCACTTTTTTTTATTTTGAGCATATTTAACTTCATTATTTCACTATTATGCATTAAACACAAGTATTGAATTATTGCCACACGATCCTTCAGAAATCTTTCTACAGTGACGATTTGTATTTTCTGTAAATATATTAACCGTATATTTGTAGAAACCTTGGTACATTTTTGGGGGGATATTTTAGTAAAATGTTCTTGTGATGTTTAATTAGTATTAGTAAACCTTATTCACTTTAAATGTTATATAGTTATATATGGTATAGCTGGAAGGGCATCCGTTGCGTAAAACATATGCTGGACAAGTTGGCAGTTCATTCCGCTGTGGCGACCCCAGATTATTAAAGGGAATAAGCTGAAAAGAAAATGAATGAATGATTTTATATATATATATATATATATATATATATATATATATATATATATATATATATATATATATATATATATATATATATATATATATATATATATATATATATATATATATATATATATATATATATGAAGAGTTCAGATGCAAAAGCCGCTAAACGCCACTTCCGCCACAAATGAGCTAATGACATTGAGTGAATGCTTTAGGCACGTAGTACATGTTCAACAAATAGATTTGCTTCTATTTATCTAAATCGCAGCGTCAGCGCATTCAAAAATAACAGTTTAATGGCAAAAGCCGCTAAACGCCACTTGCCTTTGACGGCAATAGCCGCTATAATCCAGAAACCAATCAGAAGGCGCGAATCGAATCATATGTTTTCAATGTAGCAGCGCGCTGATATGCCAGCTTTTTTGAGGAGACTTATTCAGCTTTCGATCTCGATTTTAAAAGACAGAGTTTGATGAACTGGATGAGCCTGTCAGACTGTCAGTGAATGGCAAATGGAAACGTCCCTTACCTCAAAACTCTGCTTTATAAGAAAAAGAAAACATTGTACAGTCGGAAGTGTAACATGCATTCATAACGTTTTTTGCGCAGCGATGCTACTTTGAATGAGTCTAATTTACTATACATTAGCAACTCTATTTCACGAAGGACAGAGTTAAGATGCCGTTCTTTTATCCCATGTGGATGCTATGAGGATAAACAAGAGACCAAGACCTTAAGTATGGTGAGAATGAATGAATGACAGCTTCTAAAATTGTCTGAGAGACATTTCCTTTTAGCCCAGTAGGCCTACCTGGTTTTATTTGCTAATTTAAGCTATTTTTAAAAAGATAAATATAATGTATAAAACTAAACATTATTTATATTACTTCATAATACCTATATGTCTGATAAGCTTTTTATATTAATGACCAAAGCACAGCTATTGATGTGTCACAATGTTTTTACACTACATTATTTGAATCTACCAAGCTCAGTTTACAATGTTTGCAATGTTTACATTGCTCTACTTACATTAACTCTAAATCCCAAATATCAGAAATAACCACAGATTAAGATTTAATTAATGTCAGTTTTAATGTTATTGATTAATGCACTTACTTGACAGATTTCATTCATTCATTTTCCTTCTGCTTTTTCTCTGGTTTATCGCAGCGAAATGAACCACCACTTACTTGACAGATTTCTATATTTTAAACTTTAGGTGGTTTGTGTAGAGTGTTTTTTTTTTTTTACCATAATATTTTTATTTTCGTTTTCAGTTTGTACACATTGAAATACAACATTTTACAAACATTTTTTGCAGCAATAACCTTATTGCATTTACAAATTATACAAAATATGAGGATATATATATTTATATATAAAACAAACAACAACAAAAAAATAAAAAAAAAATAAATAAAAGTAGAACTGCTCCTCTTTTTGTTGTTAATGGTAATCTATTCAAACATGACAGTTATAATCATACTAAGTACTAGGTACAGCAAATATATATTGAAGAATGTATCATGTAGAGTGTTTTATGTTTGGTAAAATAATTTGTAATTGCATCTTTAGTGATTTTCAACTAATTACACTGTCTTGTCTCAATAGGTGGATTTAGAGGTTTTTGCAAAAAAAGCACTAGTGGATTTAGCTGGCGCAAAAGAAAATTTACCTTGTTAAAAACCAAAAAAATTAGTCTAAAGTGACATTTTTGAAAAAAGTTATTTTATTTACCAGCTAATAACCTTGTAATTGCATTTAAAATGAAACTTCTGAGACTAATCAGAGGAGCCTGATAGAAAATGCTCATTTACAAGAAAAGAGGTCTGATGGATTTAGAGGGTTTTGCATCTGAACTCTTCATATGTCTGTATGTACAATTGAAGTCAGAATGATCAGCCCTCCTGAATTATTAGCCCCCCTGTTTATTTTTTCTGGAATTTTTGCACATAATATGTGACTACATATTTTTCAAGATACTAGTACTCAGCTTAAAGTGACATTTAAAGTTTTAACTAGGTTCGTTAGGTCAACTAGGCAGGTTAGGGTAATTAGGCAAATCTTTGTATAACAGTGGTTTGTTCTGTAGACAATCAAAAAAATATGTATTGTTTAAGGGGGTTAATAATATTGACCTTAAAATGGTTTAAAAACAATTAAAAACTGCTTTTATTCTAGCCGAAATAATGCAAATAAGACTTTCTCCAGAAGAAAAAATATTATAGGAAATACTGTGGAAAATTCCTTGCTCTGTTAAACAGCATTTGGGAAATATTTAAAAAAGAAAAACATTCACAGAAGAAATAATTCTGACTTCAACTCTCTGTGTGTGTGTGTGTGTGTGTGTGTGTGTGTGTGTGTGTGTGTGTGTGTGTGTGTGTGTGTGTGTGTGTGTGTGTGTGTGTGTGTGTGTGTGTGTGTGTGTGTGTGTGTGTGTGTGTGCGTGTGTGCGTGTATAAAAATAAATAAAATTTATTATGGGCTTTTATTATGTTTATTAGTTTTAGTATTTAAATAACATTTTTAAATGATCAAGTTGTGAATTATCAACATTTTAAACCATGTTTGGTACAGTAAATATGTAAAATATATTTATGTGAACAAAAAAGTAATTATCTTCATAAAAAGCATATTGAAGTGTTTACTGTTTTCATTCATTCATTTTTTTTTGGCTTAGTTCCTTTATTAATCAGGGGTCGCCACAGCGGAATGAACCGGCAACTTATCCAGCACATGTTTTACGCAGCGGGTGCCCTTTCAGCTGCAACCCATCACTGGGAAATTTACTGTTTAATTTACTTTAAAAATGAAATAAAATATCAGTTTCACTGTACTTTAAACCTCTGTAGAAACTTTTCCTTACATATGGCATCTCTGATTAACATAATGCATCCATACTGAACAAAAGTTTTATCGTCTTCAAATAAATGATACTATCTGCAAACTTTAAGCAGTGTATGTGCATGTGAGCGGATGGTGCTGATGCCCAACAGGTGGCGCTGTGGGTGAGCAGAGTGTTAGGGTGTCATGCCCTCAACTCACACACACATGTTCCATGGAAATGTCAAGCGGTTAGATGGCAAAGTGCTGCAAGCTAATCATAATGACATTTAGCGGGGAGCGAGTCGTCCCTGGGCGTCCAGTGAGTGTGTGTTCGCGAGTGGCACCCATACCCCACCTTCATTAGTGCTCTGAATCACTCCACAGGCGCATTCCTGGGTTGTGTGTCTTCTGTTATATCCGTGTGTGTGTGTGTGTGTGTGTGTGTGTGTGTGTGTATGTATGTATGTGTGTGTATGTATATGTGTGTGTGTGTGCGCATGTATATATGTATGTATATGGACGTGCATGTTTATGTATGTGTGTGTATATATATATATATGCGTGTTCTGTGGTTCCTCTGATCAGGCAAAGTGACGCATGACCCCACAGAGGTACTGACAAACCGTTACGCAATTATGGCTTGTGTTTATCAGAATCCAGAACATTAGAGCATCCATTTAATCCCTCTGTACTTCCAGTCCACTATATCTGTGTCCATCTCTCTGCTGCTCTCTTGCTTTCTCTAGCATGTGTTTAGTGGTAATTGCTAAGGAAAGCGTCAGCATTATTATGGCTCGTGCATAGAGTTGCAGGTTTGTTTGCTTGACTAGGATAACAGGATTTTCACCTTTTAGGATGTTTAAACCGATTAAATAGTTAATTAGTAATTAAATAAGTGATTTAAGTCAATTCTAGAGATGTGAGTATCATAGAGATTGTGCAGTTTGTTTCTTAATGTAATTATTTACTTTTTTATTCTACTTTGTAATTTGGACAGTTTATGTTGTAATTTGCATTATTTATTTTTTTAATTATTCGGTTTGATTATATAGTTTATTGTGATTGTTTTACATTTTTTTTTTACGTCATTAATTTTGATACTTTAGCCTAATTTGTTATAATTATATTGTTTTTTTAATTTTTACTAATTTTTCACTTTGTTTTTTTGACATTCGCATTTTATTTTATTTAGGAATATTTATTTGTATTATTTTAAAATTTAATTTTGTCAGTAACTTTAATACTTCATCCTAATCTTTTTGCAATTAGATTTAAATATTTTTATTTATATTTTTTTATCAATGTGTTGTTCATTTGCATACTTTTTAAATTGTTAATTATTCTATAGTTCAAGGCACTGGAAAACTAAGTAAAAAAAATGTAAAAAGCCTTTATTACCATGGCTATTCTATAAAACACCACCTGCATGTTTTGGCAACACTTGCCTTCATCAGGGTAACAGAGTTCAGGTGCGCCTGGAGTTCATTTGAACACTGGTCACATGACTCAATTGAATATCTAAACAATACAGAAAATGATATATCCAACACAGTCAACTTAACAGTCATTATTAATTCAGTAATGAAAGAGAGAGAAAAAAAAATGTAGGCATGCATTTAAATGTATGTATATATGTACAGTATATACACTCACCGGCTACGTTATTAGGTACACACTACTAGTACCGGGTTGGACCCCCTTTTGCCTTCAGAACTGCCTTAATCATTCGTGGCATAGATTCAACAAGGTGCTGGAAATATTCCTCAGAGATTTTGCTCCATGTTGACATGATAGCATCACGCAGTTGCTGCAGATTTGTCAGCTGCACATCCATGATGCGAATCTCCCGTTCCACCACATCCCAAAGGTGCTCTATTGGATTGAGCTCTGGTGACTGTGGAGGCCATTTGAGTAGAGTGAACTCATTGTCATGTTTACGAAACCAGTCTGAGATGATTCAAGCTTTATGACACGGAGCGTTATCCTGCTGGAAGTAGCCATCAGAAGATGGGTACGCTGTGGTCATAAAGAGACGGACTTAGTCAGCAACAATACTCAGGTTGGCTATGTCCTTGGGACGATGCTCAATTGGTACTAATGACCCCACACCATTACACCACCACTAGCAGCCTGAACCGTTGATACAAGGCAGGATGGATCCATGCGTTCATGTTGTTGATGCCAAATTCTGACTCTACCGTCCGAATGCCACAGCGGAAATCGAGACTCCTCAGATCAGGCAACGTTTTTCCAATCTTCTATCGTCTACTTTTGGTGAGCCTGTGTGAATTGTAGCCTTAGTTTCCTGTTCTTAGCTGACAGGAGTGGCATCCGGTGTGGTCTTCTGCTGCTGTAGCCCATCCACCTCAAGATTGGACGTGTTGTGTGTTCAGAGATGCTCTTCTGCAGACCTCGGTTGTAACGAGTGCTTATTTGAGTTACTGTTGCCTTTCTATCAGCTGATGCCAGTCTGGCCGTTCTCCTTTGACCTCTAGCATTAACAAGGCATTTGCACCCACAGAACTGCCGCTCACTGGATATTTTCTCTTTTTCGCACCATTCTCTGTAAACCCTAGAGATGGTTGTGCGTGAAAATCTCAGTAGATCAGCAGTTTCTGAAATACTCAGACCAGCTCGTCTGGCACCAACAATCATGCCACGTTCAAAGTCACTCAAATCACCTTTCACATACATAATTAACAACTTTTAATCTTTAATACTGACACTGGAGAATGCTATCTCCTTTGAATTGACAAGCTTTTGTTGTATCTACAAGTAAAATAAAATATATAATATAAAATTCACAATCCAAATAAAAAAATCGTATTACTCAAAATTTGAAAACATGGACTTATCTGGTTCTTCGTCTCAAGGCCTCAATTTCCTAAAAAGTGTTCCACACGATTTCTCAGTTTCTCTGAATAAGCTGAGTTTCTTCATTACCTGTGTTGTGTGGTTGTGTGTGATTCATCATGCGTGTGGTTGATGACTGCATCACGTCATCACGAAACATGTTCATTCTCCTCTTGCATGATCAAACTGAGAGGTTTTCATGACAGAGGCAAACCAAAACCACACAGGTGCCGTCCCAGCGCTAATACTGCTCCTGTATGTGTGTGTGTTTGTGTGTTTCAGAGTTATGCCCTGTACGTGGTGGGAGATGAAGACGCCTGCTCCACCAACATGCTCAAATACCTTTGCAGACTGTCAGCAGGTGGGCTATGATCACAGATTACACACACCAGGGTCTTTACAGTATACAGAAAGCATGAAATAGGAGTCGTTTGTAATATTAATATTGTTTTTCTGTCACTTTTGCAGCTACTTTTTATATATATATATAAACGGATGTTTCTTTGTGATTAATAATTAAGGTGAATGTTGGTGTTGTTAGTATTAAAATATATGTAGATTCAAAAATGGGAAATCATCAGAATTGTCTGATATAGTATTAAAAGTTGGTTATTCAAATTTTAAACATACAATTTGTTTTAATCAGGTCTCAAGCATTTGTATATTGCAGATATTTGTACATAAAATCGATTTGAATCAATTTAAAATCAATCAAAATTCAAAAACAACTATATTATTTGCACTCATATTTATAACATACACTACCTGATGAAAGTCTTGTCGTCGATCTCAGTTGTGAGAGCAATAATAACTTGACTTCTGGTCAGAAATCAGATTGAGGGAAATCAGTCAAGTTTGGTGAAGGAAAAATCTTGGTTTGGGGTTACATTCAGTATGGGGGCGTGAGAGAAATCTGCAGAGTGGACGGCAACATTAGCAGCCTGAGGTATCAAGACATTTGTGCTGCTCATTACATTACAAACCACAGGAGAGGGCAAATTCTTCAGCAGGATAGCGCTCCTCATACTTCAGCCTCCACATCAAAGTTCCTGAAAGCAAAGAAGGTCAAGGTGCTCCAGGGTTGGCCAGCCCAGTCACCAGACATGAGCATTATTGAGCATGTCTGGGGTAAAATGGAGGAGGCATTGAAGATGAATCCAAAGAGTGCGGATGAACTCTGGGAGTCCTGCAAGAACGCTTTCTTTGCCATTCCAGATGACTTTATTAATAAGTGATTTGAGTCATTGCAGAGATGTATGGATGCAGTCCTCCAAGCTCATGGGAGTCAGACACAATATTCTTTCTTTCTCAACTGCACCATGACTTTATATTCTATACTGGACATTATTTCTGTTAAGAGACAAGACTTTTGTCTAAGCATAGTCAGACCTTACTGTTCTAATTAAATCATTAATAATCAAGGCATGACCAAATTTTATTGTGGTAAAATAAGCGTAATCTTGAGGCCTTTGCCTTTCATGTAAGCCACTACTGATGCCAAATGATGAAGTAGAGGTCGAGTTATTATTTGATGTTCCTAAAACTTGGATAGGTGACAAGACTTTCGTCAGGTAGTGTATGAATGAAGATTAGACAATGCAATATTTGTTCATCCAAACTAGTGCTATTGTTTTGGTCACACTTTATAATAAGGTTACATTAGTTAATGTATTTACTAACGTGAACTAGTAATGAACTATACTTGTACAGATTTGTATTAATCATAGTTTACTAATGGTTGTTATTTAAAATATTGTTTTAATGAGGCAAGTAAAACATTTTTTCCAACCTTGGCATTTATGCTTGTATAAGAATGAAATTTGATTCATAATGGTCTTAAAAAGTCTTCAATTTGACTTGCTGAAACCTGGAGAAACCCTGTATATATGTATTTTATATATAATATATACACATATTTTTCAACTTGTTCAAGAAGGCTAGCACAATAAATGAAAACATAAATTCAGAAACCCTGAGAGCACAGCATAAAATTGCATATTTAATATTTTTGATGTTCAGCTATGAATATAAATGACTGTTTTGTTTCGTGTTTTTCGCAGGGCAAAAGAAAAATGCAAGTGATCCATTTCTGAGAAGGTGTGTGTGTGTGTTTGAATATTGTCATGTGCCTTGTGTTTTGTTATGGTCACTGTGTCTGGGATCATAAACTCTAGTCAGCTGATTAGTTTTCTCCAGTGTTGATTGTGTGTGTGATTACATTTGTGTGTGTGTGTGTTTTTCAGGCAGAGCAGTGTGAAGCCCATATCTTCATTCGGATGTCTGGCTGAGAAGCTGGTGCTGTGGTTAACTTCCGCAGGTCAGAAACTAAGCTCTTTGGCCTGTTGGTCCCAAAAAAAAAAAACACTAGACAACATATAAGCATACTTAAATGCATTGCTCACCCAAAAATTAAGATGTATTACACTCAAATATACAGTCAAAAAGTAATTTACTCTACCTAGTGATTTCATACCTTGGATAAAAAATACAACAAAATAATTTAGATTCATGGTGATTATAAAGGGATAGTTCACTCCCAAATTTGTATTGTCATCATTTAATCACATACCAATCATGATGACGACTGATAAAACTGAAACTATAGTTTAGCAATTGTGTTTATTTGTGGTGTGAACTATTTAAAAAATGATTAATAATCAGTCCCTTCAGAATTTAGCAGGGATTTGTTTATATTTACAGCTTAAAATGACTGATTTGTGAATGCTTTTCTCAACACTTATGGCATTATTTGCTTCTATTCTTGTGTTTTGCTACACATATATTGGAAACACTTTACAATAAGGTTGTATTAAAGAGCCCCTATTATGGGTTTTTGAAAATGATCTTCCATGTAGTGTGTAACGCAGCTCTAAGTGAAGTGAAATATCCAGCTAAGGCTTAAATCTGAAAGTGGACAGTGTTTAAAACTATTGATTCTTTTAAAAAAAGAGTTGACTCATAGTGGTTTAAATTAATCTATACCAATGTTGGCGACCTGGGGCTTGATAAACCGCGCTGGGCATTTTACTGTCTCGCGCTGAACGCTGTTGACCAATCGCAACAGGCTGTCATCGGTTCAATCAGCGCAGATTAGCTTCACGCTAAGTAGGGGTTTTAGGTAAAAATAAATGCATATTATAAGACTATGAAAGTGTTTTTTGACCTTGCATGCATATCAGTATGTTGTTGGAGACCCATAAAACCGAAATATGACCCTTTTTAATGTGAAATAGAGGGTCTTTAAGTAATGTTAGTTAAGGTATTCACCATAGATTGTAAAAGATATGGACAAAGTATCCGTGACGTCACCCATAGGTTTCTGAAGAACGCAAAAGAAACTGCCAGTAGGCGTGGCCAACCGTCGACATTTTGTTGCTTGTATACTATATCAATAAAGTGTTTAGACTTTTAAAAACACTGCTGTAATACATTGAGCCACTAAATATTGGTCTTACGACGTTTTTCAACAGGAGGAAAGTGCAAATTACTCATGAATGGTTTGTGAGCACAATAAAGTGCACACAGCATGCCATATTATCTGATAATTGTAGGAAATACTGTAATTCCAAAAAGCAAATGACTGTGTAAAGCCACATAAAACAAACCCAAAATACGATGTATATGCTGAGTTCAGCGGCTAATCAGCTGGAATCAGCAGAGGTAAAGTGACGGCGACCAGCGAGGCCTAGCTGTCACTCAAGTGGCCACGCCCTTAATTATGCAGACCTAATATAACTTAATATAAGCGAAACGGATGAGTTATAAAAAAATTCACTCCCTCACAGTTGTCATGAAGGGTAATATTAGCTATATGAACCAAAATCGTTCTTTGTATCAGGCTGTAAACATATTTTTTTCTGCTGTAAAGTCGGCCATTTTAACAGTGGGGTCAATAGAAATTTGCTCTATCATGGAGCCTGGACTAGCGGAATTTTGATGAATTGCAATTTCAGTTACTTTCGTATTTGCTTCACAAGGGAGAGCGTGAGGTTGCCGCTTGGTATTTACTACAATGAACAATACATTTGTTCATGTTAGTTAATGAAAATACAGTCATTCATTGTTAGTTCATGTTAACTTACAATGCATTAGCTAATGTTAACAAGCATGAATTTGGATGCTAATAATGCATTAGGAAATGTTGAACTATGATTAATAAATGCTGTACATGTAGTGTTCAGAATTTAGTTCATTTTAGTAAATACAGTAACCAATGAAACCTTAAAGGGCATCTGTTTACTGCTTTTTCAAGATTTAAAGGGTCACAAAACACCAAAACACATGTTTTGAGCTGTTGACAGTCATATATGTGTCCCACGCTGCTATAAACACTATTAGGACACATATATTGCACTAAAAAGTGAAAATTGGTTGTTTTTGCGTTGAGCAAATTTGTTCTTCCGGTTTAAAACGAATTTCTGAAGCTGCGTCACGGCCATGAGATACTTGTGTGTAAATGCAGTGTGGAGAGTGGCTGTCTGTACCTGAGAGTACATCGTGACGTCTCTGAGTGTGCAGCATTAATTCATGAGAAAGACTTTGTTCAAACCAATCAGCGCGCTCTATTGTGTATGACGTGAAACTTCATTAATATGCATGATAGCTTCGAAGATTGTTTTACCTGTTACAGTGTTCAGACGACAGAGAGACGCCACGCTGTGTTGCCAAAACAAGCTGTTCAGACATTGTAGTTGTTTTTGTTGCACAGTGACAGACATGAATGAAGCAGATCTCCCTTCCTACACTAATCACTTTCCCAGCGATTATTTGATGTATTCGTTGTGGAGTTAATTCAAGCCTTTCTGCAACGATGAGTCACACACGATGTTGTTATAAAGTTTGCGCGATGCTCAATTGATACTAATGGGCCCAAAGTGTTCCAAGGAAATATCCCTCACACCATTACACCACCAGCACCAGCCTGAATCGTCGATACAATGCAGGATGGATCCATGCTTTCATGTTGTTGACATTAAATCCTGACCCTACCATCTGAATATCGGAGCAGAAATCGAGACTCATCAGACCAGGCAACGTTTTTCCAATCTTCTATTGTCCAATTTTGGTGAACCTGTGTGAATTGTAGCTTGTAGCAGTTTCCTGTTCTTAGCTGACAGGAGTGGCACTCTGTGTGGTCTTCTGCTGCTGAAGCCCATCCGCCTCAAGGTTAGACGTGTTGTGCTTTCAGAGATGCTCTTCTGCAGACCTCGCTTGTAACGAGTGGTTATTTAAATTACTGTCAGCTGGAACCAGTCTGGCCATTCTCCTCTGACCTCTGGCATCAACAAGGCATTTGCGCCCACAGAACTGACGCCCACTGGATATTTTTCTTTTTTCAAACCATTCTCTGTAAACCCTAGAGATGGTTGTGCGTGAAAATCCCAGTAGATCAGTAGTTTTTGAAATACCAGACCAGCCGTCTGGCACCAACAACCATGCCACGTTCAAAGTCACTTAAATCACCTTTTTTCCCCATTCTGATACTTGGTTCGAACTGCAGCAGATCATCTTAGCCATGTCTACATTCCTAAATGCATTGAGTTGTGTACACATGAAAACCATAGCATATCCTTTAAATTTCTGTTGATATTATCTCTGAATGCAGGTTTTTCGCTCAAGAACCAAAACCACTCATATGATCAGCTTTTGTTGACTGATCTTAGTTTGCATTAGCAGGATCCTGTCATGAGGAGCATGTGACTTTACACTGTTTTGCATGTTTGTTTTTTTCCCTTCAGGATTTACACTGAAGGATCTGGAGTCTGTGCCGTTTGGTGTGGCTTTGCCAATCAGAGACGCCATCTATCAGTGCAGAGAACACCCCTGCTCTGATTGGTCCGAGGAGGTCTGTGCTCTGATTGGCCGACAGGACCTGACAAGACAAGCCCACAAAGTCACTCCAGCCAATCGTAAATCGGTAAGAATGTTAATTAATGTAAACAAGGACTTATTTTGCAGTTAGGATGCGAGTCAGCTTTGTAGAATAGTAAGTTTGGTCAGAGCTGCAGTTGTATTGCTACACATTGACTTGATATGTATTTTATGCATCATTTTATACATAACTTTTTTATGTCAATTAAGTATTATCTAATATATAAAATAGATTTTATTATCTTTATTAATGTGTTTTAAATTTCTGTTTTATTGGTGAAAAGATTTTTTTCCCACACATTTATAAACAGGGCTTGACATTAACTTTTTTGATCACCAGCCACTCTGGCTAGTAAATTTCCAACTTTGCTAGCCACTCGCCATTTTCACTAGCCACAACTTTGTTGTTGGGAAAATATATTTCATTTGCATAAATTTTATATTGACATGCTAAAATTACTTGAATTAGATTGTGTTACGTCCACATGCCTCCTCATTCATCCTCAACTTTTTTGTGTGTTGTGAATGAGCTTGCTCGATGTGCAAATGGATTACAGTTTCATAGTCAAAAATAAATTAATAATTATTTTAATTAATTAATACATTTTAAGCAATGTCAAAACAATCAAAATGTAGCTGTATGCATGTACTTTTTCATTCATTCATTCCTTCATTTTCTTTTCGGCTTAGTCCCCCCATCAATCCGGGGTCGCCACAGTGGAATGAACCGCCAACTTATCCAGCATATGTTTTACGTAGCGATGCCCATCCAGCTGCAACCCATCACTGGGAAATATCCATACCCACTGAATCACACACATACACTATGGCCAATTTTAGCTTACCCAATTTACCTATACCACGTCTTTGGACTTGTGGGGGAAACCGGAGCACCCGGAGGAAACCCACGCCAACACGGGGAGAACATGCAAACTCCACACAGAAATGCCAACTGACCCAGCCAAGGCTCGAACCAGCGACCTTCTTGCTGTGAGGTGATCGTGCTACCCACTGTGCCACCGCGTCGCCCTACATGTACTTTTTATTCAACAAAACCTTTCTTAAAAAAAAAACTATTGACATTTAAAAAAGAATTATTGTCATGTATTTAAAGGTCTCAGATCACCAGTTAACACAGACAAATGGAGAGTTAATCTCCTATTAAAGCAATGTTATTGTTAAAAATGATAATTAAACCATATTGACAAAAATAACTGTAAGCAAAAGAAAGCAGGTGAAAATCATTCCATGTGTGATAATGAAAGGATGATCATGTGCACACAGTTAAAGTTGGGCCCATTAATAATCTGTTCAAAGAATGGTTAAAGTGAAAGCAGCAACCGCTGCTGCTTACAAAAAACATCTGGAGCTCTTGAAAGCAGCAGGACTGCTAGATGCATGAGCATGACTTTTTGTCCAATCGCACCAGTTGCGTTTCCAGGCACAGTTGCTTCACACAAGGAAAAGGGAGCGCGCACGCATTTAAACAGTCCTGCACATCACATCATCTGTGCGCGCGAGTAATCATCCCTCATTTGGTATTCACCTGCTTTCTTTTGCTCGCGTGAACGCAATTATTTTGTCAGTCATGCTGTATCTTGATTCTAAGATCGCATTTGCACACATTTTTGGCCATTCTTATTGATGAACCCCGCCTGTTGAAAACTACAATTGAAAAATTTTCAACTAGCCAAAATGGCTATTGAGAGTGTTTGTCTAACTCACCACAGGTGAAATCTTCTGAAATCTTGGCGGGTGTTAATGTCACGCCCTGTTTATAAACATAGTAAACTAATTTCTAATAGCTGATTTCTTTTGACTTTGCTATGATGACAGTACAGAATATTTTATTAGCTATCTTTCAAGATACTAAAAAATATTGCTTAACAGGGCTAGTAATATTGACCTGAAAAATATGTAATATTGCTTTTATTTGCAATTTTATTGCGTTTTTATTTTAACATTTCTCTTTTTTTTATGTAATTTTTTTTAAAATTTAATATTTCTATTAATTTGCTTTAACACGGTTCACCTTTCGCAGTTTCGCAGATCTTTTATTTTTATTTTACTGCAATTTGACATGCTTTTTAAAAAAAAAAAAATTTTTTATAGCACATTGTGTTCTGCGTCCTGATTGGCTGTAGAGTGTCAATCAATCTCCTCCGTGTCTCCTGTAAAGTACAGAATGCGTTTAGCTTGTCAAATTAACATAAATCTTCGTTTGCTAGCAGTGTGAGTTTCAACAAGGATGCAAAAAGGGTTGTAACTGTCCGCAGCAAGACCATCTAAAAGGGGGTTGCACATCGGATGCACCGTGCCATGCAGCACCATGCATTTTAGAATTGTACACATTGGTTTATATCAGGGTACGCACAATGGTGCCGCAAGTCAGCGACCCAGCTACAACTCAGGGCACTGTTTATATTTCTGCTGCACCACAGAGCCCCATCTGAACAATTTTATTTTAGATAACATGCGAATGTGTGTGTTACTTCTAACTGTCATGTGCACGGCGCATCCGGTGTGCGACCCCCCTAAGGATGGAGTGTGCTTTAGTTTTGTGGATCAGTGACTGCAGGAAAAAGAACGTTTCAGTAAATGCCAACATTATCTGCACAAAAGCTGAAAAGCTACATGAACCTTTTGCTGACAGCGATGAATGTTTAAGCCTGACAACAGGTTTTGATCTTTAGTTTCATTCTACAACACTGGACTTATCTTTCTATGAAGGTTTGAACTTTGAGAGTGTTTAAACAAGAGAGAAAAGTGTGAAAATGTTAATGCCTGTCTGAGAAAAGTGTATAAAGTGTGTAGTGAAGGGTTTTACAGCCTTAAAACATCTAGAATAATTGCTAAAAAGAATTACAATACAATACAAAAACAGCTGACTACTACTTTGCGGATTTCACCTATTGCAGGTTATTTTTAGAACGTAACTCCCGCAATTAACGAGGGACCACTGTATAACAAAAACTTTTCTTATCTTGATAAATTGGCCTTAATCAAGCAACTATAATATTACACAATATATCATTTTTGAAGTATTTTTCATTTTGTTTGTGCTTCTAATTAACAGTTTGACTTTTATAATGCACATGTTTGTACTTGCATATTCATTATAATGAAACATTCCAAACAGAAACCTTAGGGCAGATTTTAATCCCATTTTTAGTCTAAATTATTGTGTTTTTACATGGTTAAAACAGTTTCTATCTAAAGACTTGAATACAGTATTTAAGATGGTATTATCTAGTTTTGGAGCATGTAATTACAGTAATTCCGATGTGAAGTGACCCATCAAATGAATTATGCAGGATAGTCTGCAGATGAAGACAATGCTGTGTTTGTTTCCTGCAGACAGTGGGTCTAAATGTGATGCTGGAGCCGCCGGTGAGCAGCGAGGCCGATGAGGAAGAAGACGGCATGACGGATCTTCACCCCGAGGTGACTGCGCTCATCTGGAGTCAGGATCTCAGGGTCCAGGAGGTGCGGCGGCTGCTCCAGAGCTCCAGACCCGTCCGTGTTAATGTGCCACATCTGCCTGAAATCAGTGACCACGAGTACATTGAGGAGAAGGAGAACAAGTGAGCTCTGAAATACTCCTATTGATAGATTTCAAGTGACGTCATACCCAGGGTGGCATTTGGGGGGGTCTGATCGCCCTAATTATGCTTGATTCCCTTGAAGGACATCAAAATAAGATGTATGGGAGCTCTGACTTTAAAGTGCTCATTTTTCTTGTGACGTCACAGTGAAAACCCCCTTGTGAAACTTTAGTTTTAAGAGTGTGTGGTCCTGAGCAAACCTTTACAGAAGTGTGTAAAGACGGACAACACAGAAGCATTGGACGTGTGTATGGAAACACTGATGTACATTTCTATTCATGAATGCCGCTGTTGTTCTTTATTGCAGGCTCCTCCAGCTGTGCCAGCGCACCATGTCTCTCCCAGTGGGACGAGGGCTTTTTACTCTCTTCTCATACCACCCTGTGCCAACAGAACCACTGCCTGTGCCCAAACTCAACCTGACTGGTACTCTCAGAAACACACACCCGTGATTTCAGCTCCTTTAAAGAACAGTTTTACAGTGCCAGAATAAAAACTACAAATTTAAGAGCCCTCTTGCACTGCTAAAAGTGTTTTTCTTTCTTAGAGTTTTTGGGAAAATATCTAAAACTTTTTAAATCTAGAAACATTATCCAGACTAGTAAAAAAATATTGTTTTGTTTTCAGAAATGAGTCGAGTTTTTTCTTACTCCATTGGCACATAATTCCACTAGTTTTAATCTTTGTGTATTGTTCAAATTGACTCCCCTTTCATTTTGCTTGGGTCTGTTTTTGCCCCTTTGACTGATTTGATTTGCCCACATTTTTTTGGTTGCAAAAGCCTTGGAGCCAAATCATGCATTCTTGATTGTTGCTGGTTTTCCCTGTTGATCATCAGTTGGCAGCATTAACCCTTTAGATACGCCTGTGCAAAAAAAGTGTCTGGTTTTTATGTGGAGTTCTATGGAGTAAAACAGCAGATTATAGAGTGTGTGCATACACTTCCTATGTTTACTATCTTCTGAGAGCTGAGCTGCTTATTTAGATTTTAAAGGTCTCATGAAATTAAAATCAAAATTTTTAGATGTTAGTTTGTCTGTTTTAAGGATGTCTACATTCACCGGCCATTTTATTAGGTACACCGTACTAGTACCGGGCCTTGCTTGCCTTAATCCTTCGTGGCATAGATTTAACAAGCTACTGGAAATATTCCTCAAAGTTTTTGGTGCTATATTGATATGATAGCATCACGCAGTTGCTCGGATTTGTTGGCTGCACATACATGATGCGAATTTCCCATTCCACCACATCCCTAAGGTGCTCTATTGGATTGAGCTCTGGTGACTGTGGAGGCCAGTTGAGTACAGTGAACTAATTGTCATGTTCAAGAAACCAGTCTGAGATGATTCGCACTTTATAACATGGTGCGTTATCTTGCATGAAGTAGCCATCAGAAGATGGGTACACTGTGGTCATAAAGGGATAGACATGGTCAGGTAGGCTGTGGCGTTGACACGATGCTCAATTGGTACTAACGAGCCCAAAGTGTGTCAAAAAAATATCCCCCACACCATTACACCACCAGCAGCAGCCTGAACCGTTGATACAAGGTAGGATGGATCCATGCTTTCATGTTGCTGATGCCAAATTCTAACCCTACCCTCCGAATGTCGCAGCAGAAATCAGACCAGGCAACGTTTTTCCAATCTTCTATTTTCTAGTTTTGGTGAGCCTGTGTAAATTGTAGCCTCAGTTTCATGTTCTTAGCTGACAGTAGTGGCACCCGGTGTGGTCTTCTGCTGCTGTAGCCCATCCGCCTCAAGGTTGGACGTGTTGTGTGTTCAGAGATGCTCTTCTGCAGACCTCGGTTGTAACGAGTGGTTATTTGAGTTACTGTTGCCTTTCTATCAGCTGGGACCAGTCTGGCCATTCTCCTCTGACCTCTGGCCTCAACAAGGCATTTGCGCCCACTGAACTGCCACTCACTGGATATTTTCTTTTTTTCGGACCATTCCTAGAGATGGTTGTGCGTGATCCCAGTAGATCAGCAGTTTCTGAAATACTCTGACCAGCCCGTCTGGCACCAACAACCATGCCACATTCAAAATCACCTCTCTTCCCCATTCTGATACTCAGTTTGAACTGCAGCAGATCATCTTGGCTATGTCTACATGCATTGAGTTGCTGCCATGTGATTGGCTGATTTAACATTTGCATTAACGAGCAGTTGGATATGTACCTAATAAAGAAGCCGGTGAGTGTATGTGTTGATGTGCTCCAAAACAGTGACAAATTCGCGTTTAGGACATATAAACCTGTGGAGCTTGCAGTTGATCACTTCCATCTAAATGGATCAACGTTTTTTTTTCACATCACCTCATACTTCAAAGCTTCACCAATCAAATGATCTGACATGCCCGACACTCTTCAAGACGTTCTCATTTGCTTTTCATTTGATGCGCTTGAATAAAACATTGAATTTGAATAAACATTGAATAAAAATGCACATTTCAAAGCACTACATGTGACCTTTAATGAAAATGTCTTATTTTGACGACATAAGAGTTTGAGATTTTTGGACTAGAAACAAGACCAAATCTCTTAAGAAAAACATTTCTTGCAGTGTGAGTTTCGTGGTCCTACCATTTCCAGCACAGCGTCATATCTTTCACTCCATCTTCAGCGATTTCACACCAGTTTTTGAGACAATGTTTTTTCAGGATTCACTGGAAATCAGAACACTGTAGCAACTGCATAACACTCTGCAAACCACACTCTGTGTTTAAGAGTTTTGTTTAAAATTGTGTAAAATTTTCATTAATTTTGGATTGCATAGGTTTATCAGGCTACGTTTTTATTTTAATAAAACATATTTATTTTATTAATAAATGTTATTAATTTGATTATATTAATTTATTTTAATACAATTTTATTGGTTTATTTATTTATTTATTTATTTATTTATGTTAATACAATTTTTAGAATATTAATTTATTTTATAATTTATTTCATTAACTGTATTAATTTAGTTTCATTAATTTATTTTAATCTATTGTTTTGTTTTTTTCTTTTATGTTTTTGTTTAGTTGATAATTGTTTTTAATGTGCTTACTATCGGAATAAAAAAGGATTGGCTTCAGACAGTTAAGAAGTCAATATTTGGTGCAGTAACCCTAATTTTTAATCACAACTAATGAAAACAATGTTTTTTTTCATTGCTTTGCTTTATATTTTCTTTATTATTCATTTTATTGCTAAAATTTATTACAGTTTTATACATTTCTCTTTATTTTAGTGAATTTATATTATTTTAATAATTTATTATATTATTTATTTTTTCAATTGTATTAATTTTAATTTAATTCTTTTGTTTATAAATGTTTTCACAACTAATGAAAACAATCATTTTGCTTATGTCAAAATGTGTGTTCATATATTTTCAGTGCAGCTCAAAGGCATCAGTCCTACATTTAGGCTCTGCACAGAAACAGCTCTTTTAACCAGATGCTTTATGATGTAATTTTATAGTAACCCTATTCCTCTGTAATTTACTAACTAAAGGGCACTAAAACAAGCCTTACGTCTCACTTTCCCACTGTAAAATGCACCATTTACTTATTTTAGATGCGTTATTTCTGTTGAGTTTGTCATTGTGTTTTTTCCACCAGGCCGTTCTCCTCCCAGTAACACCATGTTGGACAATGAACAGTGCTTTTTAATTGCTTACAAACAGCACTTCTAGTAGATTCTTTATGATTTTGTATTGCTTTCCATTACTCTTAGTTTTTTATTATTTTATATTATATTTTTATATCTCTTTAATTTACTAAAATGTCTCACTTTCCTACTGTAAAATGCACCACTTTCTTATTTTTCAGCATTTTTAATAACATTAAATATTTAGATTTTGTTCTTTGCTTTGCATTACGTTTAATACAATTATTTTATTTGATTATTTTAATTTATTTTATTAATTAATTGTATTAAGTTAATTTATTTATCTCTGTAATTTACTAACTAAAGGGCACTAAAACACTCCTATTTGTCTCACTTTCCCACTGTAAAATGCACCACTTTCTTAATTTCTGCACTTTAATATTAATTATATATTTTGTTCTTTGCTTTGCATTACTTTTAATATTAAGTTATTTTAATGCAATTGTTTTATTTTATTAATTAATTTATTTTATGAATTAATTGTGTTAAGTTTATTTATTTGTCTCTGTAATTTACTAACTAAGGGGCACTAAAACACTCCCATTTCTCTCACTTTTCCACTGTAAAAGTTTTCTTATTTAATTGCATTTTTATTAATGTTTTATTAATATTACATTTTTTTTCTTTGCTTTGCAATACTTTTAATATTTAATTTAATTATTTTATTTTATTAATTGGTTATTTATATTTATAATTAATTGTATTAAGTTTATTAATTTCCATTACTCCCAGTTGTCTCACCCACTGTAAAATTTAACTGCATTTTTATTAATGGTTTATTAATATAAAAAAAAAAAACTTGAATTTGAAAACCATTGTATTCATTTTTATTTATTTATTGCAATAATTTTCATTTTATTAATTAAATTTATTTTATTAATTAATTGTATTAAGTTTATTAATTTATTTGAATGTTTTGTTTTATTTTTTTTTAAATTTAGTTTATTGCTTACAATCCGCATAAAATAATGCTCAATATTTGGCGCAGTAACCCTAATTTTCAATCACATCTAATGAAAACAATGTTTTTTTCTTGCTATATTTTTTGTTATGTTTATTTTATTAAAAATTGGATTATTTATATTATTACAATTTCATAGATATTTTTTTTACATTTATTTTAATAAAATTACTTTAATTGTAATTTATTTTATTTATTTTAACATTTAGTTTTGTTTCTAAATGTTTTCACAACTAAACAATCCTTTAGCTCATGTCAAAAAGTGTGTAATTCATATAGTGTTTCTATGCAACTCAAATACATAAATGCTTAATTTAGATGCCTTATCTTCTGTTGAACCCAGTGAATGAGACTGTCATTGTGTTTTTCCCACCAGGCCGTGCTCCTCCCAGAAACACCATGGTGGACCTGAACAGTGGAAACATCGACGTACCCCCCAACATGACCAGCTGGCCCAGCTTTCACAATGGCGTAGCCGCAGGCCTGAAAATCGCTCCTGCTTCTCAAGTTGAATCTGCTTGGATTGCCTACAACAAACCCAAAAGTGCCGAACTGGCCAATGAGTACGCTGGTTTCCTGATGGCGCTGGGCCTCAATGGTCACCTCACCAAACTAGCCACTCTTAACATCCATGACTACCTTACCAAGGTTAGTTTAAGGTTCACCTGCCGTTTTAACTTGTGTATTGTTCAAATTAACTCCCCTTTTGTTATGTTTGGGTCAGTTTTTCCCCATTGACTTACATTGTGATGACATTTTTTCATCGCAAAGCCATGACACCATATAATCATGCATTCTTGATTGTTGCTGGTTTTCCATGTTGGGAAGAGGTCAGATTTGTAATTTTGACTGTTGATCATCAGTTGGCAGCATTAACTCTTTAGTTAGGCCTGTGCAAAAACGGTTTCTGGCTTTTATATGGAATTCAATGGAGTAAAACAGCAGATTACAGTGTGTGTGCGTAAATACATTTACTATGTTTATTATATTCTGAGAGATGAGCTGCTTATTTAGATTTTCTCAGACATATCAAGTGTGCAAAGGTGTCTTTCACACTCTCACGCACACCCACACACGCATACACACAAACGCTATACTCCATATATGTAGATGGCAGAATCTAAGCTTTTTGCATTGTAACTGATGATCAACAGTAAAAAATCACTTATTTGACCTCTTCCCAACAAGGAAAACCAGCAACAATCAAGAATGCATAATTGTATGGTGTCATGGCTTTGCAATCAAAAAATGTCATTATAATGAAAGTCAATGGGGCAAAATCAGACCCAAACATAACAAAAGAGGAGTCAATTTGCCCAGAGTGTATTGTTGAGGTTTTAAAGCGCTTCCCAAAAATATGTGTTGAAATAAGAGTTGTCACTAAAAATCAATCCATTTGCTGAAACACAGAGAAAGTCGTGGCCAAATTAAGCCTCAAAATCACCCCAGAGTGGATGAAAACATCTTCAACAGCACACAAGGGTTAAAGTGCATCAAGTGAACGAGGGAAGCTTACATACATTTGGTTAGGATTAGGGAATTGTCATCCATCCATACAGCCAAGACAAAATTTTGCCATTTTTTATTTAGTTTTACCTCCAATATTCATTAATTCTTTAATTAATTAATTAGTTAATTATCTTTCCCTGTTTATTTCAACGTTGATTCAATTAACAAAGCAAGTTTGGCCACAGTGCAAACACAAACAAAAAAACCCTAGTTGACCCATTAAAATGTAGAAACGTTCTACTTTATCTGTTGTTTGTTAGCAAACACTAGGTGAACAGTTCTTAAAGGTGCCATATGCCACATTGGTTTATTAAGTTAAATTTTTCTCTTATAACATAGTAGGTTTATGGCTTCAGTAAGTAAAAAAAATGTCCAGAAATGGTTTTATAAGCTTGTTTATTACTCCATAAAATACCCCTAGAATCAGAAGTGTATATATGTGTGTGTGTGTGTGTGTGTGTGTGTGTGTGTGTGTGTGTGTGTGTGTGTGTATATATATATATATATATATATATATATATATATATATATATATATATATATATATATATATATATATATATATATATATATATATACACACACACACACACACACACACACACACACACACACACACACACACACACACACACACACACACACATATATATATATATATATATATATATACACACACACACACACACACATATATATATATATATATATATATATATATATATATATATATATATATACACACACACACACACACACACACACACACACATATATATATATATATATATATATATATATATATATATATATATATATATATATATATATATATGTATATATATATATACACACACACACACACACACACACACACACATATATATATATATATATATATATATATATATATATATATATATATATATATACACACACACACACACACACACACACACACACATATATATATATATATATATATATATATACACACACACACACACACACACACACACATATATATATATATATATATATATATATATATAATTTTTTTTTTATTTTTATTTTTTATTATTATAACGAATCGAACTCGGGCCGCCGTGAGCACGCCGTTGCGGTATGTCAGCACACTGTACCACTAGGCTATTGACGCCGACAGAAGGTCCATACTTGACCATACTTGAATCGGTCGTGAGTTTATATACGCTCCGCTCTGACATGCTGCTCTAACACACACAGAACATGATGTATGCTGAACACGGACCAATATAAACCCAATCTGAGTAACTTTAGCTTATTTTGCTCAGCAGATCTGTTGTGGTTAAAGGCTAAATTCTAATTAAACTTGACTAAAGAGAGTGATAGAGATGTATCAGGTTGTATTTTATAGCTATAGTCAAAGAAAACACAGCCAGGAATTAATATCAACCTCTGCATGAACAGATGACAATTGAGCTGAGTGATTTGACACTATTCAGCTGTCTACATGTGTGTGTTGAAACATACGCATCAAATTTCACAATAACCATTATGAATTAACAAATGATGTAACTAAACATACCTTATGCCTCTTCGGTGTGGAGATAAATAAATGCGTAAACTAAAAAACTTGCGTTTTGCTTCCTGAGGCGAATTTGGGGATCGTGTTTTGAAAATAAAAGTCCCACATACATACAGTAGTTTGTGAAATATACGATTTAAATAACTAAGTGAGGATAATTATCACGGTTGTCCCACTATAAAACATTTGGCTAATCAAACACACCCTGAGGCATGCATATTAATGACCTCAGAGATTTTTTATGATGTCAGAGCTGCATATGAGTCGTGTTTTCTTGATGGCAGGTGCTCGTCAGGTCCGGATAAATGACCTAAAGTGGGCATACATGCAAATGCGGAGGGCATGGCCCCTGAGTCTCAGAGTCTCATGCGTCAGTTTGTTTTGTCTTCTGATTGGCCTTTTGTCCACCGGGGTTTTACACTCGTGGAATTTACATGAGAACGACGAAACAGTGGTGTCTGAGGCTCACATTTCCTTATTACATTTCCTCATTTATTATTCTACTATGCCTTGGTGTACCCAGATTTTCATCATAGGGCATGTTTAATGAATTTGTACCATAATTAATTTGCATACTGATTAATACTTTTCAGATTAGTTTCTACATTTGTGTCATATTATTGCAATAAAAACGTATTCAAGCATCAGCATATGTTCACCAAAGATGGCTCCGATATCAAACCCCATACAGCACCTGACGAATCCACACATTCACGTGTAGCGAACAGAATGAATCATCCGAGACTACCTGCTTATCTATAATAGACATCTAGGAGGAAATCAGGAGGTTGTAGGCAGACGTTAATTACAGAGGAACAAAACGAGACCAATTTATCATAATGGCTTCCAATGCAATCCAACACAATTATTACAAATTGTTGAGTTAATTAAAATCGGACACTCCATGATGAAATAGCCTTGATTGTAGACTCCAATTAGTCAGTATTTCTTTACTAATTTTTAAGTATTCCCCTGAAATGTTCTTTCGAGAACTCTGAGGCTCTTCCTGAAGACCAAAGACCTCTTCCCCATTCTCTTATCTTGCCATTTTTAGCATTGGAGCATTCAGGTTTGCATGTTTTCTGGGGTTTTTGCTCTCATCCTGTTGTTTTTCTCACATGAAAGGCAAACGTAGAGCTGAGTTTCATTCTGACAGTTCACAGGGCCAGTAACGTGTGCTGATCTCTCATTTCCAGTCAGGCCAGGCTTTGTTGATAGTTTCTGTGGTCGCCGAGCGTATCTGTAATCTATAAGCTATATCGAGCTACGTTCAGCTAGTTTTGGTGTTTACACTGCCCGCTCTCATAGCGGCTGTCTCGTAGTACTCCTGCCCGTTTTACAAGAATCGGCTCCAAAAACATCCTGTTTCAAGCACATGTCGAAAAATAAATGAATGAGGGAGTTTAATGAATGAATCAATGAAGTGTGTGTGTGTGTGTGCTCACTGTAGGCCTACACAATATATCATTTCAGTCATTTTTTAACAAAGAAACCAATCAGAACCTCCTAGCAGCAGCCCCGTGGAAATCACACTCTGTATTTAAGAATTGTTTCAAATTTTAATATTTACATTCATTTGGGTTGCACAGATTTGGCAGGTTTCTGCACTAAATCGAATGAAATGGTAATAGAAATAATTTATTTCATTAAAAAAAGACTTTTTATTTAATTTTATCTCATTCTGTTTTGCTTATAAATTGCTTAGAATCAGCATAAAAATATGTTAAGTTGAATTCTTTATCTGTTTCGTGCACATGTAGAAATAAATGAATGAGGAAGCTTAAGGCCCAATCCCAATTCTACCCCTTAGCCCTTCCCCTTACCCCTCGTTTTGCGCGTTCCCGTGAAGGGGTAGGGGTGTCCCAATTCTCTTTAGCTTGAAGGCGTAGGGCTAAGGGAATGGGGTAGATAGCCCTTCGAACCAAGATTTTTCAGGACCACACTCGAAACCAAGGGGTAAGAAAATTTTCCCAGAATACACCAGCCACAGCTGCACCGGAAGTAAAGAGATCCACAAATTAGTATTTTTTTGTCATTATTACGAATTTTTACAACAAAAAAGCAGATGTTTTAATATATTCATAACCGTGCTATCTATAATCCATAATAATAACTCCTGTACTGCAGTCCCACAACATTCTGACACTCGATGACACTCGAATACCCTGTCAGAAAAGTCTAGTGTCTGGGAATGACCTTTTTACAGTGTCTGCTATAATGTTAATGTTGTTTTTGGTGTGTTTACATAGATGAATATGGCCACTGTGTAAATGCACAGTACAGTTATGTCACATCTTATTGTCACATTAGATCATCATGATAACATAATATATGCCTTCAGTGATTTCCTGAAGATAAATACCAATAAATAACACAACTGGAATAACTACAGCAGTCGCGATCGTCTGATCTCATATGAAGCAATAGATCGCGATGACATATGATGGCGTGTGCAGGTGCTGTAGTGCTGTCCCAATTCTTAGGGTAATTTTTGAACCACTTCCCCATCATCCTCGGTTTTAAGGGCCAAGTGGAAGGGGTAGGGGTAAAAAAATAAAATTAGGATTGGGCCTAAATGTGCTGTATGTACGTTTTTGACTCTTCTAAAGCATAAAAATACCATAATATGTTTGCAGATATTTAAGAAACATGCTAAGTGAACATTCTCATTTATCTGAAAAACAATGCTGAAGTTAGATATTCTGCTTTGAAAATGTGCGTTATGTGCCTGAATGGCTGTCTGTTTTGGTTCTTTAACCCGGCCACTGCCAGTTTAGCCAATTGTATTTGAGCACCCTGGGTTGCCTTGGTGGAAAACCACAAATTTCATTCAATCGTTCAGGAAGGCTCTCAAAGCATGCGTCCATGGCCCAATCCCAATTCTATTTTTGTACCCCTACGCCTTCCCTTTGGCCCTTAAAACCGAGTGTGAAGGGGAAGGGCTTCAAAATGTACCCCTAAGAATTGGCACAGGACTACAGCACCTGCACACGTCATCATATGTCATCGCGATCTCTTGCCTTATATGAGATTAGACGATCGCGACTGCTTTAGTTACTCCAGTTGTGGTATTTTTTGGTATTTATCTTCAGGAAATCACTGAAGGCATATATTATGTTATCATAACGATCTAATGTGACAATAAGATCGTAACTGTACTGTGCATTTACACCGTGGCCATATTCATCTATGTAAACACACCAAAAACAACATTAACATTATAGCAGACACTGTAAAAAGCTCATTCCCAGTCACTAAACATTTCTGACAGGGTATTCAAGTGTCATCGAGTGTCAGAATGTTCTGGAACTGCTGTACAGGAGTTATTATTATGGATTATAGATTGCGAAATTTAGTGTTTTTATTATAGCATTTTTTAATGATTTTTTTAAGAGCATGACGGTAAAACACGAACGCCGTTATGAATATATTAAATCATATGCTTGTTTGTTGTTAAAATTCGTGCAGCGAGCCTGCCGTTGTGGCTGGTGTATTCTGGGAAATTTTCGTACCCCTTGGTTTCGAGTGTGGTGCTAAAAAAACTTGGTTCGAAGGGGTATCTACCCCTTTCCCCACGCCTTCAAGCTAAAGAGAAACGGGACACCCCTTCACGGGAATGCGCAAAACAAGGGGTAAGGGGAAGGGCTAAGGCAAGGGTCACCAAACTTGTTCCTGGAGGGCCGGTGTCCTAAGGATTTTAGCTCCAACCCTAATCAAGCACACCTGAACAAGCTAATCAAGGTCTTACTAGGTGAACTTGAAACACCCAGGCAGGTGTGTTGAGGCAAGTTGGAGCTTAACTCAGCAGGGACACCGGCCCTCCAGGACCGAGATTGGTGACCCCTGGGCTAAGGGGTAGAATTGGGATTGGGCCCATGACTGAAATGCGACCTCCAGTGGACAGTAGCAGACTCTGAAATGAGACGCAGATTTAGAGTTCCACACGAAGTTATTAATTAGCAAATGATATAAATATTAAGAACATAAATATCAGGTGAGCAGGTTACATTGTAATCACGTGTCCTAACAACACGCTACGTGATGAGATACGCAGTGATAAGCTATTTGGCCGTTTGCACCAGACGAAACGTGACAGAAATTTAAATACTGCCATTCAGAAGCACATAATATGCACTCACTCAAGAAATGGTAAGGTTTATACTCTAATTAATACATATTAAACCTCTTTAACATTGTTAAATTTAGATGCTGAATCGCTGATATGTGTTGGTTTGCTTTATTTCAAGTTTATTTTATTTTCAAGATCTGAGGTAAACTCTCTGCTGCTGCTTTCAGTAGCATGGCAATAAATATCATAAAACTCTTTTAATATGGAGAATATTTCTTCTATCACGTGCCGTTGCTTTAGTTTAGAACTCGACTTAAATCAGCCTTTAGGCTCGGTCGTCAGACTCACTCCTGTTGGTCCTCAATCTGGCAACCTGCGCTTGCATTTGTTTTGAGCTAGGAATGCAATACCTAGTTCAACCACTGGGTGTCTTTACCACTTACATATTGCATTTTTAATGAATGAATCAATGAGGTGTGTGTGTGGTGCTCACTGTAGGCCTGCTCAATATATAATTTCAGTCTTTTTTTTTTTTTTTTTACCTAGAACCCAATCAGAACTCCCTAGCAACTACATACATTGGAAACCTCACTCTGTATTTAAGTAAAATTGTAATATTTCTATTCATTTAGATTGCACAGAATTTACAGGTTTCTACATTTAAAAGGATGGCATAGTAAATAAACTGAATCTTATTTTTTTATTTTAATAAAAAAAAAAAATGTTTTATTCAGATTTGCTCATAAATGATTTGCAGTTGCTTAGAATCAGCATAAAAAATGTCTAAAATTTTGTATTTTTCATATATTTTTATAGTGATGTATCGTAATACTCCTGCCCATTTTAGGGAGTTTAATGAATGAATCAATCAATCAATGAATCAATCAATCGATCGATCAATCGATTCATTGATTGATTGATTGATTGATTGATCGATCCATCGATCAATGAATGAGGGAGTTTAATGAATGAATCATTGTGTGTGTGTGTGTGTGCGTGCGTGCTCGCGTGCGTGTGTGTGTCATTTCATTTTTTTAATCCAGAAAGCAACCAGAACCACCTAGCAACTGCATAACAACACCATGGAAGCCTCACTCTGTATTTAAGAGTTATGTTTTAAATTTTACCATTTACATCGATTTGGATTTTAATGAAAAAAATGTACTTTTTCAAAAGTTTTAATTAATTTTTTTATTTAGGTTTGCTTATAAATGTTTTGAAGTTGCTTAGAATCGTCATAAAAAAGACAAACAAACAAACAAACAAACAAACAAACAAACAAACAGTTGGACGCCATGACGTTAATATGCAAATGTGACGGTTCATCATTTAGCAACTTTTAGCACTTCATTTAACCTAAATGTCTATATATACCTTCCTCATTTCTCATATTTGTTTTTGTTAAACTACAGAATTCTAGGAAAAACATAAACTATGCTCTTTTTTTTGTTAAGGATGCACTTTATTGTAGTCAGTTATTGTAGTATAAATCCATTTTATTAATTAATTATATTTTTTTAAAAACGTGATTTACAGTCTGTTTGCCCTCCTCATACTCATGCACGCAATGTTAAATAGATTAATTTCCTCTTTTGTATTAAAAACTTGAATATACAAGTGATGTTAATTGCTCATAAATCAGAGTAGTTCTGTTGAACTCTTTCTGTTACTAAGGATTGTGGTGAATTAACAAACAAAAATTAAAAAAAAAATTAAGAGTCAGAACTGATGTTTGCTGTTTTTTAGTTAGGTCACAGCCACTAAATTATCAATTTTATATGTGGATTTGAGATTTTCCATTCTATTGTGTGCAAAAACCGCAGATTAAATTAAAATTATAATATAAAGTTGATCTAAATATTAACATATTAGTATTGGGCATTAAAAGAAATTATTTATCGGTTATCGGAAAGAAATTTTCATATCCATCACTAATATCTCCTCCTCTTTCTCAGGGTCATGAAATGACGAGTATTGGGCTGCTTTTGGGTGTTTCTGCTGCTAAACTGGGCACCATGGACATGTCCATCACGCGTCTGCTGAGCATCCACATCCCGGCGCTGCTGCCGCCGACCTCCACCGAGCTGGACGTCCCGCACAGTGTGCAGGTGGCTGCTGTGGTCGGCATCGGCCTGGTGTATCAGGGCACCGGACACCGGCACAACGCAGAGGTGCTGCTGGCAGAGATCGGTCAGTCTGTGTGTGTGTGTGTGTGTCTTTGTGCACAGTCCACAGTTACTCCAATTGGATGTGGTTCTTCTTGGTAGTTTGCTGACATTATTCTGGATACTGTGTCTCTTGATAATCACAAAGAGTTGCTGTCTTGGTCACAGATGAGCAAGCGAGATGTGCACCAACCATTTGTCCTCTTTTAAACTCTGATATGTCACCCATATTGTTGTGTGTATTGCAATATATATGGCAAAACTGTGCTATTACTCTGCTAATTAAAACTTCACACTCTGCTCTTACTGGTAGAATGTGCAGTCAATGAAGATTGGCCACCAGGCTGCTCAAATTTAGCCATGAAACCTCTAACACTAACTATGTGTTCACATTGCCGGTGACGAGAGTGTCAAAATAGCCAGAATTCATTCATTTTCAATGGGACCCGGTGGCGAGAAGCGGGCGCATCTTCACCAATGTTGGCGTTGAGGAGAGTTGAAATCAAATCAGCTCTATGGTAATTAGCTATGATGTGGTTCGGCAGCAACCAATCAAAATGTAGAAGTCCACCGCTTGAGATGATTTCAGAAAACACAGTCCTGTGAACTTTGTTCCTACTGCATTACTTCCCAAGTGTTTGATTATTGTGGTCGCCGAATTTCCAATTATTTACGACGTGTACCTGTTTGCTTACAAACCGGCGGCGATGTAGATGCACAGTAAATTGGCCAGTATTTCAGTATCATTGTGCAGCCCCTGTATGTAGTTACATTCAAACAAATGCAAAGTATTGGGTTAAATTTGTATTGCAACAACAGTACTTTTGAAGTGGGATAGGGGTAAGGTTATGGGTCAATTTGTTAATATGGGTCGGTTTATTGGTGGTTTAAATAGCTAGTTCACCCAAAAAACTAAACAAATCTGTGCCTTCAAACCTTTATGGCAAGGATAGTTTTGCTCCGAACCTAATCAAGCACACTTGCCTGTAGATTTCTAGTGATCTTGAAGACATCGATTAGTATGTTTGGGTGTGTTTGATTAGAGTTGGAGCAAAACTCTGCAGGGACATCGGCTCTCAAGGATCAAGTTTGCCCATCCCTGCTTTATGCGTTTCTTCTTTTAATCTAATAAACACAAAATCAAATATTTTGAAAAATTTAGAAACCAGTTGCTGTTGAGATCCATAGTAGCATATACTGTGGAAGTCAGTGGCTACCAATGTCAATGCAGACATAAAATAAGGGGAGAGTAAATGACATAATCTTTAATTTTAGGTGAACTGAACCTTTAATCTAAAGTGCGACCAAATAAGCTTGTGTTCATATTTGTGTTTCTGTAACAGTTGTGTGTTGTGGGTTTCCTCAGGTCGTCCGCCGGGTCCAGAGATGGAGTACTGTACGGACAGAGAGTCGTATTCTCTAGCTGCAGGACTGGCGCTCGGCATGGTCTGCCTCGGGGTGAGGGACTTTCTGAAGCACTTCCTCAAATTATCTTGATGTTTGCTAGGGATGCCAATTTCCACAACTTACCATGATCAGTACTCATTTCAACTAGTGATCAATTCATGGAAATACTGACATTTTTCAAATATTTCCTAAGTGCTGTTTTACAGAGCCAGGGCGTTTTTCACAGTTTGTCCTATTGGGCTCTATTTTAACGATATAAAGCACATGGCGCAAAAGCATTAAGGGCGTATTTCGAATCCACTTTTGCTATTTTAAGGACAGAAAAATACGCTCTGTGCCCCGGCTCATGGTCTAACAGGGTTGTGCTTATTCTCTTAATGAGTTATGGTGTGTTTTGAGCATAACGTGCATTAAACCAATCAGAGTCTCATCTCACATTTCCTTTAAGAGTCAGTTGCGTCGTGCCATGGCGCATTTGCTAATTACATTGGCGGACTTTGTAAGTGGAAAACCTGAACGCTTCACTAGCAAGAAAGCAGTTAAACAGAGCATCTGCAGCGTGAGGATAAAGAATGAGCCTCCTCCATTCAGCCTCTTTACTTTGCTTTTACTCTTTACTCCTTTACTTTCGTGGATAAGGAAACGGTGTTGTACACATTCCACTGAAGACATCCATTAGCCTACATATTTAATTTAGTTTTTTAAGCGCAAAGATTTGTTTTAAAGCTATTTCTAAATTCATTTCTAATTTCCAGCAAATGAATAAATGAACAATAATAACAAAGTAGTCAAAAAACCAAAGAGTTTTAACCATACACACGTCCTGTTCTTATGCCCCATATGGTGATGCAGACGTCTCCAAAACCAGACAAGTGGACAAATCTAAACTTGTTTTTATTAAAACAAATATAAATATGCATATAATAAATAATACTGCTGATAATAAAAACATTATACAAATGCAAATTGTCATGAATAAACTAAAAAAGCCCACCCGAGATGAGGCATGGAGGCAGTGGTTTTTATATTTATGTAAAAAATAATCATTTTTGTAACATTTTAATCTTTAAATTTCTTTTCATCTGTAAAGATATTTGTGTATTGCTGTATTTCCTGTGTGTATTAAGCAATGGATAAGCGTTTAGACCTGCATAGGCCCATAACTAACTCGCTCTGCGCTGGACTTTAGAGCAGCTTTGAATTGGTCAACGGCGCTATTTCAGTTCCTCAAAATAGCAAAGCCCAAACAATGCGCCTAACACACCTCCTTTTTACACTGCAACACCCATGAGTCCACAAAGCGGCGCAAATGGATTTGCTATTAAAACAATGTGGTACAAACGTGAAAATTGCTGTTGCACTGGTCTAAAAATAGCCTTATTGTATGATAGGGCCCTTTATACTTGTCTTCTCGTGAAAGTCTTATTTCTTTTCGTTTGGCTGGAATAAATTACATTTAACCTCTTAAGGCCCAAGGTGTTTTTTTACATGCATTTTTATTTCTCTTTGCTATTTGGGCTTATTTTAACCTAATTATAATAAAATCTAAGTATCATCTTTTGATATGATGTACTTTTAGAGAAAAATGATGTCCATATATGTGGTCCGAATTTCCATAAAACACAAAGTCACCTTTGTGTAATAGAAAGAAAAACTCTTTATTTCTGCCTTGAACACAGCAGTTTTTTTCTGACTGTTTTTAATGCATTAATAACACACACACACACACACACACACACACATATTTTTGAACATGTTTTGACTATCAGTAGAAACAAACATTTTTTGCCCATTTTGGACAGTTAAAATAGTGTTTGGGACATTTCATATGCTGCAAAATAGTTGCAGGATGTCACTGTATGTCTATAACAAAATATAAAACATAAGACATAAGAGCTAAAATGTGCTGTCCACGTATGTGGCCACTAAGCCCTAGGAGGATAAATAAATATGTTAAAAAGGTCAAATTAAACCACTGTTGTTCAATGACTTGCCTAGTTAACCTAATTAACCTAGTTAAGCCTTTAAATGTCACTTTAAGCTAAATACTAGTATCTTGAAAAATATCTAGTCAAATATTATTTACTGTCATCATGGCAAAGATAAAAGAAATCAGTTATTAGAAATGAGTTATTAAAACTATTATGGTGTTTAAAAAATCTGCTTTTCATTAAACAGCAGATTTCAAATTTCATGGGAGAGATAATAATAATATATATATATATATATATATATATATATATACATTTCAATAATTAATAATAATATTCAACAATACTAGACGGACAAGACGCTTTTTCTTTTGTCTTGTTTCTAGTTCATTCATTCATTTATTTTTCTTCGGTTTAATCCCTATATTTATTAGGGGTTGCCGCAGCGGAATGAACCACCAACTATTCCAGCATATGTTTTTTACAGCCGATGTCCTTCCAGCCGTAACCCAGTACTGGGAAACATTCATACACACTTATACACACACACACACACACACACACACACACACACACACACACACACACACACACACACACACACACACACACACACACACTACACAATGGCCAATTTTGTTCTTGCAATTCACCTATAGTGCATGTGTTTGGACTGTGGGGGAAACCGGTGCACCCGGAGGAAACCCACACCAACACGGGGAGAACATGCAAACTCCACACAGAAATGGCAACTGACCCAGCTGGGACTCGAACCAGCGACCTTCTTGCTGTGAGGCGTTTCTAGTCCAAATATCTAAAAATTATTAAATCAAGAAGCATTTTCTAGACAAGCAGAAAATATAGTTTTGTTTTCCAGAAATAATAAGTCTAAGTTAAGTGAATCTTTCCTTAAAGCAAGCAAAATAATCTGCCACTAGGGTAAAATCAATTATCTTATTTTGAAGAAAAAGCAAGATTATTTGTCAGATTATTTAGGTTGCTTTAAGGAAAAAGTCACTCAAATTTTATTTAGTTTATTTATCTGTGAGAATTAGGGATCGGTATCGTTAAGGTTTTAACGGTATTACTACTTTTATTGATACCACTTATCGGTTCGGTACTTTACCGGTTCTTTTATCGGTACTTTTTGTAACAAAACAAATTAAACAGAATTAACAACACTTTTGCTGCGTCCCAATTCGCATACTTATACTACGACCTAAAAGTATGTACTTTTTTTGTGGAGGAAAAATATACTTTTGAGTGAGTAACAGAAGAGTATGCAAGCTTTGGGACATACTACTTCCTCGTTACACAGATCGTTGTGTTGCTTAGTTAAGAGCCCTGTCAATCATCCACATGTCTGTCGTATTTAATTTCCTACCTTATTGGAGAAGCAGCAGCAGGATAATCTCCCATTCACGAGTCTTTCATTCAGAGAAATCTCCTCAGGTCTTTGGATAATTCTGCATTCAGACGGTAATGTCCAAACACGTCTTTATATAAGTTCAGTATTGTTGTTGCAGATGAAATATAACACAGACAACACCATTTAAATATTCTCCAGTGGGCTAGATATTACCTAACAGTCATACAAACATCTTTACCGAAGCCTCTCTGTTTGACGGTTGGTCTCGCGCGTCCATCATGTTTGTAGTTTGTTTACACTTTTCACCTGCGTTTTGTAGTTCTAATCGAATTCATGTCCAATGCGCAATGTACTGTGGGCAATATCAGCGGTTAGAGTATGGACGCTTCTACACTTAAAATTTTGACCGGAAATAGTAAACCATCCGGGAATTTTTGGCATACTCTTTTCAACCTACTACGATTTGGGACATACTAATTCTACTTTCACATACTATTTAGGACGGATAGTATGCAGATTGGGACGCAGCACATGTTTCATTATTATGTTTTAATGTAAAATAAAACGAAACTAATAATTGTAAAACAAATAAATAAATGTTTTCCTGTAAAAGAATGTACAATGGTTTGAAGGAAAATGACTCCTAAAAATCAACATGTTTGACTTTTCCAGCAGAAGTCGGGATCTTTCTTGGTTTACTGTGCTCCCTGCAGTTGAAAATACCCTCTTTGAGTTAGCAATATGCAGTTAAATGAGATAATGTTTATGATTTTTCATTAACACATTCGCATAAATGAGTTAACAGTGTTTTGAGTGTTAACTGTGTTTTTAATACAGTTTTGGAGCATCTTGCAATGTAAAAATAAGCTTTCTTAATAAGCATAGTTTATTATTAGGCTATTTATATACTATATTCGTAAATACAGCTGATGTAAAAACATTTTTAATGTTTAAGATTTATTTAGGCTACTGCAGAAAAAATACTGTTTTCATTGTAACTGAATGTGTCTGTCTATTTAACTATTAATATTATACTAATTTAGGTGATTGACTGCTGGCATAATGATGTGGATGATGTGACGTTACCGTTAGTAGCTAGGCAAAAGCTTTTTATTTGTCTTTCTGCAGTTAATGCACTTTTGAAAGATACTTTCACTTAGCCAGGTTACTTGCATTTCTGCTTATACAAGAAACAACCTGTTGCGTTTGTTGCGTTGGCCATTGTCGATGTCCACTCGGGAAATCTAACCCGTTTGGTTCACTCCGCAAGCTTACGAGCTGTGTGTGTGCAAGTCTGTGTCGCATGTGTGTCTGTGTCGCTTACGAGCTATGTGTGTGTGCTTAGCGCGAGCCTCCGCTGAGTGCGCGCGCACAGCCGAGAACTGTGAAGGCTTTTATACTTGACGCACTCGCCGGAAACACCAGCATTTCTCATGTGAGATTGCCAACTTTGCAGACGAATATCAAATATGGCAATATTGGAAATAATGCAACTGTATGTAATGTTTATTCAGCAATAATTTTCCAGTATCGGTAGCAGAACTATTAACGTCAGAGCTTATCGATACTTCTGTCTTTTATAATTTGTCACTGTAGAGAATCTGTAATTAGTGTTTTCCCATGCTGAGTCTGCATTTTCTCCTGTTTTTCTGTGCAGCACGGCAGTAACCTGATCGGGATGAGTGACCTGAACGTGCCCGAGCAGCTCTATCAGTACATGGTGGGAGGTCATCGGCGCACTCATGCTGGCATCAACAGAGAGAAACACAAATCTCCCAGCTATCAGATCAAGGTGAAGCCCGCTAATACTGACGTTCATCTAAAGCTCTCTCTAGTCAATTCAATTCACTTTATTGGCATGACAGACATGGGTAAATATTGCCAAAGTGTACAGAGCAGGGTAAAAAAGCCAATATAAAAAAAATAGTAGTGATGGCAATATTATTAAAAAACATAATATATAATAAAATGGAAAGGAATATACTGTATACAGTATACATAAAACAATAGAATACATACATATATATTTATATAAAACTTAATACAAATGTGTTCACTTTTTTCCTTCTAGTTTGTGGCATTTATAAATCTCTGTCTCTCTTTTTCTCTCTCTTTTTCTCTCTCTCCCTCTTTCTCTCGGAGTTATGCCACGGCTCACATGTGGTCTGTTTGACAGTTTAATTTCTCGAAAGAGCAAACCAGGTTATTCTTCTGAAGAAATATGTGGCATCTGTAAATGACCATATTTTGTTTCAGTAATAGCTAAATGAGAGATGCCCCATTTTAGGGTCTATATCAAACTAAATTTACAAAAGTATATATAAACATTGAATATATATTTAATAATAATAATACATGTAGTAATTAATATAACTTTTTAATATTATTATTATTATATTTTTTATCTATAATTGTTGTTTTATTTTTAAAATATTTTTATTTTTTAACATTATATATTATTATTATTTTATCTATAATTGTTGTTGTTTTATTTTTTAAATATTTAATTTTTTTTTTAACATAATTTATTATTATTTTATCTATAGTTGTTTTTATTCTATTTATTTTTTAAATATTATAATTAAAAATATATATTTTTATTGTTATTAATATAACCATTTTCAATATTATTATTATTATTTTATCTATAATTGTTTTTTTATTATTTTTAAAATATTATTATTTTTTATATTATTTTATTACTGTTGTTATTTTATCTATAGTTGTTTTTATTATATTTATTTTTAAAATATTATTATTATTATTTTTAATTTTTATTTAACTTGTTGTTGTTGTTATTATCATCATTGAATACCTATTTATTGCAAGTAGGGTGTCAATAATGCATTTATTATTATTTTTTTTTAATATTATTGTTATTATTATTTATATTAATAATATTATATATTATTATTATTATTATTTTATATTTATTTTCATATGATTATGTTTTCATGATTATTATTATTATTATTATTATTATTGAATATTATTATCAAATATTGCAAGTAGGGTATTTTCTTTAATATTACAAATACTTTTAGGTGAATAAAATGGCAAAATATGGGTGAAATGACACGTCATTATTATTCAGCATAACATAGAACAAAATAAGATATATAAAAAATAAAACATGCTTTTTCTGGTCTGCCCATAATATATGTGGTTACCAAAACAGAACTAATAAAATTATAATAAAAATTATAAAGATTTAAAATGACAAATAATGAGGTTTTTTTTTTTTTTGGCCTCATGAAATTGTTTGCTGTAAAAACATTAAAAAAGAGAGGTTGATTTGGTGTATAAACACAAATGAGCGACTGTTTCCAGGAACACAATATTACAAACACCATCTACAGAAATTATATTCATTTAAATTTTACATATATTTAATCAATCAACTTAATATCAATGAGTTTTATAATAGTTTGCTGAACATACTGTTCGTTATCTAGTATTGGTTGAAAAGGCTAAACAGATGAACTGTTTGTGTTTTTAATAGGAAGGTGACACCATCAATGTGGACGTGACCTGTCCTGGGGCAACACTTGCTCTGGCCATGATTTACCTCAAAACAAATAATAGGTGAGTTCGATTTTTTTTAATCATTCACTTATTTCAGATTTCAGAAAAGGCTATTTTTAAAATAATCATAGTGATAAACTCTTCAGAAAGTCCAATTCTAAATCAATAAAGCTTACCAAATAAAAATGCTGAGCATTATTATTATTTTTAAAAAAAAAAAAAAGCTTACAAAAAACAATAATAAAAAGCTGAGCATTATTATTCAGGGCTCGAAATTGCAACCGTTTTGGTCACTTGTGCACCTGTAATTTTATCTATGCCACCTCAAAATATATTTGGGAGCATTTGTGAGAGTGCATAAAATTGTTGCTGTGCAACCGGTTTTCACTGCAAAATGTTCACCGCGTGTGCAGATTTAGGAGACATTCACACAGAATTTACCTTTGCACCTAAGAACTTGAAACGCATCGCTCACGAATGGTTCCATTTGCTAAAGTAAACAAAAGCCTGCAATGCTTGCCCTGTCTTTTCGCTCTTTTTATTGGCCTACTGATCTAGAACTGATCGCGAATGGATTGGTTAATATCAGCTGTCAATCGCTCAGTCAATGCCTTCTGCTTTCAGATGACAGGAGCTACAACCGCGAAAATGTGAAGCACTGAAGATGAGAGAATGAAAACAACACTTGACAGATTTTGTTCTAAAAACCACCTAAAGTTACAAATAATGGCACATCTTATTAGTGATCATGTGCTGAATGTTAATCCACCATTTACACTTTTCAAAGAGTGGATAAAAGACTTCCAGTGGCTTCAAGTTCCCTATGAAATTAAATAAAGCCTTTCATTTTAAAGTCTGTGGGACAGCGTTTGCTATAGCGATGCGCGGATGGCGGTTAAATCCGTGGGCGCTGCGGATAATCCGCTGGTCGGTCGGGTAATAAAAAAATACATTATGATTAATTGCGGGTGGGTCACGGGTGGATGTAGCGGGTCATAGCAGTTGACCAGCAAAAAAGCAGAGAGTGGACTTCGCAGAATGTGAAGACGAGAGACGCCCAAAATAATGGATGAAGTGCAAGAGTACTGTGCTAACTTCAGTTAGAGGAGTCATCAGAGGGAAATCTGCTATCATTCTGGGAGAAACAAGATCGCTTATTTACCATTTACACGACTGCAGCGCCTTGCAAGGAGAAGCTTGTGCATTCCTGCAACAAGCGGTTCGCGCGAACGCTCATTTAGTGCAGCCAGCCATGTTTTGGAGGCGAGGCGGAATCGCCCGAATCCAGGCACAGTAGATGCTATTCTGTTTTTGCACAGTGTTAAGAAAAGCGCCAAGTACACACAACATAGCTGCTGTTTAGGCTGAAGGGACGCCGTTTTTGTTCTCTTTTTCCTGTATATGTAAAAGCTGAATCTGCTGTTAATAACGAACGATCCACTGTGACCTAAGTTGCAAGAGAGGGGAAATAGTGTGGCCGCTTGTTGTAGTCCATAGCATTGTGGGTAGTGTAGTTCGACACGCATGCTGTGTGATGTGAGCTCTCGCTGTGTGCTGTGCGTGCAGTGAATTAGAGGGAGAAAGTTTTATCTGGTTTTGTTTTAGGTTTACATCAGTAATTCCACCCGGGAGCTGTTTTGCACTGTGAACCTGAAAACTCTGAAATAAGTAAAAGAAGGGCATGCATCGAGTACTTTTGTCCGTCTCATTTGCTCGAGCATGAATTAACGAGCTGTTACTCTGCCGCCGGACATTGCGGAGAAAGTTACACCTATCATCATGCTTAAAACAAAGAATTAGAATTATTAAAGTGGCGATCGAGTGCGGGTCGGGTGCGGATAAATATATCAGATGAAATAATATGTGCAGGCGGGTGGATGATTAGAATGAAGGAGCGGATTCGGGTGACATTTGAGCTGATCCGCTTATCATAGTTTGCTATGTAAAATTTAACACCACGTACACCATCGCAAAAGGGCATGCATTCACTAAGATAAAACTAATATCGCAGCTCATTAAAAGACAGGTATTGCTATTAAGATGACGTATGCAAATAATAAGTTATATGTCAATATCATCTGTGCAATGAGAACACAGCACAGTTATTATTGTTAACTCAGTTCATCTCATTCATGTCAACCAGTGTGATTTCAAGCAGTGCGAGTGTTGATTTCAAATGCAATAAGTCTGTTAATATAAGATTTTAAACCAGCGAAAAATGATTTTGGCTCTAAACAGTGGGCATTAAAAGGTATCAGAAAGATAGGGGATTACAGTAATACACTAATGTCCTTTAAAAAAGACCTTAATGAAAAATTTGGAATCCCAATGACGCATTTTTTTTTTAAATACTTACAAATTCGCAGCTATATTAATGTGAAGCAAATCTACTCATTAGCTAGACCTCTACAAACTGAATTAGAAAAAATGATGTTTTATCAGAATCCTATGACAAATTATATTTCATTGTTTTATAGCAAATTGATCAATGGCTCTAAACAAACATCAGAATCTAAGAAAGATTCTTGGTGTACAGATTTGCAAATTGACCTGACAGATTTAGAATGGAGCCAAATATGTGTTAAAGCCCAGAACTTGTCAATTAATACTAGATTTAAAATTATCCAATATAACTAGGCAATGCGCACCTATATCACACCTGAAAAACTAAACAAGTTTAACCCAAACATCCCAGATATATGCCAAAAACTTAAAGGAACATTATTTCGTTGTATCTGGGAATGTGAGGTGATTAAGATTTTTTTCTGGCAAAACGTAATCACATTAATCTTCTCAATTATTTTAAAACCAATTCCAGTTGCACCTGAAATATGTGCTTTGGGTTTATTTCCTGTAAGTTTGTCAATACCCGGTTATCAAACTAAAATGATTGATATGCGTCTTGTTTTTGCAAGGCGTTTGATAGCACTCTATTGGAAGAACATAGAAAGTCCAACCATTGACTACTGGCTGAAAGATTTGACACATTACATTGCACTGGAAAGAATCACCTACAGTATAAAGGGCAAATTAAAGGAGTACCATAAAATATGGGATCTGTTTATACAATTTTTGGAACATAACCATACAATGGCACAAGTGAATACCTCTCACGCTACTGGTTAATTGACTGCAAGGTTTCAGTCTACCATGGCGGGGCGCCACGCCAAAATTCATCCCGCCACGGCTACATTACAGCTTCTCATTCAAAACATTGTGTTTTTTTTAAAAATAGCGGGTTATAATCACACCAAAACATATTAAAAGGTAAGTAAATTATAACAGCGCAAGCTTTTCTGTAACCGTAGTAGTTCTGTGCGTTATTTGTTTAACCCTTTAAGGTGACATGCTGACTGACTGACTGACTGACAGGTGCGTGAGGCCAGCAAACACGACGTATAGCTTTCAGTTATGATGAACACAGTATCCACAATTATACTTTATTTATAGATAAACGTCTATGGCTCTGCATACAACAAACAAAGACTTTATCTTGCTGGAGTTTATAGCCGTTTCACTTTACCTCAGGACGCATTAATTGCGTCTATTGGAGACGTTCATAAATATTCCTAGCAAATCTAATAAAGGTTGGAGACAAATTCACTACCTAAACGCGCTAAATTGCACTTGAGCAGCGTATATTTGAGGGCGTGCAAGAAGTTTTGTGCACGAACAGAGGAAATCCTAGCGCAAGCAAAAAGATCTGCATGCTCGTATTACACAAATCCGATCTCGACTTGTAGAACTGCGTCACATTTGTCATTGAAATAACGGCAAAGGTAGTTGGTACATCAAAAGGCCTGCCGTCACAGCTGGAAAAAATCCTAGAGGAAACACTGAACTGATATGTGTAAATGTGTATTTTGTGATACAGTATAAGTTTTTCTTTGCCTTAGCCCATGTATAACAATACATTTACCTGTTCAACTGAATCTGGATGCTTTGGGGGAGGGAGGGGGGAAGAGTTAACATGTAAAAAAGTGTATTTTCATGTTAATTTCAAGCTTTTTTTTTTTTTTTTTTACAATAAAAAAAAATGTTTAAAAAATGTTAATATAACACTTGTAGTAAATGTTTTGGTGGGTTCAAAGTTAGGAGCACCAGTGCTACCAAGCAAAAAGGTTCATTTTGAGCCCTGTTATTATTATTTTTAATAAAAAAAGCTTAAAATAAAATAATACAGGGTGTCTGCATTGTTGTAAAATGTAGTAAAAGGTAGTAAATGAAATTAGCCAAAATTAAGGGCATTAAAAAGTATTAGAAAGTAATAAACGTCATCTGACTAGGTGTTACATTTTCGAGCCCGTTTTTATTTTTATTTTTTAACATTTGCTTTTTTAGATTAATTCTCAATTTGTGTTAAGTGCAGGCCTATATTCTAAAATTTGCATGGATTTATTTATATGTTGAGAGTAGGACCTGAGCAATATCTTGTATGGTGGTGTCCGTTCATGTGCACGCTAAAACAAACTGGGTACTCGACTGGCTTGCCAGCGCCTGCAGGTAAACTCACAGCGGTTTATAATGACACTTTTATCGATACTTTTTTCCCGCAATTGACAGCAAGAACAAACATAGAAGCGTTGTCTGATTGATAAGCAGCACCTGATTATGTTCAAAAGAATTTAAAATGTCAAATAAGACGAATTTATACCACGTTTCGAAAGTAAAACATACTCTGACAGGTAGTGCAGTATGTGGGTGAGAGGGGGGCAGTGTTTCAATATGATCCGGTTATGTTGTGGTTCTGTGACTGCTGGTGTTGGTTGCTGTAGGGTTAACAATTATGACAGTTTCTAATCGATTTTAATCAATTAATAATTATTAAAATATTAATCTAATATTTTGGGTGTTTTTTTGTGCTTTTGGGTGGGTTTTAGACAGCTTTCAGGCTGGAAAAAGTCCGCTATATCTGGCAACACTGGTGGTAGCTTGCGAACAGAGCCACGATGTCAACACACAGAATCTATTGGCACAGTTCAGCACGGTTTTCTAACTGGGCAGAGAACGGTTTGTAATCGTGCCGCACCATTCCAGGCTCAGTGGAGAAACAACTGTAACCGTATTGAACTGTTCTTAGAAGAGCGGCTATTGACATTGATGACATATTTGACACTGATTATAAACTATGGACAAAGGCCCATTGTGACATCTTAATTAATCCCTCTGCTTTACCTAAGTGTATATGTTTTCTGCTATATGTTATTCCATTTGGAAAGATATTCCATTTACGCCACTACAGTTGCAGCTCTTAGTCTTGCTGGTATTCATGTTTTTTTTGAAGGTATTAAAAAAGGTAGTAAAAGGTATTAAATTCAACTTAAGAAGTTCTGTATATACCCTGTAATAATAAAAAGTTAAGCATTTTCCTTATTATTTTTAATCACCCACTTCACCTTTAAAGTAAAAAATGCTTTACTCTGTGAATGCCGAAAGCCTCTTTTTTGTGTGTATAAAAAGGCCAACTTATTCCACATATTCAGCAGTGTGCGATGAAAGCGGCCTTCATTCGGCTTGCTCTGCTCTTTTGCATTCACACCTGTTTCTCCGGCCTCCTGCAGGTCCGTTGCTGATTGGCTGAAAGCCCCGGACACCATGTTCCTGCTGGACTTCATCAAGCCTGAGTTCCTGCTGCTGAGGGTGAGAAAACACTACAGCTTCTCATTCTGGCCTCTGGGCTTATGAGCTCCTGCACATTTACACCTCATGTCATGACTTTTACCAACTCTTCTCATGTTTTACGATGACTTTTAAGGTCAGATATGGGGTCATTTTTTCCTGCCTGCTGTGTGTGTTAATGGACATCACTTCCTTTTCAGGTTGTTTTTTTGACCAGCAGACTGTGGGTGCGTCTCAATCGGCTCCCTAGTTCAGTAGTCAGTTCGCTGGTCACTGAATTGTTTGCTCCCTGAAAATCCCCAAAATGCACAATAGGGCTTTTCACATTTAAAATTATCAACTCTGGGTCACTGTAAATCCATTTTATATATATATATATATATATATATATATATATATATATATATATATATATATATATATATATATATATATATATATTATAGGTGGGCATAGATTAATTTTTTTAATCTAGATTAATCTAGATTAATTTCGAAATTAATCTAGATTAATCTAGATTAAAATGGCTCATTTGAATTCTGCCGAAGGTATTCAGAATATGTGTGTTACCCAAATAATAAGTCTTTGAGAACAGGTTTCTCAAGCCGGGTGTCGCATTAGACCAGGGTCTCTTCTCCAAAATGTTTCCAAAATGCATCACAAACTGCTTGAGAAACTGTTCTACTATGATAATTGGTGATGAAAATAAATGATGTTTAATAAGATGTACTCGTGTTTACTGTTTATTCAGTTAAACATGAATTTTGAACTGTAGGTCTACATAAGCTCCAAACAGCGAATTCTGATGAGCTTAATCTGACTAAAGTCATCACTGAAATGGAATTAAGACGTGGAGTATGCAGATATTAGTGGCATTATTGAAGTAAACACCGCGGTCTTTAGGACCTTTCGCCATATTTTCCGACAAGGTCCACACGCGGCTGTCAGAAAGGACGGCACACACACATACACAAACACACACACACACATCGTGAAATGCGGAAGTTTTTTTTCTTACCATTTGGCATGCGTCATTAAATTCCATACCTCTCTCACCTGTCCTTACTCCTATTTGCGTCTAATACACCAGTTTGTCACGAAGGAATAAATGAAAAGTGAACTGCCCAACTGCAGTTAGAGCCTCTGCTGATTTGATTCAAAAGAGCAGACGGCACACCAGTCAGGTATACATCCGCGGTAATATATCAAGGTGAAAGCCATCATAGCTTGCGTAAAATAGACCCAGCTCCCAACCCAACTTTGAGAATAGATTAACGGCGATATTTTTTTTATCGCGCGATAAGAGTCTCGCGTTAACGCAGCACGTTAACGCCGTTAAAGGCCCAGCACTAATATATATATATATATATATATATATATATATATATATACATACATACAGCTGAAATCAGAATTATTAGCACCCCTGTTTATTTTTTTCCACAATTTTTGTTTAACAGAGAGAATATTCTTTCAACACATTTCTAAACATAGTAGTTTTAATAACTCATCTCTAATAACTGATTTATTTTATCTTTGCCATGATGACAGTAAATAATATTTGACTAGATATTTTTCAAGACACTTCTATACAGCTTAAAGTGACATTTTAACTAGGTTAATTAGGTTAACGAGGCCGGTTAGGGTAATTAGGAAGTCATTGTATAATGATAGTTTGTTCTGTAGACAGTCTAAAAAAAAAATTTGCTTGAAGAGAATAATAATTTGACCTTAAAATGGTTCATAAAAAATGAAAAACTGCTTTTATTCTAGCCGAAATAAAACAAATAAGACTTTCTCCAGAAGAAACAATATTATCAGACATACTGTGAAAATTTCTTTGCTCCATTAAACATTATTTGGGAAATATTTAAAAAAAAAAAAAATTCAAAGGGGGGCTAATAATTCTGACTTCAACTATATATATGAGCAAAAGGTGCCACTGAGTGGATCTTTTAAAGGTTCCGTGAAATTAAAGTATTTTATGGCCCGTTTCCACTGAGTGGTACAATACGGTTTGGTACGCTTATATGGCCGTTTCCACTGTCAAAAGCTACGTTTTTTTTTTTTTTTTTTTTTTTTTTTATACATTTTTCGGGGTTTTTCACCTTTATTAGATAGGACAGTAGAGAGAATTGACAGGAAATCATGGGGAGCAGAGAGAGGGGAAGGATCGGCAAAAGGCCGCGAGGCAGAATCTAACTCGGGTCGCCGTGAGCAACGGAGTGCATGTGTCGACACACTAACCACTACACCACTGGCGCCGACGTCAAAAGCTACTTAAAAGCGAACCGTATCATACCACTTTTTGGGGACCCTTTCCAAAGGGTACCTAGCACAACAAAAGTGTACCAAAAGGCAGAGCTAGACACGCGGCTGAATGCTATTGGTTTACAGAGAAAACATCACTAGCGCATGCACAAGCCAGGAGAATGAAAACACAGGAAGCACCATTTTTAACTACAAAGCCGAGACATTACACCGTAATAATATATACAAATAATAAAGAGCCATGGTCGACCCGAGCTCAAACCTTGTCGTCATCTTGATAAACAACCACAAAGACAAGAAGAAAAGCAGAATCTGCTCTGTGTCATTTTGTTATTTACGAGGCCGCCTAAAAGCCTGAGTGGTTTCACTTTCTCCAGAGAGCTCGCGATCACTCGCCACGCGTCTATATTTGAAATAGCAAACTTCTTGAGCTGATGATAATAACGTGAGCGTGATTATTGAAGTACTTCTGACATAAACTGTCAGTCTTCCTTTCATAAACTGACAAACGCAAGAGTGAAGCGCAAAAAAACAAAGGAGAAGCCCGAAAAAACAAAGGAGCAAATGATTCTTTCAGCAACCTAAAACATGAACATGAATCGCAGACGTTACAGTAGGCTATTTTGCATTGATCATTGATCTGCAGTTATAATCAAATCCTGTTCATAGAAAGGTTAGTTATTAACATTTATACATGCATAGCCCTATTTATGTGTATAAAGCATCTGTTTTGTATATGTGACATGATATGTGAATGACCCCTATAGCTTTACTATAGAATGACGTTGACTGCAGCTTTGTCGAACACTACGCCTACCAAAAGAGTACCTTTGGTACCCTTTGGCAGGGGAGACACAAGCCTGATAAAGGTGGCCTATATCGAACTGAACCGTACTACTCCGTGGAAACGAGGCATTAGATGTTAGTATCAGTATGTTAGTCTTATGCCGAGTTCAGACTGCATGATTTTTAGCCCTGATTTTGACTTGCCAACAGATTTTGAGAAAATGCAGACAAATGCCTGAAATCGCAGGCAAATCAGTGCTCGTTCACGTGAGTAACAATCACACAGTGTGAACTACCAAAGAGGTGATCTGAGAGAATCACTAATGAGTCATGCTAAATATCTGGAGCTGTTGGCAATTCAAAATCAAGCCGGCCTACAGCCAGAAGGTTGGATTGTTGAATGAAAATAGTTTTGTGGCATGTATGTGTTTGTTTTTTTCTACACAAACATTTAAATGAACACCTTCCAAAAATGCTTATGTCACTACTTGTTTAGCCTGCATTGATGCATTTGCCCAACTAATCATTGGGATCTCAATTCAAACACCCACGCAACATAAAATATGATGATTTGTATGATTATTAATCCTTCGATGTTGCATTTGATCGAGAGAGATTCCGTTTTTACCCTTTTCAGTTCAAGTAACGCAGAAGTACTGGAAGAACAGTTTAAAGTTCAGACATAAATGCAACTTGACGCTGTTGAAACTTGTAGTAGTTGCACACTTTAACCAATAGGTGGCGACAAGCTACCATCAAAAATGTCATTGAATAGTTCTTCAAAAATCTGGTAATGAAACAGAAAGTTTTTGGGTGAATTGTTGAATCGTTCATTGAAAATGAGACAAAAAAATAAGTATGATGTGTTGTACAAGATTATAATGTTAGATTTACATATTAGGCCAGGGCTATTCAATTAGTTTGTCACGGGGGCCAGTTCATGAAAAGCATCCCAAACGAAGGGCCGGAGAGATATGACTTGCAATATAAATGATGCCACAACTGCATTTAAGAGCCAATTATGTATTTTAGCTCCTTTAGACACCCATGTTGTATTTGTCTACATTAAAATGTTAATATATTGTATTTTGAAACTATATAGGCTAATATCACTGCATTGTACAATAATTTTTTTTAACAAACATTCAAATGTTGTATTTCACAGCACAACAAAATCAGTGTATTGCTTAAGTAGGCTTCTTCTACATTCAGATACGTTCGTATGTTATGTTTTGAACTGCATAACAATTATGGATGCAACAATTATAGATTTTGGTTGTACGATTATATAGTGTGAAGAATAATCAGTGTTTCACAGTTATCACGTCTAATGTAAATTTAAGCTTTATATTAGCAAGATTTAGATCTGGACATCCCTCACTAATATTAAAAAACCTTTAAAAGGCATTTTCATTAGTAATAGTTTTTATGCTGTAGGTTTTTCTGTGCTTATAGGGCTACACAATTTAATTATGTGTGTGTTTATAGAGAGGAACGGGAGAAAATAATATAATAATAATTGTTATGAAGGTCGGCGCCAATATTTAGATTAACTGTTGTTATCATCTGCGTTCATACGTACATAATCATTTTAATAATAGTTCGTCTAACATGTCTTTTGTTTACATTGCACTGAAAGCTAAGCACAACTCTTACCGTTACAGCATGAGATGTATTCTACTGCGTGCGCCCAGACAGCCGCGAGCGCGTTGCTCCGCTTGCGCCCGCATATTGGCATATATTCTTACGACATAACAAACTTGCGCGCGGGAAAGACGTGATATGGGAACGGCCCGCGGCTATAGTTATTACAGTGTGCGTGTGTATTAGCTTCGGTGGACAAGCTCGGAACTTTAAACTAGCGCACAGTTGGCAACTTGGCGTACTGTAACTTTGTTCAGCAGTTTCGTGCGGCAGAACAGAAATGCAGAAATGCGGCTTAGAGAAGCCTTTAGGATTAATTAACCATGACGAATTAAAGCGCAGTTAATAGTGAAATCGGTTAATCGTTGCATCCCTAATAACGATATCAGTGCATTGTACAAAAAAACATTTCTACAAACATATTCAAATGTATTCGGCTGCTCTCACCACTGTCAGGTGACTCACGCTCTGCACAGCTCGTGCTGTATTGAACAGACGCACGTCACTTCATAACTATAGCGGCCGTTTTTTGACTGAACTAAATTTATTCTTGATGTCTTGGTCACACTATTTAGAGGGCCAGAACAAATTGCTTCGGGGGCCGGGTTTGGCCCGCGGGCCGCCAATTGAATAGCCCTGTATTAGGCATTATCAGCAACAGTAGCTCATAATGTAACATTAAACTCTTAGTAAAATAAGAATGGTGATTCCATACCTTTTGGCCAGGGATTGTTTTTTGAACACTTTTAAATAAAAAGTGACTTTTTTTTTTTAATCTACCTCCTTACATTTTTGCATTTTTACATTCAAAAATTTGTCCTGTTACAGGGCAACTGGAATGTTGACTATTCAGTTCACTAGGATTTGGAACAGAGCCTATAAACAACAACGCTTCTAGAGAAAGTGATGTACAAATATTTCCTTTTTCACAATTCAGTGTGAAATGTTGATCTCTTGCTTTGTTCTCTGTACAGACGCTGGCCAGATGCCTTATCATGTGGGATGAGATCTTTCCTAATGCCAACTGGGTGACCAGTAATGTACCTCAGGTACTGTAAGTTACAGCTCAAGCACACTACAGGGAATCAGCAATCATTGCGTGTGTTTTTTCTTCAGAAAGAGGAAACACATTTTTGCTTCAGGTCATGTCCCCCCCCCCCACCCCTTTCATTTAGTTCAAAGGTTGGTCAAATATTTGGCAATGCTCGTGTTGCAAAACGCAGAGTTGTTTGGTCACTTCAACCGTAGTGTGTGGTTGTGCAGGTCATTGAGTAATGGAGGAGGAATAAAAAAAATATCTTTAAAAGTTACAGTGCTCAGCATATGAAGGTAAAGTCAAAAGTATTCGCTCTTCTGTGATTTTTGTTTTCTTTTTTAAATATTTCCCAAAATTTTTTCACTTTATTTCCTATAATACTTTTTCTTCTGGAGAAAATCTTATTTGTTTTATTTTGGCTAGAATAAAAGCAGTTTTTAATGTTTTTAAAACCATTTTAAGGTCAATATTATAAGCCCGCTTAAGCAATATTTGTTTTTCGATTGTCTACAGAACAAACCATCGTTATACAATAACTTGCCTAATTACTCTTAAGCTGAATACTAGTATCTTGAAAAATATCTAGTCAAATATTATTTACGGTCATCATGACAAAGATAAAAGAAATCAGCTAATAGAAATGAGTTATTATAACTATTATGTTTAGAAATGTGTTATAAAAAATCTTCTCTCCGTTAAACAGAAATTGGGGGGAAAATATATACAGGGGGGCCCAGTTTGTTATGATTGGTCACAGCCAAACACTTATTAGCATGTCTGAGTTTCAGCTTGTGAGCAATTCAATTCATCAATGTCTGATTGTGTCAAAGCTGCTTAATATTTCAAATTTATATTCTGAGTTTGTCGCACAAAACAAAAATGTGTTATTAATAGGGATGCACCAAAATGAAAAAAAAAACGGTTGAACTAAAACAAATCTGGACATAATTGACCAGAAATGTATAATAATAATTCCTTACATTTATATAGCGCTTTTTCTGGACACTCAGAGCACTTTACACATTTCTGTGGGGAATCTCCTCACCCACCACCAGTGTGCAGCATCCACCTGGATGATGCAACGGCAGCCATATTGCAGCAGACCGCACACCACACACCAGCTGATTGGTGGAGAGGAGACAGAGTGATGAAGCCAGTAAGCTAATTTGGCCAAGATGCCCCTACTGTTTTTCAAGGGACATCCTGGGATTTTTAATGACCAGGACCTCGGTTTAATGCATCTCATCCGAAAGACGGCGCTCACTGAGCAGTATAGAGTCCCCTTCACTATACTGGGGCATTGGGACCCACACAAAACCGCAGGATGAGCACCCCCTGCTGGCCTCACCAACACCACTTCCGGCAGCAACCTAGCTTTCCCATCCAGGTACTGACCGGGCTCAGCCCTGCTTGGCTTTAGTGGGAAACCATGTGAGAGTTGCAGAGAGCTAGCTTCCGACAAAAATTGGATGTACTTGGCTAATAATTATTTTATTTTAGATGCAAATTGTGAATGCTCTATGTTTTTCAGTTGTATGTATGAGCAATATCACACGAGTAGCAGTGCGATGTGGCTGTATATCGGCACCGGTGGGAGGCGTGCGTTTGTGTCCTACCAGTGACGATATACAGCCACATTGCACTGCTACGAGTGTGATATTGCGTTAATACAACAGTTCGATGGCACAATCGTGTGCTTAAAAAAGAAAATCAAACCCGGAGAGTCTCAAATCCTATTTGTAAGAGGAACTACTTTCTTCCCCTATTCATTCACATCTGCAGCTGACGTCAGAACAGCTGAAACCGTTGCTCATTCATCAGTGTCACTGTAGAGCTGGGATTTGAATGATTCTCTAGCGTAATGTCTAAACACGTGATTTTGCTCACATTTTAAGATTATAAGGCTGAACAGCATGAAATGCCATCAGCTTACAGAGATTTCCCAGTATTTCTCTGTTGCAATCGGGAGATCACAATATTACTATGGTATAAATACAGCTCTCCAACATATAAAAGAGAGAGATCGACTTTGTTATTTACCTGTTTAATAATGATTTGATCAGCTGTAGCTTGAAATTATGCTGTTTTTCTCTTACTGTACGTTCACACCGAAAGCAGCGAGAGCGTCAAAGGTCGCTCTGGCCATCCTGGCGACAACGCTGTCTGCCTTGAGCTCCGGCGGCGAGAGAGTCAAAATTCGCTACACATTGATCTCGTATTTAAAGGAGCCGTTGCTGCATATCATATCAGTTACACTCCCGCATAAAACATGCTTTCTAGCGTAACTACGGAAGATCTAGTTGCATGTGGTGTGGCTTTGCTCCACTATGTGTCCATATGTCTGAAATATTCAGAAGCAGCAATACTGTTTTGTATGGGCCGCATGAAATTCCCGCTTTTTTTAAAGAAAAAAAATATATATATAACATTGTTGCACATCAGTAACTCACCAGTAACTTTTTAAATCTACGTTCCAGTAAGAAAACATTGCAAATAATTGGAAATCCAGCGACCGCAATAATTAAACCCTTGGGAACAACTGTGGTCGGAACCAAAGTTTACAGTGACTGTGTTCTCTGACTCCTCTCAAGCGGTGGACTTCTACATTCTGATTGCTTGCCGCCGAACCGCGTCATAGCTCATTACCATAAAGTTGACTTGATTTCAACTTTCCTCGACGCTCACACCGGCGAAGACGTGCTGCGCTGCTCCTCGCCGCTTATCGCCGCCGGCTCCCATTGAAAATGAATGACTTCCTGCTACTTTGACGCTCTCGCCGCTTTCGGTGTGAACGTACAGTAAGGGTTTTAGTATGCAGCCTCTGTCGCCATCTTGTGGATTAACTTCGTCAACCGTCTTTGTTCAAAGACAGGCTAATGGCCGCCGTCTCTCAGAAATTATAAATATTTAAAATAAGCACTATCCTTATAAATAAACTGCATAGTTACAATCTAATCAACTACATTCTCGACAAAAAAAGCCTCAAAAGTACATTAAGTTGTCCAACAGCAGCAATATTTGTCAAACTGTAGAGTGTCCTCTGCTTGTTGCTGCATGTGGGCGGAGTAATACGCAAGAGTGAAGGGTTAAGAGGCTGGACGAGTGCTGTTACTGGCAGAATATCGCACTGCTATCAGTCAATCAGATTCAAGAACCAGACAGAACTGTTGTATAAATTGTGATAGCTTGCAAAAAGTACAGTGCTCTGCATAAATAAGTATACCCCTTTTTTAATATGACTATTTTGATGCATTTCTCAGTAAATATAGACAATATGGTCACACTTTACAATAAGGTTCATTAGTTAATGTTAATTAATGCATTTACTAACATGAACAAACAATGAACAATACATTTACTACAGTATTTATTCATGTTAGTTAACGTTAGTTAATGAAAATACAGTTCATTGTTAGTTCATGTTAACTCACGGTGCAATAACTAATGTTAACAAGCATGGACTTGGATGTTAATAATGCATTAGTAAATGTTCAATTATGATTAACAAATGCTGTACAAGTGTTGTTCATGATTAGTTAGTAAATGCATTAACTAATGAAACTTATTGTAAAGTGTTACCGACAATATATTTAGGTGCATTTAAACAAAACAGATTTATTAAACCGTTATATCCACTAAAATAAGAGTTTGGTCACCTTACATTTTTAGCAATTCAATTCATCTTTATTTCTGTAGTGCTTTTACAATGTAGATTGTGTCAAAGCAGCTTCACATAGGAGATTATAGTAAATGTAAACTGTGTCAGTCCAGATTTCAGAGTTGAAGTTCAGTTTAGTTCAGCTCTGTGGGGTTTAATTTTCACTGCTGAAAGTCCAAACACTGAAGAGCAAATCCATCGATGACGCGCAGCTCCACTTGTCTTAAACCAAGCAAGCCAGTGGCGAGGAACAAACATCACCAATTGACGAAAGTGAAGGAAAAAACCTCCAGAGAAACCAGGCTCAGTTGGGCACGACCATTTCTCCTCTGGCCAAACACTGTTTGAGAGGGAAAGTTTGAAAGTGTATCTTGAATTGAAATATAATAGTTTAAATTCAAACAAGTTATTGCAAATAAAAATGACAAACTACATAATTTCTACTAGATTTGATATTTTTTCTCTTGATTTTTCCTGTTTATTAAAATTGTATCTAATATTTTCCCCCAAAATATTAATTGAACTTACTAATTTTTAAACTCCTATCTTAAGTTTTGTTTTGTTCCTGTTCCAGTTTGGACTTTGGTAACGACTAATAGAATGTAAATGCACAAATATAGCATTACTGAAGCATCCTATATGAAATGTTCATTTAAAAGAGAGATCTGTGATTGGTGTACTGAGCACTGTAGGGTTTTGTTACAAATGGTGACACTAACTAAAGGTTGAGGGGGAAAACCAATGATGCTAATATGCAGTATTTTTTTTTTTTTGCTAATATGCAGTATTTAATATAGTCTTAATGCTCCATTGCATCATCGAGCCACTGTCTTAGCCCTACAAAAAAAATCCTGCACACAAAATTGGTGCAAAAATATTTAACAGCCTACAATTCAGTGCTTCAGAGTCTTTGTAATGTGTTTCAGTGATTTATAACGTCTTTAGAAACAATTCTCAGAATTCTCTTTTACTGAAAATTAAATATCATTTCTCTTGAACATTTATGAAAACCATAAAGACAAAATATGAAGAGATATAAATTCTTCTATTTTACTTTATTCTAGCATTGAGTTTATAGTTTTTGTTCGTTGTTAGTGGCAAAATTTAGACTCTTAATAGGATTTTAAAAAATGTGCATTACGTTTTCAGATAATCCAAGAAAACATCGGAAACCAAGACCAGACGTCCGTCTCGGAGGACCTCAACATGGAGACTTTGGTGTGAGTTGCGTTTTTAATTCTGATTAGTCTGTTTTTGATCGACATGTGATTTATAGGAGATCCTTAAACCCACAGACGGTTTCTCATGTGGAGGTGTTTCCAATAATGTTCCTCCTGTCTGATATGAATTTCCATTGGGTTTGATGTCTTTGATGTGTGGATGAGACGAATAAAGTTGACATTTCTCTCACTGTTTCCACAGTCAGGCTCATGACTATATAATCGCCGGAGGATGTCTGGCTGTGGGATTTCGGTTTGCTGGCTCTGCTAATTCAGACGCCTTTGACTGCTTAGTAAGAGGAGATTTATTCACCCCCTACAAATGCATGATATATTTTTTAATGTTCTTAAAATATTCACAATATTTTTATTCTCTTTTAGTACAAATTTGCCAGAAACTTCATGCAGTGTTTGACCACCTCTACTGCTACAGTGGTATGTACGGCTGTTCTCACAGAGTGTGTTGGCAGAAAAACATGGGTTAAAAACTGTGGAATAAGAGGATAAAGATAGTTTTGTGCCTTTGTCAAAATGAGAGTAGTGTCAAGAGGTTAATAGCATCTTAAATAAAATATAAACTCACCGGCCACTGTATTAGGTACACCTTACTGGTACCTGGTTGTACTACTTTTGCCTTCAAAACTGCCTTAATTCTTCGTGGCATAGATTCAACAAGTTACTGGAAATATTCCTCAAAGATTTTGTTCCATGTTGTCCGCACATCCATGATGCAAATCTCCCATTCACCCACATCTCAAAGGTGCTCTATTGAATTGAGCTCTGGTGACTGTGGAGGCCATTTGAGTACAGTGAACTCATTGTCATGTTCAAGAAACCAGTCTGAGATGATTCACGCTTTATGACATGGCGCATTATTCTGCTGGAAGTAGCCATCAGAAGATGGGTACACTGTGGTCATAAAGGGATGGACATGGTCTGCAACAATACTCAGGTTGGCTGTGGCGTTGACACGATGCTCAGTTGGTGCTAATGGGCCCAAAGTGTGCCAAGAAAATATCCACCACACCATTACTCCACCACCACCAACCTGAAGCGTTGATACAAGGCAGGATGGATCCATACTTTCATGTTGTTGACGCCAAATTCTGACCCCACCATCCGAATGTGGCAGCAGAAATTGAGACTCATCAGATCAGGCAACATTTTTCCAATCTTCAATTGTCCAATTTTGGTGAGCCTGTGCGAATTGTAGCTTCAGTTTCCTGTTCTTAGCTGACAGAAGTGGCACCCGGTGTAGTCTGCTGCTGTAGCCCATCCGCCTCAAGGTTGGACGTGTTGTGCATTTAGAAATGCTCTTCTGCATACCTCGGTTGTAACGAGTGCTTATTTGAAGCATTTGCGCCCACATAACTGCCGCTCACTGGATATTTTCTCTTTTTCAGATCATTCTCTGTAAACCCTAGAGATGGTTATGAGTGAAAATCCCAGTAAATCAGCAGTTTCTGAAAAACTCAGACCAGCTCGTCTGGCACCAACAATCAGGCCATGTTCAAAGTCACTAAAATCACCTTTCTTCCCCATTCTGATGCTCGGTTTGAACTGCAGCAGTTCGTCTTGACCATGTCTACATGCCTAAATGCATTGAGTTACTGCCATGTGATTGGGTGATTAGAAATTTGCGTTAACGAGCAGTTGGTCAGGTGTACCTAATAAAGTGGCCGGTGAGTTTTATATATAAATATTTTGGTTTTATATTTTATATGTATACATTTTTTATTTATACACAGTGAATACACATACACTTTGATTTTGTATGCAAATAATCATTCGATTTCAATAATTTTTATAGCATTCTGGGAACAAAGATTTGAAGCTAAAAGCAGACATTTAAACGGACATACTATAAATAAAAATGGCTGTAAATAGTCTACTTTTAAAGCATTGATTTTAGTGGTGGGCAAAAATTAATCGTGATCAATCGCATCCAAAATGAAACACTGTTTTGACATAATATATGTGTACTGTGTATGTTTATTATGTGTGCATGTAAACTGGATATAAATACACAGGTTTATGCTGTTATTTAGTTATTTATATTTAGATGTAAAATATGATACAAATTAAATACAAATTTTTATGTCTGTTTAACAAAACTTTTTGGCATAGTTCTGTTTCTATGTATGTATGCATATCACATACAGTTTAAGTCAGAATTATTAGCCCCCCCTTTTTTTTACCCCCAATTTCTGTTTAACGGAGAGAAGATTTTTTTCCAACACGTTTCTAAACATAATAGTTTTAATAACTCATTTCTAATAACTGATTTATTTTATCTTTGTCATGATGACAGTAAATAATATTTGACTAGATGTTTTTCAAGACACTTCTATACAACTTAAAGTGACGTTTAAAGGCTTGACTGGGTTAATTAGGGCAACTAGGCAGGTTAGGGTAATTAGGCAAGTTATTGTATAATGATGGTTTGTTCTGTAGACTATCGAAAAATAAATTTGCTTAAAGGGGCTAATAATTTTGTCCCAAAAATGGTTTTTAAAAAATTAAAAACTGCTTTTATTCTAGCTGAAATAAAACAAATAAGACTTTCTCCAGAAGAAAAAATATTATCAGACATACTGTGAAAATTTCCTTGCTCTATTAAACATCATTTGGGAAATATTCAAAAAAGAAAAAAAAAATCAAAGGGGGTTTAATAATTCTGACTTCAACTGTACATAATAAACAGGGCTTGACATTAACTTTCTGATCACCAGCCAGTGTGGCTAGTAGTTTTCCAACCTTACTAGCCACTCTGCATTTTCACTAGCCACAATGTTGTTGTTGGGAAAATATATTTCACATGCATAAATTTGACTTTGGCATGCTAAAATTACTTGATTTATTTTATGGGTTATGTCCACGTGCCTCCTTAGCTTTTTTTTAAATTTTTTATTTCACTTCACTTTTTAGGGCTGAACAAGGATTTACCATGTTTTTCCTCTGGCCACATCAAAATAATTATTTTCTTTGCCACAAATTTTTAAAAATGTGTCAAACAAGCTAAATATAGCTGTATACATACACCTTTATTCAACAAAAATGCTCTTAAAAACAATTGACATTTAAAATAAATTATTCTCATTTATCTGAAACTATACACAGTAGTTTGTCCAGACTAAAGGTCCCAGATCATCAGGTAACTACAGATAAATGGAGAGTTAATCTCCTATTAAAGCAATGTTATTGTAAAGGATGATAATTAAATCATTTACAAAAATAACTGCAAGCAAAAGAAAGCAGGTGAAAACATTCTGTGTGCGAAAGTGAAAGGATGATCATGTGCATGTGCAGCTCAATCTGTTCAACGAATGGTAAAAGCGAAAGCAGCAACCTATGCTGTTTACAAAAAAGACATCTGGAGCTCTCTTGAAAGCAGCAGGACTGTGGGTGCATGAGCACTGCTTTTTCCCATTCTATTTCAGAGAAACGATCGCACCAGTTGCGTTTCCAGCCACGTTTGTTTTGCGCAAGGTAACAGGAGCTTTTAAGCACTTCCACGCATCACATCAACTGTGTCTCGATCACAACGTCAGTGAGTGAGTGAGTGAGTGTCACCTGTGTCTCACCGTGTGCCCGATTATCCTCTCATTCGGTATTCACCTGCTTTCTTTTGCTCGCGTGAACAGGTATCACTCGTGCTGCTTCTCGGTTTTAAGAGCACAGTTGCACGCATATTGACAAACGGTCTTAAACTAAAGTTCTAATCTTTAGGGACAAGCCAGCTCTGGGAATTAAAAAATTATTTTCAACCAGCCTAGGTGGCTAGTGGGAGTGTCTGTCTAACCCGCCACAGCTGAAATCTACCCGCATTTGGCGGGCTGGCAGGTGTAATGTCAAGCCCTGATAATAAATATATATAATGCACACGCATATATTATGTCAGATTCAGCTATGCATAAAATTCACACACATGCTGTTTTTTTTATTAGTACTGTAAAATTTTGAAATATTTATAATTTTTTAATTAACCCTAAAGAGGCCGTCTCTACCAGATATATCTGCAACTATGATGCACATTCATACTGAATGTTTACTAACCTATAATTAGCCTTTTTGTTTGCATTAAAGTCACCTGTCCTCATGTAATTCAATTCAATTCACCTTTATTTCTATAGCGCTTATACAATGTAGATTGTGTCAAAGCAGCTTCACATAGAAGATTATAGTAAATTAAAACAGTGTCAGTTCAGTTTTCAGTGTTTAAGTTCAGTTCAGTTTAGCTCAGTTCAGTGTGGTTTAATAATCACTACTGAGAGTCCAAACACTGAAGAGCAAATCCATCAATGCGCAGCTCTACAGATCCCAAACCATGCAAGCCAGTGGCGACAGCGACGAGGAAAAAACTTCACCAATTGGCGAAAGTGAAGAATTAAAAAACCTTGAGAGAAACCAGGCTCAGTTGGGCACGACCATTTCTCCTATGGCCAAAGGTCTTGTGCAGAGCTGCAGTCTAGGCGCCGGAGGCTGGAGAATTCTGGACCTCAGCGAAGACTCGTCTGTCCCTGGAGCATCACAGGAATCAGTCTCATGCTCTTCACTCTTCCATGACCACCACAGCAGCTGCTCAGGATACAGCCTGGTCCAGGATTATGAAAATCTTGGGATCATCTCGTCACTGGTCTTGGAGCGATCATCTCACTGGCGCTTCATAGTCTGAGGCCCTCTGGATGGATATATGAGAAATGGAGAATAAAGATAATGATTAGCGTAGCTGCTGTTCAGAGTGTATATAAACGAGATGCAAAAACCTGCGTGGGGCACTTTCATGTATCATACTGCTAAGTGATGCACTGAGTGTATGCTTTGCTAAAAAAAAAAAGGTCCTTAATCTAGTTTTGAACTGTGAGAGTGTGTCTGAGCCTCGGACATTATCAGGAAGGCTATCCAGAGTTTAGGAGCCATAAATGAGAAGGCTCGACCTCCTTTACTCGACTTTGCTATTCTAGGTACTACAAGAAGCCCTGAGTTTTGAGATCTTAAAGAGCGGGTTGGATTGTAGCGAGACAGAAGGTTGTTTAGATAAACAGGAGCTAGATTATTTAAAGCTTTATAGGTAAGAAGCAATATTTTATAATCAATATGAAACTTAACAGGCAGCCAGTGTAAGGAGGATAAAATTGGGGTGATATGATCATATTTTCTAGACCTGGTAAGAACTCTGGCAGCTGCATTTTGTACTAGCTGAGGTTTGTTAATAGAGGATGCTGGGCAGCCAGCAAACAGAGCATTACAGTAATCCAGCCTAGAAGTCATGAAAGCATGGACTAGCTTTTCTGCATCTGATATGGATAGCATACTTCGTAACTTAGCGATATTTCTCAGATGAAAGAAAGCAGTTTTTGTGACATGGGAGATATGATTTTCAAAAATTAAATTGCTGTCTAATATGACACCCAGATGTTTTATAGTAGAGCTAACGCTAACTTTGTATTGTTTGTATGTAATCATAGTTCGCTAACACAAACTTGTGTTCTCCTCCAGACGGGCCAGTATAACCTGCAGACGTGTTTGAGTATGGTGCTTCTGGCAGTTTCTATGGTCATGTCCGGCTCAGGGAACCTGAAAGTGCTGCAGTTGTGCCGCTTCCTTCACAAACGCACCTTTGGAGAGATGAACTATGGGTTCCACATGGCTCATCACATGGCCCTGGGTCTGCTTTTCCTGGGCGGAGGGAGGTCGGTTGAGTTTCAGTTTCATACAGATCATAACGTCATTTACAAATGTGGAAAATTGATTTAAATGAGCTCAGAGTTCATTTACCCACATTATTCAGTGCCACAATTCACTTTACAGTCATTATTATGATTTTAATCAGTATCGTTGCTCATTCTTTGCATCTATTTAGTAACAACCACGAAACTCTCATGTTTATGCATATTTATAATATGCAATCCATCTTTACACGTACTTACCAGCATTTTACAGCTATTATGCATTTATTTAGTAATAACTACCAAACTCTCATGTTTTTACTAAGCATTTAATCAATATGTAATCCATCTGTATCTATGTTTACCAGCATTTTGTAGTTATTATGCATTTATTTAGTAGCAACCATTAAACTCAATTTTTTTTACTATGCATTTAATTTGTAACTATCCATCTTTACCCATGCTTACAAGCATTTTATAGCTATTGTTGTGTATTTATTTAGTAACACCTACCAAACCTGAGTTTTCACTATGCATTTAATCTGTAGCTGTCCATCTTTATCCATACTTACCAGAATTTTATAGTTATTATGGATTAGGCAACCACCAAACACTCATGTTTTTTTCCCACTGTGCATTTAATTAGTAATTATCCCATCTTTACCCATACTTACCAGCATTTTTGTTTATTTAGTAACAACCACCAAACTCGTGTTTTCAGTATGCATTTAATCGGTAACTATCCATCTGTACCCATCGTTTTATAGTTAATATGCATTTATTTAGTAACAACCACCAAACTATCTCTTTTTTCACTATGCAATTAATACATAACTATTTATTTTTATCCATATTAAGGAGCATTGTGCATTTAAATGGTCAATAGTATCCATATTCATATCCAACATTTTTGTAGTTTTATGCCTTTAATTAATAACAACTAGCTTAATATACTCAGTAATTAAATGTATAATAATGATTGTAAATTGAACCATGGTGCTGAGTTTTTTTTTTTTTAAGTATACTACCTTTAGCCATACTACCCAACACTTATAGTTATTAGTAGTAATAATAATTGTTGTTATTATGCATTTAATTATTGACGACCAATCTTTACTCATACTAATTTAGAAATCTGGAAAATCCACATTGCCTAGTACCACAATTCACATTATAGGCATTATACAATCCATCTTTACTCATGATAACCACAGCATTTTTAGTTATTATGCAATTAATTACAACCACTTTATAGTTTTCATTATGCATTTATTTAGTAACTATCCATCTTTTCATCACATTTTATAGTTATGATTTTATATAGCATTTTATGGTTATTATGCATTAAATTAATAGCAACTTGCTAGTTTACGCAGTAATTAAATGCATAATAATGACTATAAAGTCAGTCACTCCAGGGTTTTGCAGGGACATTTTTTTAAATTTGTGTATATATATATATATATATATATATATATATATATATATATATATATATATATATACAGTTGAAGTCAGAATTTTTAGTCCCCCTGAAATATTAGCACCCCTGTTTATTTTTTCCCCCAATTTCTGTTTAACAGAAAGAAGATTTTTTTCAACACATTTCTAAATATAATAGTTTTAATAACTCATCTCTAATAACTGATTTATTTTATCTTTGCCATGATGACAGTAAATAATATTTGACTAGATATTTTTTAAGACACTTCTATACAGCTTAAAGTGGCATTTAAAGGCTTAACTAGGTTAATTAGGTTCACAAGGCAGGTTAGAGTAATTAGGCAAGTTATTTTATAATGATGGTTTGTTCTGTAGACTATCGAAAACAATTACCTTAAAGGGGCTAATAATATTGACCTTAAAATGGCTTGTAAAAAAATTAAAAACTGCTTTTGATTCTAGCCGAAATAAAACAAATAAGACTTTCTCTAAATGAAAAAATATTATCAGACATACTGTGAAAATTTCCTTGCTCTGTTAAACATCATTTGGGAAAAATTTCAAAAAGAAAAAAAAATCAAAAGGGGGCTAATAATTCTAACTTCAACTGTGTGTATATATATATATAAATATATAAATGTATTAGTATATTTGTGTTTGTATTTGTATTTTTTTGGTATTTGACCTTGATTCTTGATGGCTTTTCTCAAAACATATGGCATTATTTGCATCAGTCCTTGTGTTTTGCTGTGAAAATACACAAAAATATTTTTTATCTTAACCATTTGCAAAATCCTGGAGAGACTGTAAGGTGAACTATAGTGCAGAGTATTTAGAGCAGTGGTGTCAAACTCAGTTCCTGGAGAGCTGCAGCCCTGCACATTTTAGTTTCAACCCTGCTCCAACTCACTTACCTGTAGGTTTCAAACAAGTCTTAAGGACTCAATTAGTTTGATTAGGTGTGTTTAAATTAGGGTTGGAACTAAACTGTGCACAGCTGCGGCCCTCCAGGAACTGAGTTTGACACCTGTGATTTAGAGTATATTAGCTTAAACCAAAATACCGAACACTTTAGAGTTAAATTTATGTATTTTTATTCGTAAAATCCTTTGAGTGTGCGTATCCTGAAAAAGTATCTTGTTTATTTTTTTAACAGAGATATTTCTGAGAGTTTCATCCCTTTAAAAAAACTCATTCATTTAAAGATAGTCAAACTGGAAGTTGGTGTTTGGGTTTTGGTTTGTTACACACAGAAATGAATGATTTCTCAGGACAAAGGTTGTTGGCATGCAGCCAAGCAAAGCGTGAGAACATGTTCATGCTACAGTTCATGCTATTTATAACCACAGATAAAGCATTATTGTATTTTTGTACCCTGACTTTACACATTATAATAGCTTTTGTCAAAAGACTTCCTCTGGTTATGAACTCACTTCTTTGTCCTTTGACCCCACATATCATTCTGGCCTTCATAAAGCATTAAAGGAAGTCTATTCATTCTCATGCCCTTCACAGTTCTGCATTCACAAAGTTGTATTCGGTCACACGCATGAGGATCAGGATTGACGTCAGATTTGTGGTTATGCTTCTTCATTATAATTAAACATGCAATTAAAATCATATGGGTTTTGAACAGCATGAGCATAAGCAAGTTTTTACTAGTTAATTACATGAACAATAAAGACTATAGAGCTGTTTTATTCGTACCCAAGTGTGTGCACCATTTGACAAAAAATAATCTCACTATATGATTTATGATTTTTTTCGATCATGATACAAAACCACCTGTAGACGGCAGCACATCCCTGTCCTAATGAATGGCTTGCTGAATAATTCATTCAGCTGATTCATTTCTACTTTCATTAGCGAAAGATAAAATAACAGACAAAATCGTAGGACAGATATTTTGAGTATCGATTAGTTGGTTGATTATTTTTCCAATTATTATTATTATTATTATTTATTGTCTATTATTTATTAATTATCTATTTCTTAATTTTTTATCATTATATTTTAACAAACTATAACAAATATAGAGCTTTTTTTTTAAAATCTTAGTCAAGTGTGTGCACCATTTGACAAAAATGGTCTCACAATACGATTATTTATTTCGATCATAATACAAAACCACCTGTAGGTGGCAGCAAGTCCCTGTCTTAATGAATAGCTTGCTAAATGACTCATTCAACTGATTCATTCAAAACAGCTGATTCATTTATCCTTTCATTAACGAAAGTAAAAAAAAAACAGACAATATCGTAGGACTGCAACTAATAGATATTTTGATAATCGATTAGTTGGCTGATAATTTTTCCGATGATTGTTTTTATTTATTATGTATTATTATTTATTTGTTTATTATCTATTTATTTGTTTATTATCATAATTACATGAACTAACTATAAAAAAAATAGAGCTTTTTTAAGTCTTAGCAAAGTGTGTGCACCTCGATCATGATACAAAACCACTTGTAGGCGGCAGCAGGTCCCTGTTTTAAAGAATGGCTTGCTGAATGATTCATTCAACTGATTCATTCAAAACAGCTGATTCATTTATCCTTTCATTAACGAAAGAAAGAATAACAGACAATATCATAGGACTGCAACTAAAAGGTATTTTAATAATCGATTAGTTGACATATTATTATTATTATCTTTTATTTATTATCTATTATTATTTATTTATGTATTATCTATTTATTTATTTATTATCATAATTACATGAACTAACAAAAAAAATATATAGAGCTTTTTTTTTTATCTTAGCCAAGTGTGTGCCCCATTTGACAAATTATCTCACAATATGATTTTGGATTTTTTTTTTATCGTGATGCAAAACCACCTGTAGGTGGCAGCACATCCCTGTCTTAATGAATGGTTTGCTGAATGATTCATTCAACTGATTCATTCAAAACAGCTGATTCATTTCTACTTTCATTAGCAAAAGAAATAAAAACAGACATTACTGTAGAGCTGCAACTAACAGACATTATAATAATCGATTAGTTGGGTGATTATTTTTCTTATCAATTGGATCAAAAAGCCTGAATGCTTTTTTAAACTTGGCATGTTGCTTATTAGAACTATATAAAGCAATAAATCAGGGTATTATTTATGTAGTAAAGGTATTTATGTAATTAAAAGCAGAGTTTAATGATCTGTAGTTTTGACATTTTAAACTTTAAATAAAAAAACTACATTTGTTTTTGAACAGTAAATATTCTCTAAATATCCAAAATGTAAATAAAGCAAAACAATTGTACTTCTGTTATATTCACATTACAAAATTTAAACATAAACATACTGACAATAAGATGGTGAGAGGCGTGCATTGGCTCGAGGCCACAGGCAGAGTGCCTTAGTGTCCCACCTGTGACAAAATACAGTCATATTGCACTGCTACTTATGTGATATTGCGTTTATACAACAGTTTGGCGGCATAATTGTGTATATAAAAAAGAAAATCAAACACGCAGAGTCTAAAAACCCTTTTGTATGAGGAACTACTTTCTTCCGCCGTTCGTTCACATCTGCAGCTGAAGTCAGAACAGCAGCAACCATTGCGTATAAACACATCACTTTAGAGCTAGTATTTGAGTGATTCTCTTGCATAATGTCTAAAATTATAACAAAACAGGTGATTTTGTTGTCATTTTAAGATTATAAAGCGTAACGCTATGATATGCCATCAGTCTACAGAGATTTCTCAGTATTTCTCTGTTGCAATCGGTAGATCACAATAATTACCCCGAAAAAGCCAAAGCAAACACTACCAGATTACTATGGTATAAATGCAGCACTACAACATACTAAAGAGAGATCGACTTACAATGTCACTTGATTTATAATGACTTCATCAGCTGTAGTTTGAAATACGAACAGAAAATGCTGAGTTTTTCTCCCCTAAGGACTTATTATGCGGTCTCTATTGCCATCTTGTGGCGCAATTGTCTTTGCTCTGCTCAGGCTGACGGCTGCTGTTCCTTGAAAGAATGAATATTTAAAATAGGCACTGTCCTTATAAATAAACTGCATAGTTGCAATCTAAACAACTACATTCTCGCATGACAAAGCCTCAAATGTACATTATGTTGTCCAACAGCTGCAATATTTGTCAAACTGTAGTGAGTTTATTGATGTCACTCTATGTGGCCGGAGTAATACACAAGCGTGAAGAGGCTGTAAGACTGCTGTTATTGCAGAATATCGCACGGCTATCAGCAAATCAGATTCGAGAACCAGACAGAATTGTACATATAACTAGTTGAAATATCAAAATTCTAAATAGTTATCATCTAATATTTATTTTTGAGACAGAAGTAGAAGAACAGGTAAACTTTCACAAGTCAGCTAATAATTCTGACTTCAACTGCACAGGGATATTTCCTTTCGAATCTTGAATTAAGCACACAGTAAACACTTTTGCACTCTCAAGATGTGTTTTTTATTTGTATTTTATGCAACACCCTTTGTTCTGCATCAGATATCAGACAATGACTTAAAAAAAACGTACAGAGACATGTGAATGTGTAGCACTGAGCAGCTGGTGGGTTGATACACAGACTCTTGAGCATTTTTAAAGAGAAATAATCTGACCTTTAACCAGGTCAATAACAGGCACAGTAAGAGCCTCTCGTCCTGTCAGAACCTGTTCAAGTGCACTCTTCAACTCGCCCATTATTTTTAAGTGAGGCCTTTGAAAGAGCACAAATAGTACCTGTGAACAATGGATGACCAATTTGCCCCCTCGTTACACAATTGCGTGTGTCGTACGCACTCTGAAATATGGCCTGCGGAAACAATTGAATATGCAACATGTGCGTCCATTGTTTGCTTTGTGCTAATTTTCCGTCGTCATTTTGCATGAATTGTTTGCTGATTTATGTTTTCCCTCACACAATGAAAAATAAGTCTCATTTTCTGACATCTTTTTGTGTTATTTCCACAGATACACCCTGAGCACCTCCAACTCGGCCATCGCTGCACTTCTTTGTGCGCTTTATCCTCATTTTCCAGCTCACAGCACAGACAACAGGTAGACATACAGACACACCTGTCACAGTGAGCGAATACAGCTCTATTGTCTTCACTTCTGAGGAAAACCACTTTCGCATGTACTCTGAATGAGACTTTGTGTGTCATAGCTTGCATTTACACTGCAGATTTTGATGGTTAATTCCGATTTTGTGGCTGTATCTGTTTTTTTAATGACCTGCTTACGTCATCTTTTAAAAGTGACTCGGATCCGATTGTCTGCATTTACACAGCACACGGCAAAAGGCGCAATGAGCAGGAAAAAAAGAGCAGGCGCTGACTGACAGCTGATAATAAAAGAGTGCTGTTTTCTCCATTCCTGTATTTAATCTGCTTGCAGGGGTTCATTTCTTTTATTCTTTTTGACAAGCTGTTTTACTATGCAGGGTTTCCGCGGGGTCTTAAAGTCTAAAATTTAAAAATCGAAATTTAAGGCCTTAAATTCGCTATTTTAGGTCTTAAATATTTTTGCACAGGTCTTATTTTTCCTTTGTCCATGTAACGCTACATCTAATGCTCATTTTAGTTAGCTCGTTGTAGTTCTTTATTTCATTAGTCCAGTTGTAATTTGCCATATTACAGCTACAAATGAGACCAACATGCAATAGCCAGTCAGCTTTCTGTTATTAAACTCAGTGCGCGCAGCAAATGTGACGTCATCGCTATGTTTGTGGAGGTTCGCTTTGGGTGCGCGCGACATGATTTCGACTGGCGGAGCTTACGAAATGTTTTAAGACTCGAGTGATCAGTTCGTGCGGTGCCGCATTTGATTTGAGTTGAATATGAAACACTTTGAAGAGATTTTGTCTGAAACCGGTACGTCTGTACAGACATCTTTATGGATCGGTCCATGCGCGATCATAGGGAGAACTAGATGACCAATAATGCTTGGCTAGAAATTGCAACAGCAGTGGGAAAGGAGGAAAGTTTTTGTAAAAGTTTGGAAAAACCTGATGGATAAGTTTGTTAAAACAAAAAAAGAGGCCATGCAAAAGTGGAGACCCATGTGGTTTTATATTACAGAATGTGTTTTTCTACTAGTCAATCATTTTTTTCACTGTATATATTACAATTTTGAATTTAAAACAATTTACTAATTACAAACTAAAATTAAGTAACAAATTATGTCTTTGATACAGTTAAAATCAGAATTATTAGCCCCTTTTTGAATTTTTTTGAATTTTTAAAATATTTTCTAAATTATGTTTAACAGAGCTTTCCCAGAGATGGGTTGCGACTGGAAGGGCATCTGCTGCGTAAAAAATCGTGCTGGATAAGTTGGCGGTTCATTCCACTGTGGTGACCCCAGATTAATAAAGGGACTAAGCCGACAAGAAAATGAATGAATGAATGAATGTTTAACAGAGCAAGGAAATGTTTACAATATTTTTTTCTTCTGGAGAAAGTCTTATTTGTTTTGTTTCAGCTAGAATAAAAGCAGTTTTTAATTTTTTAAACCATTTTAAGGTAAAAATTATTAGCCCCTTTAAGCAATATTTTTTTGCAATGGTCTACAGAACAAACCATTATTATACAATAACTTGCCTAATTACCCTTACCTGCCTAGTTAACCTAGTTAAGCCTTTAAATGTCACTTTAATCTGTATAGAAGTGTCTTGAAAAATATCTAGCCAAATATTATTTACTGTCGTCATGACAAATATAAAATAATTCAGTTATTAGATAGGAGTTATTAAAACTATTATGTTTAGAAATGTGTTGAAAAAATCTTCTCTCCGTTAAAGGGGGGCTAATAATTCTGATTTCAACTGAAACTGGAAAGGAATATATGAACCTATCAATTTACAGTATATTGATTTTTAGGCTTAATTAGTGATAATGGTCAGCAATGTTGGATCATTATTGCCTTTTTAGCTTATAAGTAGAGGACAGAAACTAGCCAGACAGTAATGTGTAAATTGTTAATGGGGCAAAAAAAAAAAAAAAAAAAAACGTCAGTATTTTAGTAAGTGTACTACTTTGTTTTTATTCTTGCCATTAAAAATTAAAAATTTAATTGTAGAGCAACCCATGTTCTGTTGCCATTAATATTTAACTTTAATAGGTAGAACTGTCCGAGATATGAACAAAAGCAAGTGATGCATCATTTAGATCTAAAAAAAATTTAGATAAAAAAAATCTTAAATGGTTATAAAAATCTTTATAATAAATAATAAAAAACAATTAGTTTCAAAATCTTCAATGATAATAATGATATATGACCTAGTTCCGGAAACTTTCTACTTCTCTGATTTTACTGTCAGTTTCTTTTGACCGCCCCCTGTCATTTAAAATAATATTTTGGCAGTTTTTGGCTTTTTGTTGAATGTTTTTACCATCTAAATTGAACCGAAAAACATCTAAAATACACTTTTACGACCTATTTTGTTACACTTGATCAGTTTGTGTTTGTAGATTTCAAATATACAGTAATGCATGTTTTTAAAGATTGTTTTCTCTTTCACTGAGCCATAAATCTCCACCTCAGCAGCACTCGCATATACAAATTTCTCCCCTTTAAAGAAACAATACGTCATTTGCGCATTGAACCTAACTTTTATATATAAATATAATCAATTAATTAGGTAAGTGTGAATGAGTTCTTTTCATACTATATATATTTATATAGTTAATTCTTCAAAATATCTTTATAAGAAACTTATAAACATATGCAACCATCAGAGGGAGAGTAAATAGAGAGTAGGTTTTTTGGGGTGAACTACCCCTTTAAATATGACGACAACATTTTTCAAACGTACACCTCACATTCAGTTTATTTGTCAGAATTGAGCTTTTTGAGGTTATAAGTTGTATTCATCCTCCTCACAGTTTTTGTGTTGTTTTCTCTGAGCATACGTTTCATGTGTTTTTCTTTCCAGGTATCACCTCCAGGCGTTGCGTCATCTGGCTGTTCTTGCGGCAGAACCTCGTCTGCTGGTGCCTGTAGATGTAGACTCTCTCAAACCCTGCTACGCTCTGCTGGATGTCACCTACAAGGTATTTGCTGCACGTGCTCCAAGGCCTTGTGTGGTTTTTCAAAATCGTACACTCACATACAGTTACAGCCAATACTACATTGTGTTAATTCATTCGACAAAATAATTTCAGCTTTTGTTTAGATTTGAGTACGTTTTTGTCTTTTCTTATTTTCTGTTGTCCTATTAAAGGTACAGTAGGTGATCTGCCTAAATGCTAACCGGTCAGCATATGAAGAGTTCAGATGCAAAACCCTCTAAATCGTTTAGACTTCATTTTTTTGTAAATTAGCATTTTCAATCAGGCTCCTCTAATTAGGTTCAGAAGTTTTATTTTATAAATAATGAAAAGGTTATTAGGAATAAAATATTTTTTTTCAAAAATGTCACTTTAGATAATTATTTGGTTTTTAACAAGGTAGATTTTCTTTTACCTCAAAACCAGCTAAATCCACCTGTGCTTTTTTTGCACAAACATCTAAATCCACCTATTGTAACAAGACACTAACGCCCCATTCACACGAGGCTTCAGCTTCAACGCTTGACAGAGGGCGTGTATGAAGTTGGGGCTGACGCGATCGTCATAGCAGCGTCAGCCAATGAAATTAGTCAGCAATAGGCCACTGTTGTAGCTGGTGTATTTGCATACAGCGATCTGATTGGCTGACGCTTCCATCGGCGCTTGAAAAGTTGAGCATGTCCCAACTTCTGCAGCGAGCAACGCCTCTGAAGCGGCGCCGACGGATCCACAATGCAGTTCGGCAATGCCTGACGTCACCCATTCAAAGTGAATGGGAAGCGTTGAAGCTGACGCCCCCTGTGAATGGGCCGTTAAGATCAATAAAGATGCAATTAGAAATTATTTTACCAAACATTAAACACGTACACAAACCACCTAAAGTTAAAAACACATCAATCTGTCAAGGATTGTTTCATTCAGCTGTGTTAACCCCTGATAAACCAAGGACTAAGCAGAAGGAAAATGAATTAAATCTGTCAAGTAAGTGCATTAATCAATAACATTAAAACTGACATTAATTAAATCTTAATCTGTTGTCAATTCTGATATTTGGGATTTAGATTTATTGTAAGTAGAGCAATGTAAACATTGTAAACCAAGCTTGTTTGCGCCTTAATGGTTCTTGATATATAGCAGCTTTTGCTTTCAAAGGCAAGTGGTGTTTAGAGGCTTTTGCCAACAAACTGTTATTTCTGAATGCGCTGGCGCTGGGATTTGGATGATTTAAAGCAAATCTATTTGTTGATGGTGTACTACGTGCCTAAAGCATTCACTCAATGTCATTAGCTCATTTTTGAGTGGCGTTTAGCGGCTTTTGCATCTGAACTCTTCATATTATGTTTGAAACACAATCCCTCCCCCATGCCGTCCAAAGCCACGCCTCCTGATATCATGAACGTGCACAGTAAAGATGACAGAGTAGCGGTAAACAATATAGGGAGCGCAACACAGGCTGTCATTGTTCAAAAATGAACCAATGTGAATATAAAACCAGCGTCACCTCAGTAAAGCAGGCTAGACGGAATAGCGCTATTTACCGATGATTTGGTGTAAACTAAATAAAAATCGACATTATCGATGCTGTGAAAGAACCTTATGAAACTCAAAATAGTCACATAAATCTTTTGCTGGAAGATTTCAGTGGCTAAATAACACTTCTTTGCATATATCCCATTCGTAACAACACAATCTACATCAGCTTTGTGTGACTAAAATGCATTAAAAGCGTAACATTACCTGTCTAAAAGAAACACTTCAGCCATGGTTTCATCCTTCAATTTCTTAAAAAAAATGGTAAGATTCCAAATTTGTTCTTAAGGGCGTGCCCACACTAGGTACATTTGCCTTGAACCATGCCGAAGCGCGCTTGTCCCCCCTCCACTCTCCCCCGACGGGCTGCACTCACACTGCATTTTGTCTTTGGAGCCGAAGCACTCTTACGTCATTGATGATGCGACTGTTCAGATTAACAGGAGGAGAAGTGCTCTCGCTCAGCACAGTGGAGTTTGCTTTAGTTATATTGTTTTGTATTATTTTTAGTCGTTTGATATGCAGTGACACACAGTCAAATATTTTGCTGAACAGATCCAGCACTTTTGGCGCTCATAAATTATCATAAAAGTCCTCGTGCTGCAGGTATGAGGTGGTTTGCTGAAGGTGCAGTGAGGGGTTTGCGTTTTTAATAAATTAAGACAGTTTGCGTTCATTGTAAAGTAAGAATGATTAATAAATCCACTTGAAACAGTCCCTTAAGTCAGGGGTTCTCAAACTTTTCAGCCCGCGACCTTTAAAATCACAACACCAGTGACTCGCGACCCCCTCTATGATCGGAGGTGGTTATAAGCATACAAATATTGCACACAATGGTGCACACACATCAATAGGAACTATAAACAAGCTTATTGACGACTTATATAGTCATTATTCATTTGTTTAATCTCACTTAATAAGAATGGTGAGCACAATGTTTATAGCACAAGGCTATTCTTGGTTTAATTTTGGAGATTGTCCTCCTTGTTCAGTCGTGGCCTTTATTTTTAATGTATGTGAGTGCCATAAAGGTGTCCAAGTTTAACATTGTACTGTAAAATCAATCTGCTGCAACTAACGCTATTGCTGTGATGTTAATCTAGCATAATAACCCCAGGGGTCGCAATCAAATGAAAAAAAAATAAAAATAAAGGCTGATGACTTTTTATTTGCATGTTTTTTTAATGTAACTTTTAAATATGAAGTATATATTAAATGTATTATAAGTTAAAACTATTTTTATATTCTGCAGGTTATGGATAAAATATGATAGTTCTAATACTTTAAGGAAATATATGAGATTTTTGGAAATCACCCTCTCATTGTCTCGCGACCCCCCCAGGGGTCCCGACCCCCACTTTGAGAACCACTGCCTTAAGTGACGTTGTCTTCAGTTTCGGGCTCAGGCACGCTTTGCACTCACACTACAAGCGTACCGCGCCAAAGCCCAGCCGAACCATGCTCTGGCACACCTCTTCCAACCGGGCCAGGGCCGGCCAAATGAACTGCGCCTGGGCCCGATTTAGAGCACTCACACTTGTCAAACGAACTGGGAAATCCACCCATACACGGTTCAGATAGCCTAGAGTAAGTGGCGCAGTGGGTATCGCTGTCGCCTCACAGCAAGAAGATCGCTGGTTCAAGCCTTGGCTGGGTCAGTTGGCATTTCTGTGTGGAGTGTCCATGTTGTCCCTGTGTTGGTGTGGGTTTTCTTTGGCTGCTCCGGTTTCCCCACGAGTCCATATCTTGGGTAAGATAAATTGTCCGTAATGTATGTGTGTGAATGTGAGTGTATGGGTGTTTCCCAGTGATGGGTAGCAGCTGGAAGGGAATCCGCTGTGTAAAACATATGCTGGATAAGTTGGCGGTTCAATCTGCTGTGGTGACCTCTGATGAATAAAGGGACTAAGCCGAAAAGAAAATAAATGAATGAATGAATAAAATGAAGGTATAGTAACAACAACAATAATTAAGGCTACATTTAAATTGTATATCATTATGTTTTTTCTGTTTTAAAGTAGCAGCCACATCCGGTCATTAATAAGGTCATTAATCTTAGGAATTTTTGATAAAGTTTTTTTTTAAGATTTTTTGACAAATACATGGGTAATTTTCAACAAACGTTTCTCAAAAGATTTATTTTATTGTATTTTATTTTTACATTTTAACAAACATTTTAAAAACTTTTTTAAAATAGGAATTGATATGAATTTTTTAATATGAACATACTTAAAAAGATTTAATTTTTGCAGTTTTAATAAAAACATTTTAAAGATTTTTTTTAGAAAGTTAGAAAATAAGAAGAAATTGTCAGTTAAGAAGCCTTCGAATGTGTCGTAAACTTTCTGACCAGAAGCAGAAAATCAGAGCACATCACACCTGTCCTCAGGTCTTTACACTGGCTCCCAGTTACATTCAGAATAGATTTTAACATAATACTACTTGTCTATAAATCACTAAATGGCCTAGGACCTCAATACATTACAGATATGCGTTCAGTCAAAGCAGGGTGAATCCACCTTCAGCTACAGCGCCCCCCGCTGCTGGAATCAGCTTCCAGAAATGATCAGATGTGCTCCAACATTAGGCACATTCAAATCAAGACTGAAAACACATCTGTTTAGCTGTGCCTTTACTGAATGAGCACTGTGCTACGTCCGACAGATCCCACTATTGTGTCTTTCTTTTCTTTTTCATTCTTTTATAACCTGTTTTAACCCATTTTAAACTGTTTTTATCTGTTTTAATTCTTTAAATCATCTCTATTTTCTTGTTTCTTTTATTCGTGTTTATGTAAAGCACTTTGAATTACCATTGTGCATGAAATGTGCTATATAAATAAACCTGCCTTGCCTAAATCCAGCCGATGGTTCAAATCATAATTTCCCCCTCATTTAACTTGTTAACAATGTATTAAAATACTTATAGTCGTTGTAAACTGCATTATTAGGATGTTGCTCCACATCCCGTCATCCTGATAAACACAGTTGAGGACTGCTGAAGGTTGCCCGTGTGTCTGACCACGGCTCTCCTTCCGCTTCCACAGGAATCCAGTTTTTAATTAAATGATGCCAGCAAAATGAAGACAACCAACTGTTCACTGCAATCACAAAGAGACGTCTTTGCTTCGAGTCATGCATATACGTCATGATGCACAGCGTTCGCTTTCTAATCTATTTGTGCTTGCATGTGGTATGTGTTTAATAGGAGACGCAGTGGTACGAAGAGACCACCGTGGAGTTGATGGCTCCCACAATGCTGCCCGAACTCCACCTGCTGAAACGGGTAATCACTTTAACCACGTTCAAGTGCAGCTCATGCTAAACTATCTGAAAGCCTGACCTTGCATTTTTTTGTGATTTTGCACTTAGATTAAGGTGAAAGGTCCGCGATACTGGGAGCTGAACATCGACATCAGTAAAGGAACCCAGCATCTGCAGTAAGTCTATGGAGTCAAACTAGCCAGTGAGCAACCAATCTAGACAGTAATAACTTATTTTTTGCAAACTGCAAAGGTCAGATGTGCTTACAGTTGATGTCAAAAGTATTACCCCCCCTTTCTCAGACAGGCGTTAACATCTTCATACTTTTCTTTCTTGTTTAAACACTCTCAACGTTCAAACCTTCATTGAAAGATAAGTCCAGTATTATAGAATCAGGCGACGCAGTGGCGCAGTAGGTAGTGCTGTCGCCCTTCAGCAAGAAGGTCGCTGGTTCGAGCCTCGGATGGGTCAGTAGGCGTTTTTGTGTGGAGTTTGCATGTTCTCCCTGCGTTCGCGTGGGTTTCCTCCGGGTGCTCTGGTGTCTCCCACAGTCCAAAGACATGCGGTACAGGTGAATTGGGTAGGCTAAATTGTCCGTAGTGTATGAGTGTGAATGAGTGTGTGTGGTTGTTTCCCAGAGATGGGTTGCGGCTGGAAGGGCATCCGCTGTGTAAAAACGTGCTGGATAAGTTGGCGGTTCATTCTGCTGTGGCGACTCCGGATTAATAAAAGGACTAAGCCGAAAAGAAAATGAATGAATGAATGAATTATAGAATCAAACCAAAGATCAAAATCATTTGATCTTCTTTTATTTATTCCATAATGGCGCCTTACAGCCGCGTAAATTCTACCTTCCTTTAGCTTGTCCAGAAGTCCAACTTTTTGTGCGATTAGTTAGCATCTTCCGCTGCCCTTTTGGGTGCTACCGCAGGTGCAGAACGTTTCGTCGACATAATGTGGCCGGTAAGGAGAAAACTTGCAAACATACAGTCCAACTCTTCAGAGTCACACTGCTAGCGATTAAAGATTTATGTAAATTTGGCAAGCTGAACGCATTCTGTACTGTACAGGAGACACGTCACGGAGGAGATTTATTGACAATGGTCTGCAGCCAATCAGGATGCAGAGCACAGTGCGCTGAAGAAAAAAAAAGCATGTGAAATTGCACAAAAAAAAAAACCGAGGCCGCGAAAAGTGAACCGCGTTACATCGAGGGACCACTGTATACAGTTTTATAGTCAGAATTATTAGCCACCCTGACTATTTTTCTCCCAATTTCTGTTTAACGAAAATCAGATTTTTTCATCACATACTGTATTTGAACATAATAGTTTTAGTAACTCATTTCTAATAACTGATTTCTTTTATCTTTGCCATGATGACAGTAAATAATATTTTACTAAATATTTACAAGATACTAGTATTCAGCTTAAAGTGACATTTAAAGGCGTAAATAGGTGAATTAGGCAAGTTAGGGTAATTGGGCAAGTCATTGTATAACAGTGGTTTCTTCTGTAGACTATCCAAAACAAATATTGCTTAAGGGGCTAATAATATTGACCTTAAAATGGGTTTTAAAAACTGCTTTATTCTAGCCGAAATAAAACAAATAAGATTTTCTCCAGAAGAAAAAGTATTATAGGAAATACTGTGAAAAATTCCTGAATCTGTTAAACATCATTTGGGAAATATTTAAAAAAAGAAGAAGAAAAAAATATATATACTGTATATGCATACATCTAGATGGCTTATGTGCATTGTTGACTGTTTTAACTACAGATGAGTAGTAAAAATATATACATATTTAGATCAATGTATTTAGAAATTAAGGTTGCAGAAACTGTAGACACAATACTGATACTGTATTGTTTATGGGCATAAGAAAACCGGTAGCAACTGATGCGCTAACTATTTAAGTTGGATATGGCCTGAGGAAAAAAGCTGTTTTTATGCCTAGATGTTTTAGTGCATAAAGATCTGTAGCATCTGCCTGAGGGAGGAACAACAAACACTTCAGAAGAACAAACAGTTCTCATTCCAAGAAGTCTTCTTTTTAGTTTGTTCATAACCTTTTAATGAAGAAATGTCTTCAAAGCCAAAACTGTTCATGTGTTTATATATGTATATATATATATATATATATATATATATATATATACACACACACACACACACACACACACACACACACACACACACACACACACACACACACACACACACACACACACACACACACAGTTGAAGTCAGAATTATTAGCCCACCTTCAATTTTTTTTTTCTTGTTTAGAAATTTCCCAAATTATGTTTAACAGAGCAATGAAATTTTCACAGTATGTCTGATAATATTTTTTCTTCTGGAGAAAGTCTTATTTGTTTTATTTCAGCTAGAATAAAAGCAGTTATTAATTTAAAAAAAAAAAACATTTTAAGGACAAAATTATTATCCATTTTAGCTATTTTGTTTTCGATAGTCTACAGAACAAACCATCATTATACAATAACTTGCCTAATTACTCTAACCTGCCTAGTTAACCTAATTAACCTAGTTAAGCCTTTAAATGTCACTTTAAGCTGTATAGAAGTGTCTTGAAAATATCTAGTCAAATATTATTTACTGTCATTATGGCAAAGATAAAATAAATCAGTTATTAGAGATGAGTTATTAAAACTATTATGATTAGAAATGTGTTAAAAAAAATCTTCTCTCTATTCAGAAATTGGGGAAAAAAATAAACAGGGTCTAATAATTCAGGGGGGCTAATAATTCTGACTTCAACTGTTAGTTGAACAGTTACTTAACACATATATATATATATATATACACACACACATGTATGGAAATTACTCCAATTATTTTGTTTCAGAGCCACCAAAAACTAGCTTTAAAACATAGTATTAAGCAATGCTTTTTTTATCACAACACGTTCACTTTCATTCATTGTCCTTGATTGCAGAACACAAGCCATGGGTCGCGTCTTTTTCATTTTTTAAGCTTGGACATCTCTGTTCAAATAAATCCAATTTGTATGTAGGTATGCGCCTCCCAACGCTTAGTATTTTTCTGTTTCTAGCTCACGCTCGCAACATCATGATCTAGTTTGTGTGCATTATTCTTACAATGATTCGAATAATTATCTTAAGTAGTGCAATTCTGAGTGTTCCTCACACAGGTGAGTGGGCTTGACAAACCACCTGTAGAAAACACACTTTCATCTCTCTGACACTTCAACCGACAACAGTTTGGCACACTTGCACCAGACACTTTCTTACAACCACTCCACATCTCTAGAAAAAAACATTGTGCATTTCTTATGTGTGTTTCACACAGGTGAGTGGGCTTGACAAACCACCTGTAGAAACAATCTTCTCTCCATATGCACCGAACAGTTTACTTAAACTCCATCTTACTAGGACTCAATAAGGAAAACAATGTAATTGTGAATTCACTACTTGTTTTTTTCAACCTTAAAATATCTCTTTTGCGCACTAGTTAGATCAATGCTTTGGCAAGTTAGGGTAATTAGGCAAGTCATTGTATAACAGTGGCTTCTTCTGTAGACAATCGAAAACTAATATTGACTTTAAAATGTTTTAAAAAAAATAAAAACTGCTTTTATTCTAGCCGAAATAAAACAAATAATCCTCACTCTGTTAAACATAATTTGGGAAATATTTCATTTATAATGGTGTTAAATTTGACTTGGTGAAACCTACAGAAACCCTGAAATAAACTTGAATTGAATTGTGTAGATCCATCCTGTCCCGAGACGGTGTCCTGTATGTGAAGTTGCGGGCCGGTCAGCTTCCCTACAAGGACGATCCTCAAGGCTGGAAGAGTTTACTGGCCCCGAACCTCAACAACAGAAGCGCAGAAGTTCGCACGTTTAAGGTCAGTGTGTGTGCATGATAAACATAACCTTCTTTCCACAAAACAAGCTCCATTGACGTCTGTCAATATTTACTGTGTCACAAGTGTGTTTGTATATAATTCATTCATCAAACCACTCATGCTATATGGAGGATAAAGGTATAAAGGTCTTTACTGATGTTTGGTAAGTGTGTGTTCTTGATTGGATTCATACAGTAGAGTGAGCTCTTGATGCAACTGTTTTTGTCAATGAGCTGGCTTTTTTGTTCAACTTAAAAATAATATTAATATAATAATGATAATAACAATTATTATTGTTTTTAATTACTTTACATATTTATTATTATTATTATTCTAACCTTTAATTTACCAGGAAAGAAACATTGAGATTAAAAATCTATATAATAATAATTTTTATTATCATATAAATATGTATTAATTTAGACATTTTTGTATGAATTGCATTAGTTCTTTATATTGTTTACATCAGTAAAAATTACACTAGAATGAATAATTATTGTATAAATATGAAATACTATTCGTCTTAATAATAATAATAATAAATATACACTCACCCGCCACTTTATTAGCCCTGCCACCTGCCCTTTTGCCTTCAGAACTGAGCTGCCTTAATCCTTTGCAGCATAGATTCAACAAGGTGCTGGAAATATTCCTCAAGAGACTTTGCTCCATATTAACATGATAGCATCACGCAGTTGCTGCAGATTTGTCGGCTGCACATCCATGATGCGAACCGTGATTATTTGTGCTTTATGACATGATACGTTATCCTGCTGGAAGGTCATATCCCACTGTGGTCATAAAGGGATGGACATGGTCTGCAACAATACTCAGGTAGGCTGTGGCGTTAATATGATAGTCAATTGGTATTAATGGGCCCAAAGTGTGCCAAGAAAATATCCCCCACATCATTACACCACCACCAGCCGCCTGAACTGTTGATACAAGGCAGGATGGATTCATGCTTTTATGTTGTTGATGCCAAATTATGACCCGACCATCTGAATGTCGCAGCAGAAATGGAGACTCATCAGATCAGGCAACGTTTTTCCAATCTTCTATTGTCCAGTTTTCATGAGCCTGTAGCTTCAGTTTCCTGTTCTTAGCTGACAGGAGTGGCACCCGGTGTGGTCTTCTGCTGCTGTAGCCCATCTACCTCAAGGTTGGATGTGTTCAGAGATGCTATTCTGCAGACCTCCGTTGTAACAAGTGGTTATTTGAGTTACTGTTGCCTTTCTATCAGCTGGAACCAGTCTGGCCATTCTCCTCTGACCTCAACAAGGCATTTGTGCCCACAGCACTGCCGCTCACTGGATATTTCCTCTTTTTCAGATCATTCTCTGTAAACCCTACAGATGGTTGTGTGTGAAAATCCCAGTAGATCAGCAGTTTCTGAAATACTTTAATTAAGTTGCAGCCATGTGATTGGCTGATTGGAAATTTGCTTTAATGAGCAGTTGGACAAGTATACCTAATAAAGTGGCCGGTGAGTGTATAAGAATTACATTAGTTTTTATCTTTCTCTGCAACATTTTTTTTTTCAAGTCAATGAGTTGTTTTTAACTTACAAATAATAATAAAATAATTATAACTGTAATTATTATTATTAATGTTATTAAATATACAATAATTTAGATTTTACTTTTATTAATTACTTTAGTTTTTTATCTTTTCCTCTTTACAATGCAATAATATTACAATAATTTTAAAGAAATATCACATTATTAATCTTGAACTGTAAATCATTTCATGAAAAAAAAAATAATCTGTTTATTATTAGGCCATTTGATACAGTAAATAAAATAATAATAAATGAAAATAATTATTTTATTACTTGATATAATGATATTTTGATAGAGTTGTTTTATTTTTCCTACATTAGTATTACTGTAGAAATATATTTTTATTGGTGCAATTCTTACTACAGTTCAATAAAGAAATTATTAACATTTTGTTTTATTATTAATCTGTATGCGTCATTTATTAATCATCCGTCTTTCGGATGAGACGTTAAACCGAGGTCCTGACTCTCTGTGGTCATTAAAAATCCCATGGCACTTCTCGTAAAGAGTAGGGGTGTAACCCCGTTGTCCTGGCCAAAGTCCCTCAATCGGCACTTACCCATCATGGCCTCCTGATCACCTAATCACTGTCTCTTGACTCCACCTATAGCTGGTGTGTGGTGAGCGCACTGGCGCCGTTGTCCTGTGGCTGCCGTCGCATCATCCAAGTGGATGCTGCACACTGGTGGTGGTGTGGAGAGAGACCCCCCGGCCCCTCATGATTGTGAAGCGCTTTGGGTTGGCCATACACCATAATTCCGCTATATAAATACACATTACATCACATTATTAATTACTATATTTTATTTTGCAGATATTTGCAGGTGTCAGTTACCGGTTTATTTTAGTAATTGACAAACAATGGTGAATATTATTAGTCTTTAACTACTAAACTTCACAATGTAGTATGTAAATGATTATTAATAGCATTATTAATATATTAACTTTAACTGTTTTTGTTACAGTTTATAGTTCAGTAGTATTACAGTGATACTTTAATAAAAAAGTACTTGAATAAATACTTTAATAAAAAAGTATCACCGTATTGCTATCGAACTCTGACATATTTAATGGAAAAATTCACCTCATTTGTTTAATCTTCTGTAAATATGTGTTTGAGTCTTGTGTTCCATACTGGATTAATGCAGCATAATGTGTTCTTTCAAAGTGTTGCAAGGGAGTTTTTTTTCTTCATGTGAATGAGCTGTTTTTCCTTTCCTCCCACTCCTCTGTTCTTCTCCTGCAGCCCGAGGCCATCTCCACCTTCACCTCAGACGCCGCTTTGGTCTCCTTCGCTGAGCATTTCTGCAGAGCCTCGGAAAACATGAAGCATGTGAGCCATAAACCTGTTGTTTTAGTGCAAAGCACCTGGTTTGTGCAGTCGGAAAAAATGCATTCATGTCCTTGCAGAGCTTAAAGCCTTGTCCTTTCATTAGCATGGAGATTTGGATGCTAAATAACTGTTAGAGACAGTTTTTCACTGCTCACTCCACTTTGTAGTAGGGTTGTTTTGATTTCGGTACTAATTGGTACTGAAATTTTTAAATGTCTATTTCCCGCTAATAGTTAGTTTATTTAAACACAGCTGATTGTCTATTGTGTTGGCTTATGTTCTCATTTGGATGCTAAATAGCTGTTAAGAGACAGTTTAAGTCCACTTTATAGTAGTGTTGTCAAAAATATCGATTGTGGTACCAATCGGTACTGAAATTTAAAAAAGCATCTATTTCCCACTAATATTTTATTTAAACACAGCTGATTGGCTGTTATGTTGACTTTGTTCTCATTTGGATGCTAAATAGCTGTTAGAGACAATCCGAGTCAACTTTGTAGTAGTGTTGTCAAATGTATCGATTTCGGTACCAATCGGTACTGAAATTTTAAAAACATCTATTTCCTGCCAATAATTGAGTGCTTTCTTAAAACACTGCTGATTGGCTATTGTGTTGGCTTATGTTCTCATTTGGATGCCGAATAGCTGTTAGAGACCGTTTGAGTGCACTTTGTAGTAGTGTTGTCAAAAATATCAATTTTGTTACCAATCTGTACTGGGATTTTAGAAATGTCCTTTTACTGCTAATATTTGAGCGCTTTCTTAAACACAACCAATTGTATATTGTGCCTGCATATGTTCTTATTTGGATGCTAAATAGCTGTTCGAGACAGTTTAAGGGCTTACTCACACTGTGCTATCCGAACCGTGCCCAGGCCCGTTTCCCGGATCGTTTGAGAAGTGTGAGTGCTCTGAATCGGGCTCAGGCACGGTACACTTGGGCGGCCCTGGCCCGGTTGGAAGAGGTGGGCGAGAGCGCGGTTCACTTGGGCTCAGGCGTGGTACGCTTACAGTGCTAGTGCAAACGTGCCCAAGCCCGAAACTGAAAGCGAGACGTGACTTTTAAGGGACTGTTTCATATGGATTAATTAATCATTCGTACTGTTCAATGAACGCAAACTGTCGTAGATTATTAAAGACACAAACCCCTCACTGCACGTCAGCTGCGCCTTCAGCAAACTTCCTAATTCCTGCAGCACGAGGACTTTATGAGCGTCAAAAGTGGCTGATCTGTTCGACGAAATATTAGACTGCATGTCACCGCATATCAAACGACTTAAACAATATAACTAAAAAAATATCCACTGTGCTGAGCGAGAGCGCTTACTGAGCAGCGCGTCATTGATGACGGAAGCGCTCCCAGGCCCGAATGTAATGTGAGTGTGGGCCGTCGGGGGAGACGGGAGGGGGGATAAGCGTGCTTTGGCCCGATTCAAGGCAACTGTACATAGTGTGAGTACAGCCTAAGTCTACTTTGTGATAGTGTTGTCAAAAGTATCAATTTCGGTACCAAATTAGTACTGAATTTTTAAAAACGTTTATTTCTCAATAACATTTTATTTAAACACAGCTGATTGGCTATTGTGTAGGCATATGTTTCTATTTGGAAGACCGTATTTCACTGCTGAGTCCACTTTGTAGTAGTGTTGTCAAATGTATTGATATCGGTACTGAAATTTATCAACGACTTTACAGATGATATTTCAACACATTCTTAAACACAGCTGATTGGCTATTGTGTTGGCATATGTTCTCATTTGGATGCTAATTAGCTGTTAGAGACAGTTTGAGTCAACTTGTAAGTAGTGTTGTCAAAAGTATCGATTTCGGTACCAATCAGTACGGAATTTTAAAAAAGCATATATTTCCCTCTAATAGCTTGTTTATTTAAAAACAGCTGATTGGCTATTGTGTTGGCTTATGTTCTCATTTGGATGCTAAATGGCTGTTGGAGAGTTTGTATTCACTTTGTGTACCAATCGGTACTGAAATTTAAAAAATATATATTTCCCACTAATGTTTTGTTGATTTAAACGCAGCTGATTGGCTATTGTGTTGGCATATGTTTTCATTTGGATGCTGAATAGCTGTTAGGGACAGTTTGAGTCCACTTTGTAGTAGTGTTGTTAAAAGTATCAATTTTGGTACCAATCGGTACTGAAATTTAAAAAATGTCTATTTCTCGATAATATTTTAATTAAACACAGCTGACTGGCTATTGTGTTGGCATATATTCTCATTTGGATGCTAAATAGCTGTTAAAGACAGTATTTCACTGCTGAGTCCACTTTGTGGTAGGGTTGTCAAATGTATTTATCAATACTGAAATTTTAACGTCTATTTCTCGCTAATATTTGAATGCGGTCTTAAAGACAGCTGATTGTCTATGGTGTTGGCTTATGTTCTCATTTGGATGCTAAATAGCTGTTAGAGACAGTTTCAGTTCACTTTGTAGTAGTGTTGTCAAAAGTATCGATTTTGGTACTGAAATTTTAAAGACTTTTCAGATCATTTTTGAACACATTTTTAAACAGCTGATTGTCTATGGTGTTGGCTTATGTTCTCATTTGGATGCTAAATAGCTGTTAGAGACAGTTTCAGTTCACTTTGTAGTAGTGTTGTCAAAAGTATCGATTTTGGTACTGAAATTTTAAAGACTTTTCAGATCATTTTTGAACACATTTTTAAACAGCTGATTGGCTATTGTGTTGGCTTATGTTCTCATTTGGATGCTGAATAGCTGTTAGAGACAGTATGAGTCAAGTTTGAAGTAGAGTTGTCAAAAGTATTGATTTCGGTACCAATCGGTACTGCAATTTAAAAAAGCATCTATTTCTGTCACAAAGATATACACAGGAGACCCAAATGCAAGTGAAGGCAAGATGATTTATTAAAAGGAATAACAAAAGTCACAACTGGTATGATCTCACCAGATATAGTGTGGAGCAAGGGTGCTCACACCAGGAATTCAACACGCTAAACAGCGGTAATAGTTCATCCGAGAAACGGATCCGAAGTGAAGTCTCTCACTGATATCTCACCAGATATCGAGGAAAGGGGAGGTTAGCGCTATGGAGCAACTCTCAAGGAAATCGACACGCTTACCAGCGGTAATAGTTCGTCAGAGTAGCGGATTCGGGATGAAGTCTCTCACTGATATAGTTGTCATCAGTGCAGGCAGTTGCAATAACATCAATGAAATGGAGACGTGCACAAGGTCCAAATATAACAGACTTATGGCGAAACACCACCAACAGATCGAGCGAGAGCGCCTAACAGGAAGCAGACACAGGACTGAACAAACAACGGACTGATAACGCTCTACAAACACTGAACATATATAGGCGCACGGTAAAGCGCAACAGCTGTGGCTGATAGAAAACAGATGAGTGATATGAGTGATAACAAGACACGTGACAACCCAGCTGATGAATGTACACACACACGCACACACACCACGCGGTGAAGATAACCCAAACAAACACACCCACTTCCCACACACACACACACATGCAAGAAGAACAGATCCACAACCGTGACAATTTCCCACTAATATTTGAGCGCTTTCCTAAACACAGTAATTGTCTATTGTGTTGGCTTATGTACTCAATTGGATGCTAAATAGCTGTTAGAGACAGTTTGAGTCCATTTTGTTGTAGTGTTGTTAAAAGTATCGATTTCGGTACCAATCAGTACAAAAATTAAAAAAAAAAGCATCTATTTTCTGCTGATAGCTTGTTTATTTGAACACAGCTGATTGGCTATTGTGTTGGCTTATGTTCTCATTTGGATGCTAAATAGCTGTTAAAGACTGCTGAGTCCACTTTGTGGTAGGGTTGTCAAATGTATCTATCGGTACTGAAATTTTAAAAGCATCCATTTCCCGCTAATATTTGAGCATCTGATTGGCTATTGTGTTCTCAACAGTTGTGGCTGTGATTGATATTGAAGGCAATCGGTCTACTACTATTTACCCACACAATAATAATAATAATAATAATAATTCCTTACATTTATATAGCGCTTTTCTAGACACTCAAAGCGCTTTACATATTGGGGGGAATCTCCTTATCCACCACCAGTGTGCAGCATCCACCTGGATGACGCGACGGCAGCCATTTTGCGCCAGACCGCACACCACACACCAGCTGATTGGTGGAGAGGAGACAGAGTGATGAAGCCAATTATGATATGGGGAGGGTTCGAAGGCCATGATGGACAGAGTCCAGTGGGCAGATTTGGCCAGGATGCCGGGGTTAAACCCCTACTCTTTTCCGAAGGACATCCTGGGATTTTTAATGACCACAGAGAGTCAGGACCTCGGTTTAACGTCTCATCCGAAAGACGGCGCTTACTGAGCAGTATAGAGTCCCCGTCACTATACTGGGGCATTAGGACCCACACAGACCGCAGGTTGGGCGCCCCCTGCTGGCCTCACTAACACCACTTCCGGCAGCAACCAAGCTTTCCCATGTGGTCTCCGATCCAGGTACTGACCGGGCGCAGCCCTGCTTAGCTTCAGTGGGCGACCATGTGAGAGTTGCAGAGAGCTAGCTGCCGGCTGCCGGCACACGTTATCTCCAGTACCCAAGTTGGTACCAAAGTTGATACTTTTGGCAACACGTACAGTTAAACCAAGGGCCAAGAGTCAGAGATACAGTCACTTAAAGATCAATTTACTCAAGAAAATAATTTGCATCAGCAGACGTCATCTACAACAATCTGGTCAACATCTAGGTCTGTGCAATTAATCAAAAATCCATTTGTTTTGATTTTGCTCTCCATTATGAAAAAACATGAATCAAGATGAAAATAATCATTACGTCATATCCAGATCCCTTGCAGCAGTCCACATTCTTTATTTCGCGAAGCTCAGTTTCACGTGGAAATCGGTGAAATCATGGGATGTGCTTGATTATTTTAAGTGTTTTAGATTCATTCATCTTTTTCAAAGCATTAAAAGAGAGCTTGTGATGTTGGGTGCATGTTCTCAGCTTGTGATGTTGGGTGCATGTCCTCAGGTCCTGTCCACACAAACATGGCTATTCTCATAACCGCAGCTCTTTTATACATGGTTTGGCTGCTTATCTACATAAAAACTGCAGTAGCAGGTGACTAAAACCGAAACTTTCTGAAAACTCAGGCCAGGGTGAAGATTTTCTGAAACTCTGGGTACAATGTGGTCGAGTGGACACTACAATTAGTGTTTTTTGCCTCATGATGTCAGAGTGTGTGCTGTATTCTGCTTTCTGATTGGCCAATACTGTATAGCTGATTTCACACCAAACACAAAAGACACGTTTGAGGCAAATTCCACATGTTTGTGCCAAATGCGTTGTTTGCGGATTAGTAATCTGTCTGTGTTCTCACGTTTGCATTGAGTTATATCAAAGTCCCTTTAAAGGGCCATGAAACCCCCCTGTCTCAGCAGGGTGTTGTCACACCTCTAGTTTGAAAAAAGTCAGGAAAGTTGGGCGTGTCCAGCTCTGGGAGTGTGGGCGTGTCGGGGGAGGGAAAGAGGGTAAAATTTGCATAGAAGGGAGTTTCCATTTGGCCATGTGCTGATCACAGGCAAAACAAACACAGGCCCCGTTTACACTAATGCGTTTTCGTTTTAAAACGCATAAGTTTTGCTACGGTTACGCCATCCGTCCACACTACGCCGGAGTTTCGAGCCCCGAAAACGAAGCGTTTTGGAAACGCTGAAGAGCCCGTTTTAATACAGAGACGCTGCTGCTCCGTCTCAGTGTGGATGGGGGAAAACGGAGACATCTGAAAACGGAGGCGTGGCTGCTGAGATTCGCTACCTGATTGGGGCTTTTGGGTCATTGCGTATCCTTCTCTTATTTGTCAAGCCCCTATCACATGACTATAACGCTACCGGAAGACACCAGACCAGCCTTCACTGTAAACAACAACATGGACACAGAAATGGGAGCGTTGTTTGCACTATTGTCCGTTTCAGGCGCCATTGTGCAGCTAAACTCTGCCTTTTTTACTACAGCAGCTGCATATATTCGCAAGAGGCAAGCTATTGTTCGAGCACTCGCTAATCGCTCGCGTTCATCGTTCAACCAGCGTTTGTTGACTAACAATCACCAAATGCCGAGCGAGACACATGCTTCCTGTTTATACTTGAACGCGCATGCCCAGAGTGCGCGAATGGTTACGTGATATACGTTTTTGGTGGAGTAGTGTGGACGGAGATATGTTTAGAAACGCTAGATGAAACGCTAGTGTGGACGCGGATCGTTTTTGATAAAAAACACCGTTTTAAAACGAAAACGCACTAGTGTAAACGGGGCCACAGAGAGGCTGATTTGATACAGCACGGCGAATGGGAGAAAAAAAATCCTCCGCATTTCTCTGTAACTTATGTACTCGGTAGGTAGCGTCAGAAAGCCGTGTGTGTATAGACTATCCTGTCACAAAATGCAGCGAAAATCCTGCACAACGGGAATAGTTTGTGTTTATATGTTTACACTCTGAGAGCAGAATTAGCGGATCTTTCAGTCTATAATATTGTACTGTAATATTGCAGTGATTTTAACATACTGTAAACTTAGTAACTAAATCATTTTGACTGAGGTATGCCTTTAAAAACTAATAAAGCACAGCTGACAATACGACAAACTTTGCAATCTGGGTTAAACAAAGAACACTGCACACACTTACCTAATCTGTAGCGACAGGACAATCAAACTGGAGCGGTGTCTTTTTATTAAAAGGAGACGAGCAGCAAATCCGGATTTCACCATTTCCAGATGCGAAAAACTCTTGGGTAAAAATGTTCCTTACAAACGCGTTTCTGTCGCGTGCACTGTAATCCACACGTGAGTCCAGCAGCTCTCTCATAGAGGGAAAATGAAAACAAAACCTTGTTGCAGCACACCGACGACCCATGTCTCCAAATTCTTGATTTTTCACTTGTTTTAGCAACACAACGTGGCGTCTCTCTGCCGTCTGTACAGCGTAAACTGTCTCCGGAGCTATCATGCATATTAATGAAGTTTCACGTCATACACAATAGAGCGCGCTGATTGGTTTGAAGCACGTCTTCTCATGAATTAATGCCGCACACTCAGATGCGTCAGAACGTCCTCAAAAAGACAGCCAGCCACTCTCCTGGCTGGATTTACCCCTATGTTTCTCATGGTCGTGACGCAGCTTCAAAAATTAGTTTCAAACCAGAAGAATGAATTTGCTCAAAACAACGCAAAAACAACCAATTTTCACTTTTTAGTGCAATATATGTGTCCTAATAGTGTTTATAGCAGCGTGGGACACATATATGACTGTCAACAGCTCAAAAAATGTGTTTTGGTGTTTCGTGACCCTTTAAGGCAAGTTATATCACTCGGCGGCCATCTTTGAAACGCCTCTCGGGCAGTATGCTCGGGCATTTTGTTTAAATGGGAAAACTTTAAAATTGCTTTCCAAGCTTAAAATTAAATTTCATATTAGGAATCAGCAATAAAATAAAACAACAACCTTCTCTTTATGGCTCGTTTCCACTGACTGGTACAGTACGGTACGGTACAGGTCGGTACGGGTCACCTTTATCAGGCTTGCGTTTCCACTACAAAAGATACCAATGGTTTGGTAGGCGTGGTGTACGACAGAGAGTTTCAGACGACAACATTCTCGCTCGAGGAAATGTCTACAGTGAAGCTGTACAGGTCGTTCACAAATCATATGAGTAGCACTTTTCACAAAACAGATGCTTTAAACATATAAATACTTCTGTATAAATGTTTATTACTAACCTTTCTATGAACATGAGTTGATTATAACTGCAGATCAATGACAGTGCGAAATAGCCTACTGTAACGTCTGCAATTATATAAAATAAATAACTAAATAAATAAATGCAACATATATGAACACACACAGACCCTTACAGTCTCCGATGTTACCAATTACAGAAAAACTACACACAGCATACATTTAGTCCTTATTTGAGTATAAAAACAACACGCAACATATAGCCTACGGTCAGAGCAAACCTCTCATCTGTGTCTGTAATCTTCACCAGCACATGTAGCCTCTGTTAGAGAGTAATTCAGTCATTCTGAGTTCATAATAGTTCAAAATGTGATGAACGTGGCAGTTTGTTCATGATTCAGGTTGCTGAAACAATTTGCTCCTGTGTTTTGTCGGGCTTCTTTTTTTTTTTTTTCGGCGCTTCACTCTCGCGTTTGTCCTTTTCTTTCTGAATCGATCAGTTGCCGAAGACACTTCAATAATCACACACGTTATTATCATCAGCTCAAGAAGTTCATTATATCAAATATAGACGTGATCGCGAGCTCCCTGGAGAAAGCGAAAACCGCTCGCACTTTTAGACGGCCTCGTAAAACAACAACAGGACACGGCAGATTATTTTGTTCTTGGCTTTGTGGCGTACATCAAGACGATGACAAGGTTTGTTTGAGCTCAGGTCATCCATGGCTCGTTATTATATGCATAAAGTTTTACGGTGTAATGTCTCGGGCCTCAATTGTGTATTAAAAACATGGCGGTTCCTTTGTTTTCTTTCTGGCTAGCTCCACAAGATCGTGACGTATCTCTGTAACCAATCAGCGTTCAGCTGCGCAAGTAGCTCCACCTTTTTGTACCCTTTCTCGTGTTTGGTACCTTTTCGAAAGGGTGCCGAAAAAGTGGTACGGTACGGTACGTACCGTACGTACCGTACCACTCAGTGGAAACGGGCCATTAGTCACACAAAATCTGCAGAAACTCATGTCTGGTCCTCCCTCCTTCCCCCAGAGAATCTTCAGTCTATAGCGATCGATGATTGGCTCCTGTACTAGTGGGCGGTGCTTCATTCGCCATATTGGCCGTTACGCTTTTCCCCATTCAAAACTAAAGTCTTCGCTTATATGCAATATACACATGCAAATACTTAATAGGGTATATGCGGAAGTATGCAGAAGGACTTTTAATATACCAGTAACCTGGGTCAAGCGCTGTTTAAGGTCTGTTTTCTTTAAAAATCAACGATCTGTTGTATTTATTTTTCCCATAATTTTGAGGACCCTTGTTTTACTTTGTCCCGTTCTACTTTAGTATTATGACATTTCATGATCTTTGAAATGTATTGGTGTATCGGCAACCTTGTTTAAGAGGAAAAACTAAATATATGCATGTATAGGAGGCCTTATAGCCTACAATTTTGACCAAAGTAATCATGAGTGTGATTTCATAATCGAGCAGCTGTATGATACTCTAATGCTTGGCTCATACCAAACACAAAAGAAAACGTGTATCGTGTTAAACATATTTGAGGCGAATACCAAATAAATTTTTATTATAACATGCATGAATGTAACTTTGATTAATAATTATTCAAGAATAAACAAATAAATATGGGATGGCTCCAGGATTACATTCATTTGAATACATATTAAAATAACTATTCATGTCAAGTGAAAAGCATCAATCTACACATCGCAGAGAGCAGTGTTTGTAGTCATTATTGTTTCTGTGTTAATAATATTTTTTGTGTAAAAGCCTTTGATTTTTGTGTTTTGGATATTTAGAGGATTATTATGGGTCATTTTGGTCTTAAAAGAATGTTTGTTTGGGTTTTTTGATAAGCAGGGCCTTGAAATGAGACACACAAAGTTAAAAAAAAAACGCCTCAGATCGTGTGATGGTTTGGAGTAAATATCAAAGGAAAGTGTTTGATGTTTGTTGCATTTTTGAATGCACAATTTCAAGTTTGGAAAGATGTTTTCTATCTGTTGTCCAAATATATGCTCAAATAAGTTTAACATTTTAAAAATTATGAATAAATGTTTTTGTTTTTATTAACGACAACAATAATCATAGTAATACTACTACTAATACTACTAATAATAAACGAATAAATAAAAAATTCCTCCGGGTGCTCCGGTTTCCCCCACAGTTCAAACACATGCGCTACAGGTGAATTGAATAAACTAAATTGGCCAAAGTGTATGTGTGTGAATGAGTGTGTTTGGGTACTTCCCAGTACTCTGTTGCGGCTGGAAGGGCATCCGTTCCGTAAAACATACGTTGGAACAGTTGGCAGTTCATTCTGCTCTGTCGACCTCTAAAATAGAGACTAAGCCGAAGGAATGAATAAAAAATAAAATATACATTAAATAAATTATAAATCAAATTAAATTAAATAAATATTAATTAAAATATAAATTGAAATAAGTTTTATTGATGTATGTGTAATTGATATTGATTTTTTTAATAATTTGAATTAAAAATATATAATTATATAACAATTAAAGGTATATAATATTTGATATTGTCATTATTTAACATGGTTTTCTGTCATTTTACAGTGTTATTACGGAAGTAATATATTTTGCTCTTTAGCTCGTAAAAAAGAGAATTTTTTATATATATATTAAAGTATTATTAAAATAATTCACAATATAATAATATAAATATATAAAAGTTTTATTATATAGTTTTTTTCTCCATGCTTATTCAGTATTCATCTGTAAAATCATGTTTTACTAACACATTTTGTGAAATTGAAATTGAAAGCGCATCACAAAAGTTTCTCCCCGCATCTTGAACTCGTGATCATTTCTCTAATATCCCTGGACCACATTTAGTGTGTTGTGAAATGCATCATACAGTAGTGAAGCTCAGCGCTTCGTTGTGTATCGGCAAACGGCAGCCGTGCTTACAGTAAATACTGTGAGCAGGTGAGCAAGTGCTGAACAAATACACACTTTCACTTTCAGAGGTAGAAATGATATAAAGAAATACTGAAAAGAAATAATATCCCTCCTGGAGCAGAATGTTTAACAAAACTCACCTAGACTAATTCAATAAATAATAAAGCATTATGTTATATTTTATTATATTATATTATATTATATTATATTATATTATATTATATTATATTATATTATATTATATTATATTATATTATATTATATTTATTATATTATATTATATTATATTTATTATATTATTTTATATTATATTTTATTATATTAATTATATTTTATATTATATTATATTATATTATATTATATTATATTTATTATATTATATTATATTATATTATATTATATTATATTATATTATATTATATTATATTTATTATATTATATTATATTATATTATATTATATTTATTATATTATATTATATTATATTATATTATATTATATTATATTATATTATATTATATTTATTATATTATATTATATTATATTATATTATATTATATTATATTTATTATATTATATTATATTTATTATATTATATTATATTATATTATATTATATTATATTATATTATATTATATTATTCATTAATTAAAGTTTTTTTCCGCTTAATCCCTTATTTATCAGGGGTCGCCAAAGCGGAATGAACCGCCAACTATTCCGGCATATGTTTTACTCAGCAGATCCCCTTCCAGCCGCAACCCAGTATTGGGAAACACTCTCACATTCTCACACATTTGATTAATTTATTTGGAATAACTAATACTAATTAAACCAACACAGCATCCACATAATCATAAAGAGCCTAGTATGTTTCACAGTACAAGCAGAAAATACGATCATTGAATTTTTTTTTTGCGAGACAATTGAAACACTCAATCAATTCTGTGCAAAGTAGTAAATAAATGAATTAATGATAGAGATGGCATCGTCTTTTCCACACATGCAGACTGCCTATTATTGCAGACACAGAGCAGTATTTATCAATTTGTTTAGTCTTTTTTACTGAGTCCGGCAATTTGTAATCCTCTCACACACAGTTTGTGAACGTTACCTAGACTATCGTAAATTAAAACAACTGGCTTTATGTTGTAGCCACACAATTTCAGAGCATTTACTAATGGTTGATATTTTTGCATTTTTTCTGAATAGCACAAGTCCATGTATGCGTCAAAAAAGCAGCCTACTTCCATAATCAGAATGTTTTTCAATACTTCATCCACAGCTACAATATCAGGAGTGTTTGGGAAATCTCTAATGACAGTACTCAAAAATTGTGCATTACTGTTCAATGATGGAAGCCAGTTCATTCGTACTGTCTTGTTAATGTATAGTGCACTGCACACACACACATACACTACAGTCAATTTAGTTTATTCAATTCACCTATAGTGCATGTGTTTGGACTGTGGGGGAAACCGGAACACCAGGAAGAAAATCACACCACACGGGGAGAACATGAAAACTCCACGCAGAAATGCCAAGTGACCCAGCCTGGACTCCAACCAGCGACCTTGCAGCCACCGTGCCGCCCTATATTATATTAAATTATATTATCATTTATTCATTTTCTTTTTAGCTTAGTGATATATAAAGTTATAGATTTATATAACTTTATTTACATTTATATATATATTTAGTATAATATATAATAAATATATACAACATATATATATATATATGTATATATATGTATATATATGTTGTATATATTTATTATATATTTATTTTATATATATAAACAAACACCAAAACAATACACTACCTGACAAAAGACTTGTCTTCGATAGCAGTTGTAAGAGCAACAGATAATAACTTGACTTCTAGTTGATCATTTGAATAAGTGGCAGAAGGTCGATTTTTTTTCCCATGAATCTTTTGTTGAACTGCATCCTAATCATCACAAATACTGCAGAAGACCTATTGGAACCCGCATGGACCCAAGATTCACACAGAAAGTTTGGTGAAGGAAAAATCATGGTTTTGGTTACATTCAGTATGGGGGCTTGCGAGAGATCTGCAGAGTGGATGGCAACATCAACAGCCTGAGGTATCAAGACATTTGTGCTGCCCATTACATTACAAACCACAGGAGAGGGCAAATTCTTCAGCAGGATAGCGCTCCTTCTCATACTTTAGCCTCCACATCAAGTTCCTGAAAGCAAAGGTCAAGGTGCTCCAGGATTGGCCAGCCCAGTCACCAGACATGAACATTATTGAGCATGTCTAGGGTAAAATGGAGGAGACATTGAAGATGAATCTAAGGAATCTTGATGAACTCTGGGAGTCCTGCAAGAATGCTTTCTTTGCCATTCCAGATGTCTTTATTATTAAGTGATTTGAGTCATTAGAGATGTATGGATGCAGTCCTCCAAGCTCATGGGAGCCAGACACAATATTCATTCTTTTTCCATTGCACCATGACTTTATATTCTATACTGGACATTATTTCTGTTAAGTGACAAGACTTTTGTCTAAGCAAAGTCAGACCTTACTGTCCTAATTAAATCATTAAAAATCAAGGCATGATTATATCTTATTTTAGTAAAATAAGCGTAATCTAGAGGCCTTTGCCTTTCATATGAGCCACTTCTGATACCAAATGATCTACTAGAAGTCAAGTTATTATTTGCTGTTCCTAAAACTTGGATAGGCGACAAGACTTTTGTCAGGTAGTGTATATAACAGCTGCTTTGCTGCATATCAAGTATATATACATATTGTTATATGTGCAACACGTTTGATTAAAGATTATCATTTAGTCATAATAATTATATTAATTTTAGTCATAATCTAGGCAGTGTTATAAATGTCAACAGTAGTGCATGTGACACACTCACTATAAATACAAACATTAATGAATACAGTAAATATGACCCATTTCTACAATTTCCTCACATGTATTGCTATAAATGTTCATCTGCATTTCAAACTGAGGCATGAATTGACATTATTTTCTGTAGTAAAAGCTTCAAGTGTTTTGTGCGTGTATTGATGTGAGTTATGTGTTGTTACTACAGAGGCAGGAGACTGTGGCTTTACTCTCCGCCATACTGTACGAGTGTGTGACGCAAGAAAACCCAGAAATGCTGCCAACGTACATCTCCATTGAGCAGGTCAGATACAGTAAAGCACACTATTACAAATACATAATATAGAACATAAATACATAATACAACATAAATATTGGGTGATCTAGTGCATGAGTAAAAATTAATTCAGTGGTTTTAATAGGGGAAGCTGTAGGGGTCTGTGTGTGTGTATTTATATAAAAAAAATACCCAAAAAAGGGCATTGTAAGTAACAATATTTCCAATATTTTGTTTGATCATTTATTCGTTTATACATTTTGATATTTTGATAATTACAGATCATAATAAATATGTTTTTATTTTAGTATAAATATATTTGTGACCCTTAAGTCTTATTTTGCCAGGCATATTTTGATGCTATCCATTCATCAAAATGATTTTTTTAATGACAAATCTTTAGAATATTAACTAAATATAATTTTACAAGACGATATTTTGTAAAAGTTCTACTATAAATGTATCAAAAGAAAAAAAATCTTATTAATGTGCATCAAGCACTTCATACAGACAAATTTAAAGGTGATTTTTCTAAATATTTAGAATTTTAACCCACAGATTGCAGATTTTTAAATAGCTTTGTTTTGTGTCTGATATTGTGCATATAAAACTATATATTGATGGAAAGTTTCAATCTTTCAGGTATATAAAACCCTTATGATTTGCTTCAGGGTCACGTTTGTTTTGTTAAATGACAATTGAACATTACTGCACCCATATTTTGACATGGGAACTAAAAATGCTCAGTTTAAGTTCACCTTAATGCAGTTAAATTTAGTTTAATGAACTGTTTATTCCATTAAGTGCAATGAAATTTCTCCAGTACTTAAGTAAAATGTACTTTTTCTGTGACCGTTTGTTTATACAGTGAAATGTAAAAAAAAATATAAATTACAAAATGTTTTAAACTATTTTTCAAATAGTGCTGTTTAACATTTTCCCACAGCATTTCTTATTTTATTTTTCTTCAGGAAAAAGTCTCCAGATGTGTTTATTTATTTTTAGTTTGGCTGGAAAAAGTAAGTTCAAGTAAGTAAATAAGTAAAAGTAAGTAAGTGAAAGTATAAATAATTAAAACTAAATATAAGTAAATATGAATAAAAAAAATAAATATAAATAAATACAAATTAATTAATAAATAAATAAAAAATAAATATATAAATAAATAAATATAAATAAAAATTATAAATGAATAAATAAAAATAAATATATAAAATGAATATAAATAAATATAAATTTATAAATATAAATGAACAAATATATAAAAATAAATACATAAAATAAATATAAATAAATGAATGCAAATATATAAATATATAAAAATTATTATATAAAATGAATATAAATAAAAATAAATAAATATAAATATATAAAAATAAATAAATAGAATAAATATAAATAAATAAATAGAGATATTATTTTTCCTTTTAAACATTTTTGATTATTTACAGAACAAACCTTGGTTGTGCAGTGACCTAATTAACCTACTTAAGTCTTTAAATTACAATAAGTTTAATTCTAATATCTTGCAGAATTAGCCAAATATTTTATTATGCTATTTTATGTTATGTGGTATGTTACATTATTAAATATGTTTACTATCATTATGGCATTGACAAAAAATATCATTTTTATATAATAGTCATTAAAACTACTGTGTTTAAAAATATTTGTACAATTTCTCAGGAGGGTTAATAATATCGTCAGCATGATCTTGGATGAACCTCAGGCAGCAGCAGCAATTTAATGCATGATCAGTAAGTTGTGTGTGTGTTTGGTCAGGCGGTGCGGACTCTGGAGCGGGCCGATCTGAGCGAGACATTCAGCCTGTGGCAGCTGAAGCTGGTGCTGGAGTTGTGTGAGAGTCGATTGGCTCGAGCTCTGCTGCTCAGCTCAGAGTTTCTGCCTATCATGAAAAGCTCAGCAGATCGAGCCCTGGATCACTGGCTCTGTGGTAAGAAACACAAACACACAGACAAATTGTTTGCTATCCTTATATAGACTTACCATAGACATAGTGAGTTTATATGGTACCACAACTTTACCCCTAAACCCAACCCTCACAGAAAAGCAGATTGTTTCCTGTGAGGGGTGGGTTTAGGGGAAGAGATGGGGTTGGGTATAGAATATACAGTCTGTACGGTATTTTTGTTCTGAATCATCAGTTGTTCATTTCTTTTTTCGGTTTACAACATGACTGAGCCTTTAATTGTCATTTATAATAGATTTACAAAGCATCAGTAGTCATTTAAATCATAGTCAAGTCATAAAATAATTTACTTACTCATTATGAATGATCTTAAAAAACCCAACTACTCTCAAATAACTGGTTTGCATATAATGCAATACTTAATTTAGTAATAAAATATTTATCATTAGCAAAGTATGAAAATCAAAATAATTAAGCACATTATACAAGTGCTTAAAATCAAGATTATAGCATTTGTAGCTCTATTTATAAACTGTTTACCAGTGTCTATTAATGTAGAGCTACTGCTTAAACTATTTGCAAAAGCTTATTAAATGAGTGTAGTTATTATAAAATGTTGCATCTGCATTTTTACCTTTTAAAAATACTTAATTCTGAGTATTTTTCCTTATGAGGAGCAAAATTGACTAGTATTGCTATACTTGTGCAGACGTTTGGTCCCCACGATGTAAGCAATACTAGAACACTCACACTTGTGTGTGGTTTATGAGGACTCTCTATTAGAGATGCTCCAATCAGGATTTTTGAAGCCGATACAGAGTACCAATTCTAATGCTTCAAGTTTTATAATGCATTAAGCACATTTTCCCTCTAAGTATGATACTGATCTCTGCTTATCTAAGAGAATAAATTAAAGATGTTGCATATAATCCCTTAAACATGTCTCTTATAAACATTTAGTGTGGACATGTAATGCTCAGGAGGAGCTTTACAGAAAATAAAAGATAGCACAGACAAAAAAAAATTTTTTTAGAAACATAACTAACAATGCAATTTGGAAACATTGCAAAAGATGAAAGAAGAATTCAACATGTCTCAATCAAGAAAAAGTTTGGAGCGCATATTTGATGCATAAGAAGTTACCAATATGCATACCAATAAATCCATTACTACTTTATTTCCTTTAATGGAAATAGGGCTATAAACTACTGTTTATTGCAATAAGTAAATTACAAAAAGTTATATTATTATAATATAAGTTTAAAAATAATAATAAAACAAAATTCCATTAATATTTCCAGCCAGATTTTAGTGAACTTGTAATATTGTCAAAAACAGAACTTTTAGTTCTTATGCATGTAAAAAGGCTTAAATACAGTGCATCCGGAAAGTATTATAGCGCTTCACTTTTTCCACATTTTTTTATGTCACAGCCTACTTATTCAGGGTTCATACGGTCATGAAAAACCTGGAAAAGTCATGGAATTTTGACATGGCATTTTCCAGGGCTGGAAAAGTTTTGGAAAAACAGAAAAAACCCACAAAATTTTGGAAAAATTATGGAAAACAGATGTCTGTATTCTTCAATATAGATTTTAGTTGTCTTGACTTCTATTCTGTCCTTGGCCAATCACATACTCTCAGATTATTAGTGCGGTGTAAGCATTATCTAAATCAATTTTACATAGATATAAATATAAATTGAAACTAAATAGATTGCTGCGTGTTTTACTATATGCTGTAATAAATTTGAGCATGCATTGTTTTTTTTTTACCACGCATATGTAGGCATTGCATGAAACATCATGAAAATTTGGAAAAATGATGGAAAAGTCATGGAATTTTAGTAGTAAAAATGGATTAAATTCATAAGTTTCCTCAAAATTCTTTGAAATTGTTGCAAATTTATTAAAAATAAAAAAGCTGAAAAATCACCTGTACATCAGTATTCACAGCCTTTGGCGTGAAGCTCTAAATTGAGCTCCGGTACGTTCTGTTTCCACTGATCATTCTTGAGATGTTTCAGCAGCTTAATTGGAGTTCACCTGTGGTCAATTCAGTTGATTGGACATGATTTGAAAAGGCATACACCTGTCTATATAAGGTCCCAGGGTTGACAGTGCATGTCAAAGCACAAACCAAGCATGAAGACAAAGGAATTGCCTGTAGACATCCATGACAAGATTGTCTCGAGGCACAAGGCTGGGGAAGGTTACAGAAAAGTTTCTGCTGCTCTGTTCCAATGAGCACAGTGGCCTCCATCATTCGTAAGTGGAATATGTTTGAAACCACCAGGACTTTTGTTTTTAGAGCTGGCCGGCCATCTAAGCTGAGTGATCGGGGGAAAGGGCCTTAGTCAGGGAGGTGATCAATAACCCAATGGTCACTCTGTCTGAGCTCCAGTGTTTTTCTGTGGAAAGAGGAGAACCTTACAGAAGGACAACCATCTGTGCAACAGTCTACCAATCAGGTCTGTATGGTAGAGTGGCCAGACGGAAGCCACTTCCTGCCTGGAATTTGCCAAAAGGCATCTGAAGGACTCTCAGACCATAAGAAAGAAAATTCTCTGGTCTGATGAGACTAAAATTGAACTCTTTGGAGTGAATGCCAGGCGTTACGTTTGGAGAAAACCAGGCACCACTCATCACCAGTCTAATACCATCCCTACAGTTAAGCATGGTGGTGGCAGCATCATGCTGTGGGGACGTTTTTCAGCAGCAGGAACTGGAAGACTAGTCAGGATAGAGGGAAAGATGAATGCAGCAATGTACAGAGAGATCCTGAATGAAAACCTGCTTCAGAGTACTCTTGACCTCAGACTGGGGCGACGGTTCATCTTCCAGCAGGACAGTGACCCAAAACACACCGCCAAAATATCATTGGAGTGGCTTCACAACAACTCGGTGAATGTCCTTGAGTGGCCCAGCCAGAGCCCAGACCTAAATCCTATTGAACATCTCTGGAGAGATCTGAAAATGGCTGTACACCGTCGCTTCCCATCCAACCTGATAGAGCTTGAGAGGTACTGCAAAGAGGAATGGGCAAAACTTCCCAAGGAGAGGTGCGCCAAGCTTGTGGCATCATATTCAAAAAGACTTGAGGCTGTAATTGCTGCCAAAGGTGCATCAACAAAGTATTGAGCAAAGGCTGTGAATACTGATGTACAGGTGATTTTTCAGGTCTTTTATTTTTAATAAATTTGCAACAATTTCAAAAACTCTTTTTTCACATTGTCATTATGGGGTATTGTGTGTAGAATGTTGAGGAAATAAATGAATTTAATCCATTTTGGAATAAGGCTGTAACATAAACAAATGTTGAAAAAGTGAAGCGCTATGAATACTTTCTGCATGCACTGTAGATGCAAGGCCATTCAAATATTTTGCTCATCTCCAACTGATGATAGCAGCACAATGACCACAGCTCCAAGTTTCACAGCAGCTCGATGTGAGAGGGGGATTTACACTCGCGATATCTTTACTGCTCTATTCCTTTACCCTAACAAATGTAATGCTTAGAACATCACTGTTCCTCTCGCGATCTGTTCTCTTGCTCATTCACTCTCATCGCCATGATTTACGGAGTATTTCTACTAATTTTGCGGCTGTCACGGAAATGCTATGAATATGCGGGACACTTGCGGAGCTTCTGGGGGAGGTCATACAGTTGGATGAGACACTAGATAGCAGCGAACGCTCTACGCTCAACACAACAGCTCAAAACATTTAATATATATATCGGTTGCAACAAAGAGACCATCACTCACATGAGTCGCACCAATAGACTGTAAACAGAGGTCGCACCACATCTGTATGTATTTTAGCTGCTGTGTTGTGTTTTAGCTGCCTTTACACATCATTTGTAGTGCTGCTGATGTGCGCACGTGCGTCTTCCTCTGCTTGTAAACTCATAAACAAACACTTGCAATCGGTTCATGCGATCGGCCAGATTGTTGAGTACTGATCGAGTCATAAATTGTGATTATCGGCCGATACCGATCTTCAGCTGATCGATCGGAGCATCCTTACTCTCCATAGGTGTAATGTATTTTATACTCTAAAAACTGCTTATGGCCTTATCCCACCCCTACCCTTAAACGAACCCTCACATAAAACCGGTAGCAAAAATTTGACTGTCAAAAGACCTGTTTATTTATGATTTGTAAGTGTTTTGAATTATGAAGACATAAGGCATGTCCACCAACCAGCGTAATAGAGTACAACTAGGCCGTACCAATGTAATTATACAGTTTGTGTCCTTAGAAACCACATAAACAAGTACAAACACACACACACACACACATCAGATATGCTTACTCAGATTTCTATTTCAGATATACATCAGCATGAGCTTCTCCTGTCAGCATTTAGATGAGTGTGTTTTTAGTGTTTGGGTCAACACCTTCAGTAAAGGGTGAAAGGCTGCAGTCGAGTCTGTTTACTGCAGAGCTGCTCATTAAAACTGAGTAGAGATGGTAGAATGTATAGATCGTACATGCCATTAAGCTTTAATCCCACCATATGTGTTGTTTACACACAGACAATAGTAATGTGCTGAAGGAGTACCTGAGACGACAGACGATGAACAGCGACACTGATGTCAACATGCTGGCCTGCTTCCTGGTCTATCATTCAATCCCCAGCCTCAAAAACATGCTGGCGTCCGACCTGGAAGGTGCGATCACACTCCAACACATGCTATAACCACTGGTCTATAGGTGCTTATATACAGTAGGTGCAATATGGTGATCTTTGTTGAGGAACAGTTCTCACTAAATAGTTCCTAATGCAAACTGAAGTGACTTGATTAGTTCAGCGAAACCCAAATGACATATTTCCATCCACCTTTATTTTTGAAGTGCATTTAAGGTTATTGCAATAAAATAAAAACACTAGATGGAAAATCCAATATGCACATAATTTCTAAGTTGGCAATTGAGTCTTATCTATTTTATTTACTCTAATATTTGTATTTTTTATATAAATATAACCAGTAAGAACAAAACTGGGAAAAAAGATATATACATACATGTATATATATACTGTATATACACTCATCTGCCACTTTATTAGGTACATCTTACTAGTACCGGGTTGGACCCCCTTTTGTCTTCAGAACTGCCTTAATCCTTCGTGGCATAGATTCAACAAGGTACTGCAAATATTGGTCAGGGATTTTGGTCCATATTGACATGATAGCGTCAAGCCCTTGCTGCAGATTTGTCAGCTGCACATCCATGATGTGAATCTCCCGTTCCACCACATCCCAAAGGTGCTCTATTGGATTGAGCTCTGGTGACTGTGGAGGCCATTTGAGTACAGTGAACTCATTGTCATGTTCAAGAAACCAGTCTGAGATCATTCGCGCTTTATGACATGGCGCTTTATCCTGCTGGAAGTAGCCATCAGAAGATGGGTACACTGTGGTCATAAAGGGATGGACATGGTCAGCAACAATACTCAGGTAGGCTGTGGCGCTGACACAATGCTCAATTGGTACTAATGGGCCCAAAGTGTGCCAAGAAAATATACCCCACACCATTACACCACCACCACTAGCCTGAACCGTTGATACAAGGCAGGATGGATCCATGCATTCATGTTGTTGACATCAAATTCTGACTCTACAATCCGAATGTGGCAGCAGAAATCGAGACTCATCAGACCAGGCAATGTTTCTCCAATCTTCTATTGTCTAATTTTGGTGAGCCTGTGCGAATTGTAGTCTCAGTTTCCTGTTCTTAGCTGACAGGAGTGGCACCCGGTGTTGTCTTCTGCTGCTGTAGCCCATCTGCCTCAAGGTTGGACGTGTTGTGCGTTCAGAGATGCTCTTCTTCAGACCTCGGTTGGTTATTTGAGTTACTGTTGCCTTTCTATCAGCTCAGACCAGTCTGGCCATTCTCCTCTGACCTCTGGCATCAACAAGGCATTTGCGCCCACAGAGCTGCCGCTCACTGGATATTTTCTCTTTTTCAGATCATTCTCTGTAAACCATAGAGATGGTTGTGCGTTAAAATCCCAGTAGATCATAAGTTTCTGAAATACTCAGACCAGCTCATCTGGCACCAACAACCATGCTACGTTCAAAGGCACTTAAATCCCCTTTCTTCTCCATTCTGATGCTCGGTTTGAACTGCAGCAGATCGTCTTGATCATGTCTACATGCCTCAATGCATTGAGTTGCTACCATGTGATTGGCTGATTAGAAATTTTCGTTAACAATCAGTTGGACAGGTATACCTAATAAAGTGGCCGGTAAGTGTATATACATACACATTCATATATCATATTTTTATTTAATTGATGATGGTAATGTAGTGAGACAAAATTATATGCAATAAATGCACTGTATAACTACACATTATTTAAAGTATATGTTCATAAGCTTACATTTGCATTTTTTTTACCTTTAAGTCTTGTGCACATTGTGATGATTTTTTTAGAAACTTAGCTATTGAAGCTCTAAAGAAAATATAAAGCGATCCTGTGTCTTTAGAAGACATGAAATATAGTGCAAAACTCATATAGCCTACTTTTAAAGGGGAAAATTTAAATGTACTCACTCACCCTCAATGACCCTTCCTTCTGTTGAACACACACACACAAAAAAGATATTCTGAAGAAACCTGTAACCATTGACTCCCATAGTATTTGTTTTCTTTCTGTGGAAGTCAGTGGTTACAGGTTTCTAACGTTCTTCAGAATATCTGTCAGTGAATTTAATTTTGGGGTGAACTATCCCTTTAAGGCACAGTTTTACTTCAAATGAAATCTAATACGCAAGCACATTTACATATTCATTGAAATGACATTCTGTTGTTGTGGGCTTTATATTGTTGCATGACGATTTTGACCTTTTTACCTCTTCTGCTTCTGCAAAAGAAATAAAGTCAGGTGTTTTTTTGGAGCAACTTGTGTAACATCGGATCAGTCATTTCTGATCTGTATGTTGGGAAATATTTCGCAGAAAGCTTTCTTGATCTTTTATCTCTTAAGAGACTTGTTAACACCAAAATTAAAACAAGCACTGTATTAGTAACCACTTCAGCATACGCTAATTATGTTTTACACACTGCAAACCTTTGGCCTTTTCTATTTTAAATACTTTACTAATACTTTAAATAATTTACTATGAAAGTGATTCAACAATATATTTCAATTTTGAGCTTTTAACAGCAGATATATATGCTTTACAAACAGCCGCCCTCTGCTTGCGTCCTATTCCTTACACATGTGAACCTAAAATAAGCATTAATAAAGTTTGGAAAGGTTTAAGTGAATTACAAGTATTCTAATGAGCTGTTTATACTACTCTAATGATGCAAAAAATGCAAATTACATGACTTGCACAAGTGCTTTTCCTCATGAGCACATTTAAGTGTACGGGTAAACACTAGCCTCTACAACCTGCTGTTAAAAAGGAACTTATCGCATCATCTGCTGTTAAAAACTAGCCTAGAGCACCGTCTGCTGTTTAAAAACTAGCCTAGAGCGCCATCTGCTGTTTAAAAACTAGCCTAGAGCACCATCTGCTGTTTAAAAACTAGCCTAGAGCACCATCTGCTGTTAAAAACTAGCCTAGAGCATCATCTGCTGTTTAAAAACTAACCTAGAGCATCATCTGCTGTTAAAACTAACCTAGAGGGCCATCTGCTGTTTAAAAACTAACCTAGAGCATCATCTGCTGTTTAAAAACTAGCCTAGAGCATCATCTACTGTTTAAAAACTAACCTAGAGCATCATCTGCTGTTTAAAAACTAACCTAGAGCATCATCTGCTGTTTAAAAACTAGCCTAGAGCGTCATCTGCTGTTTAAAAACTAACCTAGAGGGCCATCTGCTGTTTAAAAACTAACCTAGAGCATCATCTGCTGTTTAAAAACTAACCTAGAGCGCCATCTGCTGTTTAAAAACTAGCCTAGAGCGTCATCTGCTGTTTAAAAAATTAGCCTAGAGCGCCATCTGCTGTTTAAAAACTAACCTAGAGCATCATCTGCTGTTTAACAACTAGCCTAGTGCCGTCTGCTGTTAAAACTAACCTAGTGTGCCATCTGTTGGCACTCTAGGCTAGATTGCCATCTGCTGTAAAAATCTAGCCTAGAGCACTGTCTGCTGTTAAACACTAGCCTAAAGGGCCATTGGAAGTTAAAAAAACTAGCCTAGATGGTTTAAAAACTAGCATAGAGCATCATCTGCTGTTAAAAACTAGCTTAAACCACTTACAAACTATTGTAGAATGACATATGCTGGTAAAAACTTGCCTAGAGCAACATCTTCTGGTAAAACTAGCCTAGAGCGACATCTGCTGTTTAAACTAGCCTAGAGAGCTGTCTGCTATTAAAAACAAGCCTAGAGCGACATCTGCTGTTTAAACTAGCCTAAAGCGTCGTCTGCTGTTTAAACTAGCCTAGCGCGTCATCTGCTATTAAAACTAGCCTAGAGCGACATCTGCTATTAAAACCAGCCTAGAGCGACGTCTGCTGTTTAAACTAGCCTAGAGCGACGTCTGCCATTAAAACTAGCCTAGAGCGACGTCTGCCATTAAAACTAGCCTAGAGCGACGTCTGCCATTAAAACTAGCCTAGAGCGACGTCTGCCATTAAAACTAGCCTAGAGCGACGTCTGCCATTAAAACTAGCCTAGAGCGACGTCTGCCATTAAAACTAGCCTAGAGCGACGTCTGCCATTAAAACTAGCCTAGAGCGACGTCTGCCATTAAAACTAGCATAGAGCGACGTCTGCCATTAAAACTAGCCTAGAGCGACGTCTGCTATTAAAACTAGCCTAGAGCGACGTCTGCTGTTTAAACTAGCCTAGAGCAACGTCTGCCATTAAAACTAGCCTAGAGCGTCGTCTGCTGTTAAAACTAGCTTAGAGGACTTAAACTGGCCTAGAGCAATGTCTGCTATTAAAACTCGCCTAGACCAGCGTTTGATATTAAAACTAGCCTAGAGCACCGTCTGCTATTGAAACCAGCCTAGAACACCGTCTGCTATTAAAACTAGCCTAGAGCAACATCTGCTATTGAAACTAGCCTAGAGCAGCGTCTGCTATTAAAACTAGCCTAGAGCACCGTCTGCTATTAAACTGGCCTAGAGCGACGTCTGCTATTAAAACTAGTCTAGAGCACCGTCTGCTATTAAACTAGCCTAGAGCAGCGTCTGCTATTGAAACTAGCCTAGAGCACCGTCTGCTGTTTAAACTTGCCTAGAGTGACGTCTGCTGTTTAAATTAGCGTAGACCGACGTCTGCTATTAACACTAGCCTAGAGTGTTGTCTGCTGTTTAAACTTGCCTAGACCAATGTGTGCTATTAATACTAGCCTAGAGCGACATCTGCTGTTTTAACTAGCCTAGAGCAACATCTGCTATTAAAACTAGCCTAGAGCGACGTCTGCTGTTTAAACTAGCCTAGAGCGATGTCTGCCATTAAAACTAGCCTAGAGCGACGTCTGCCATTAAAACTAGCCTAGAGCGACGTCTGCCATTAAAACTAGCCTAGAGCGACGTCTGCCATTAAAACTAGCCTAGAGCGACGTCTGCTGTTTAAACTAGCCTAGAGCAATGTCTGCCATTAAAACTAGCCTAGAGCGTCGTCTGCTGTTAAAACTAGCTTAGAGGACTTAAACTGGCCTAGAGCAATGTCTGCTATTAAAACTCGCCTAGACCAGCGTTTGATATTAAAACTAGCCTAGAGCACCGTCTGCTATTGAAACCAGCCTAGAACACCGTCTGCTATTAAAACTAGCCTAGAGCAACATCTGCTATTGAAACTAGCCTAGAGCAGCGTCTGCTATTAAAACTAGCCTAGAGCACCGTCTGCTATTAAACTGGCCTAGAGCGACGTCTGCTATTAAAACTAGCCTAGAGCACCGTCTGCTATTAAACTAGCCTAGAGCAGCGTCTGCTATTGAAACTAGCCTAGAGCACCGTCTGCTGTTTAAACTTGCCTAGAGTGACGTCTGCTGTTTAAATTAGCGTAGACCGACGTCTGTTATTAACACTAGCCTAGAGTGTTGTCTGCTGTTTAAACTTGCCTAGACCAATGTGTGCTATTAATACTAGCCTAGAGCGACATCTGCTTTTTTAACTAGCCTAGAGCGACATCTGCTGTTTAAACTTGCCTAGAGCAGCATCTGCTGTTTAAACTAGCCTAGACCGACGTCTGCTGTTTAAACTAGCCTAGACCGACGTCTGCTATTAACATTAGCCTAGAGCATCGTCTGTTGTTTAAACTAGCCTAGAGAGCTGTCTGCTATTAAAAACAAGCCTAGAGCAACATCTGCTATTAAAAATAGCCTAGAGTGACATCTTCTATTAAAAGTAGCCTAGAGCACCGTCTGCTGTTCAAAACTAGCCTAGAGTGACATCTGTTGATAAAACTAGCCTAGAGCCCCATCTGCTGTTAAAAAAATCGTCTAGATCCATCGATTCAAGATAAAATATTGATGAATTTTAAAAGTCTCAGAATTTAATAGATCAGTTTCTCGAACGCTGGTTATCGTCTTCATTGTTAACATGCATTAACATTATATTTCTGCTCATTGTGTTCAGGATGTTCCAGTTTTCCAGAGCTGCTTCTCAAGAGCAGTCAGTTGGGTGTTCCCATTCGAGCTCTTCTACGATTGAGTCCTTTACTCCTGCAAAATCACGATTCTGGCGTTTAACCGAACTCCTTCCGGCCACTTTTCTTCATCTCCTCGAGCAGGTACTGCAGGGTCATCACTGTCTTCAAAAACCATCAACTTACAGGAACTTGCTACAGCATCTTACATCAACTTTTTATTGCATGAAGATTTTATGACATCGACGAGATCAGATGCTCCGAAAGCTCTGAAGAAACAGGTTTGCTCACCCCTATGTAAATAGCTTGTAACTATTTGTACCTACGATAATTCGGTCAATAAATATGACTTGAGGAAATGATTTTTTGATGAAGTGTGCCTGGCTTGTATGGTTTGGTTTTGTCAGTTTTGAGGGGGAATTTTAGTGGCAACCAAATTCAGGGGATTTTTTTACATGCAATATCTGATAAAATGGGATCAGATTCAAATGCTGAAAGGTTTCATATTGTGTCACTTTGTGTAGCAATTCACTCCGACAAGCACCAGGAAATCAGCCATTCTCATCTTAAAAAGCGGATGGCTTCCAGGCACTTCATTACTGCATTTGTGTGTGTGTTTGTGAGATCTGCACTTTATCATTCGTCAAAGTTTGATCAAATCTTCAGGGGTTTGATTAAATCAGGCTAGTCAGTCACGATGAATAATTTTGTTGTGCAATATATTGTTACAGAAATTATTGCCACTGGTTATGCAACGATTATGCAAAATCATAATAATGCTAATAGGCAAAAACACTTTAAATTGATCAAAAATGTTCATTCTTAAAGGAACACTCCACTTTTTTGCAGGGAAATAGGCTCATTTTACAGCTCATCGGTAGAGCTTTATCCTTTTTAGATCCATTCAGCCGATCTTCAGGTCTGGTGGGAAGTTGTTTTTGGTTTGACCCCACCCCAACCCCAAAAATGTTTTGTTCCTTTAAGGCAAAGTTGTGCAACAATGGTACAAAATCACAGAGAAAATTCTTCACATATTATATATCAAATATTATGAGTCAGTGATCAGAGAGCAATAATAATTTACAAATCTTATTCAAATTGTAACAGAATCATTAAGGAAATAGGGAAGAACACAAAACATATACAGTGCTCAGCATAACTGAGTACACCCCTTTTTGAAAATGAATATTTTTATGCATTTATCTGTGAATATAGGTCATATATTTTGGTTCATTTGAACAAAACAGATTTATTAAACTGATATATTTATTAAAATAATATTTTATTCACCGAACATCTTTAGAATTAGAAGATAATACAGGGAGTGCAGAATTATTAGGCAAATGTGTATTTTGACCACATCATCCTCTTTATGCATGTTGTCTTACTCCAAGCTGTATAGGCTCGAAAGCCTACTACTAATTAAGCATATTAGGTGATGTGCATCTCTGTAATGAGAAGGGGTGTGGTCTACCAAAGTATGTACTGAATGACATTTTATGTATCATTATATCTCTAATAAAATATATAAATAAATATATAAACATCCAAAACGGAAAAGTTAATTTTGATTATATATTTTAATAAAATGCTACTAAAGTGATATTAAAGTTTTTTTTTATCTAATAAAATATATAAACAAATATATAAAAATGGGAATTTTTAAGCATCCACTCAGAGTTGGGTGTAATGCGTTCCACACTTACTGTATTCTAATTACACTTTTGAGGAACGCAGTAATGTAACCAGTTACATTTAATATGTGTGTAATCTGATTACAGTTACTAAAGTCAGTGTACTTGCGTTACTTGCATTACAAATATTTTTCAGAAGAAATAATGCTTTTTAAATCATGTTCCGCTGCAAAGCCAGTTAATAAGCATGCGCTTTTAAATAGCTGGAGAACACGAGCTGAAATAGCTGCTGACGAGAGTCGTTGCTTCAAGTCGAAATACAGACATTATTTTGATTTAACGGAGCGTAAAAACACAAATATTGCTGTGAAATGCAATCGGGCGTGACGGTGGCGCAGTGGGTAGCACACCTGCCTCACAGCAAAAAGGTTGCTGGTTCAAGCCTCGGTCAGTTGGCGTTTCTGTGTGGAGTTTGCATGTTCTTCCTGTGTTTTGTTGGAAATAGGCTCATTTTACAGCTCTTCAAGACTTAAACTGTTTTGTCTTGAGTTTTACCATTTTTGGATCCATTTAGCTGATCTTTGGGTCTTACGGGAGCACTTTTAGCTTAGCATAGATCATTGAATCGGATTAGACTATTAGCATCTGGCTCAAAGTTTTGATAATTCTCCTATTTAAAGCTTGACTCTTCTGTAGTTTCATCGTGTAATAGGACTGACAGAAAAAAATAAAAAGTTGCTCATTTCTAGGATGATATGTCTACGAACTATACTCCGATTCTGCCGTAATAATCAAGGAACTTTGCTGCAGTATCATGACTGTAACTGGCACAATAATATTGTGTCTGCTTTTTTCTTTTTACTATTAATTGTAGCACTAAATCAAAAGGGGAAAATGTTATTTAATTAGATTAGGGTTTTTTTTTATCATTGATTATATTTAAAAATAAAATACTTTGTGCTGTGGTGTTCGATGTAAAATTTAAATTTGTACTACAGTATAAAGTCAAGATTTAAAAAGACCACAAAAAAGTGCCATCAATGAAGCCTTTATTGCAGTTTCTCAAGTCTTCTACAGTCACATTATTCTTTCAGTTGCAATATTTTACTTAAAATGTTCCTCCGGGTGCTCCGCTTTCCTTTACAAGTATATGCGCTATCGGTGAATTGGGTAAGCTAAATTGTCTGTAGCTTATTTGTGTGAATGAGAGTGTATGGGTGTTTCCCAGTGATGGGTCTCAGCTGGAAGGGCATCCGCTGCGTAAAACATATGCTGCATAAGTTGGTGGTTTATTTCGCTGTGGCGATTCCTGATTAATAAAGAGACTGAGCTGAAAAGAAAATGAATGAATGAATGAAATGCAGTCTATTGCTGCGTCCCAATTCGCATACTTATACTACGACCTAAAAGTATGTACTTTTTTGTGGAGGAAAAATATATACTTTTGAGTGTGTAATAGAAGAGTATGCAAGCTTTGGGACATACTACTTCCTCGTTACACAGATTGTTGTGTTGCTTAGTTAAGAGCCCTGTCAATCATCTACATTTCTGTCGTATTTAATTTCCTACCTTATTGGAGAAGCAGCAGCAGGATAATCTCCCATTCACGAGTCTTTCATGCAGAGAAATCTCCTCAGGTCTTTGGATAATTCTGCATTCAGACGGTAATGTCCAAACACGTCTTTATATAAGTTCAGTATTGTTGTTGCAGATGAAATATAACACACACAGCGGTATTTAAATATTCTCCAGTGGGCTAGATATTAATTAACAGTCATACAAACATCTTTACCGAAGCCTCTCTGCTTGACGGTTGGTCTCGCGCGTCCATCATGTTTGTAATTTGTTTACACTTTTCACCTGCGTTTTGTAGTTCTAATCAAATTCACGTCCAACGCACAATGCACAGTGGGCAATATCAGCGGTTAGAGTATGGACGCTTCTACACTTAAAATTTTGACCGGAAATAGTAAACCATCCGGGAGTTTTTGGCATACTCTTTTCAACATACTACGATTTGGGACATACTAATTCTATTTTCACATACTATTTAGGACGGATAGTATGCGGTTTGGGACGCAGCACTTGTCCAGTCTCTAAAGAACTTTCCACTGCTTTTAACTCGACCAGCAACTAGTTCAAGCACTTGAACAGAAAGCCTTCTATGACAATACATCACCAAGGAGGACACCGGCGCCCAAAAACACGGCGGCCCAGCTCAGCCTAAACAGGCTTAATTGGATTTTTGTGCAGTTTTGGTAGTGAAGGTATCTTTTGAATGTGAAGAGAAGCGTAGCTGCTTATGGGGCCGTTCACATATCACGTCTTTTGCATGCGCAAATTCGTTAATTCCAATGATCAACCCATTGTAATGTTTTTCAGAGAATATTAAATCAAAAAGAGCTGTAGTTTATTTTGTATTTTTATAGGTATATTTTATTTATTTTAAAAGTAACTTCAAAGTAAAGTAATTAGTAATCTGATTACTTTTTAAGTAATTAGTAGGCCCAGATGGAATCTGCGGACATTTTTTGCAATTTCTGCTGAGAATTTTGGGAAAAATCTGCGGATTTTTGCAGAATTATTTTGAGAGTCTCATAACTAAAACCTTAATATGTGAAATATGTGTAATTTAAAAACTGAATAAATTCTGATTTACACACATTTACTCAAGTAAATAAACTATGATGGGCTAAAAATCTGAGGAAATCTGTGGAATTCTGCGCGCGCAGATTCCGTGTGGGCCTAGTAATTAGTAATGTAATCAGATTACAATTTTCCAGTAGTAATCAGTAATTTGTAATCTATTACTTTTTAAAAGTAACTTACCCAACTCTGGTTTTGCATTTTGAATAAAATACATTTTTGTTGTGCTCTCTAAACTACTGATGACATTTCTTTCAGATTAAAATGAAATGTTATTTAGAGTGGGCAGCGCAGTGGGTAGCACTGTCACCTCAGCAAGAAGGTTGCTGGTTCGAGCCTCGGCTGGGGGTCAGTTGGCATTTCTATGTGTAGTTTGCATGTTCTCCTCATGTTGGAATGGGTTTCCTCTGGGTGCTCCGGTTTCCCCCTACAAGTCCAAAGACTTGTGCTATAGGTGAATTGAAAAAACTAAATTGGCCGTAGTGTATGTGTATGAATAAGAGTGCATGGGTGTTTCCCAGTGATGGGTTGCAGCTGGAAGGGCATCCGCTGCGTAAAACATACAGTATGCTGGATAAGTTGGCAGTTCATTCCGCTGTGGCAACCCCTGATTAAATAAAGAGACTAAGCCGAAAAGAAAATGAATGAATGTTTTTGATAACACAATGCATTCGTTCATTCATTCATTCATTCATTCATTCATTTTCTGCAGCTTTTCCGGGGCCGGGTCGCGGGGGCAGCAGTATTAGGAGAGAACCCCAGGCTTCCCTCTCCCCAGACACTTCCTCCAGCTCCTCCGGGGGGATACCGAGGCGTCCCCAGGCCAGCCGAGAGACATAGTCCCTCCAGCGTGTCCTGGGTCTTTCGCGAGGCCTCCTCCCGGTGGGAGATGCCTGGAACACCTCCCTAGGTAGACGTCCAGGAGGCATCCGAAACAGATGCCCGAGCCACCTCAGCTGTCTTCTCTCGACATAATGCAAAATGTTTCATTTCTAAGGCGTTTATAGAAGAAATAATATTTGAGGAATAACTGATTTTCAATAACAATTGTTATTCTGACCAACAAAAATATTACTTTAAAATTTGTTAAAAATGTTCCTAGACCTAAGTAGATTAAAATCTTAGCGTTTTACTCGAATCTGTATCCAATAAATGCACTTAATCCAGATATTTATATAGGGATCCTGGAGTTTTCAGGCTGACCTCTTATGAATAGGCCCGTAAACACACCAGCAGAACACCTGGGCATCATGCTGGCAGGTTTTGCATGGGCATCCACCTTTGTATTTCCATCAGGAAATGTAAAAATCTAGTTTGCATATGTCTGCTAGTCTTCCACACTGCTCTCCAGTATTTACAGTGGCTCAGCAAAACAAGCATTGCATGAGCATTCCTGTATAAATGAAAACCACCCCACACTTACCCAGCACACACCCGCTCACATTCCACTGTATTTGAATAGCCACGTCGCTCGCTAAAATAGATGTGCTTTGAATACTGCTTTCAGTTACTGTGCTGCTATTTTACTCCACTAAACCACACTGAAGTGAAAGTTTAAAAATGTGAAGTGATACAAGCTTCGTTTGTGCGCCATGTGTTCAAATGGTTATATGAATGATTCTGTGTTCTCCTAATAGGTTTCTTCACCTAAAAATGAAGCTGTTGTAGCCAGTTTTAGCTTTTTTGCCCAAAATAAATGAGAAAAACATGAGTAAAACTTCTTTTTTAGTACATTATACAGTTAAGATCTAAAAAAGACCACAAATAAGTGCCATCAAAGAAGCCTTTCATGCAGTTTCTCAACTCTACAGTCACATTATTTTTTGAGTTTCATTATTTACTAAAAACGTTCCACTTAAAACTTCTAAATATTTGGATTTGTTTTTAAAGGAACTCCATTTCTTTGGAAATAGGCTCATTTTACAGCTCCTCAAGAGTTAAACTGTTGAGTTTTACCATTTTTGGATCCATTCAGCCGATATTCGGGTCTGGCAGGAGCACTTTTAGCTTAGCTTAGCATAGATCATTGAATCGGATTAGACCATTAGCATCTCACTCAAAAATGACCAAAGAGTTTTGATGGTTTTCCTAATTAAAGCTGGACTCTTCTGTAGTTTTCATGTATTAGGACTGACAGAAAAAATTATAAGTTACTTTATTTTTTTTTCATACTCTGATTCTATCGTAATGATCAAGGGATGTTGCTGCCATACCTTGACTGCGGCTGACGCAATGAAATTGTGTCTGCTTCTTTCTCTTAACTATTAGTTATAGTTATAAATGAAAAGGGGAAAAGCATAATTTAATTAGATGTAGGTTTTTTTAAAAGTAAAATACTTTGGGCTGTGTTGTTAGTTGTAGACTTTAAATTTGTACTATACAGTATACAGTCAAGATCTAAACAGACCACAAAAAAGTGCCATCAGGGAAGCCTTTCATGCAGTTTCTCAAGTCTTCTACAGTCACATTATTCTTTGAGTTTAAGACTTGCATTATTTCACTAATAATGTTCCACTTAAAACCTCTACATAGATGGTTTCATTCTTTAAAAAAAAATTATCTTTTAGAAAAATAAATGCCCATTTTACAGCTCCTCAAGAGTTAAACTGTAGAGTTTTATCCTTTTTGTATCCATTTAGCTGATCTCCTTGTCTGGCAAGATCACTTTTAGCTTAGCTTAGCATAGATCGTTGAATCAGATTAGACCATTAGCGTCTTGCTCAAAAATGACCGAAGAGTTTTGTTAATTTTCCTATTTAAAGCTGGACTCTTCTGCAGTTTCATCGTGTAATAGGACTGACAGAAAGTGAAAGGTTGCTCATTTCTAGGCCGATATGTCTAGGAACTATACTTTGATTCTGGCGTAATAATCAAGGGATTTTGCTGCCGTACAATGACTGCAGCTGACGTAATGAGATTGTGTCTGCTGGTTTCTCTTTACTATTAGTTGTAGCACTAAATAAAAAAGTGGGAAAACATCATTTCATTAGATGTGGGGTTTTTTTTTTTTATATATCTGTGATTATATTTAACGTAAAATACTTTGGGCTGTGCTGTTATTGTAGACTTAAACGTTGTACTACATTATACAGTCAAGATCTAAACAGACCACAAAAGTGCCATCAAAGAAGCCTTTCATGCAGTTTCTCAAGTCTTCTACAGTCACATTACTCTTTATAAAACTTAATTCAATGGGTTTACAGACTTTTTTAAAAAGTGAAATCAACTTGTTGCTTTGGAAGTAACTAATCTCTCAGTTGAAAGTGTGGTTGACGTTGCTTTGTTGGACCACTCAGAAACACCCAAATCCATGTGGCGCAGAAAAAAACACTGCAGTTCTCAGATTGCAGCACTTGTACGTCTAGTATATTCAGAGTTTCGTAAATGCTCTTTTCTTCTCTATAGTGCTTCCTGTGTGGTTGGGAGTATCGTAAAGGGTGACTGGGCATCGTTATGCCAGTGCCTCATTCAGGAAACCCATGCTGTGTGATTCTACCATTGCACTTTGATCAGATAAACTCTTGTGTGTGCGTGTGTGTGTGTGTGGGGCGAGTGTTTGAACACTTCATTCCTGCAGCATTCCCTCTGGATTGAGTTAAATGTTCACGGTTACACTTAAACGCAGCTTTTGGGAAGCCACGTGTGAAGTCTGGACGGGACTGGATGAAGGAAATCTGCCCTGGAATAACCGGCGCTCACGGGTCTGGACATTCCTGAAGGATGACGACTGCGATTTACTAAACCTCAATCACTGAACAATCTGGACACGGCAAACGGTTTACAGCTTTATTTGTGGAGATTGTGTTTATTTGAAAAGGTTTTTCCATGTCGTCTCTTCATTTCAGGAAGGAAGGCAAACTTTAATTCCAGTCGTGGGATGTTTGGAATTTGAACAATGATGTTGTGCAAGCTCATGGCAGAAGGGCTGGGATGTTTGTGACATTTTTTCATGCTTCGAAAACAGCTTCACGGTCCAAATATGTGACAGTGCATGCGGCTTTCAGGCATATTGAAGAGAGCGCTCAGTGATCGGATATCCCCCTCAACTATATTTGGCATGATTAGTCATGTCAGAAATAAAAAAGGAGCTTCACAGACTTCCCTTCGCTCTGACGTCACATTACATTCACAGTTACCTTATAGGAAAGTCCTCTTTTATATATTTAGTGCATATGCATGGCTTTACATTACAGATGATGGAGTCTTTTTTAGTTGCTTATCTCGATCTTGGATTTGACGAGCATTTTTAAGCATGCAGGAACAGGTTTTCATCGCTCTTTGAATTCCCACACACACCCACATTCTTTTTCCCACGCTTTTCACTGCTGCCAAAACTCGGGTTGGGGTTAGTTGACTAACAGGGAATTTTCAACTTTTCATTTAAAGGTGCTGCATGTAAGTTCTTCTAAAGCATAAAAATACCATAATATGTTTGCAGATGTTTAAGAAACATGCTAAGTGAACCATCTTGTTTATCTGAAAAACAATGCTGAAGTCAGATATTCTGCTTTGAAAATGTGTTTTCCGTGCTGGAACGCTGTCTTTGTTTTGGTAAATTTAACCTGCCCAATGCCAGTTTAGCCAATTATATTTCAGCACCCCGGGTTGCCTTGGTGGAAAAACCATGTATTTCACTTATTCATTCATTCAGAAAGGCTCTGAAAGCAAGAGTCCGTGACCGAAATGCGACCTCCGGTGGACAGTAGGTGGATTCAGTTCCACATGAGGTTATTAATCAGCAAATAATCTAAATATTACAAGCCTAAACATTAGGCGAGCAGGTTACATTGTAACCGCGTGTCCTAACAACACGCTACATGACAAGATACGCAGTGATGAGCAATTTGCACCAGACGAAACACGACAGAAATTTAAATACAGCCATTCAGAAGCACAGAATATGCAAATCACTCACTCCTGTCCTCAATCTGGCAACCTGCGCCTGCATTTGTTTTGATCCAGGAGTGCAATACCTAGTTCAACCACTGGGCGTAGAACTTACATACTGCACCTTTAAAGCACAGGTGTCAAACGCAGCTCTGCACAGTTTAGTTCCAACCAGGAAGCGAATTACAGGGGGGGTGTTCGGAAGGGAATGACCCCCCCACCCCTAATTAATGCTTGATCCCCCTGATGGACATCAAAACAAGATGTATGGGAGGTTCAGTCCTGTAATACTGAGAAATATTTCACTCTGATATGCATTTTAAATAATAATGTTAAGTATTAAAATAATAGATCATATTAATATACATTTGACCACCTAAAACCATTGTGAAAGCATAAATGCGCCTATCAGTCTATTCTAGGAAAAAGTCTGAAATTGGAAGATCTAGAGCACCGATAGAAAGCGTGTTCACTTGTTTTCTCGTAAAGTAGTAAGTTTGTATTTATGCTTAGCCTGAAAATAGTCAAATTAGATTAATGATAACGTTTGTAATGTGACCTACAGTAACATCTAAAATAGCCAATCAGAGAATACTGTAGGTCTAAAACTTAAAAATGTTTTATTAATAAACGATATAATTAAAAATAAATGCATAAATGACTGAAGCATGCATTACACAAACTAAGTGGGAAAAAAGTTGACCCCCTTGATCGTCAGTGTATAAAGCTGCGGTCACACTGGACTTTTCTCCCCATAAACTTCCATTCATACGCATGCGAATGTGTCAGACTGGAAACGCAAGTTCGTGCGTCAAATTTCGCAGTTCGCTTGGTGAACTCTGACCTGCGAAATCGCATCACTTGACTGCGTGGGACCAATTGGAGATCAAAACATGGCCTCTCTGTACAGAAATTTAAAACATGGAGCAATCGCTCGCTTTTTTAAATGTATAATCGTCTTGTTTAATCCCACGCCTTTTCACAGCGCCGTACGACAGAATTTCGCAAGCTCAAACTGTACTGTGACCGCAGCTTTCTTCGCACACTGGTTCCAACCCTAATTAAACACACCTGATCAAACTAATTGAGTCCTTCAGGCTTGTTTGAAACCTACAGATAAAGCTGCGGTCACACTAGAGTTTGTGCATGCGAAATTCTGTCGTACGGCGCTGCGAAAAGGGGCGAGATTAAACAAGATGATTCGACATTTAAAAAAGCGAGCGATTGCGCCATGTTTTAAATTTCTCTCCAGAGAGGTCATGTTTTAATCCTCGATTGGTCTCGCGCAGTCAAGTGATACGATTTCGCAGGTCAGAGTTCACCAAGCTTGAACTTTCCAATGCAGCAAACTGCGAAGCTTGCCGCACGACCTTGCGTTTACGGTCTGACACATTCGCGTGCATATGAATGGATGTCTATGGGGAGAAAAGTCCAGTGTGACCGCAGCTTAAGTGTGTTGGAGTTGAGTTGGAACCAAACAGAGTTTGACACCCCTGATTTAAAGGGATAGTTCAGCCAAAATGGAAAATTCTGTCATCGTTTACTCACAAGTTTTGAAAAATGTTGGAAAGCAGTAACCATTAACGTCCACAGTATGCTTTTTTCTCCTATGGAAGACAATGGTTACAGGTTACAAAATTATCGCATGTGTTCAACAACCAATATAGAACTAATAAAGGGAAATTAAACGGTGAGTAAATTTTCATTTTGGGGTGAACTATCTCTTTAAAAAACCCTGCTGTGTGATTTGAATGTTATAAGTACAGTTGTTTCATAGTATAATGACTTCAGATGGAACATTCTCATCACTTGATGTCAGCCGCCCACCTTTAATAAGTTAACCAGTGCATTTCCTCTTTTATATTTGAAAGTCTAAAAGTTTTGAATGCCAGGTGACCAAACCAACTACATATATTTGTTGGCACCATCACAATGTGCTCATTGTCCCCAGTGCATCGTGGAGTTAATAAACAGATTGTTTTACCCAGGAAACTGCAGTCAGTGTTGTCAAGGCGTTCACTGAGCCTCTATTCATTCACAACCTACAGACAGATTTTGAATCGTTGCGGCAAACCGTGTCGGGTGAAGTGGGCGTCGCCAAGCGCGCTCAAGAGAAAGTCTGTGTGTGTGGACCTGTGACTCTACATGAATGACTCAAGTGAATAACACCCGTGAAACCACTATTTCAAAAGGAAAAAGAGGAGGAACAGGGCACATCTTCAACATTCGCAGTGGAACTTGTGTGCGCAACTGCGCAAAGTCTCTCCAAAGTCACTTGGTAACTTTGGCGCACAAGTGCAGCTTCATTCTCATGAGGTTTTCATTGCGGGTAAGTGCACATTAAACTCACTAATCCACTGACTGTTCATTATTTAAAAGAAAATATATCACGTTTAAAAATGTGTGCTCACTTCTGCTGTATTTTATAGCAGCCTCTAAACTTTAACTCTGCTCTAGTAGTCTAGTATAAAAATGAGTCAGAATGTGCGCGTGCACCGCTGTGTGTCCCTCCAATCACCAAGACTGGATGTTTTCTAAAGTGCTGCCAGAGCAATAATGCTTATTATCAGTGCATACTTAGTATGCTTCGAGGTGTGCTGTCATTTGCAAAGAAACTTTGCAGGCGTTCTTACATAAGATGCATTGAGTTATTCGGGTCATTTTATTCTCATTGGGCGCTCGATGAACATATAAGAGGAAGCCTGCGGTGCAAGCATGAGATAGTGTTTCTGACTTCCTGTTCCTCTTCAGAAAAAGACACTTTTATTTGGAATAGCTACGCGCGTTTCCATATGGCAAGCACACAGATTTAGTGCATTATTTATGAGTCTTAAGGTGCTTATGATGATGTAGACGTCTCCAAACTGCTCTTGTGATTTGAGCTCACATGTGAAGGCTTAATTTGTTGTCGTGCAGCGAAGCGTTTGACCCGTTAGCGAGGCCCGGTCTGTGGTTAGTTACTGTGTCGAGTCACGTACTTAGTAGTTCCAGACTACGTCATGCTGAGGGGGCGTGGCCCGCGGCTTGTCAAATTCCACATCTGAGCGTTTGTATCTGGGTAGAAAAGCGCGCGCGTGTTGGCTTCGTGTCAAACCCTGTGCTTCTCACTTCCTAGATGACGAACTGCTAGGGTGCATACATGTAATGAGCCGAATGTGTTTGTAGTGGACGTCTACAGAAGTTTCTTCAGTACGTTTATCGATCAGTCATCGATTTGTGTTCAAAAATAACTTATTTAAATATAAGTGAAGTATGGAAACTAATATATTTAAGCTAGTGTGTACTATTTATAAAAGCTAGTATCGTTTTTATGCTTTAAAATCCACATAAACAAGACGATAAAACTAACATTATAAACCCAGAGTGATAGAAAGTAATATAAATAATAGCCTAATAAAAAAATCTTACAATTACAGACAAACACAACCTGTACATTAAGCAACTATTTAGAAAATATAACACACATGAAGAGTTTTAATTGGCTTTTTATTAGTACAATTTTTGATTCATGTTATATTTGCGTGACGCGCTCAGACGCGACGCAACGACCCAAGACGTTAATCATGACGCATGAAACAGCACTCGGCCCTAAGCGTTAATCAACTTTTGACCCTTTTTAGTGTGAGAAAGCGATATAATCCCGCTCCTTTGAAGCAGTTTTCTTCTTATTCGTGTTGTGTTTAACCGTCATCTGGAACTTCCTCTCATCGCCCATTCATGTGGTTTAGTACCCGCGGCCCGCGCCTGAGGTAATTTCCAAAGTCCACACACTATTAGACAAACATGAGAAACGATAGCTCGTAGTATAGTATACTTAATAAGTTCTGTATAAGAAGCGAAATATATGGATGAAAACCTGTTTAAAAGCATCATTTTGACTGGTTTAACCCTTTAACTGCCCACTTTTTGAGTTCAGGCTTGAAAATGGTGTAGCCTATGAAGTTAGGCATATGATATATAGGCTAGTTTGACAAAATAAGTTCAAGTTTATACAAAAATTATAATATCAATTGATTAAAAACAGTCTTGAAAACGTCAAAGAGCCCAGGCTGTTAGAAACCAGTAACCATTTACTTCCTTAAGAGTCATGTTTCCAACCTAAACCTAATATTTACTGGTATCCCTGCTGAAAAATCCAGCTTAAACCAGCCTAAGCTGGTTGGCTGGTTTTAGCTGGTCAATCAGCCTGGTTTTAGAGGGGTTTTGACCATTTCCAGGCTGGTTTCCAGCCATTTCCAGGCTGGTCTTAGCTGGTCAGGCTGGAAAATGACCAGCTTAAACCAGCTAAAACCAGCTTGACCAGCCTGGTTTAAGCTGGACATAGCTGGTTTTGACTGGTCAAGCTGGTTTTAGCTGGTCAACTCCCAGCCTGACCAGCTAAGACCAGGCTGGAAATGGCTGGAAACCAACCTGGAAATGGCCAAAATCCCTCTAAAACCAGGCTGGCCGACCAGCTAAAACCAGCCAACCAGCTTAGACTGGTTTAGGCTGGATTTTTCAGCAGGGATTTTTGTGTGTTCAAGAGAAAAACAATTATCAAAACACTCGAAGATGTTTGTGACAAGTGAAAGATGAGTAAATGAAGACATAATGTCGTATTTTTTAGTGAGTTATTCCTTTTAGGAGGCTAAAATATAGAAATAACATTGACATAAAGGCCCAAATCCAAGTTTCTGGTAGCCTACGGTTTATTTATTTTCATGCTTGTGTATTCAGTGATGTATTATTAGCATTAACATGGCAATACATTTCATTCAGTTTATTAAAATAGTCTAAATAATTAAGTACACTTTAATATGAAACGCATCCCTACTGAAAAAAAAAACAGCTTAAACCAGCCTAGGCTGGTTTTAGAGGGGTTTGGCCATTTCCAGCCTGGTCTTAGCTGGGAGATGACCACCTAAAACCAGCTTGACCAGCCTAGCCAGGCTGGGAGCCCAGCCAAAACCAGCTTTGTCCAGCTTAAACCAGGCTGGTCAAGCTGGTTTTAGCTGGTCATTTTCCAGCCTGACCAGCTAAGACCAGGCTGTAAACAGCTGGAAACCAGCCTGGAAGTGGCCAAAACCCCTCTAAAACCAGGCTGGTCAACTAGCTAAAACCAGCCAACCAGCTTAGGCTGGTTTAAGCTGTTTTTTCTCAGCAGGGATTTGACTATTTTAGTAGAGTAGCTCAAGAAATACACCAAAATACCATAGTTTTACCATGACTGTAACAGGAAAGGGGGCGTGTTCTTCATGTATGACTATGCAAAGTCAATTCACAGTGCACATTTGCAGTGCTGGTGATCATTTGCATATCTGAAGTGAAGGAAGGAGCAGATATTGAACTGAAAGTAAGCACTCTAAGAAGTCGTCATGTGTTTTAATCTCACGTTTGTAGCTTATTTTACACTGCCTAGTGTTAGTTAGGCAGCTCTGGTTTCCAGTAAAACCTGTCACTGCTGTCGGTATAGGCGGAAGTGAGTTTACATTCATAAAAAAACTCTAGTTGTGTCTATTGTTCTGTTTCAGATGGGTTTGAAATGACTACGCCATCAAACCCTGTTCATCGGTATAGTTTGTGGGTTTATAGACCGTGCGTTATATTTCAAAGTTTGACGCGATTCATTTTCGGTTCTGAGGTTGAGTGTGTGAGAGGGAAACCTGTGAATCACAGGCCTAAATTTTCTGTCTGATCAGTCAGACTAGGAAAAAGAAACCTAAAAGGCGAAATCTAAATATATTTCTTTAAAACGATGCTTATCTGACAGATAAATGGTGATTAGTCAACTAGATATGTGGCCCACGTGCTGTGATGAACTATCTGAGGGCCTTGTGTGTTTATCCTAGGTTGTTCTGCCATCTAGTGGACATTTATGTCAACTACCATACACTTCAACTGAAGTAAATGTAATTAAAGTGATAGTTCACCCAAAAATTTCAATGATGTTATTATTTATTTATTCTTCTTTCAAAATTTTATCTGTTAAACACACACACAAAGAACGCTAGAAACCTGTAACCCTTGACTTCCACTGTTTTTCATACCATGGAAGTCAAAATTCCTCCTTCAGAGATGAAACCTTTTATCAATGTTTATGTTTTAAATAAGTGGCAAGAGGAGTGGGATGCATTGGAAAATAATAAATTGTATGTAATTCAACCTGAAATCTCGAACAGTTTAAGACTTTTTAAGACTAGATTTGATCAAATGTCATATTTGACACACATGATTAACCCATGCCTTTTTGCACAAAGGTGAAGAGCCTACTCAATGTGTGTACTGCACAACTCCCCTTCCTATAAAACACATTTTACTGGACTGTCCTGCTTTTCATGATTCATAAAGGCTTTTTTTATGAAGTGAACTCTTACAAACTTTTAGCAAAGTGACACCAGGGGTCCGCTCTTCATACCTCGCTTAAATGATCTAAGATGATTTGACAGATCCTGGATCTTTTAATCTTGATGATTGAGATCTGGCTTATTTGGTTCTTCAAACAAGTTCACGAATCAGATTAAAATGTCTGGATGAACTGCTCTGAGGCATATTTATCTTTATATTTATATCTAAACGTGATATTTAATTCATCTTGTTGTCTATATCTAACTACATATTCCCTGACTTTGGTCTTTTGAATCTATTACTTGTTCTCAGGTAACATGTTTTGGCTGAGCGCAAAGATAAGTTAGGTTAAATATTAATTAATGTAACCGCGGATAGGGATTCTGCATATCTGACTGATTGTTTGCCTTTATTTTCTCTATTGTATAAACTTATTGTGCGTTATACTTTTATAATGGCCATTATAGATCATTAAAACGGATTTTCAGTGAAAGAGAGAGGGTATGTTTCATATTTTCAATGAAAATGAAAGGAGGCAGTAGCCTAATGTTATAGGCTCCGTTTTGTTATATGCTTGAAGATGACGCTCATATCATGCAGCTACACGACGCCTCAATATTTTTGATGTCTGTTAAGTTGCTAATATCAAAGTGAAAATATAGGTTACAGTTCCTCACATCATGTTTTCATTTTATTGTCAAGATAGTGAAACAGCATAGCCAGGGTGATGTGAATGACTTTATAAAGTACACTCTCGGGAGTTTGTTTTCCATATCAAACTTGCGAAGTCTGAACTTACACGGAGAGGATGTAAGACTGAACTGTGTGAAGGCTACTTAATGTTGAGGAAAAAGCCCCAATCAGATAGGCGAATGTCTGCAGCCACGCCTCCGTTTTCAGATGTCTCCGTTTTCCCTCATCCACACTGAGACGGAGCAGAAGTGTTTCAGAATGAAAACGACCTCTCCAGGGTTTCCAAAACGCTCCGTTTTCGGGGCTCAAAAACTCCGGCGTAGTGTGGACGGATGCCGTAACCGTAGCAAAACTTATGCGTTTTAAAACTAAAACGTATTAAGCCTGGTTTATACTTCTGCGTCAAGTGATCGGCGTAACCCACGGCGCAAGCCTCGCGCGTAGCAGTGCATTTATACTTGTGCGCGCTGTTTCTGTTTCTCTGTAATAACACTTCCGACACGCTGGTGTTTAGTTTTTCCTGAACACTTCCTTAATGTACAAGTGGCTCAAATTCGCTCATTTTGAGGCAGGAACCGGCGGATGTGCAACAACTTTAATTATAAGGTAAACACAAAACAACAGTCTCCATCCGGAGCTCCTTCACGGGACTGCACACTTGTAAACACTGGCTGCATCGGGCGCGCGGCTCTCACCTCCGCCCACACTCGTCAGCGCTACCAAGCCGACCAATCACAAAGCTTGCGATACGCATACACGTTACATTTTTTGAGAGGTGCACGTCAACGACGCCGACGGCCACGGCGTGGGGATATGCGTCCACGCGTAGGCTGCGCCGTAGCATACACGTGCGCTTGACGCAGAAGTGTAAATCGGCCTTTAGTGTAAACAGGGCCTGAGATCGCCGCGTGTGTTCTGAAGGACAGATCTATCAATCCTCAATCATGATTAGCAATGCAACGATTGGCTGACGGCACAGCAGCGTAATGACATCATCTGATTAATATTCAATTATCCATGTGAGCAAAATGACATAACGTTCACAGTAAACTCTTTGTTAAATATGATACGCAATAACTTTCCACATTTGTTGTGGACTGCAGGCTTTGCACTTTCATGTGTCAAGATATTTAGCAATGTATTTAGTTTTACATTTAGAGCGGATTTTCTTTATTATAGTAGCCTATAGGCCTATTTTAATTTCTTAATCTAAGATTTAATTTAAGGAATTTAAATACATTTTGTATCAAAAAAGCATTTTGATATCGGTAAAAGTGTCTGCAACTTTAGCAAAGCATCAAATCACCATCATATTAGCTGTCGAAACATGTGCATGACTGCATAAATCAGGGGTGTAAATCCTGGAGGGCCGCAGCCCTGCACAGTTTAGTTCCAACCCTGCTTCAACACACTTACCTGCAGGTTTCAAACAAGCCTGAAGGACTCAATTAGTTTGATCAGGTGTGATTAATTAGGGTTGGAACTAAACTGTGCAGAGCTCCGGCCCTCCAGGAACTGAGTTTGACACCTGTGGTTTATAATGACGGAGACGCAATGAGCTGTGACCACGTGCGCTTCTAGTTTATTAGACCTTTGTCCACCAGATGGCGGTATTTGTAATATTTCTGACAAACTATTTCTTTTATTTATTTATTTATTTATTTTTGTCATCAATAAAAAATATAATAGATAGTAGAAAATTAGGAAACAGAACAAGAACACAATAAAGACCAGGGGATAAAATAATAATATCAATAATAATAATAATGATGATGATGATGATAAACACATACAAAATACATAAGGAGCAAGTAAATAACAACAATGTAATGATGTTTATGAGGAATCTTAAATAGGGCACAACAAGATAGTGTTTCCTGTACCTGAGAGCGTTTTAAAATATTGTTGCAACTCTCTAATACATACCCTAAAAAGTGGCTCAGTATTACAGTTCTTGCTAATTTACACTTACCATACAGTTGATAATCACTGAAGGAAGTGCTGTGTTCTTGAAATGTTAATCCTAAACGAATATAGATGAAGTGGTTTCTGCATGATTGTTTACAAATGATTGTTTACAAAATGCATGTAAAAGTATATTGAATAACAATATAAATAGCAGTAATTATACAGTATAGTTTACCATGATAATATCATGCCTTTAACGCTTGCTATAATACTATACTAAAGCTAATACACTCATATTTTATCATCATCATCATCATTAGTAGTAGTGTAAATACACAATAGAAAATAATAGTGTTATTATCATTAGTAATACTAGAAAAAAACATGTAACAGAAAATAATTGTATTACTGTTATAGTACACTTCTTCTTCCTCTTCTTAGTTTGTTCCCACGCACGCATACACACACGCACATGATACTATTATAGTGCCTTTTTGTTACTATTAATATTATCTGTACAGTTGAAGTCAGAATTATTAGCCCCCATTTGGTTTTTTTTTTCTTTTTTAAACATTTCCCAAATTATGTTTAACAGAGCAAAGAAATCTTCACAGTATGTCTGATAATGTTTTTTCGTCGGGAGAAAGTCGTATCTATAATGTGTTCATTCAAGCACTGGAGCTCATTTGTCTATGTGTGTGTGTGTGTGTGTGTGTGTGAAGCTGCTTTGTCATCATGAGTGTGTAGCGATCTGCAGGTCATATGAGCTCATACCAGAGATTATTGATCAGCTTTACAGGTCTATTGTGTTTGACAGCGGGATTCACCGGAGTCTGGTGTCCCTGGAGGAGCCTGTAAGAGGAGAGTATTGATCATGGGTTTTGTGCGGTGCGCAGTGAGAATCAAGCTGGAGTGTGTTCTCACAGGCTCAGCTGTACGAGGAGGAGTGTGTGTGTGTGTTTAATGTGAGCCAGACATCACTCACACTTGCTGACTGGCTGTGCACTTGTTTGCTCTTTGTTTTGTCCACCTTTTTTATGCCCCACAATGCTTTCTGTTAATTAGAGTGACTTGTGTTATAGGAGTATAGTTCACTTCCAGAATGAATAATGTCATTTACTCTAGGCGTTGACATATGCTGGTATTCAGATAGATACAGCGGTGTAAAGTAACAACTTACAAAATACTCAAATTACTGAAATTGAGTGGTTTTTCCTCAGGAATTGTAATTTACTAAGTAGTTTTATAAATGTGTACTTTTATTTTCTTTTGAGTACATTTTTAGTACAGTATTGGCACTTTTACTCCACAACTTTCCTTCAACCTGCAGTCACTACTTTATTATTTCTTGTTTATGGGTATTAGAAAAATCAGTCCTGTGGTTCCTGTCCAATCAAATCACACATAGAAGCTATTTGGAAGCATTAAAAGTGTCAGAGAAGATGTCCAAAATCTTTACATGCATTGACCCAGAGACTGTTTAGATGCATGTTGCTGAAGAGAAGATGACTGGTTTACATAAGAACCCAACATCAGGCTGACGTCAATGTCCAATGGCCAACCTGAAATCAACCAAATATCAACGTCTAATGATGTTACAGCTTGACAGTGTGGACGTTACCACTATGACGTCTATCAGACGTTGGATTTTGGTTGCCATACCTGATGAACCTAGGATCCAGGAGGAACAATACGGTTTTTGTCCTGGCCGTGGTACACTGGATCAGCTCTTTACCTTCACCAGGGTACTCGAGGGTTCATGGGAGTATGCCCAACCAGTCCACATGTGTTCTGTGGACTTGGAGAAGGCATTCAACCGTGTTCCTCGTGGCGTTCTGTGGAGGGTGCTCAGGGAGTATGGGGTAAGAGGCGCTCTGTTAAGGGCCGTCTCGTCCCTGTATGAACAGAGTAGGAGTCTGGTTCGCATTGCCGGCAATAAGTCAGACTTGTTTCCAGTGCATGTTGGACTTCGGCAGGGGTGCCCCGTGTCACCAGTTCTGTTCATCATTTTTATGGACAGAATTTCAAGGTGCAGCCTTGGGCTGGAGGGGGTCTGGTTCGGGGACCACAGGATTTCATCTCTGTTATTCGCAGACGATGTTGTTATGTTGGCTTCATCGAACATGGACCTTCAGCATGCACTGGGGCGGTTTGCTGCTGAGTGTGATGCGGCTGGGATGAGAATCAGCATCTCCAAGTCCGAGGCCATGGTGCTCCACCGGAAAAAGGTGGTTTGCCATCTCCAGGTTGGAGGAAAGTCCTTACCCCAGGTGGAGGAGTTTAAGTATGTCAGGGTTTTGTTCACGAGTGAGGGAAGAATGGAACGTGAAATTGACAGGCGGATTGGTGCAGCGGCAGCAGTAATGCGGTCGATGTACCGATCTGTTGTGGTAAAGAAGGAGCTGAGCCGAAAGGCAAAGATTTCAATTTACTGGTCAATCTACATTCCTACTCTCACCTATAGTCATGAGCTTTGGGTCATGACCGAAAGGACAAGATCTCGGATACAAGCGTCCGAAATTAGTTTTCTTCGAAGGGTGGCAGGGCGCACTCTTATGGATAGGGTGAGGAGCTCTGACACTCGGGAGGAGCTCGGAAAAGAGCCACTGCTCCTCCACATCCAGAGAAGTCAGCAGAGGTGGCTCGGGCATCTGTTTCGGATGCCTCCTGGACGCCTACCTAGGGAGGTGTTCCAGGCATGTACCACCGGGAGGAGGCCTCGGGGAAGACCCAGGACACGCTGGAGGGACTATGTCTCTCAGCTGGCATGGGAACTCCTCAGGATCCCCCCGGAGGAGCTGGAGGAAGTGTGTGGGGAGAGGGAAGTCTGGGGTTCTCTCCTAAGACTGCTGCCCCTGCGACCCGGCCCCGGAAAAGCAGCAATGAATGAATGAATGAATACTTGATGAATAAATGTTAGTATTTGACGTCAATATGACGTTGGTTTAAGATGTTGGCTTGATGTAGAATTTTGGTCACTTTCCAACACAACACCTAAAATCAACCAAATATCAACGTCATTTGACATCATTATTGGACATTAAAATAACACTGCCCTTAGACGCTGGCTAGACATTGAATTTTGGTCACCTGACGTCACAACCTAAAGGCTCATACACACCGAGACGCTTTTAGTTTGCATTTATCGTCAGCGTTTTTTGAAACGGTTTTCCAAATTCAAACTCAAGCGATTTTCACTGACGTCAAGCAGAAGAGTATGCAAAATCACTCCTTGACGTTAGATGGCGCTACACAACTTTAACGCTTGTTGTTAAAGTTACTGGGGATTCGAACAAGCATGGATGGTTCAAGTAGCAGCTCCAGCTCTAGCGATTAGAAAATGATTACCGTTCACCAGTGCAATAAGCAGCTCCATGTTCATAATCCCTCTGGGCATCTTCTTCAATGTGCGCTCGCAGTGACATTTTTGTGCTTGAGGGCCTCCATATGCTGTTTACTGTAACTTCAGCAGCACCGTGCACGTGAACAAAAGTGCCAATCTGATTGGTGGAGAAGGAAAACCAATCAAAAAAACGAGCATGAGGCGTTTCTTAAAAAATGATGCTTTTACGCCTGGCGTTTTGCGCGTTGGTGTGCATGATTATATTGGCGCCCTTTATTTAGTCACAAAGCGTTAAACGTCAACGGAAAACGCAAGCAAAAAGCGTCCCGGTGTGCACGGCTCTTAAATCTAACCTAATATTAGCATCTTATAGCGTTGTGTGCCTGCTGGGCAATAACTGAATGCACTACAGAATGTTACGTTTACACACATCCACAGATTACATGTAAATGCATCAGCTGTTTACAGCGTAATACTCACTACTCTTGAGTACTTTTGAAATGTCTTCTTTTTACTCATACTTTGAGTAATATTTACAACAGATACTTTTACTGTACTTGCACTCCATTTTTAGGCAAGTAATGATACTTTTTTACTTGAGTATGATTTTTCAGTACTCTTTCCACCACTGATTATATTATGATAACACACCTGACACATGCCTGAAGCTTCAGACCACAACATGCTGATCAAAGTTTTAATTCCCTTTTTTAACACCTGCCAAAGACCAGATCATGTCCTGATATGAAACAATCAGGATTTTATAGGGTGTCCATACTTTTTACATGACTGTAGGTCTGGAACAGTGATCAGCTGGTTTCAATGCCTTACATTTGTAGTGCATTGTATTAGTAAGCTGGCCTTGCTCTCGCAGGAATGGTGAAATCAGCCTGTTTTGTGATGCAAAAGATCTCCACTTCCTGTTGATGGAATTGACGCTGCTCGTAAAGTCAGTCCTGGAGTCACCACAGAATGTTCCAGTTTCATTTTTCAGACCTTACAAACCCTTTACCTGGTAAACTGTGAGTTGTAGGAGTCAAGAGCGGAGGCTTTTTACAAGCACGAAACACCTGAGGTGTGAAATGAAGCTAAAAAAAACTGAACGCTTTATAGTTTTTAACACTGAAGTGTGCACTTCATTTAGTGTTTCAATACTCTCTCTTGTCACAGTTTAAAGCAAAACACTTCAGGCGAATATGGAGACTTTTTTTGACCATATTTGGTTGTTTTGTTTTACAATTTTTTTTAAATTAGGGAGTCACGGTGGCGCATAAGGTAGCACGATAACCTCACAGCAAGAAGGTCACTGGTTCGATCCTCAACTGGGTCAGTTGGCATTTCTGTGTGGAGTTTGCATGTTCTCCCCGTGTTGGCGTGGGTTTCCTCCGGGTGCTCCGGTTTTCCGCACAAGTCCAAAGACATGCGGTACAGGTGAATTTGGTAAGCTAAATTGTGCATAGTGTATGTGTGTGAATGAGTGTGTATGGATGTTTCCCAGTGATGGGTTGCAGCTGTAAGGGCATCCTCTGCGTAAAACATATGTTGGATAAGTTGGCGGTTCATTTCGCTGTGGCGACCCCTGAATAATAAAGGGACTAAGCCGAAAAGAAAATGAATTATTTTTTCTGAAATTGTATATATGGATGTGTAAAAGAGGCTTTATTTAATAGCAAGTGTACTAATTTGCATACATTTCCATAACAGAAATCTGATCTTTGCCTAATAAATAAAGTTTAAAAAGTGTCATATTATACATAAGCATACAGTATATACAGTTGAAGTCAAAGTTATTAGGGATGTGTTTTTTGCCCTTGAGTCTGAGTCCAAGTCATTTGATTTTAAGGATCTACAAATACCAAAACCTGATCCGATACTTCTATAATACATAAAAAAAAATTAAAGAAGAGCGTGAAACAGATCCAGGATTTCCTTATTTTTTATTTAATTCACCTCATTTTAACATTCAGCAACTCTGTTAGCAATCAGAGCACTTCTGTGAGATAGCTTAAACAATCAAGTAATAAATAACATCAATTCTTCACTTTTGGACATTAGTGCAACAGTAAATATAAAAAATAATCTAATATAAAAACAAATAGCACCTCAACTTAAAATACCTAGCAGCGAATCCCAAGTTTACATATCTCACAGTTTGCTATGGCAATGTTGTCGTCATCAACTTTATAATACCTCCAGACCGCAGACATACTCGAGCTTTCCGCTTCAAGCTGCTTCCATGTTTTTTTTTACCAGCTATAAACCAATAGCGTCTCTGTAGCAAAGCGATGTCATGCCGCATGAATTGCTGTTTCTGTGTGAAGTCAAGAAAGAGGTCTAACTCTATGCCACGGCATACCTATACAGTAGATCTGTTAAAAATAATGAGAACATGTATGTTATATACATATATATTCGAGTCATCGGGAGGTAATGTCTGATTTCGATCGAGTCTCAAACCGCGTGATCGAGCCCGATTTCCAATCAAGTGATCGGATCTGGACATCCCTAATAATAATAATAATAATTGGAAATTATGACAATCTACATTAGTATAGTCTTATTATTATTTTAGCACTATTATTTTATATATATATATATATATATATATATATATATATATATATATATATATATATATATATATAATTTTTTTTTCATAACATGTTTAAGGTTATTAAAATGAATGTACAATGTGCTTTTACAGACATAATCAAACGAAAGTTTTACAAAAAATGTGCAATGGGTTATAGAAATTATAGTAATGCTTAAAAATAAGTAAATAAGTCAAATAGATGGAGATAAGATAGATGGAGATGGAGGTAATAGATGGAGGTAAGGGAAAAAAAGGGAGACATCGTACCAACTATAAGTACTAATATTGTTGACCAATTAGTCACATAAAACAAAATATATATTTTCCACATCACAGCACGATCCTATAATATGAACATGTATTATTTTTAATTATTGAAATTATTTTTTCCCTCCCAAATATTTAGCAAATGATGTTTAACAGAGCAAGTTTTTCACAGTATTTCCTATAATATTTTTTATTTTAGAGAAAGTTTTATTTGTTTTATTTAGGCTAGAATAAAAGAATAAAGAATAAATTTTTTTACAAAATGTTAGTTTTTAAAAGCATTTGTAAGGTCAATATTATTAGCCCTCTTAAGCAATGTTTGTTTTCGAATGTCTACAGAACAAACCACTGTTATACTATGACTATTATATACTGTATTATATACTGTCATTTATAATCAGGGGCGTAGCAACCGGGGGGGACGGGGGGGATATGTCCCCCTCACTTTTAGAGACAGACCATTTAGAAACAGGTGATTAAGAATGTAAACTTTTGGATTTCATACAGCTGTCCCCCCCACTTTTAAAATGTCCACTCCGTCCCTGTTCAGTGTTTCCTCTAGGATTTTTTCCAGCTGTGGCGGCAGAACTTTTACACGGATGTACCAACTACCTATGGGTGTTATTTCAATGACACATGTTGTGAGCGCATTTATGTAACACGAGCATGCGAATCTCTGCTTGCGCGCTGATTTCCTCTGTTCGTGCACAACTTCACACCCTGAAATATACGCTGCTCAAGTGCGATTTAGTGCGTTTATGTGACGAGTACATCTCCAACATTTATTAGATTTGCTAGGAATATTTATGAATGCCTCCGGTAGACCAACAGAGCGGCTTTAATGCGTCCTGAAGTAAAGTGAAACAGCTGAAGTAGCTGAACAGTCCTGAAGTAAAGTGAAAGCGCTATAAACTCCAGCCAGATAAAGTCATTGTATGCAGAACCATAGACCTTTATCTATACAGTATAATTATGGAAACTGTGTTCATCTTAACTTAAAGCTACGCCGTGTTTGCTGGTCTCACGTCTCCCGTACGCACCTGTCAGTCAGTCAGCATGTCACCGTAAAGGGTTAAACAAATAACGCACAGCACTACTACGGTTAAAGAAAAGTTTTCGCTGTTATAATTCACTTACCTTTTAATACGTTTTGGTGCGATTATAACCTGCTGTTAAAAACAACAACAACAATGACTGAATGTGTTGAATGGGAAGCTGTAATATAGCCGTGGCGGGATGAATATTGGTGTGGCGCCCCGCCATGGAAGAATGAATGTAGCGGAAACCATGCTGTTTATAATAATTCAACTATATTTAATATAGTTAGTGCTGGAGAAAGGAACTTAATCTGAAGCTTTAATATATGCATTTTATTTAAATCTTCAAGTGAAAAGACATAAAGTGTTTATTTATTACTTAAATTTCTTGAAGGATGTTGTGAAATAAAAATGGACTATTTCTCAAAACTGACCAGTGCATGAAAACTGAAACAGTCATCTGAACGCATCTGAATACTAGATGAAAATGAAATCTAAGCATGCAGATTTCTTATTTAATGTCACTTTCAATTTCCTGACATTTCATGCGGTGAACAGAAACTCTTAAGGTTTGTGTTGAATGGAAGCGTCTTGTGACTCACAGTTTGTGCATTTCCTCCCAGATGTGTGCAGGATCTACACTGCTGGATCTCATTCATTTCTGTTCTTCCCTCTCCACCTCCGGTTTGTTTGTTTTCTGACTCTTCTCTGACAGGCTCAGGAAGTTTCATTAATGTTGGATCTGAGAGCATGATGGGAATCCAGCTTTTAGTGACTATGACTCGCTTCCTGGCTAGCCAAGTCTTTTCCATTGTGTCATCATGCCACGGGTGTTTCTGAGATTATCTCTGAAATCCTATACATTTTCACATTTTTTGAGCTATTTTAGCAGCAAAGCTGTGAATCAGAGTGAAGTGGGATCAGTCACTTTTAAGCAACGCAGGCTCATTGGAGAAATGTGCCCAGGGCTACATTTTTGAGAACCAATAAATATATACCCTAGCCCAGTGTTTCTTAACCACGTTCCTGGAGGATCATCAACTCTGCATGTTTTAGATGTCTCCTTTGTCTGTCACACTCATTACAGGGCTTTCAGTCTCATCTGATGAGCTGATGATCTGAATCAGGCGTGTTTGGTTAGAGAGACATGGAAAATGTGCAGAGCTGGTGGTCCTCCAGGAACATGGTTGAGAAACACTGCCTTAGCCTATGTTTTCTTGCAGATTTTGTTTTCGCAAATCCACTAGAGGGCAATGTGCAAATTTTGGCCAATCTTAAAGACGTTACTGGGCACATTATATTCTTACGTGCCGGAAATATTTACGTTTTTCTCATGTGGGTGCATGAGAGAAGCCGGTCAGTTTGTTGTCGTGCATAATATATCCGCTTGATATCAACTGCCCCACATACACTCTTCCCTAAACCCAACCCATAGTGTTTTCTAAAGCAATCTAGAAGAGAAAAGCCATTGTGGCTGCATGCTTTTACCATGATTTCACATGGCTTTTTTGGGATTCGTTTGATCTGGTTTCTGGAACCGTCCTTCACTGGACTTCTGCCTTCGCTCTGCATTTCAAGATCGACGCTATACATATCGAGCTACCAAGCAAACCAGTCACACCAGAAAAGCCGCTTTTCTCTTTCCTCTACGATATGTGCCACCCAAAAGTGACTGCTGGCCCCTGCTTGGCCACCCCTGTGAAAAATCACAGCCTCTGTCATTGGTAGGGATGCACCGATACGATACCAGTATCGGGTATCGGGTCGATACTTGGTTAAAATACTCGTACTCGTATAGGACATGAAAGGCCGATACCACGCACCGATACCGCTGAACAGTAATTCACTATGGATGTGATTTGTTGCCCTACCTGACTTCAGTGTCTTAATGTATTAATTAGCCTAATGTATTATATATTAATAGCTTAGTCCTTTTAAACAATCTGTTTATAAAATACATTATTAACGAATCTATAGCCTAGGCTACTGAAGAATAAACCGAATATGAAATATGATCCTTGCATAATGATCACAGCTAAGCACTCAAACAAGTTATCACTCATTTTATATATAAACTATAAATAAAAAAATTAAATACATTTTAAGAAATGGAACATTATGTAAAAAAAAAATCTTAAGACTACAGGCTAAATAAAAGCGCCTGAGTTTAAACATCACTGCGGCCACTGCGCGCGTCAGTTTACAGCTTCTGTAAAGATCAGACAGCTTTTACAGACCACACAATCTCAAACACTATGTAAATGTATAAATATTTCGATAAGTATCGTTAATGTAATATTTATAACGATATGATCTTGCTTGTGGTTAAATCGATACCGGCTTTGAGCTGTCACGCGCGCTTTTTCAGCAGCTGTTGACGCGCACTGCAGCGCTATACACACAAGACAGACAGCAGCATACACTGGCAAGACAAGTGCTGAACTTCATGGGCCCGTATATTTTATTTAGGGGGGATTGTGTTGATGTTGCAGATGAAAGTCAGTACGTTGGGGGCGCGTTTGCCGCCCTCACTATTATATATTATAGGTCGCCTCTATATGGACGCGCCGGCACTGGGTGCGCAGTATGAATATACCCGTACGTTTACACACTGCATACACAGGCCTACAGCTCTGGGGTGTTATGAATTGCATGTTTTAAATGACAGCGAGGCATGCTACATTTTAGTTTTTATTGTAAAATATACCTTATAACTCAGTACACAGTAAAATAATATTTTTGAATGGCTTGTCTATTGGCAGCGTATGTAACCGCTAAGCTTAAACAGGCTAAGCATATTTTTATTCATATTAAAACAAATTAATACAAACTAGTCACCCTTTGATTTTTTTCGTTTCCGTATATTTTTTATCAAACGAAAAATGCAATGAATTGTTGATTTTGGTTTTCATTTTATTAGAATTAATATAATTATTAGGCTACACAAATTGTACATACCATCGGCTCTGATTGCGTCAGATATCCTACAGATAGCCTAGACTTTTTGGCTCAAAGACATTTATGCCTATACATTTCAGTGCTGTATTTTGACAGATTTAGCAAAGGCTTCAGCTATTCTGTAAACTGGTACCAGCCTCCGTTTTGCGGCTTGACTTGTGCTGCGTCTCCGTATCATTGTCTGGATGACAGCGAGAGAGAGATTAGATCAGACCTCAGTTTCGATGTGTGGCCGCACGTCACAGTTACTTTACTGCAGTTTTTAAATATTGGCTTATTTAAAATAACTTTTCATTCGATTAAAAGCCGAAATATTGCCTGACATAAACAACTTTCGGTTTTAGAAGAGCGAGGCTTCAGTGAAGACGCACACACACACACACACACACAGGATACACTTTTGAGGTCTATTCATTATTGATTTTTTAACATTAAACGCATAATAATCAAGTGCAAAAAAGAACAGCTGAACTTCGGGAAAAGAGATCACTGCGGTTGCCACGATGGTTGCTTTGTTTTTCTGCAGTTGGCTTTGTCAGTGGCTCGACATTGCGAAATCACTTTTATTTTAATAAAACAAGATTATTTATTAATAAACATTGTGAGATGATGGTCGCGTGATTTTTAAAATGAGCTATTAACCGCAACCCACCCATAAACATCTAGTACTTTTTGATTAATTGACCGCGGATCAAAGGCAGGACTCATGAATATGAAAGAATGGTGCAAAACAGGGTTTAATGCGTCCCCAATATGCTATGACAGTGACTCTATAAGGTAACGTACACTGCACACACCTTGTGTAATGTGTGAAGTCGTGCACACATGTAAGTCGCAAGGATATCTCATCCTTTAAATGTCCATGCTTAAGCCTTAATAGACAAGGTCTGGGTTAGCAGGGTTTTCAACAATGTGTATATTTTTGGCTTGGAACAGCCTCCTGTTAAAGATTTTGGTGTTCATCCTTGCTACAGGCAAAAAACAAAGCAAAAAAACGAACAAATAAACTTAGTTGAAACCAAATCTATGAAGTATCGGTATCGGTATCGGCGAGTACACAAATCAAAATACTCGTACTCGTATCGGTTTGTAAAAAATTGGTATCGGTGCATCCCTAGTCATTGGGTAAGCAGTCAGCGGTAGCGTACCGTAGCGTTCATTTTACACACAAAATGTATTTATTTATTTTTCAATTTTGTTCTAGTTCACCCAAAAATTATAATTCATTTAATCATCCTCCACTATTTGAGTTTCTTTCTTCTGTTAAACACATAATATACACTCACTGGCCCTTTTATTAGGTAACCCTTACCAGTATAGGGTTAGACCCCCTTTTGCCTTCAGAACTGCCTTAATCCTATGTGGCATAGATTCAACAAGGTACTGTAAATATTCCTCAGAGGTTTTGCTCCATATTGACATGATAGCATCATGCAGTTGCTGCAGATTTGTCAGCTGCACATCCATGATGCGAATCTCCCGTTCCACATTCCAAAGGTGCTCTATTGGATTGAGAACTGCTAAATGTGGAGGCCATTTGAGTACAGTGAACTCATTGTCATGTTCAAGAAACCAGTCTGAGATGATTTGCTCTCTATGGCATGGCGTGTTATCCTGCTGGAAGTAGCAATCAGAGATGGTCACTGTGGTCATAAAGGGATAGACATGGTCAGCAGCAATACTCAGGTAGGCTGTGGCGTTGACACAATGCTCAATTGGTACTAATGGGCCCAAAGTGTGCCAAGAAAATATCCCCCGCACCAGGCATCAGACCAGGCAATGTTTCTCCAATCTTCTATTATCCAATCTTGGTGAGCCTGTGTGAATTGTAGCCTCAGTTTCCTGTTCTTAGCTGACAGGAGCGGCACCCGGTGTGGTCTTCTGCTGCTGTAGCCCATCCGCCTCAAGGTTGGACGTGTTGTACGTTCAGAGATGCTCTTCTGCAGACCTCAGTTGTAACGAGTGGTTATTTGAATTACTGTTGCCTTTTCTATCAGCTGAAACCAGTCTGGCCATTCTCCTCTGACCTCTGGCATGAATGCATTTGCACCCACAGAACTAACCCTAGAGATGGTTGTGCTTAAAAATTCCAGTAGATCAGCAGTTTCTGAAATACTCAGACCAGCCTGTCTGGCATCAACAACCATGCCACGTTCAAAGTCACTTAAATAACCTTTCTTTCCCATTCTGATGCTCAGTTTAAGCTGACATCAATACTTTTTTGATATTGGCGTCTAATATTGGCGTCAAAAAATACATCAAAAATCAATTACAGAACTGTCCTGTGTTTTTTGACATCAGATCAATTTGCATTTATGATGTCGTTTTGACATCAATGTGCCTTATTTAAAATAAGCTGAAACAACACAATGCTTGAGATTTTACAGGACAACATTTTCATTTAGTCATTTAGCAGATGTTTTTGTCCAATAAGGGGGGGGGCGGGGATTGGGTTCTAAAGAGAAGAGTGTTTCTACAGATGGTTTGTCAAGCCCACTCACCTGTGTGATGCACACTTCTTAAATGGACAGTTTTTTTGCGAATATGCAGTAGGGTAGGGTCGATAGATGATGCCATCATCCATCACCGATGGCAGATAGACATCACGATGCTGAGCTGGCATCGCAATCCTCGGCCCTGCCCCTGTCGCAGCAGCAACCCGCTCACAAAAAATACACACTTAGGCCCTGTTTACGCTAATATGTCTTAGTTTAAAAGTAGCATTTTAGAGTGAAAGCAGTCCACGTCCACACTGGCGTTTCACCTAGCATTTCTGAAAAGCCCTCCTTACACACTATACTGCTGAAAACACACAAACACACACACTGTCATGCGCTGCAGCATATGTGCTCGTCTGAGCTCCAGGCAGTCAGCGGGTGCTTTGAGCACAAAACCCCAGAGAGCAGTGCACGTCGGACAGTTCATCAAGGATGTACCGCTGGATTGTGTCTCACTATAGTTCTTAAACGTGATATTTAATTCATCTTGTCTCCATCTAACAACTCTTCGGTCTTTTGAATCTATCAGGAAACATGTCACAGCGTCAGTTCACTGCTTCCATCTTTCGCTTTCACGCTTGTTTCTTAGTAATTTTAGTGAAAACCTCAGATACTGTTGGTTGGTTGCTGTTGGTTGTGCACCTTTTTTACCAACCAAGTTTGTCAACGCCATTATACTGACACAGATCACTCTGCCTATTCATGCCCGCGGAAAAAGTGATTGACAGGTGGTAATTTGTGTGTAACTTGTCTTTATTTATTTATGATTTAGTTATGGATAAAACAAAGACCATGCGGGTCAGGTAGTTGAAACGGTAGGCTACAAATATTAATTTGTTATGAATTAATTAATTATTCATAAATAATTAATTCACCACCGCCTACGACGACGATGCCATCGTCCATCGCGATGTTTCACATTAGACATAGTACGATGCCAAATTGGTCGACATCGCCCAACCCTAATATGTAGTGACAACCTAATTGTTTTATGTTCAAATGTATGTATGTGTGTTGTCTGTTAAAGTGTAAAAGTTCACCCTAAATGACTCTGGTGTGTCATTCCAGTGTGATTATGTGAAAATGAAACCGAGAAGATCTGATGATTGAGAGCGTTATAATGAGTCATTAGTACAGTACTCGCTACTACACGAATGTGCACGCTCAAATAGCACATCTGTGTCAGAAATGACGATAAGCTGCCCTCTTTTTGTTCCTCTCATCTTATAGCTTTGTGTTGTTTTTGTTTGAGGGATAATATAATTCTCAGATAAATTTCCAAATATGACGTCTGAATACATCCTACGTGATCAAAAAGGTAGCAGTTGAACGGAGTAGAGAAATGTTATTGTTGTTCAGCAAATGTTGTTGCTAAATTTAACTTTGGAAGTACATGCATTGTAGAAAATATCTGTTAGTAAAAAGTTTCTATATTTAATTTTTTTAAAGTGCATTATGGGATGTTGATCTCTGTTCTGTCGAATTTTGATGTTGACAATTCAACTCTACAGTTTAACAAAGTTACTTTTATTGACATTTTAGTAGTTTGAAACAATATACGATAGAATTAAGTCCACATATTAACAGGAAAGGTACTGGCAGATTTTTTTTTTTTTACCTGGTTTTGTACCATGTTTTACAACACCAACCCAGACAATATTCATTCATTCATTCATTTCCCTTCGGCTTAGTCCCTTTATTCATCAGTGGTCGCCACAGTGATGATGGCCATTTTTGTTTTATTATGTAAATTAAAAGTGACATTTTCTTTCTAAATTTTATATAAGAATAGAGCTAAATAGCAATTAAAACAGTTATGTTTTTGAGAAAAAATAATTTAGGTTTTTTTTTCTATAAATTATTAGTGACTTTTATTTTTCAAAGCTAAATAGCAACTAAAATATATAGTAGTTACATTTTTGGGATGTAAATTTTCTCTGTAAATTAATAGACATTTTTCCATCATTTAATATAAGAATAGAGCTAAATAGCAATTAAAATGTTGTTATCTTTTTGAGAATTTTTTGCTTTTTTTCTCTAAATGAATATACTTTTCCTCCCCACATTTTATATAAAATAGAGCCAAATAGCAATTAAAATATAGTTATAGTTCTGTTTTTTTATCTTGATTTATTCTATAAATTAATAGTGACAATTTTTCAAAATTTTATTAATATGTAGTTGTGTTTTGAGAAAATTGTAATTTTCTTTCTGTAAATTAATAGTGACATTTTGTTTCAAAATTTAATATAAAAATTGAGCTGAATAGCAACTAAATTATAGTTACAGTTACGTTTTTGGGATTTTTTTCTCTCTGTAAATTAATAGACGTTTTTTTCAAAATTGTATATATGAATATAGCTATTTTTTTCTGTAAATGAATAGCCTTTTATCCAAAATTTTACATAAAAATTGAGCTAAATAGCATTAAAAATATAGTTATGTTTTTGAGAAATTTATTTTTTGTTTTATTCTATAAATTAATGTTTAATTTTTTTCCAAAATGTACTATAAAAATAGAGCTGAATAGCAATTCAAATATAGTTATAGTTACATTTTTGGGATTTTTTTCCCTCTGTAAATTAAGACGAATAATTAATAGTCTAGTTAAGAGTCTAATAAATTAGACATTTTTTTTTAAAAAAAAATGTAATATAAAAATAGAGCAGAATAGCAATTAGAATGTATTTATGTTTTTGAGAAAATTGTTATTAAATATTTTTTTTCTGTAAATTAATAGTCTTTTTTCCCCAAAATTTTATATAAAATAGAGCCAAATAAAATGTAGTTTTATTATTTTTATTTTTTTTTATTCTGTAAATGAATAGTGAAGTCTTTTTCAAAATGTAATATAAAAATTGAGCTAAATGGCAATTAAAATATAGTTCTGTTTTTTTTTTTTTTTTTATTCTGTACATTAGGGTGACTTTTTTTTTCAAAATTTAATATAAGAATTGAGCTAAATAGCAATTAAAATATAGTTATACAGTTGAGGTCAGAATTATTAGCCCCCATTTGAATTTTTTTTTCTTTTTTAAATATTTCCCAAATGGTGTTTAAAAGAGCAAGGAAATTTTCACAGTATTTCTGATAATAATTTTTCTTCTGGAGAAAGTCTTACTTGTTTTATTTCGGGGGGCTAATAAGTCTGACTTCAACTATAGTTACGTTTTTGAGAAAAATGTAACTTGTTTGATTCTGTAAATTATTAGTAAAATTTTCAACATTTTAATATAAAAATTGAGCTTTCTTTGCAAAAATTGCTTTCAGACATGTTTATATTCATTTTTTGGATAATGCAATACCAATGTTTCTACTTCAGAAAAGATAAGCCGGCAATATTTGCACCAATTACCTTGATTTTTGATCACATAACAATATATTTTTTTTCTAAATGTATAGAATTTTTATTATAAAACAAATGTTAATATTACATTATAACATCATACACTCTCAGAAATAAAGGTACACGAGCTGTCACTGGGGTGTTACCTTTTCAAAAGGTACACATTTGTACTTAAAGGGTCCATATTGGTACCTCAAAATTATATATTAGTAACTAAAAATTTTAAGAGGAACACTTTTGTTCTTTTGAGGTACCAATATGTACCCTTGAGGTATTAATATGGACCTTTTAGGCACAGATTTGTACCTTTTTGAAAAGATACCACCCCAGTGACAGCTCGCCTACCTTTATTTCTGAGAGTGTAACTAAAGTCTAGAAAAAAAAGAGAATTATAGGTCTCATATTTTTTCCATAATTGTTTGTGTACATTCATTAATTCATTCATTTTCCGGCTTAGTCCCTTTATTTATCAGGGGTCACCACAGCTAAATGACCCGCCAACTATTCCAGCATATGTTTAATGCAGCGGAAGCCCTTCCTGCTGCAACCCAGTATTGTGAAACATCCATACACATTCACACTCATACACTACAGACAATTTAGCTTATTCAATTCACCTATACCGCATGTCTTTGGACTGTGGGGGAAACCGAAGCACCCAGAGGAAACCCACGCCAACACTGGGAGAACATGCAAATTCCACACACAAATGCCAACTGACCTAGCTGGGACTCCAATGACCTTCATGATGTGAGGCGACAGTGCTAACCACTGAGCCACTGTGTCACCCATAGAAAATATTTACAAGGTAAAAAACATAACAATTAATGTTCAGATAAAATATACACAATAAAACTGTCAATGTAAATGCAAATGTCATATTAAGCATTTAAACTATATGATCAATCAGAGGCTCATGTGGAGTTTACTGTATCTCAGATAGTTGAGGGTGAACTCATGGGCCAGCAAACAACCACTGGAGACACCCAATCAAAACACTGCTCACAACATCATAGCAACTGCATGCCAACACCCATAACTACCACCCACAACTCCCATCTGAGCACCACCCACTCTTTCTTTAGAAAATGCAGAAACCTTTGCTTCAAGTAATCTCTTTCTTAGACTGAAACCCAAGCGTTTCACTAACTGTACATGCAGATTGAAACTGCCTGTGCAGCATTTGACTCAAAAAGGTCAAAATCACAAGAGTCATTTTTGCACAGTCACATGATATCAAATAATATGATTAGAAATTATTCATATATAGAAATTCTGAAAGAAAAAAGAAGTATTGTTGTGGTATTTTTGCGGTAAAAATTCAGCGCCCCGCTGTCAATTATGTCTTGAGTAAAATGTAATTGGGGTGACAAAAATGAACCTAATTCAGTGCAATTCATCTTTATTTCTATAGCGCTTTTACAATGTAGATTGTGTCAAAGCAGCTTCACATAGAAGATTATAGTAAATTGAAACAGTGTCAGTTCAGTTTTCAGAGTTGAAGTTCAGTTTAGTTAAGCTCAGTGTGGTTTAATTTTCACTGCTGAGAGTCCAAACACTGAAGAGCAAATCCATCGATGCGCAGCTCCACAAGTTCTGAACCATGCAAGCCAGTGGCGACAGCGGCGAGGAAACAACTTCACCAATTGGCGAAAGTGAAGGATTAAAAAAACCTCGAGAGAAACCAGGCTCCGTTGGGCACGACCATTTCTCCTATGGCCAAACGTCTTGTGCAGAGCTGCAGTCTAGGGACTGGAGAACGCTGGATATCCATTGTGGAGAAGCTGCAGGTGGGAGAGGTCACCGGCTGGTGTACAGGCTGGCCCTTCAGGATCAATGCGAGGAATCGTCTGTCACTGGGATCAGTCTCATGCTCTCCACTCCTCCATGACCACCACAGCAGCTGCTCAGGATACGGCCTAGTCCAGGATTATGGAAACCTCGGGAAATGCCGTTCAAATTATAATGTCTTTTGGGAAGTGTTCTCGGCTATGGTTGCACTAAATAATGCAGACTAACAATCCTTTAGAGCAGGGATGTCAAACTCCGTTCCTGGAGGGCCGCAGCCCTGCACAGTTTAGTTCCAACCCTAATTAATCACACCTGATCAAAGTAATTGAGTCCTTCAGGCTTGTTTGAAACCTACCAGTAAATGTGTTGAAGCAGGGTTGGAACTAAACTGTGCAGGGCTGCGGCCCTCCAGGAACTGAGTTTGACATCCCTGCTTTAGAGGATTTGGATTTCAACAGCATTTGTATTTTATGTGTATGCTAATGCAAAGAGATGTGGCTTTAATCTAGTTTTAAACTGACAGAGTGTGTCTGCTTCCCGTACTGTGCTAGGAAGGCTGTTCCAGAGTTTAGGTGCCAGATATGAGAAAGATCTACCGCCTACAGTTGATTTTGACATTCTGGGAATAATCAATTGTCCAGAATTAATTGAGCGTAGAGGACGTGAGGGGCTATAACACAGCAGGAGCTCCCTCAAATACTGGGGAGCTAAGCCATTCAGGGCTTTGTAGGTAGTCAATAATATTTTAAAATGTATAAGATATTTAACAGATTTATACTAACCAGATTACATTTTTGAAAACGATATATATTGTCATTTTAAATCTCAATGTCATTTATATACAAATTACCAATAAATTATATGTTAACACATAAATATGTTAATTTAACCCCTTCAAGTATCTGGAGGGTTTGTTCATGAATGAGAGAAGGAGATTAGAGAGTGGGATTGACGGGCAGAATGCGGTCAGTGTACTGGTCTGTTGTGGTAAAGAAAGAGCTGAGCCGAAAGGCAAAGCACTGGCTTTATCGCTTAATCTACCTTCCTACTCTCACCAATGGTCATGAGCTTTGGGTCAAGACCAAAAGAACAAGATCTCACAAACAAGCAACTGAAATGTGTTTCATTTACCGGATGACAGGGCGCACCCTTAGAGATGAGGAGCTCTGTCTCCTGGGAGTAACTCGGAGTAGAGCCGCTGCTCCTCCACATCGAGAGAAGTCAGTTTAGGGGGTTCAGGCATCTGTTTTAGATGCCTCATAAACATCTACCTAGGAAGTATTCCGGGCTTGGGGGGGGGGCAGGATGAAGATCCAAGACATGCTGAAGGAGCTATGTCTCCCGGCTTGCCTGGAAATAGACATAGAGATAGTCAGACATGGGCCAGAATGGTTCGGTAATCCTTGGCACTGATGCGCCCATCTAGCACAAGTATTGGGCCTAAGGAATGCCATGATATCGCAGTCCAAACCATCTCTGATCCACCCCCATGCTTCACTCTGAGCATGCAAAAGTCTGGGTGCTACGCTTCTGCGGGGCTTCTCCACACCTTAACCAGTGTCGTGCTACTGAAAAAAATAGTAACTAGTTACAGTTACTTCATTCAAAAAGTAACTCAATTACTTTATCGAATACTTACACCAAAAAGTAATTCATTACTGCACTGTAAAACCCAAAAAGTTAAGGTAACTTAAACCATTTGAGGAAACCGATTGCAACAAACTATTTAAGATCAAAAACTAATCCTAATGAGTACTGTGAACCTAATCCATTTGAGTAAACAAAGCAATTTGAGCACAGTAAAACCCAATAAATGAAGAGAACTCAAACCAACGGAGTACTGTAAAACCCAATAAGGCAACTCAAACCATTTGAGGAAACCGATTTCAACAAACCATTTGAGTTTAAAAACTAACCTATATGAGTACTGTGAACTTACTGCATTAGATTTGAAGTAATGAGGTATTTAATTAACTCATTACCTTCAACACTGAGTTCAAAACTCTTTTCAAATGAGTAGAATTAAACTTCAGTCAATTTTGAGTTAACTACACTCATTTCATTTGATAAAGTTGACTGTTGGGTTTTATAGTGTGTCAAGTCATTTTTTGAGTTACTTATCCAAAGAACATTTTTAATGCTCCTATTAATGCCCTTATAACATCACTTCAGTGCTGCATGGAGAATACACTGTTGATCAGCTTAAGTTTTAATTAATTTGCATTCTCACAACTAAAAACACAAGACGGACTTAAACAAATAGTGTTTAAAAATTACTTTTTGTTTAAGTCAGACCAGCAGCACAAAAATAAAAAATCACAAGGTGATAACCCAGCTGAATAATATACTCAGAAACCAAAAAGCAAAAACTAAAGTTACTTCAGCGTCATAAAAGTTTGTATTTAACCCTTAAACATGTTCCTTCATAGCTTGATTATGAAAACTAGCAACAATATACAACAAACACAAAACCTTTATGAAATAAATAAATGAAAGTAATCTGAATTATCATTCACATTCAATTTGGTGAAACACTACAGCAAAAAACTGCTATTATAGGCCGTACTCACACTATGTACAGTTGCCTTGAATCGGGCCAAAGCACGCTTGTCCCCCCTCCCGTCTCCCCCGACGGCCCGCACTCACATTACATTCGGGCCTGGGCGCGCTTCCGTCATTGATGACGCGCTGCTCAGTAAGCGCTCTCGCTCAGCACGGTAAAGTCTAGATCGGATACGTGGCCGGCCGGAAGTGCGATATTTAAATTAATATAGCAGCATTTTTTAATGACACTGTATAACAATAATTCATTTTTTTACATAACTGATACGGTTGGGTTTAGGGTGGGGGTAGGGGTTAAAAAATACAATTTATTGGGTAATTTAATATATAAGATAAATAATACTCGGTACAACTTCTGTTTTTACGCTTCTGTGACGGTTGGGTTTAGGGTTGGGGTGGGGGTAGACGATAATAAAATACAATAAATCGGAAATTTCATAAATAGCATAAATAATTCTCGTTAACCTCCAGCCGCAAACATATCCAATCTAGAAACGACCCGCTCAGCACAGTGGATATTTCTTTGGTTATATTGTTTAAGTCGTTGGATATGCAGTGACACGCAGTCTAATATTTCGCCGAACAGATCAGCCCACTTTTGACACTCATAAACAATCATCAAGTCCTTGTGCTGCAGGAATTAGGAAGTTTGCTGAAGGCGCAGCTGACGTGCAGTGAGGGGTTTGCATCTTTAATAATCTACGACAGTTTGCGTTCATTGAACAGTACAAATGATTAATTAATCCATATAAAACGGTCCCTTAAAAGTCACGTCTCGCTTTTAGTTTCGGCCTCAAGCACGCTTGCGCTCACACTGTAAGCGTACCACGCCTGAGCCCAAGTGAACCGCTCTCTGGCCCACCTATTCCAACCGTGCCAGGGCCACCCAAGTGCACCGTGCCTGAGCCCGATTCAGAGCACTCACACTTCTCAAACGATCCGGGAAACGGGCCTGGGCACGGTTCGGATAGCATAGTGTGAGTAAGCCCATAGACAACCATAAATGTTATGCATTTTAAACAAAACAAAAACACAACAGCTGCTCAAAAATAACCACAAATTAAATGTGATATGTCAACAACTTATGGAAAGTAAGCTGTGTATATTCAAAGTGCAAAATCTGCTGTTGTATAACTGCTATAAAAATATGTAAAACAATAAATAAATAAATCACAGCATTTTTTCTGAGCAATACAACACTATTTTGTTATACAGATAACAAATGTGTGCTTATTTGAAACCGCAAACATAGTAGTAGTACTAGTAGTAATAATAATCAATAATAGTAACGTTAAAAGTCTCTCGGTCTAGCACGCTCACAATCGGCCTAACTCGCACACATTCAGTCTCTCTCACGTGCACCTGGTCTCTCTGCTTTCGCCTTATTTACTTTTGTCCAGTCTGGCGCCTCGTACACGACGCATCTTTACAGTGGTTGGTTGGCATTCACCAATCCCACAATGCATTGCCGCTGTAGACAGGAAGATGTTGGCTTGACTGCAGCCAAAATTAATTCATTTACCAAGTAACGCACAAGCGCATCGTATTGTAACGGGAGCGGAGTTACTATATTTAAAAACTAATGCATTACAGTATTAGTTACAGTGCATCCAGAAAGTATTTATAGCACTTCACTTTTTCCACAGTTGTTTGTTGTTCTTTGCTCACTACTTGGTTGATGCACCTTTGGCAGCAATTACAGCCTCAAGTCTTTTTTGAATATGATGCCACAAGCTTGGCACACCTGTCTTTGGGAATTTTTGCCCATTCCTCTTTGCAGTACCTCTCAAGCTCTATCAGGTTGGATGGGAAGCGACAGTGTACAGCCATTTTCAGATCTTTCCAGAGATGTTCAATAGGATTTAGGTCTGGGCTCTAGCTGGGTCACTCAAGGACATTCACCAAGTTGTTGTGAAGCCACTCCATTGATATTTTGGCGGTGTGCTTTGGTTCACTGTCCTGCTGGAAGATGAACCGTCGCCCCAGTCTGAGGTCAAGAGCACTCTGAAGCAGGTTTTCATTCAGGATGTCTCTGTACATTGCTGTATTCATCTTTCCCTCTATCCTGACTAGTCTTTCAGTTTCTGCTGCTGAAAAACGTCCCCACAGCATGATGCTGCCACCACCATGCTTCACTGTAGGGATGGTATTAGCCTGGTGATGAGTGGTGCCTGGTTTTCTCCAAACGTAACGCCTGGCATTCACTCCAAAGAGTTTAATTTTAGTCTCATCAGACCAGAGAATTTTCTTTCTTATGGTCTGAGAGTCCTTCAGATGCCTTTTGGCAAATTCCAGGCAGGAAGTGGCTTCTGTCTGGCCACTCTGTCATACAGGCCTGATTGGATTGCTGTACAGATGGTTGTCCTTCTGTAAGGTCCTCCTCTCTCCACAGAAAAACACTGGAGCTCAGACAGAGTAACCATCGGGTTATTGATCACCTCCTTGACTAAGGTCCTTCTTCCTGATCACTCAGCTTAGATGGCCGGCCAGCTCTAGGAAGAGTCCTGGTGGTTCCAAACATCTTCCACTTGAGGATGATGGAGGCCACTGTGCTCATTGGAACTTTCAGAGCAGCAGAAATTTTTCTGTAACCTTCCCCAGCCTTGTGCCTCGAGACAATCCTGTCTCGGAGGTCTACAGACAATTGCTTTGTCTTCATACTTGGTTTGTGCATTGACATGCACTGTCAACCCTGGGACCTTATATAGACAGGTGTATGCCTTTTCAAATCATGTCCAGTCAACTGAATTGACCACAGGTGAACTCCAATTAAGCTGCTGAAACATCTCAAGAATGATCAGTGGAAACAGAATGAACCTGAGCTCAATTTAGAGCTTCACGCCAAAGGCTGTGAATACTGATGTACATGTGATTTTTCAGGTCTTTTATTTTTAATAAATTTGCAACAATTTCAAAAACTCTTTTTTCACATTGTCATTATGGGGTATTGTGTGGAGAATGTTGGGGAAATAAATTAATTGAATCCATTTTGGAATAAGGCTGTAACATAAACAACTGTGGAAAAAGTGAAGCGCTATGAATACTTTCCGGATGCACTGTACTGTCAAAAGTAACGCATTACTAGTAACGCGTTATTGCCCAACACTGACCTTAACTCAGTGAAGACAGTGAAGCTGGACTCACCAGAGAACAACACATGTTTCACATTGTCCACAGCCCAAGATTTCCTCTGCTGGCACCATTAAACCCAACGTTTGGCATTGGCACGAGTGACCAAAGGTTTGGCTATAGCCATGTATATTGACCCTGTGGACCTCCCGACCAACAGTTTTGGTGGATACAGTAGAGTTGAGCTGCGCATTTAATTCTGCAGTAAGTTTGGCAGCTGTGCTTTTATGTTTTGTGGATACAATCCTGGTGCATCCCTTTCAGACAGCTTCCTCTTGCATCCACAGTTACTCCTGTTGGATGTGGTTCGTCTTGGTGGTTTGCTGACATTACTCTGGATACTGTGGCTCTTGATACTCGCTTGCTATCTTGATCACAGATGCACAAGCGAGATGCTCTCCAACAATTTATCCTCTTTTAAACTCTTGATATGTCACCTATAATGTGGTGTGCATTGCAATATGTGAAGCAAAACTGTGCTATTACTCTACTAATTAAACCTTCACACTCTGCTCTTACTGATGGAATGAAGATCAGTGAAGATTGGCCACTAGGTTGCTCAAATTTAGCCATGAAACCTCCAACACTAATTTGCCCAGTGTTTCAGTTTCATTGCCAACCCCTTGGACATGCTTAAATAGTTAGGCAGATAAGACTATTTAGAAATTTGTAATGGAAAACAAGACCAAATGTGCAACTGAGCTGATGGTGAAGATCTCTGATTCTGCATTCCTGTGATGGGTTGGTTTGTGTCGGTTTACTTTAATGTAATCTCTCAATCCCACACACGCAGTGCTCTCTCCCAGGGGTCAGTGTGTGTGTTTGTATGTATGTGTGTGTGTGTGTGTCCTTCAGGCAGTTCTGTGGGAACTGGACCAGTCATCTGTACAGCTATGAGAGGCATTCGGTGCAGAGGAAGCCGTGGTTTAGTGACTCAGAGCTTCATGAATCGCTCCGTTGCGTTGGCCTTTGGCTCTCTTTAGCTCTTTGACTCATCTGGATCCCTGTGGTCCTCTGAGATGGGTGTGTGTGTGTGGGAGGACAGCTTGCGTTCCTCTGTTTCTGGTCCATTTGTTCTGTCGCTGTATTGTTCAGAGCTGCAAATGCGACTGTCAGGAGAAGCACTGAATGGTAAGTCAATATCTGATCAATAGTTGTAGTGGGAATGAATAGTAACTCAATGACTAGCTAATGCTGAGGAATGCTAATGTGTCTGATTGGTCTGCTGGGTTTAAAAGAGGCAAAGTTGTGCGTTTGAAATGGAGATCACTTTATTTTGATGGTCCCCTTTACACATTTTGTGGATCATAAGTTACATTGCACCTACATGCCATGTCATTGTAAGTAGACTGTAGGGTTAGGGGTTAATGTAAGTTGACATGTGCTTGCAAAGTTTCTTATAGTCAAGAAAAAACGTTAGGGAAATGTTTAAACAGGAGGAATTTTATAATATTTATCATTAATCAAACTAAAAGATTGTTTTGTACAATGAATGTTTATTAAGACACCGATATAATTGCATGTGACATATTGTACACTGCCCGGCCACTTTATTAGGTACACCTGTCCAACTGCTCGTTAATGCACATTTCGAATCAGCCAATCACATGGCAGCAACTCAATGCATTTAGGCATGTAGACATGGTCAAGACGATCTGCTGCAGTTCAAACCGAGCTTCAGAATGGGGAAGAAAGGTGATTTAAATGACTGAACGTAGCAGGTGTCAATCTGACTTTTGGGATGTGGTGGAATGGGAGATTCGCATCATGGATGTGCAGCCGACAAATCTGCAGCAACTGTGTGATGCTATCATGTCAATATGGAGCAAAATCTCTGAGGAATATTTCCAGTACTTTGTTGAATCTATGCCACGAAGTATTAAGCCAGTTCTGAAGGCAAAAAGGGGTCCAAACAGATACTGGTAAGGTGTACCTAATAAAGTGGCCGGTGAGTGTAGATTTAGTATAGGTTTGCCATGAAAATAGCCAATGCTGCTGATATGACATTAAAACATAAATAAATAAATATAGTCAAGTAAAGCCAGTTGGTGTAGCAGAATTAACAGATTCTAAGCTAATATTCTAATGAGAAATAGTTGGCTTGTGGTTGCATTGTAACATAAAAAAAAATGCAACCATTAAAATAAAGCGATACTAAGATATTTCATTGAGACGGCACTAGGTTGGCATTTCCCCAAACCGTAAAAACATTGGCAGAGTGTTTTGTTGTAAACTGTGCCTTCAGGTCTGCGGCGCTGACAGATGACAGCTCATGACATCAGTAAGGCTTTGATATTGGTGCTGTGCGTCAGGCTGCGCTGGTTTGAGGCGATGGATTTGTTTGTGTGTGACTGTGATTCATTACCTACAGTCTGAACAGTGCAGGCGCTCTGGAACTTTATTATATTGTTTCTTTCAGTGGCAGACAGCCATCAGACTTTGTTTGTTTTTATTGAATAATAGTGTTCTCGAGTAGTGTTTGGATCTATAAATGATAGATATTTTGGCATGTCATGTATTCTCTGTTGTTGTTCTTAATAGTAATTTTTTAGGGGTTATCACATTTAATGGTATATAATGTTATATGAGCCGGGAATCGAACTCAGATCACCATGAACACTGTAGTGCCGTGTGTCGATGTAGTAACCACTGGGATATTTATTATTATTCATTCATTCATTAATTCATTAATTTTCCTTTGGCTTAGTCGCCACAACGGAATGAACTGCCAACTATTCCAGCATATGATTTGCGCAACAGATGCCCTTCCAGCTGCAACCCAGTACTGGGAAACACCCATACACACTCATTCACACACACACACTCATACATTACGGCCAATTTAGTTCAATTCACCTATAGCGCATGTCTTGACTGTGGGGGAAACCGGAGCACCCGGAGGAAACCCACGCCAACACAGGGAGAGCTTGCAAACTCCACACAGAAATGCCAACTGGCTCAGCTGGGACTCAAACCCGCAAACTTCTTGCTGTGAGGCGACAGTGCTAACCACTGAGCCACCGTGCCACATTTATTATTATTTTATTTATTTAAGATATGCATGCAATTCATCAGATTTAACCCTTATTTTAACCCTTAAGTTATACAATAGTTTCTAGTCTGACAACATTTCTTTCTTCCAAATGTCAAATTAAAATGTAATTCAGAGCTTTATTCCCCACAGAAACTGACAATTGGTCAGAGTAACGAATGTTTTCATTCTACCGAATTATGACTTCTCAACTCTTCTGGAGTTAAAACTTTGATATAGTCTAAAAATAAATATAGAAATTTGTCTGAAAACATTTTTTGGGTAACAATTTAGCTAAAATGTAATGTGTATTTATATAGCGCATTTATAGTCTTTGGGGGGGGGGGGTTGCAATCATGGGGGGGGTTGTCTCTCTACACCACCACCAGTGTGCAGCATCCACTTGGATGATGCAACGGCAGCCACAGGACAACGGTGCCAGTGCGCTCACCACACACCAGCTACTGGTGGAGTGGAGAAACAGTGATAGAGCCAATTTGGTGGATGGGGATGATTGGGAGGCCATGATCGTAAGGGCCGATTGAGAGACTTTGGCCAGGACACCGGGGTTACACCCCTACTCTTTACGAGAAGTGCCATTTCTTTACGAGAAAATACCAACAGTGTTGGTCAAGCTACTTGAAAAATGTAGTGAGCTAAGCTATTAGTTACTCTACTTAAAATGTAGCTTAACTACACTGAAAGCTACTGCAAGCTAAGCTAAAAGCTACATCTAAGTATTTTTTTTTTCATTTTTAAATCAAAGCAACTTCAATCCAATCAGTTCGTCTTAGGCCCCGTTTACACTAGTGCGTTTTCGTTTTGAAACGGCGTTTTAAATCAAAAACGATCCGCGTCCACACTAGCGTTTCATCTAGCTTTTCTAAACTTATCTCCGTCCACACCACTCCACCAAAAACGTATATCACGCGACCATTCGCGCACTCTGGGCATGCACGTCCAAGTATAAACAGGAAGCATGTGTCTCGCTCGGCATTTGGTTGTTGTTAGTCAACAAACGCTGATTGAACGATGAACGCGAGCGATTAGCGAGTTCTCGAACAATAGCTTGCCTCTTGCGAATATATGCAGCTGCTGTAGTAAAAAAGGCAGAGTTTAACTGCACAATGGCGCCTAAAACAGACAATAGTGCAAACAACACTCCCATTTCTGTGTCCATGTTGTTGTTTACAGTGAAGGCTGGTCTGCCGTCTTCCGGTAGCGTTATAGTCATGTGATAGGGGCTTGACGAATAAAGGAAGGATACGCAATGACCCAAAAGCCCCAATCAGGTAGCGAATGTCTGCAGCCACGCCTCCGTTTTCAGGTGTCTCTGTTTTCCCCCCATCCACACTGAGACGGAGCAGCAGCGGTTTAGAATGAAAACGACCTCTCCAGCGTTTTCAAAACGCTCCGTTTTTGGGGCTAGAAAACTCCGGCGTAGTGTGGACGGATGGCGTAACTGTAGCAAAACTTATGCATTTAAAACGAAAACGCATTAGTGTAAACGGGGCCTTAGTGATCAATGAAACTGTCTATTAAACATATGTGGCATAATTGTTTAGTTCAGTTATTGTCCTTGTTATGGTCCTGCTTCCGAAATAATTCCTCAACAGTCATCTTTCCTTCCATAGATATATACACTAGATATCGCATGCGCCACATTTGTACAGTGCTCCCAGAACAAATGTCATTCAACCGCACTAGTCAAGACTAAAGCCAATGTGAAGATGCTGGACTTTAGCGCTGTATACGGGTGTAGTAACGAGCAAACAAAGAAAACAAAGCACAAAGGCAGAACATTTCATTGGTAAGATTCAGTTTTTTACGATTTTGTATGTTACGAACTGACCATAAGGCGAAGTAGCACCAACTCGCACTCAATACAAGGCTTAGACACTATTACACATCTACAATGGTTTACACATTAAACTGGTGAATGTTCACGCAAAAAGTCTATTGGTTTAAAAGAAAAAACATTTGAATGACCACTTTAAAAGGGGCCTCACAGCAAGAATGTCGCTGGTTCGAGTCCCGGATGGGTCAGTTGGCATTTCTGTGTGGAGTTTGCATGTTCTCCCCATGTTGGCGTAGGTTTCCTCTGGGTGCTCTGGTTTCCCACACAGTTGGGTTGAATTTCTCAAATAAATTTAAATGATATTTTGAATCCAACTGTTGGGTTAATTTCTTTCCATTACATTTAAATGATATTATTAAACCAACAATTGGGTTAATTTTTTAATTACTTGAAATTATATTACTAGTTGCGGCTGGAAGGGCATCCGCTGCGTAAAACGTGCTGGATAAGTTGGCGGTTCATTCCGCTGTGGCGACCCCAGATTAATAAAGAGACTAAACTGAAAAGAAAATGAATGAATAAATGTTTTACACAGCGGATGCTCTTCTGGCTGCAACCCAGTACTGGGAAACACTCATACACACTCTCATTCACACACATACACTACGGCCAACTTAGTTTACCCAATTCACCTATACCACATGTCTTTGGACTTGTGGGGGAAACCGGAGCACCCGGAGCAAACCCACGCCAACATGGGGAGAACATGCAAACTCATGCATATTAAATGTAAACTGTATTTTAAACCCAATTGTTGGGCTATTTTTTCAATTAAATTTAAAATATATTTTTAACCCAACCATTGGGTAACTTTTTTTTTTATTATATTTTTTACCCAATTGTTGGAGTAATTTTTACACATTTTATTCAAATTATATTACTAACGTAATTGTTGGATTAATTTTTTCAATTAAATTATAATTTTATTTTGAACCCAACTGTTGAGTTAATGTTTTCAAATAAATTTCAATTATATTTTTAATCTGACTGTTGGGTTAATATTTTTAATGTTATTTAAATGATGTTGCTAACCCAACAGTTGGGTTAAATTTTTCAAATAAATTTAAATGATATTTTGAATCCAACTGTTGGGTTAATTTCTTTCCATTACATTTAAATGATATTATTAAACCAACAATTGGGTTAATTTTTTAATTACTTGAAATTATATTACTAGTTGCGGCTGGAAGGGCATCCGCTGCGTAAAACGTGCTGGATAAGTGGGCGGTTCATTCCGCTGTGGTGACCCCAGATTAATAAAGAGACTAAGCTGAAAAGAAAATGAATGAATGAATGTTTTACACAGCGAATGCCCTTCTGGCTGCAACCCAGTACTGGGAAACACTCATACACTCTCTCATTCACACACATACACTACGGCCAACTTAGCTTACCCTATTCACCTACCACATGTCTTTGGACTGTGGGGGAAACCGGAGCACCCGGAGGAAACCCACGCCAACATGGGGAGAACATGCAAACTCCACACAGAAATGCCAACTGACCCATCCGGGACTCGAACCAGCAACATTCTTGCTGTGAGGCCCCTTTTAAAGTGGTCATTCAAATGTTTTTTCTTTTAAACCAATAGACATTTTGCGTGAACATTCACCAGTTTAATGTGTAAACCATTGTAGATGTGTAATAGTGTCTAACATACATAATCTAACTAGCCTAACCAGAGTGCTACTGTTGCCTGTTATATGATTTGTCGGAGATTTGTTGTTCCTATGATAGAAAAGGAAGTCCATGTGACCTTCATTTCCCAGAGACCTTTTGGATTTTTCCCAGAACAGTGTGGGAAAAACAGTCCTCCGGTCTATCTTTAGCCTCTTCGCTGTAGGTCCATTGAGACAAACGCTGGCAAAGTCCCAGCTCTTATGCTAACCGTAGTAAAACGATTTACATTAGTGCAATTGATTAATTGATTCACATACATTAAAAATAGCATGCACATGCATCTGTGCACTTGTCTGACTGTAGATTCTCCCATAGGTTTTGATGCCTTTCATAAAACTGGCAAGGAATGGCAGATGACAAATTAATATTATTAATACTAATAGTACTGTAAACATACTGTAGTAATAAATTAAATAAAAAGGCAATGTGTAAATGCCAGCTTGCAAACAAATAGTACTCAAATAATTTGTGATGGTTTGCTTTAAATCAACATGGACAACAAAGCAAAGTAATAATACTTCTCAGCATGAATAATAGTCTGATTGCTAATGCTAACAAGCAAACATAAAAAGTTCTCGACAAGATACTGTACGTATTAGGGATGCTTATTTCGGTTAATTTTGCTGACCGACAACCGCCGCTCGTTAACCGAATATTAACGGTTAACTGGTCAGATTAATATTAAATCATTAATTAATATAAACATTTGATGTGTCTATTTTTTGTCACGCATTAAATACTGATTTATTTTAACATGCAAACATAATAACAACAGAGCATCTTCACGCACCTGCAGTGTTTCCAACAGCACAGAAATAAAGAATAAACTAAATAATAATACAATATAAAGCGAGCAAGAGCTGGACTGTTTTCAGCTTCTGAAACCTCAAAAATGACTCTGCTCTTCAAATAGAGACCAAAGACTATGGAATACGCGAGTCTTGTCACTCATAGAGTATAGATGGCTATAGTTACAGTAAAAAATGATGATGAAAACGTCTCGTATACATGTTTGATGTAATATCACAAACCGTGAAATGACTCAGAATAGACTTTAACTCTAAAAAAACGCTGAGTTGTTTTAATCCATTGTTGAGTCAAATATGAACAACCCTTCAACAACTCCTGGTTTAATTGTTTCAGTTAAATAAAATTATATTTTGAACTCAATTGTTCGGTTAGTTTTTTCAATTCAATTTAAACTATATTTTGAACCCAACTGTTGGGTTAATTTATTTTCAATTAAATTTATATTATATTATTAATCCAACTGTTGGGGGTAATATTTTTAATGTCGTTCAATTTATGTTACTAACCCAACAGTTGGGTTAAATTCTTCAAATAAATTTAAAGGATATTTTGAACCCAACTGTTGGGTTGATATTTTCAGTTAAATTTAAATTATAATTTTAATTCGAAAGTTTTTATTATTTTATTTATTTACTTTCAGTTATATTACTAACCCAACAGTTGGGTTAATTTTTAAAATTAAATTATAAATTAAATTATTAACCCAACTGTTGGGTTAATATTTTTTTAAATGTTATTTAAATTATGTTACTAACTCAACTTTTGGGTTACAATTTTATATTAAATTTATTTTGAATCCAAATGTTGGGTTAATGTTTTCAATTACATTTAAATTATATTTTATACCCAACTATTGTTTTTTTTTTACTTTAAATTATATTACTAACCCAGTTGGGTTAATTTTTTAATTAAGTTTATATAATATTTTGAGCACAACTGTTGGGTTAATATTTTTAATGGCATTCAATTTATGTTACTAACCCAATAATTGGGTTAAATTCTTCAAATAAATTTAAATGATATTTTGAACCCAATTGTTGGGGTATTTTTTTTTAATTTAAATTATATTATTAACCCAACTGTTGGGTTAGTTTTTTCAATTAAATTTAATTTAATTTATATGGTGAAATGTTTTAAATTATATTATTATAAGTTTTAAATTAAATTTAAAGGATATTTTGAACCCAACTGTTGGGTTGATATTTTCAGTTAAATTTAAATTCTAATTTTAATCCGAGAGATTTTTTTTTTACTTTCAGTTATATTACTAACCCAACAGTTGGGTTAATTTTAAAAATTAAATTATAAAATAAATTATTAACCCAACTGTTGGGTTAATATTTTTTTAATGTTATTTAAATTATGTTACTAACTCAACAGTTGGGTTAATTTTAAAAGTTAAATTATAAATTAAATTATTAACCCAATTGTTGGGTTAATATTTTTTTAATGTTATTTAAATTATGTTACTAACTCAACAGTTGGGTTAATTTTAAAAATTAAATTATAAATTAAATTATTAACCCAATTGTTGGGTTAATATTTTTTAAATGTTATTTAAATTATGTTACTAACTCAACAGTTGGGTTACATTTTTATATTAAATTTATATGATATTTTGAATCCAAATGTTGGGTTAATGTTTTCAATTACATTTAAATTATATTTTATACCCAACTACAGTTTTTTTTTTCTTTTTTTACTTTAAATTATATTACTAAATTAAATTTATATAATATTTGGAGCACAACTGTTAATTTTTTCAATTTAATTTAAATCATATTACTAAGCCAACAGGTGGGTTAAGGTTTTTCAAATAATTTTGAACCCAACTGTTGTGTTTGTTCATATTTCACCCAGCTAAGTGTTCCAACAACCCATCATGTTTGCAGTGCAGCCTCTGTCATTGATGCTGAAGCAGGTTTGCAAGTCTTGTTTTGATAAGTCATGCTGAACATACTAAATAAGCCCTAATGCAGGCATGATCAACCCCACACTAATGTACCATTTACAGTAAGTGCAGCACGTCAGAAGTGCTAGCGTAAACCGCCGGCTCCAGTTAGCATGATGCACTGAGCACTGCGTGGGGTGCTCATGACAGAGATGAGTCAGCAATCTTACCCAGCAAAAAAAAAGTATTAAGTTTTAAACAGTAATCTTGATGTAGAGCTAACATTCTCATACACCCATGATACTCGGAGAGCTCAGACAAAAATCCATGTCAGGTTTGTTTCTGTGATTTATCTTTATTAAATAGCCAGTTTTGACTTCCATGCATACTTGTTAGTTTACAAAGGCATGACATTGCGTTGTCGCGTACGGTAATATTAGTTATTGTTGAAATATTTTTGAATGCGTTTAGCTTGTGCATTGGTTGTTTTTGAAAGTATTTATGGTGGTAGAATGTGGACAGTATTAAGGCAAGATTAATTTATCTGAGCACTATTAATAATATTAATATTGACTGCTAATAATATTGACCTTAAAATGGTTTAAAAAAATAAAAACTGCTTTTATTCTAGCTGAAATAAAACAAATAAGACTTTCTCCAGAAGAAAAAATATTATAGGAAATACTGTGAAAATTTCCTTGGTCTGTTAAACATGATTTGGGAAATAGATGAGAAAGAAAACAAAATTCACGCGAGGACTTGTCAGCAAGTTAATATTTTAAATTTTGTAGTAAATATGTCAATGAATGAGATACTTTCACTTACTGGGCCACGTCATTTTGTTGCATGTCTTGACCGCTAGATTTAACACACGTCATTTGTTGACCATAATTGACAGCCATTTGCCTTTTGATATTATTTGTTGAAGAATACTGGTTCATGCATCCTCAGCTTATGGATATTCAGATAAAATTTTTAAATAATTCACTAATAATAATTTTATTAAAATACATAATAAAATAATAATCATAATGTTGTGTATATGTATCTTTTATTTTCATTTGATGTCAAATAAATAAAATAAATAAGTGCACAAATTGGAACATATCAGAAAAAAGAACACACACATAAAATGTCTTAAATGTCCCTTAAAATGTCTTGAAAAATATCTAGTCAAATATTATTTACTGTCATCATGGCAAAGATAAAATAAATCAGTTATTAGAAATGAGTTATTAAAACTATTATGTTTAGAAATGTGTTGAAAATATATTCTCTCCGTTAAACAGAAATTGTGGAAAAAAATAAACAGGGGGGCTAATAATTCAGACTTCAACTATATATATATATAATATACAGTACTTTCTGTTTTGTGATCTGATTATGCAGATCTGAATTACTTATATATTTTTCCTTGCTGGTTGTGACCTTTTGTGTTCATGTGTTTTATAGGGCTGAAATGTATAAATTGATAAAAGCTTGTATTTACATTATATATTTAATATGGTCAACAAATGACGTGTGTTAAATCTAGCGGTCAAGTCCATGCAACAAAATGACGTGGCCCAGTAGGTGAAAGTATCTCATTCATTGACATGTATGAAGTACTAAATTTGAAATATTAACTTGCTGACTGTCTATATATATATATATATATATATATATATATATATATATATATATATATATATATATATATGGATATGTATATGTGTATATATGTGTGTGTACATAAATAAATGTTTTGTATACATAAATACACGCATACATGTAATGTTTTTATTTATAATGTTATGAGAACATTTTATTATAAATTCAATGTTTATATATAATACAAATTATATAATTTATATGTAAATATTTTGGTTTTTAATTTTTTTTATCTTTTATATTCTTATTATACTTATATATATATATACACACACACAGTTGAAGTCAGAATTATTCGCCCCCCTTTGAATTATTATTTATTTTTTTAAATATTTCCCAAATGATGTTTAACAGAGCAAGGAAATTTTCACAGTATGTCTAATAATATTTTTTCTTCTGGAGAAAGTCTTATTTGTTTTATTTCGTCTAGAATAAAAGCAGTTTTTAATTTTTTAAACATCATTTTAAGGACAAAATTGTTAGCCCCTTTAAGCTATTTTTTTATGATAGTCTACAGAACAAACCATCATTACAATAACTTACCTAATTATTAAATTAACTTTATTAGTTTATTAAAATAAACAGGGGGACTAATAATTCTGACTTCAACTGTGTGTGTATGTATGTATGTATGTATATATATATATATATATATATATATATATATATATATATATATATATATATATATATATATATATATATATATATATGAGTTCAGATGCAAAACCCTCTAAATCTATCAGACCTCTTTTCTTATAAATGAGCATTTTCTATCAGGCTCCTATAATTAGGTTCAGGAGTTTCGTTTTATATGTAATGATAAGGTTATTAGCTAGTAAATAAAATACTTTTTTTTCCAAAAATGTCACTTTAGACAATTCTTTGGTTTTTAACAAGGTAAATTTTCTTTTGCATCAAAACCTGCTAAATCCACTTCTGCTTTTTATGCAAAAACCTCTAAATCCACCTATTGAGACAAGACAGTGTAATTAGTTGCTAATCACTAAAGATGCATTTAGAAATTATTTTACCAAACATAAAACACCTAAAATTTAAAATATATAAATCTGTCAAGTAAGTGGCGATTCATTGCGCTGTGATAAACCAGGATAAAAGCAGAAGGAAAATGAATGAAATCTGTCAAGTAAGTGCACTAATCAATAACATTAAAACTGACATTAAATCTTAATCTATTGTCATTTCTGATATTTGGGATTTAGATTTAATGTAAGTAGAGCAATGTAAACATTGTAAACCAAGCTTGCTAGATTCAAATAATGTAGTGTAAAGCATTGTGAAACATCAATATCTGTGCTTTGGTCATTAATATAAAAAGCTTATCAGGCGTATAGGTATTATGAAGTAATATAAATAATGTTTAGTTTTATACACTATATGTATTTTTGAAAAAATAGCTTAAATTAGCAAATAAAACAAGGTAGGCCTACTGGGCTAAAAGGGGATGCCTCTCAGACACATTTAGAAGCTGTCATTCATTCATTCTCACCATACTCAAGGTCTTGGTCTCTTGTTTATCCTCATAGCATCCATGTGGGATAAAATAACGGCATCTTAACTCTGTCTTTCATGAAATGGAGTTGCTGTTTAATGTATAGTAAATTGGACTCATTCAAAGTAGCATCGCTGCGCAAAAAACGCTATGAATGCATGTTACACTTCCGACTGTACAGTGTGTTTTCTTTTTCTTATAAAGCACAGAGTTTTGAGGTAAGGGACGTTTTCATTTGCCATCCACTGACAGTCAGAAAGGCTCATCCAGTTCATCAAACTCCATCTTTTAAAATCATAAGCAGAATAAAACAGTCTCTGCTACATTGAAAACATATGATTCGATTCGTGCCTTCTGATTGGTTCCTGGATTATAGCGGCTTTTGCTGTCAAAGGCAAGTGGTGTTTAGCGGCTTTTGCCATTAAACTGTTATTTTTGAATGCGCTGACGCTGCAATTTAGATAAATAGAAGCAAATCTATTTGTTGAACATGTACTACGTGCCTAAAGCATTCACTCAATGTCATTAGCTCATTTGTGGCGGAAGTGGCGTTTAGCAGCTTTTGCATCTGAACTCTTCATATATATATATATATATTTAAATATACACAACATTTATGCACAGTGAGTACATACACACATTATGTAAATACAAGCTTTTATTTTGGATGCTATTTAATTGCGATTTAATCATTTGACCGCACTAGTATTTTCATATAGTTGTTCATAATCATTCGTTTTGTGTTTGTATTAATTATTGCTCTCTTACTCAGAAGTAATTTTCCAATAATTTCTCCCTTCAAAAATCTTAACTTGGTTAGCCTTCTCAAAAATTAAAATGCCAATAATTCACACATGCACACCATTTGAATCTTTCTTTTTTTGTATGGAACAAGCTAAACCATTTTGTAGCAATGGTATGCATAACATGACTTTTTAAATATGTTTAAATGACTTGTTATGATTTCTGGTAAAGATGATGTTGAGCTGGCTAAAATGTCACCTTAATGTCACAGGAAAAGGACGAGTATCAGTTGTTTGAGTAGATTTGGGTGTCAAATGACTCTAAAATTGCATATTTGATCATCCGAGCTTGGTTTCAGTTCGATTTTTCCATCACAGTGAACTTATCAAATTACGAGTCGCGAAGTGTTTGTGAAACGGTTTAGTCATTTCGTTTGGCTTCTCTTTTTAGTAGTAAGATTCAGCACATTTTTTTTTTTTCGAAGGGTGCAGAGAATCAGATGGTGTGCGTCTTTAACTCTTTGCTTATCGGTCCACCGTGGCCAAGAAAACTCACACATTTGGCCTCTTGTTGTTGTTTTAACTTTCACTTCATCGTGTACTGGGCTAAAAATAATCACACCACCAACACTCACAAAAATGACGTTTGCTGTTTGTTCAAATTAGCCGAAACACAATTCTTGAGTTTTTTTTTTTTTTTTTTTGACAGCTTAATTGTTTTATGTTCAATCCACTTACATTTGGAAAAAATTATAAGTTAACTTAATTACTTCACTGTAAAAAAAATCAATTTATGTTGGGACAACATGAAGAGACCAAATGCAGTACACTGTAAAAAGCTAGTTGACTTTACTTATAGTAAGTAAATTCATTCATTCATTCATTCATTTTCTTTTCGGCTTAGTCCCTTTATTAATCTGTGGTCTCCACAGCAGAATAAACTGCCAATATATCCAGCATATGTTATATGCAGCGGATGCGCTTCCAGCTGCAACCCATCAGCAGGAAACACCCATACAGTCCCATTCACACAGATTCTGTACACTACTGACAATTTAGCTTACCCAATTCACCTATAGCGCCGGCCTTTGGACTTGTGGGGGAAACCGGAGCGTGAGTAAATTCTTTGCCTTAAAATTATTAATTAAATGAACTATGTGCACATTTCTTAAAAAAAAATAAGTTAAATTAACTTAGCAAGTTTGATCAATATTTTAGGTAGAATCAACTTAACACTTTTAAGGCAATGAATTTACTGACTTTTTACAAGTTATCAGCACACAATTCTTTCATGTTATCCAAACACAAATTGATGAAGTTAACTCAATTAACTTGAAAAACTCACTCAAAAAATGATTATTATATATTATTTTTGCTGTTTGTTCAAACTACTTATTTAAATTGAGTTGAAACAACACAATTAACTGTTTTATGTTCAATCCACTTAAATTTGTAAAAAAATTTATCCTAATCCCTTCATGTTGTCCCAGCACAAATTGATTGTGTGGAAACAGTGAAGAGACCAAACACAGTACACTGTAAAAAGCTATTAGGTGTCTTGACATTAGAAAAATGAGTAAACCCATTACCTTTAAATTATGAAGTAAATTAACTATGGGCATAAATAAACTGAAAAACAATAATAATTGAACTTGACAGTTCTAAGTTACATCAGAATTACTTAAATGTATTTAGTATCAACTTGTCACTTTCGAGACAATGAATTTCTCACCTTTTTCAAATTATGGGAACACAATTCTTTCATGTTATCCCAACACAAATTGATTAAGTTAACTTAACCTGAAAAATTCGTAAAAAAAAAAAAAATGACTTGCTGCTTGTTCAAACCACTTATTTAAAATGAGCTGAATCAACACAATTCTTAGGTATTGTTTTGGACAACTTATTAGTTTTTACAAATTTAGTTGGATTGAACAAAAAACAATTAAGTTAACTTAAATTCTTCAGATTGTCCCAACACAAATTGATTGTGTGGAAACAGTGAAGAAACTGAACACGGTACACTGTAAAAAGCTATTAGTTGTCTTGTCATTAGGAAAATGAGTAAACCCATTACCTTAAAATTATGAAGTAAATTAACTATTAATGTGCATAAATATAAATAAAAAAGTGAACAGTTCTAAGTTACATCAGAATTACTTAAATGTATTTAGTATCAACTTGTCACTTTCAAGACAATGGATTTCTCACCTTTTTCAAGTTATCGGAACACAATTCTTTCATGTTATCCCAACACAAATTGATTAAGTTAACTTAATTAACCTGAAAAATTCGTTAAAAAAAATGACTTGCTGCTTGTTCAAACCACTTATTTAAAAATAGCTGAATCAACACAATTCTTAGGTATTGTTTTGGACAACTTAATTGTTTTTTGTTCAATCCACTTAAATTTGTAAAAACTAATAAGTTAACTTAATTTCTTCAGATTGTCCCAACACAAATTGTTTGTGTGGAAACAGTGAAGAGACCGAACACAGTACACTGTAAAAAGCTATTAGTTATCTTGACATTAGGAAAATGAGTAAACCCATTACCTTAAAATTATGAAGTAAATTAACTATTAATGTGCATAAATAATAATAAAAAAGTGAACAGTTACATCAGAATTACTTAAATGTATTAAGTAGTATAAACTAGTCACGTTTTAGGCAATGGATTTACTTACTTTGTTCAAGTAATCGGCACACAATTCCTTCATGTTGTCCCAACACAAATTGATTGATTGATTGATTCATTCATTCATTTTCTTTTCGGCTTAGTCCCTTTATTAATCTGGTGTCGGCACAGCGGAATGAACCACCAACTTATCCAGCATATGTTTTACACAGCGGATGCCCTTCCAGCTGCAACCCAGTACTGGGAAACACCCCACAAATTGATTAAATTAACTTAATTAGTTTCAAAAACTTCTCGTGACTACACTTTAAAAAATGACTTGCTGCTTGTTCAAACTCTTATTATTAATCTTGTTCAAATTCTTATGTATTTTTTCGGATAACTGTTTTATACTTAATCAACTTAAATTTGTAAAAACAATTAAATTAACTTTATCGATTTATGTTGGGACAACATAAAGGGATTGGGTGGAACCCAGCATTTTTACAGTGTAAATTCATTTTTACAAATTTAAGTTGATTGTAAAAACAATTAAATTGTGAAATGCGTAACAATTTGACTCATTTTAAATAAGTAGCTTGAACAATCAGCAAGTAATTTTTGAGTGTATCAAAAGTGCATATTTTATTTCATCATCTTATATTTCCTGATGTTTTATTATTTGTTATCGAGCTCTTACCTGTACAGCACTATGCTTTTCCTAAAAAAAAGTGCTTAAACTTTTGACTTTTATTTTGGCAGACAAACAAACAACAAAAAATATGAATGTATTAATAAGACTTTACAACAAGGTTTTATTTGTTAACACATATAATGCATTCGCAGAAAGGAACGAGCAAATTGTGCGTTCATTAACCTTGGTTAATTTGGCAGTAAATAATTAAACAGAATTAATATTATAAAATGCATCTTAGTTTAGAGTGCCTTAACTAATGCTAACAATTAGTCTGTATTTATTAATATATTTATCAATGTTGAAACTAAGTTTCACCTAAAATTATGAATGTTGTTCATGGAAAGCAGTTTTTTATTGTTAGTTCATGCTAATTGTTTAATAAAGTTTAATATATTTTTTTAAACTGTTTTGCAGAAATATTACAGAAATATAAACAAGAAAAATGCAATGGGAAATCTTCAGTGTTGAAAAATTTCAAGTCTTTCTATTTTAATATCTGTTTAGTTGCATTTTAATGTTTTTCCTTGCTCATTTTTCCTCTTACTTCAGAAATCTTAATGTGTAACTTGTTTAGCTTTCTCAAAACTTGAAAATGTCATAATTCGCTCACCCTCATGTGTTTTCTAATCTTTATTTTTCCACAGAATACGCTAAAAATGTATGGTTTACAGTATGTGTGTGGTGTTAGTCAAAATCTTTAAAGCAGGATTTTGATCGAATAGTTGAATCAAATATTAAATTTGAGTTGATCTCTTAGACATAATTAGCATATGATGATACAGTTGAAACCAGAAGTTTACATACACTGTATAAAAAGCCATTTAAAAGTCAGATGTTAATGTGACTAAACTTTTTCTCTTTTAGGTAAGTTAGGATCATCAAATGTGTTTCTGTTATGCTTAATAGAAGAATAATAAGAGAGATATTTTTTGAGAAATTGTTTAACTTTTCTTGAAAGTCAAGTTTTCATACAATAAGATTATTATGCCTCTGAAAAAGCTCAGATGATGGTGTCAAGGTTTTGGAAGTTTCTGATTGGGTAATTGACAACATTTGAGTTAATTGGAGGCACAACTGTAGAATAGTATTTAAGGAAAACCTCAAACACACTGCTTCCTTGTGTGACAACATGGGAAAATCAACAAGCCAGAATCAACAAAAAAGCCAGATTACAATTTGCTAAATTACACTGGGAAAAAGAATAATATTTGGAGACATGTCCTGTGGCCTGATGGAACTAAGATTGAACTGTTTGGCCATTATGACCAGTGTTACATTTGGAGGACAAAGGGAAAAGCTTACAAGCTTAGGAACACCATTTCAACTGTGAAGTAGGGGGGCGGCAGCATCATGTTGTGGGGCTGTTTTGCTGCAGGAGGGACTGGTCCACTTCACAGCATAGATGGCATCATAAAGAAAGAACATTATGTAGAAATACTGAAGCAACATCTCAAGACATCAGCCAGGAAATTAAAACTTGGCCACAAATGGGTCTTCCAAACGTACCATGACCCTAAGCATACTGCCAAATTAGTTCAAATGTGCTTTAAGGACAACAGAATGAATGTTTTGGAGTGGCCATCACAAAGGCCTGAACTCAATCCTATAGGAAATTGTGGGCAGAGTTGAAAAAGCTTGTGCGAGCAAGACAGCCTACAAATCTGACTCAGTTACACCATTTCTGTCAGGAGGAATGGGCCAAAATTCCTGCAAACTATTGTGAGAAGGTTGTGGAAGGATACCCAAAACATTTGGCCAAAGTTACAGTATACAGTTATACAAAAAAAAACAAGGAAATGTATGTAAACATTTGACTGTCTAGAAACTAATAAAAATTAAAAAAAAAAAAAAAAAAAATTCTCTCATTATTCTGGCGTTTAGCAAATGTAAATCTTTTAGGTAATCCTAACGGACATAAAATAGTAAACGTTTTAATATGATTTACCATCAGACATTTGAAAAAAAAAACTGTTATGTTTATGTTAGAGTGTATGTAAACTTCTGGTTTCAACTGTAACTAGATGACTTCGCATATAGCGTTTGTGTCATAATATGAACTGTTTTTATGGCCCTTTTTGATCTTTTTGGTGCTTGACTTTCCTGAGTTACAGTTATTTTATAAAAAAAATGTGCAGCCTATACATTCTGCTGAATATCTCATTTTGTCACCCCCCCCCCCCCCCCCCCCCAAAAAAAAAAAAAACATTTATTTAAGTTTGAAATAGCATGAGGAGTGAGTAAATAATGACAGTATCATTTAGCTAACCTAGTTTAGTGTTTACTATCATTCAAATGTTTAATTATTTACAAATATATTTAAAAATAGATCCAATACTACGTGTATTTGATCAATTTCACTCACTTTTTTTAGCATTTATTGCATTTTATTAAACAAATTTATAGTGATATTTAAGTTGTTCAAATCTCGATCCTTCCTCTGGTCTTCAGTGTCACGTGATTCTTCAGAAATCATTTTAATATGTTTGTTTGCTGCTCAGAAATCATTTGTTGTTATTTTCAGTGTTGAAAACAGTTCAAGGGGAAAACATGAGATGTTTTTTTTGCTCAGGTCTCTTTGATGTATAGGAACAGTACTTATTTGAAATATAAATCTTTTTTGTGACACTTTATATGTAAATTGTGTCTTTCGATTTGACTGACCTGAAACTTTTAAGCGTATATTTTCAGAAGTGTCGATTTGATTCTGAGCACTTCCTAAAATTAGCAACATTATACATCACTATGCGTATTTTTCCTTTCTTTTCTGACTTTCATCAATCTGACAGAATTTTGAAGTCTACTAGAAGGCAAGTTATTATTTTTATATTATTATAATTATTATATATTATTATATTATATTATTTTATTTTATTATTATTATTATTATTATTATTATTATTATTATTATTATATTTTATTACTTTTGTCAGGTAGTGTAGACAGACAGACAGATAGACAGACAGATAGATAGACAGATAGATAAATAGATAGACAGACAGATAGAGAGAGAGAGACAGACAGACAGACAGACAGACAGACAGACAGACAGACAGACAGACAGACAGACAGACAGACAGACAGACAGACAGACAGACAGATAGATAGATAGATAGATAGATAGATAGATAGATAGATAGATAGATAGATAGATAGATAGATAGATAGATAGATAATAGTGTGTTCTGTCATATCTATTTTTCCTCTATGTGGTAAATGGTAATATTATATTTCCTTCTTTGTTCCGGCACATCATCTGTGGTTTTTATTTATTTTTATTATTCATTTGGAGCCCTCTTAAAGGGATCGCTACCCCCAAAATTGAACAATTACTCACATTTACTGACTTTTAGGTCGTTTCAATCCACTATCCATTAACTATCCATTGTATGAAAAAACAAGTACTATAGATGTCAGTGGTTACAGGTAAACAGTGACATTTTGGGGTGAATTATCCCTTTAATGGAGTAAATGTGGGAAGAACATTTTGTATTTTTATTTCTTAAATCACCTTGAAATTTGTTACAGTTTCAAGCACTTCAATTCACTATACAAACTACAAAATGTGTGCGTATATAAATATATATATACAGTATAATAAAACACCAATCCTCCATTAGCCTATATTATATATATTTTTTATTTGCTTGTTTATTTTACAGGGACAATACACTTGACATTGTTATACAAAGATAACCAATGTTGCTTACATAGGGCATATAGCATAAAGCTAATTTGCAGCCCTCGTCCCTGGTTAGGCTTTACATTAAAAAATGTAAAAATAAACAAACAAGAAAAAAAAACACAATACGACAAACATGTACAATACTGTATATACAGAGCCACAAACATAAATATAAGTCAAATAAGAAACGTGACCAACCTGATAGAATAATACTTAATGTTCACATTGCTGTAAAGATTTCAACCAGTCTTTCAGCTTTACAGAAAAAAATTGGGAGTTCTGATTGTAACTTTAAATCAACAAGCATGTCATTCCATAGATGTAAAGCTTTTACTAAAAAGGATGACTGACCCACAGCGGTTCTGCATCTGCGGATTCTACAATTCCAACTTACTGCCCCTCTAGTCTTTGCCCATGACTGCTGAATTTATGCATCAACTCACAGACTACTTTAGGGGCAAGACCATGTACTGTACACACTTAAACATGTTTTTTTTTAAATGAGAACTTTAAAAAACCATCAAAACTTAACAAGTTATATTTTTTAAGAATTTGACAATGGTGCCGTTTTCTTGGTTTCTGATCCAATACTTTTAAAGTTCGTTTGTAAAGTGACATTACAGGCTTAACAACTGAGTAGCTTGACCCCAGATTATTGCACAATAAGACATACATGATAATATCATAGCATGCACAAACATTTGCGCTGCTTTAAGAGATATATATGGTCTTATCATATGAAAGCAATTTAAACTTGTCTTAATAGTCTTACACATTTTTTTAATATGGGCATCATCGTTGAGTCTATAATGACACCTAAGTATTTAAATTCACTCACTTCCCTGATTTCCTTTTGGTCAATTTGGATTTTAAATGCATCTAGTGCTTTGTTTTTTAAGGAAAAACACATTGAAACTGTTTTTTTGTAATTTAGAGTTAAACAGTTGCAGTCAGTGGGAAATACAGACCAGTTGATCTATATATTGAGTATATGGAGTATAATACATGATAGTATAACACCAAGGAAGTTAAGAAAAAACATTGAAAACTGGTAACCATTGACTTCCATAGTAGGAAAAACAAATATGCCAGTGGTTACATGTAAACAATTACATTTTTTGGGGTGAACTATCCCTTTAAAGGAGGAAATGTGGGAAGAAGATTTTATGTATTTTTCTTTCTCAAATCATCCTGAATGAAACTAGTTTCTGTAATTTTTTTTTTTTTTTATTTAAACCTATTTACAAATGATTTGTTATAGTTCTAAGCACTTCAATGCACTAAACAAACTACAAAAATGGCATGTGTATATATATTTATTTATATTTATATATATTTATTTATTTATTTATTTATTTATTTATATTTATTTATTTATATTTATATATATATATATATATATATATATATATATATATATATATATATATATATATATATATATATATATATATATATATATATATATAGTATAATAAAGCACTGATCATTCATTTTTATAATATTATATGCAGTAAAATACATCATAGTATAATAACACCAAGGAAGTTAATAAAAAAAAAAAATAGAAACTGTTAACCATTGACTTCCATATTAGGAAAAACATATACTATAGATGTCAGTGGTTACAGGTTAACGATGACTTTTTTGGGGTGAGCTATCCCTTTAATGGAGTAAATATGGGAACAAGATTTTATTTTTCTTTCTCAAATCACCTTGAATGATATGAGATTTAGATATTTTTTAAAACCTACTTACAAATGAATACGTTTGTTACAGTTCCAAGCATTTCATATATATATATATATATATATATATATATATATATATATATATATATATATATATATATATATATATATATATATATATATATATATATATATATATATACTGTATATATACTGTGTATATATATACACACACACACACACACACACAGTTGAAGTCAGAATTATTAACTGTTTATTTTTTCCCCTAATTTCTGTTTAACGGAGAGAAGATTTTTTCAACACATTTCTAAACATAATAGTTTTAATAACTCATTTCTAATAACTGATTTATTTTATCTTTGTCATGATGACAGTAAATAATATTTGACTAGATATTTTTCAAGACACTTCTATACAGCTTAAAGTGACATTTAAAGGCTTAACTAGGTTAATTAGGTTAACTAGGCAGGTTAGGGTAATTAGGCAAGTTATTGTATAACGATGGTTTGTTCTGTAGACTATTGGAAAAACAATTATCTTAAAGGGGCTAATAATTTTGCCTTTAAAATGGTGTTTAAAAAATTAAAAACTGCTTTTATTCTAGCTGAATTAAAACAAATAAGACTTTTTCCAGAAGAATAAATATTATCAGACATACTGTGAAAATTTCCTTGCTCTGTTAAACATCATTTGGGAAATATTTAAAAAAGAAAAAACATTCAAATTAAAGCACCGATTGTCCATATATTACATGCAGTTGCAATTGTCCAACAAGTAGGAAGTTATTGAGGAAAATAATTAGGAAACCAGTAACCATTGACTTCCATTGTAGGAAAAATAAATACCATGGATATCAGTGGTTACAGGAGGTAATCAATGACAATTTTGACTTTTGGTTGAATGTATAATATCTATAATACCCCATACCTTCTATATAAGATTACAGCTTGTAATACCCTAAGTTGTCCAGTCGGTGTCGCCAAACACCCGCGAAAGTCGCAGCCCTGTTTCCCTATTGTCATGAAGTAGTTTCGGAGCAGGTATCTGTCTTTCTCTCCCCTCATGACACAAATTACTCGGCGTCATTTTGAAACAAAGGGAACTCACTTTTATATCGAAGTTTCATTTACACATCTGTAACCTTTAGCACTCCCCAAAATGTGGGCATGTTTTGACAACTCTCACACACACATTATAAAGATTGTGATCAGTAGCCGTCGAGTTATCTCATTTAGAGTGATTATAATTCCCTTTTCTCGTGTTTGCTAATTTCTTTCGACATAAATTACTCACACACGACCACCATAATAAATATTCTGATGGTTTTTGTAGATTTTATTCTTAGTTTGGTGTGGTTATCAGGGCTATTTTGCGAAAGTGTTTGTTTAAAGACAGCTGAAGCCATTTTGAGTCACTCTCCGTTGAGATTAAGGCTATTTTGGCGCGTTTTTAAATAATGGTTAATTGTTTCATGTTATGGTTTACAAAACCCGGAATTTACCTAATTTATTTCACTAGTTAGGCCTGCTTTGAACTTTGAGTATGATGCTGCATTTCGTAACTTTGGGTTTCAGTATCTCTCAGTGTTTTGAGTTCGTATTGTTAGCCATATTCTGAAATATGACTGAATATCATGATTAGCATAAATCCTGGAGTTGTTGTTTAGGAATTGTGAAATATTAGCAAATGTTGTTTGCTGGTTTTTATGATTTTATAAATCAAAAGTTTTACTGTAGGTAAAATTACACTAAATTAAACAGTGTAGTTGTGTTAAAGATACGTTTTAAACCTCTTAATAATGACTTTCATTGTATAATCTAATCCATTCTGCTTGATTCAGTTGTTTATAAAATTCATAAAACTAGATGCTATCACACAAAGCATATAAGTCCAACAAAGGACTTTTCAATGTTAAAGGATTTGTACTACTGATAAAAGTGTATTTTTTTATCATCCTCATTTATATATCATTATATATCATCCGAATTACAAGTGTAATTTGCATTTTTAGTCAGGTTCTCTGAGGGCGTTTATTTCCTGAGCTACACCTCTTATCTAAAATGTCTCAAATTCACTCTCGTATGTCAACACTTTATTTTTTTCAAGCTTAAACGTCTGAAATAGATTTAGGTTAAGATACTAGTAACAAAAAGGAGTGATTAACTAATGTAGATTGTTTGTTTAAAATGAAAATATCTAAATGGAGAAAAAACAAAAGGCTGTAAGTTTTACGACTGGGTGTTATGCTAAGCAGAAATCAAAATTGAGGGAAGGGATTCTTATCTAAATGGTATTAATTTTGCTTTGCACAAAAAAGCCACAATCAATTTGACTTTTAAAGAGAAAACGACTGAAGAGAGAAACTGCTCGGGTTTCCTTACCTCAATGACATTTTAGTTAGTTTCACACGTGCTGGGCGTTTAAACCCCTGTTTTAAACCTCAGACTTAACAGCCAACACAAATACTATACTGCACTTTTAGCATAAGAGTTTCCATCGCTTATTTAAAGATTAATAAATGACTCACATTTCTGTTTATCCACTAATTAGTTAGTCAGCCACATCTTTTGTGGTCATCACTTATTTTATAAAAGTGCAGGGATTAAATAAAACACCTTTATGCATCTGTGCTCATGCATTAAATCTGCATCTGATATTTAATTTGATCAATTTAAGCATGTGCTCTTCACACACAGTTTCCTGTTTATTTCTTCACTGTAAAGAGATTCTTGTTTTTTTTATTTAATTAAATTAACTTTTCTAATCAACTTATATTAGACAAATATTAAATTAATCCTGATTAACTTATTGCAGTTAAAGTAGCATAAAACCATTTGTTTTTGTCATATCACTTTGTACAGTGTACACCAGACCTGTTTAATCTGATCTTTAGCTCTCTTCGTTAAATAATATCCGCGATTTAATAATAGGAATATCACAAATGTCATCCTGCAGCTGTTTCATCCTTGCCTTTATGACATTTCTAGTTCACACATTGTGGGTGGATGTAGAAAATTTCAAATGTAAGGGTGTTGTGTTTCATAAAGACGACACACAAAAGAAATCAATATGAGTTTCTTGTGAAATTGGTAATGGACTGATTGCTTTAGATGATATCACGTCGACTATTTCAGTATTAGTCAGTGGAAATCCTTAAAGGTGTTCTGGCATATAAAAGATCCGCTCCTCGTTGAGGATTGACAAATGTTTTGTTGATTAACTATGAAGGGTGAGTTTGCATTGTTTTTTCGGTCATTTATTATTTTAAGATGATATAAGCAATTGGATTTAGACATGTTGGAGAGGATTGTTGTGTTCGGGGAGGCTTGTGGGCGTCTGTACAATAAACGTGATTATTTTGTTGTTCGTGTCGTGTTTTGTTTTGTTTGTGTATGTATGTGTGTGTCTGTTGTGTGTGTGTGTGACCGTTTGCGGTGTGCGTCGAGGGTATAGGAAGCACTTTGTCAGATGTTCTCTTTGTTCTGAAGCATCGATTTGATGATTTTGGTTTTGCTTCAGGACTTATGGTTTTGACAGTGTTTTAAGTAGTTTGTCATGCACAAAAATGAGCAAGCGTCCTCAAGATCAAACAGTGGAGTGTTTTAATATTGATATTAGTATGGAAAGTTAAAAAATGCAATCTCTGGCATGTAAAATCTGTTGCATTTCATACAAATAAATCTGTAAAATTACAGAAAATGTGCTGGCAGTTCATTACAAGATTTTTGTAGTGTAATATACAACACAACCCAGAGAATATATCACTTTAAACTATTAAAAATGTTAATAAAAGTCACTTTTTCAAACTTTTCAAGGTTAAAAGTTGTTGGAACAAAAAAAAAATCTCCCATAATGCAATTTAAAAGAATAAATAAATGGGGAAAAAGTAAAAACAAGAATCACAAAATACAGAAAACTGCTTATTTACGGATATATTTGACAGTGTAGGTTTTTTTTTTTTTTTTCAAACTGGTTTAGTATAAACTGATTACCAAATCCTATAAGATTTCAGCTCTTTTTAAAATATTGGTAATATGTTTTGGGATAAATATTTACTTGAAATGTGTGTGTGTATGTGTGTGTGACCATTTGCGGTGTGCGTCGAGGGTATAGGAAGCACTTTGTCAGATGTTCTCTTTGTTCTGAAGCATCGATTTGATGATTTTGGTTTTGCTTCAGGACTTATGGTTTTGACAGTGTTTTAAGTAGTTTGTCATGCACAAAAATGAGCAAGCGTCCTCAAGATCAAACAGTGGAGTGTTTTAATATTGATATTAGTATGGAAAGTTAAAAAATGCAATCTCTGGCATGTAAAATTTGTTGCATTTCATACAAATAAATCTGTAAAATTACAGAAAATGTGCTGGCAGAGCAAGCGTCCTCAAGATCAAATAGTGGAGTGTTTTAATATTGATAAAAATGCAGTCTCTGGCATGTAAAATCTGTTGCATTTCATACTAGTTTATGACTAAAATCTGTATTTATGCCTAATTTAATATATATAGTGATTTTGTACCATAATGTAGGCTGTGTTTCATGTTATCTTGCATGTTTCAACTCGTCTACACTGTCAGAAATATCTGTTAATTAATGAACAGTTTCTGTATTTAGTGATTCACAAGTGTTTTCTGCTCATTTATGGTTGTGAATTGCATTATGGGATGTTGAGCTCTGCTCTGTTAAACTGTAGAGTTGAATTTTCAACATCAAAAGTCAACAAAGTGACTTTTATTGTCATTTTAGTAAATAATATGATGTATAAGAAATAATATATGGAGAAATAAGCCGGTAAAATTACAGAAAATGTGCTGGCAGTTCATTACAAGATTTTTGTAGCGTAATATACAACACAACCCAGAGAATATATCACTTTAAACTATTAAAAATGTTGATAAAAGTCACTTTTCCCCCCTTTTCATGGTTAAAAATTGTTGGAAGAAAAATCAAGCTGCCATAATGCAATTCAAAAGCAGAAATAAATGGGGAACAATTAAAAACCTGAATCACAAAATACAGAAAACTGCTAATTTACGGATATATTGGACAGTGTAGGTTGTCTTTTTTTATATAACCGATTTAGTATAAACCGATTACCAAATCCTATAGAATTTCAGCTCTTTTCAAAATATTGGTAATATTATTTTAGTTAATTATTTTTTGTTAGTTGCTATTAGTTTTTAGCATTTAGCATTTTATTATTAGCATTTTTCCCCAGCTTGCTTTAATCAAAATAGACCCAAATTATTTAAGACTCAAATAGGCATGAGACGATAACCGGTTTCAAGGTTTACCGTGATTTGGAAAAGTCAAGGTTTTAAAACTGCTAAAATGATCTGTCATACTGCTCCTAGGTTATATATAGGCCCACACAGAATTTGTGCGCACAGATTTTTAGCCCATCATTGAGTCTATTTATTTACTTGTGTAATTTTATATTTAATAAGTTTTTTTAATTAATTTCAGTAATATTATTGTCTAATATGAAAATGTTGATTTGATTTGATTTATTTACAGTACAGTTTGTAAAGTAATATCTTCTGTCTTTTAGTAGAAAGATCTTTTTTAGATTATATGAGAGACTTGCTTTGTTTGCCAAATGAGTGGCTCTAATTGTATTGGCATTGTAAACCTTAAATAAAAGTTAAAAACATTATTTTTTTATTTGATATCTTAAGTTTTTAGTTATGATACTCAAAATCATTTCGCATAAATCCACAGATTTTTTACAAAATTCTGCGCAGAAATAGCAAAAAATGTCTGCAGATTCTGTCTGGCTCTAGTTATATGTAAGGTTTTTTTAATGTGTTAATAAGGAATCTGGCTTTTTGAAACTAATGAAACTAGCAGAGGTCAATGATTTATTTTAATTATGTTTACATAATTACATGTTTACTGTCACAATATATACTGCTCAAAAATAAAGGGAAGAGTTACCTTGTGTTGTTTAAGTGTTCCCTTTATTTTTTCGAGCAGTGTATTATAAATGTTTCCTAAAATAAAACATAATAATGGGGGAAAAAACATTGTTTTTTTACCCAGACATTTAAAAAAGGACATATTTTAGAGCAGTAATCACGATACCATGAATCCGTGACCTAGCTATAGTCTGCTCACGCTCATGCCATCAGGCAGGCATTACAGAAGCCTGAGGAGCAAATCAGTGCAGTTTTGTGACAGTTTTTATCATGTCATTATAAGACTTTAGAATAATACCGTACCTTAAATACTATTGGTAGGTAGTATGTAATAATAAATCAATACATAGTTAAATTAGCACAATATGTTAACATATAACTATTATAGCAAACTCTGCAATAGTTTTTTAAGTATTAATTTAATCCCTTCTGTGATTTTTTTTTTATTTTATTTTATTTTATTATTGGGTTATATTTTATATATATAACTATATTTTTATATATTTATGAAATTATACAAGCTTATTTATTATGTTAGGATTTTATAGATGTTTTTTAAGTTCTTGTTGGGTCTGATGCATCATAATTTTGTTCCGCATTACAATTTATTTTTACAATTAATTATTTTTAATTTATTTAATTTGCATTTTACAATTTAAAGGTTACCATACTGTCAGAAACTTAAACCGGCCCATGGCTAGACTCAAATGCTCCCAAAACAGATTATTGCTCTAAACCGTGTGCATTTAATGAAGGTTAATTACTTCGCCTTGCATGTTGTAGTCTATACGCAGCTTGTTATGTGCATTACTAATCTACTTTGAATTAATATTACATAAATCACCACCAAAATACTGACAAATTTGATCCACAGCTTTTAAAAACACATACACAAACCTTTTGCTTCGTTTTTTCCAAACTATGCTTGTATTGCATCGAGATATTTCCACATGCATTTCTATGTGGTTGGTTGCATTTATTATTTTGCATTTGAAGCACTTTTTTCCATCTATCTTTGATCAAAACAGACCTGTGACCCATTTTTTTTTTTGTCTCTCGACCCACCCGTTACCAGCTCACAAGATGTATTTTTTTGAAACAGGAAATGGCCACATGACCAGTTTATCACTTCCATTGTCCTTCTCATTGCATTTAGTTTTTGTGCAGTCATTATGCTTTAGCAAAACACGTGGCATAGATATTATCCATGAAATAATTCACAGTAGAACATCATCGGTAACCTTTTACAGTAAGGTTGAATTAGTTAATGCATTTACTAACATGAACAAACAATGAACAATGCATTTATTCCAGTATTTGTTCTTGTTGGTTCATGAATATACATGTTAACAAGCATGAATTTGGATATTAATAATGCATTAGAAAGTGTTGAACTATGATAATAAATGCTGTATATGTATTGTTCATAATTAGTTCATGTTAGTAAATACATTAACCTTATTGTAAAGTGTGTGACCACATCATCATATGAAGATATATATATTTTTTAGTCCATGAAAGATGAAAACAACAACTTCATCAAAGCTTCCATTCAGGTTTTTAAAAAAAGAAAATACCGTAGTGCATTTTACACCCGGGGGAAAGTAATTGTCATGAGCGCTTGTTCTAAGATGAGTGCATTTACTCTTATTACCATGTGTCGCTCTAAACACTGCCATCCATCAAATCAGGAAAACCGCGGTATCATGTTTAGCTCTGTTGATGTGCATTAAGCTTTTCCAGCTTTGTGTAACCGATGGGAGATTTTCAGAGCAGCTGTATTTGGGCCTTTTATCATGTAGACGCGACAATCTCCACCCGTGATGGACTGAAAACTGCCCAGGGCTCCCAAAATTGAGAATAGGAAAACAAGACGGTGACATAACAGAAGATAAGAGCAGCGTATATTCCTCCCGAAAGCTGAGATGAAGTTTTGTAAATTGCACATGTGTGTAACTGGAGTTGACTTCCACGTTGTAGTTATTTGAAAGCGCCTCGATGGCACAATTGTTCTGCTTTGAGTAAGGAAATTGAGCAAGTCTGCTTATATTGAAGCCGTGACAAGGAAATACGTAATGTGCTTTTTAAACTGATTGCATTATTTAGATTATTATAGATCCTGTTTATTTTTAGAGTAATTTTACCTGTCGATTTACCTGTTTATGCTTTGCAATTGTTTTACTTTAATTTGTAAGTTGCATTGGATGAAAGCATATGCACTGTAGAAAATGCTGGGTTCTCCTGCAATTCCTTCATGTTGTTCTAACACAAATCGATTACGTTAACTTAATTGCTTTTTACAAATGTAAGTGGATTGAACATAAAAGTATTAAGTTGTCTTTCCCAAAAACTCAAGAATTGTGTTGATCCTTTGTTTTGCAGTATTCCTACATATATTTTAATCCTAAAAAGAGCATATTTATTTTAGATCTCCACCACCCAGTTTTATATTTAAAGTGCAGTGTCATAGTAGTAAACAGGAAAAGAGCCAAATAAATGATGCCGACTTCATTAAATAGATGATGAATTGACTCTAAAAAGATGATGTTGTTTTCTTGTTCAGTCTGTATAATTGCAATAACAGCATTTTAAAGTGTTATTAATTTTCAAGTGCGATCAATCTGTCGGGTTGACATTACACAACTAATCTGACACCAAAAACCATGCCATTGTCTTAGAAATGTTTTTATGAATTTAAGTGGATTGAACATAAAACTATTAAGTTGTCCTCAAGAATTGTTACACAAATAAGCAGTTTGAACAAGCAGCAAATTTTATTTATTCATTTTTTTAATAATAATTTTTTCTGGGTTTTCACCTTTATTGGATAGGACAGTGGAGAGTATTCACAGGAAAGCATGGGGAGCAGAGAGAGGGGACAGATCGGCATAGGACCGCGAGGCGGGATCGAACTCGGGAGTGCATGTGTCGCCGCAAAAATTAATTTCTAAATGGAAACGCAAGCATGTACATGAAAAATAATTGCATGCAGTTTACTTCAAAAACTGATATGCAAATCCATGCACACAAAAATTAATACACCCATAGGGTGTTTGCCGGATTCATACGGATGCTGGGAATCTTTTGGATAAAGTGAACATAATTGAAAATGTACAGTAATTGTGTTATACTTTCATAGTAATGACATCAATTGATGATAATTTATTAATATTAATTCAGATCAATTAATTGATGTTAAACAGGTTCATAATAATAATGCACATTCTTATTGCTTTTGCATTTTTTATTTAAGATGAAAGTAAATGACATTTAAGACGATAAATAACATTGATTCAGTGTTAGACTTGGAGCAAACATGCCATCAAAACATTTCCTTGGAAAACTATACTATACTATACTATACTATACTATACTATACTATACTATACTATACTGTACTGTACTATACTATACTATACTATACTATACTGTACTGTACTGTACTATACTATACTATACTATACTATACTATAGACCATTTCAATTTGGCCATGTCACTGGCCCATGAACACTTCCTGCTTGTTACCAAACTATTTCAGAAATGTAACAAGAGGCAATTTACTCATATCTTAATGCTAAAATGGCTTCCATAACATTATTTATCAATGTGTGGAGCTTTTTGGATTGTTAGAAGCTATGTAAATTCAAAATGTAATACAGGAAATACATTAGGACCATTGTTATTGTTTACATCCCTTGAAATGGTCTATACTATACTATACATATATACCAACAATCCACCTCGATATAACATTTATCAAAAGTTACATTTTATTAGCTCAATTTTTAGAAGTGTATTTATACAACCAGAGTTTGCTTGTTTTGACATATTATTGACATATTATTTTAAAGTATGTGGCTGAGAAATAACAAAATTTGATTTTTTAGGAGGGGACAATTAAAAATCTTTTCAACTGGTCGTTGCTTAGTGCTTAGTGTTTAGCCCTGCATAAGTCTGAAATTGTATTTGTAAATTTGACTTAGTGAAAGCTGCAGAAACACTATACTATACTCTACTATACTCTACTATACTCTACTATACTATACTATACTATACTATACTATACTCTGCTATACTGTACTATACTATACCATACTATACTCAGCTGTACTGTGCTATACTCTGCTATACTGTACTGTACTATACTATACTACACTCTGCTATACTGTACTATACCATACTATACTCTGCTGTACTGTACTATACTATACTCTGCTATACTGTACTATACTATACCATACTATACTCTGTAGGGGTGTGACGAGACGAGATTTTTACACTATTTTTAAGAAATCCTCAATGATGAAATATATGAATGGAAATGGTCTTTTATTCAGCTGGGAAAAAAAACAAATCCCAAAACTATAAGGTGCTTACTTTAAATCAACTTGTAATGAATGTTATTTTACTTCTATTTTAATGAATTATACGCAGTAATGGACATGCAAACACTGATAAATATTTTGCTAATAGCCAATGTGAATGGAAAAATCTTTTTTATATAATTTTAAATATTAGCAAAATATTTGCTAATAAATGAATGTAAAATAGACTTTTATTCAACTAGAAAAAAAAAATCACAAAATACAAAACAATTTAGGTGCTTTTTAAAAACATTGTAATGAATGGTATTTTATTTCTGTTTTAAATGAATTCTATGTCATAAAGGACGTGCAAACACTGCTAAATTTAGCTATAAACTCTACCGACTGGCTTCTCCCCTGTACAATTTCACATGGTATATTCAAACTTATTTCCACACACTGAAACAAATATATGTAATTTTTGTATTTCATTTTTAATTTAATAAATGAGTTTCACTTTCATTTAGCAAGATTTCATTCAGGCCCCGTGACTCACTCTGAGCTACTGGATGGGATCATGCGAATATGATGGACTGATAGGAGAGTTGTTTTAATGGAGTTTGATACCGCACGCAGAATGGGAAAAACTAAAATCAGCTTTTCCCGGACAGCATAAACGTGTGTTCCGTGATGATGATGTGACGATGAGTCTCCAGGAGTTCATTCAGTGAGTGTATGTGGGATTGTTTGCGTGCGCTTAGAGATGTGTGCGTCTGTGGTGCTTTACTGACTTGCTAAGTGTGTAGGTCCTGTCACAAAATGCGGCTAAAAGTCCTTCACGGTGTTAATAGTTTGATTTACATGTCTGCACTTTAATAATGCAACAAAAATAGGAATACTCTACGTCGTAATTCCATTTGTGTTTACGACGATTATGCCTTTCAGCATATCTGAAGTATTCCATTGCATGGATACAAACCTTAATGTGTGAGGCTGTAGTTGTAGCCCATGTTGGATGCGGCACCTGCTGAACTCCGGTGAAAAAAGCGGTTACGTCACACCCGCCCACTGAACCGAGTGACAAGCGCAACTCTGAGGCCAGCCTGGGTTGCCAGGTGTATGCAAAGCACTTTATTTGCAGATCAAATCCAATCCTGCCTCCAATCGTCAATGCTAATTTCACCCTCACGCTCCATCATAACATCATAACTCACGAGACATATTTTCACCTCGATGAGAAATCTCGCCGCGATTTAATCTCGCGAGATCTCGTCGTACGAGATCTTGTCACACCCTTAATACTCTGCTGTACTGTACTATACTCTGCTATACTGTACTGTACTATACTATACTATACTCTGCTGTACTGTACTATACTATACCATACTATACTCTGCTGTACTGTACTATACTCTGCTATACTGTACTATACTATACTCCGGTATACTATGCTATACTCTGCTATACTGTACTATACTATACCATACTATACTCTGCTGTACTGTACTGTGCTATACTCTGCTGTACTATACTGTACTCTGCTATACTGTACTATACTATACTCTGTTATACTGTACTATACTATGCCATACTCTGCTATACTGTACTATATTATACTCTACTCTGCTATGCTGTACTATACTATACTCTGTTATACTGTACTATACTATGCCATACTCTGCTATACTGTACTATACTGTACTATATTATACTCTACTCTGCTATACTGTACTATACTGTACTATTCTATACTTTGCTATACTGTACTATACTATACCATACTCTGCTATACTGTACTATACTATACTGTACTATATTTTACTCTACTCTGCTATACTGTACTATACTATACTCTGCTATACTGTACTATACTACACTCTGCTATACTGTACTATATTATACTCTACTCTGCTATACTGTACTATACTATACTCTGCTATACTGTACTATACTACACTCTGCTATACTGTACTATACTATACTCAACTATACTGTACAATACTATTCTCTGCTATACTGTACTATACTACACTCTGCTATACTGTACTATACTATACTCTGCTATACTCTACTATACTGTACTATACTATACTCTGCTATACTGTACTATAGTATACTCTGCTATACTATACTATGCTATAATCTGCTATACTGTACTAAACTATACTATACTCTGCTATACTGTACTATAGTATACTCTGCTATACTATACTATGCTATAATCTGCTATACTGTACTAAACTATACTATACTCTGCTATACTGTACTAAACTATACTATACTCTGCTATACTGTACTAAACTATACTGTACTCTGCTATACTGTACTGTACTATAATCTGCTATACTGTGCTATACTCTGCTATACTGTACTATACTGTACTCTGCTATACTGTACTGTACTATACTATACTCTGCTATACTGTACTATACTATACTCAACTATACTGTACAATACTATTCTCTGCTATACTGTACTATACTACACTCTGCTATACTGTACTATACTATACTCTGCTATACTGTACTATACTACACTCTGCTGTACTGTACTATACTATACTCTGCTATACTGTACTATACTGTACTATACTATACTCTGCTATACTGTACTATAGTATACTCTGCTATACTATACTATGCTATAATCTGCTATACTGTACTAAACTATACTATACTCTGCTATACTGTACTAAACTATACTGTACTCTGCTATACTGTACTGTACTATAATCTGCTATACTGTGCTATACTCTGCTATACTGTACTGTACTATGCTCTGCTATACTGTACTGTACTATACTGTACTCTGCTATACTGTACTCTGCTATACTGTACTGTACTATACTATACTCTGCTGTACTGTACTATACTGTACTCTGCTATACTGTACTGTACTTTACTCTGCTATACTGTGCTATACTCTGCTATACTGTACTATACTCTACTCTGCTATACTGTACTGTACTTTACTCCGCTATACTGTGCTATACTCTGCTATACTGTACTATACTGTACTCTGCTATACTGTACTGTACTTTACTCTGCTATACTGTGCTATACTCTGCTATACTGTACTATACTCTACTCTGCTATACTGTACTGTACTTTACTCCGCTATACTGTGCTATACTCTGCTATACTGTACTATACTGTACTCTGCTATACTGTACTGTACTATACTCTGCTCTACTGTGCTCTACTCTGTTATACTGTACTATACTGTACGCTGCTATACTGTACTGTACTATACTCTGCTATACTGTGCTCTACTCTGCTATACTGTGCTATACTGTACTCTGCTATACTGTACTGTACTATACTCTGCTATACTGTGCTATACTCTGCTATACTGTGCTACACTGTACTCTGCTATACTGTACTGTACTATACTCTGCTATACTGTGCTATACTCTGCTATACTGTACTGTACTATACCCTGCTATACTATACTATACTATTCTATACTATACTATACTATACTATACTATACTATACTCTTATATTTATTAAAACATTATTTTAGCCACCAAACATATTTAGACATTTAAAAAATATTTAATAGTATAATAAAATTCAAGCAAAATATAAAAAAAAAGACAACTTACAAAATTTCAACTAAATTTTTTCAATTTTTCGCTTCTCTTGATTTGTCCTCTTTTTAAAATTTGTGTTTAATATTTTTCTATAACATACATTTGGGTGTACTAGTTTTTGGACCATTATCGTAACTTATTTTTTTAGATAAGCTCCAGATTTGGCTTCAGTACTGACTAATGTATATGCACAAATATAATATTGTAAAGCTTCCTATTGAAAATATGAATTTAAAGATAGATTTGTGAGAGCTGTACTTATATATGCTAAGCACTGTATATGAATGTATATAATTTGTGACACTTGTAAAGTGCTGGAAAAGTCTTAAAATGCACCTGTAAACTTAAAAGTTCTTGAATTTCACTTTGGAAAAGTTTGTAAGAGCGCTGTATTTAATGTGAACTCTCCAGTTCACTAGACATCTAACTCAGTCTGTTTTCTATTGATGTTTTTTAATTCCCTCTCTGGAAACCGTCTGCCTATTTCACTGTGACCTTTAACCTTTTATTTGTCTCTTTGAAGAACAGCTGCACTAGTCTTTTGGAAGAGCAAAATCTGTTGCCTTTTGTAGACACTGGAATAGATGTTTCTTTGTGTTTGTGCATTTATGAGCTACAATATTGCCTTTTGTTTACGTTTACCATCAGCGTTGCGTTCTCAGACTGATCATTACACGTAAGATGAGTTTTCTGACACTGACTAAATGCATGCATGATATTAAAAACCAGCTCGCCGGAGAAAGAAGTGAGAGATAATAGAGGAGAGTGTTGTGTTTTGGGTGCGTGGGCTGGTTTTGAATGCACAGATGGCACCAGCCAAAAACATAGGATGTTTAAATGTCAATCTAAAATACCATATCCTCCACAAAATATAGTACGCTTCTCGGCCTGAATAAATTGTGACTTTTTTTCTCTTCTTTCTTTCTCTCTCACTCCCTCTCTCTCTCTCTCTTTTTGTGAAAACCACAAGACTTTTTCAGTTTTGAGTTTTGTTTTCGGGCGTAATTTGGTTTATCTGTAAGCTCATGATCTTTGTGTTAAGACAAACATTCCAGGAACCTCCACCGAGCATTATTCAGAAAGTCTGGTTTGCGCTTAATGTCGGGTTAGCACGTGTCAAGCGTTTCTGTATAACTATCAATTTACGGACTGTTCTTGCATTATTTCTGTGTGCGTGTGTGTGTGTGTAATGTGCACACATTCACACGCATCGGCGGGAGTACAGCTCTGATTACAGTGGCAACGATAATTATCCTTGTCCCACATTTAATAGGATTAATTGATAATCCACATGCATTGGGTTTGATTTCTAGTCAATATAATAATGCATGTTTTAATTAGATCTTGTAAATGATGATGATATTCATAAGATTTAGTTTATTTTTATAGGCCTACCTTAGTTTTGCAGTTAAAATATGCTCATAGATATTTTAATCAGTGCTTAAATAGAGAAAAAGCATATTTCTTTTAGTTCCTCACCACCCAGTTTTATATTTAAAGTGCAGTGTCATAGTAATAAACAGGAAAAGAGCTAAATGATTGATGCAGACTTCATTAAATCGATGACGAATTGGCTCTGAAAAGATGATACTGTTTTCTTGTTCAGTCAATGTGTGTGGAATAACAGCTTTTGGAAGTTTTATTAAATTTCAAGTGAGATCTATCTGTTGGGTAACTAATCTGACACCCTTAAGCAGGCCATTGTCTCAGTAGTATGCCTGTAGACCCCATTTAGTGATGTTTTAATGGACTCACTTTTAGATAGTTACATTTCTTAGGGGTTTTATGCATGTGTGTAAGTGCAGCATTGCATTTTATGCTTGTAACTTTATCTTTTATGCATGTAAAAAGATCCGTTTAAGTATTTCAGGCATTTTAAAGTGAGATCTGACTAATGTGCATGATTATATTCCTAATATGATGCCAAAATGCTAATAAAAACAGGCCACTGTGTCAGAACTGCATCATATAGTGACACATTTTAATCAAAAATTCACCTTAGTGGTTTTATGCATGTGTGTGAGTGCAGTATTGTTTTGTCTCATATTTTAGTTTTTGCATGCACCTTTATGAGTAACACTTGAGAGTAATGCTCTATTAAATCATGTATTCACTCAAATTAACGAAGTATGAATAATATTGCAAAGCATTTATTAATCATAGTTCAATATTAACTAATGCCTCATTAAAATCCAAAGTTGTGTAGCATTAATGCACTGTGAGTTGACATAACCTAGCGTTATTTAACTTAAATAACATTAACTAATGTTAACTGACCTGAATAAATACTGTAATAAGTGTATTACCAATAGTTTGTTCATGTTATATTAGTTAATACATGAACTAATGGACCATTATTTTATGCATGTAAAAAGATCTTCTCAAGTATTTCAGGCCGTTTAAAGTGAGATCTGGCTAATGGGTCAGGATTACAGATCTGATCTGAAGCCAATAAATAATCAAAGATCTGCCATTGTTACATTTTAAAATTCACCTTAGTGGTTTTATGCATGTATGTGAGTGCAGTGTTGTTTTGTCTCATATTTTAGTTTTTGCATGAACCTTTATGAGTAACACTTTAGAATAATGCTCCATTAGTTACTATTATTTGCTACCATTAACTAAGTATGAATAATATTGTACAGTATTTATTAATCATGGTTCAATATTAGCTAATGCATTATTAAAATCCATGTAGTGTAACAATAATGCACTGAGTTGACATAACCTGACTTTATTTAACTTAACATTAATGTTAGCAAAGATGAATAAATACTGTAATAAATATATTACTATATGTTTGTTCATGTTAGTAAATTAACTATTTTAAGCATGTATCTTCTTAAGGATTTCAGGCCTTTTAAAGTGAGATCTGGCTAATGGGTCAGGATTACAAATCTAATCTGATGCCAAAAAAGGCACATAAAAACACGCCACTGTGCCTGAACTGTACATTTAGATGCACTGCATCATTCAGTGACACATTTTAATCACGATGTGCCATTCAAAATTCACCTTAGTGGTTTTATGCATGTGTGTGAGTGCAGTATTGTTTTGTCTCATATTTTAGTTTTTGCATGCACCTTTATGAGTAACACTTGAGAATAATGCTCTATTAAATCATGTATTCACTCAAATTAACTAAGTATGAATAATATTGCAAAGCATTTATTAATCATAGTTCAATATTAAGTAATGCCTCATTAAAATCCAAAGTTGTGTAGCATTAATGCACTGTGAGTTGACACAACCTAGCGTTATTTAACTTAAATAACATTAACTAATGTTAACTGACCTGAATAAATACTGTAATAAGTGTATTACCAATAGTTTGTTCATGTTATATTAGTTAATACATTAACTAATGAACCATTATTTTATGCATGTAAAAAGATCTTCTCAAGTATTTCAGGCCGTTTAAAGTGAGATCTGGCTAATGGGTCAGGATTACAGATCTGATCTGAAGCCAATAAACAATCAAAGATCTGCCATTGTTACATTTCAAAATTCATCTTAGTGGTTTTATGCATGTGTGTGAGTGCAGTATTGTTTTGTCTAATATTTTAGTTTATGCATGAACTTTTATGAGTAACACTTTAGAATAATGCTCCATTAGTTACTATTATTTACTACCATTAACTAAGTATGAATAATATTGTACAGTATTTATTAATCATGGTTCAATATTAGCTAATGCATTATTAAAATCCATGTAGTGTAACAATAATGCACTGAGTTAACATAACCTGACTTTATTTAACTTAACATTAATGTTAGCAAAGATGAATAAACACTGTAATAAATATATTACTATATGTTTGTTCATGTTAGTAAATTAACTATTTTAAGCATGTATCTTCTTAAGGATTTCAGGCCTTTTAAAGTGAGATCTGGCTAATGGTCAGGATTACAAATCTAATCTGATGCCAAAAAAGGCACATAAAAACACGCCACTGTGCCTGAACTGTACATTTAGATGCACTGCATGATTCTGTGACACATTTTAATCACGATGTGCCATTCAAAATTCACCTTAGTGGTTTTATGCATGTGTGTGAGTGCAGTATTGTTTTGTCTAATATTTTAGTTTATGCATGAACTTTTATGAGTAACACTTTAGAATAATGCTCCATTAGTTACTATTATTTACTACCATTAACTAAGTATGAATAATATTGTACAGTATTTAATAATCATGGTTCAATATTAGCTAATGCATTATTAAAATCCATGTAGTGTAACAATAATGCACTGAGTTAACATAACCTGACTTTATTTAACTTAAATAACATTAATGTTAGCAAAGATGAATAAACACTGTTATAAATATATTACTATATGTTTGTTTATGTTAGTAAATTAACTATTTTAAGCATGTATCTTCTTAAGGATTTCAGGCCTTTTAAAGTGAGATCTGGCTAATGGGTCAGGATTACAAATCTAATCTGATGCCAAAAAAGGCACATAAAAACACGCCACTGTGCCTGAACTGTACATTTAGATGCACTGCATGATTCAGTGACACATTTTAATCATGATGTGCCATTGTTACATTTCAAAATTCACCTTAGTGGTTTTATGCATGTGTGTGAGTGCAGTATTGTTTTGTATCATATTTTAGTTTTTGCATGAACCTTTATGAGTAACTCTTTAGAAAAATGCTCCATTAGTTTATGTATTAACTAAGTATGAATAATATTGTACAGTATTTAATAATCATGGTTCAATATTAGCTAATGCATTATTAAAATCCATGTAGTGTAACAATAATGCACTGTGAGTTAACATAACCTGACTTTATTTAACTTAAATAACATTAATGTTAGCAAAGATGAATAAACACTGTAATAAATATATTACGAATTGTTTGTTCATGTTAGTAAATGAACTATTTTATGCATGTAAAAAGATCTTCATAAGTGCTTTAGGCCGTTTAAAGTAAGATCTGGCTAATGGGTCAGGATTACAGATCTAATCTGATGCCAAAAAGTAAGAAGTGTTTAGATTTAGATGCATTCAGTGACACATTTTAATCATTGTTACATTTCAAAAATTCACCTTAGTGGTTTTATGCATGTAAGTGTATAGCGTTTAGTGTGTGATTGTGCATGCCTGTGCATTGTGTGTGTGTGTGTGTGTGTGTGTACTCCCACCTGTGGTTGTGTGCTTTCTGCTTTGCTCAGGCAGTAGGAGGGCTGCAGACATTTTAACGGCAGTCTCGTAAACACTCCCGCATACAGCAAAAAAAAGTACAAAAAATACCCAGCTGCACACAATGGACACTTTAGGAGCACTTGCTCAAATGTTTGCTTTTCGGGTTTTCATTGTTTATCTCGGATCATTTTATGAGACAAAGGAAATGAGGCAGATTTCATATAGCATCAAAGTTTCCACGTTTACCAAAAAAAGAAAGGTCATTAGCTTACACCTAATGACCTTTACACTGTTAAATAAATCACTTATAAATGCAGGAAAGTTCTGTATGGATATTTTAAACCGCACGCAGCGGCGTTATTGAGTCATCCGGGTCGATTTTGTTTCGAGATTTTTCACATGCAATTTGTAGTTGTTGTTCAAGGCTAGTCAGTGCTGACTAATATAAGAATAATAAGGAATTTAATTATAAACTTTGAAAAACAATGTGGGTAAGAGTGGATGAGCCATGGCGAGGGCTGATCTGTGTTGACTGTGAAAGTTTCAGTATTAACTGTCAGTGTGTAGGTGTAGCCTGTTATCAGAAGTCAAGAAACACTGCGTATGATTTTACTCAAACCATACGTTTTTGAAAGCTGTCATCATTTGCATCGATTAAAACACTCGAAGCGTGATGAATATTTCAGAAAAGTGTTTGATCTATTTATTTATTTTAGGAAAAGCCGTTACATGAAAATGCAAACTCATCCAAAATACAGATATCAAAAGCAACACTCGCACATTTGTAATTGATATTATGAAGCATTAAATTGTGTGATGTGCACCACAACAAAACCGAGCTGCTGTGAAAGAGAAAAGTGCATTTGTTTTGATCTTCTTCACAAAGTTCTGCCTTCATCTGTGCAGCACTAAAACACACTGATGCCAGATGACCAGCGTTTTTAGATCTCACATATTTTTTATTTTGTTAGTAATCTTGCTTTTCTTATTTTCTACGTCGTAGGACAGGAAAGACAGGAGAGGATTCGACACTCTGCCCACGAATGTTTGCTCCTCTTTCTTAACCACGGAGGCTCATCAAACACACTTCTCTGCCTTAAATGACTAATTCTGATCAAGTAATGCCGAGTAAACCGTGCGCATTTTTGTGTCATCATTTATATTTCACGAAATTGTGGCGATTTGTCTATTTTAGGATGTGAAAGCTGTCGAGTTCATTCTTAGGTTGTTTTGGCTTTTAAAACCTGTTAAGGCATTGAGGTGTTTACATGGTTAAACTATTTCCAAATTGTACATTTCATGAGCTATAATTTGAGAAGAAATATCTAAACGTTTTAGTCAGATGTAAGGAATCATAATTAAATATTTTAAGAAGCTCTAAACTAATTCACTTTAGCTTTTTACAAAGTTGTTTACATGTTTGTTTATGCATCGAATAATTTCGATTTTAGAATTATGGTGCAAAGCTAAATTTGGAGATACATTTGTTTTGTAGTTTGTTTTTATATAAATAAATCTTTAAGTCATTTTGAAACTGATGGTTTAGGTGATATTATAGAATAGACAAGGGGAAATTTGCTTCTTGAGCATGTTCTACCCACTCAAGTTTCGACTGGAAAAAACATCTTTAACCTTTTCAGCAACAACAAATGCCCATCAAAACGTCAAAGAGACCGAGAGAGAGAGAGAGAGAGAGAGAGAAGTGTTTTTCAGGCCACCAATGTTTTGAAACAGACATCTTAAGGACACCATTTGTGATATTCATTTCGGTTATGACTCATTATTTCTCCCATTTGAAACTACAGATTTTACAACGATTCGTGGACTCAATATTTCTTTCAGTTTAAGCTGAAATTGATCGCAGGATGATTTTAGGGAAAGACTCAGAAGTAGATGATTTGTACAAAAGTGCATTTTGCGATTTTAATACATGTATTTATTTATATTCATGAATTGATATGACTATCTGATTGGACACAATCATCATCTACACATTAGCTTGATAAAACGTGTCCAGTTTCATCAAAACGTTTCATAAAAAACAAGTTTGAGATGTCAAACACATTTTAACACATGCACCATTTACTTTAGAGCCTAGTTATACTTAATAAATGTTCATACTTAAATAAATGTGCATATTTGAATTTAAATGTGTTACTATTTAAGTGAAACACTATGGAAATGCATGCATTTGTTTGTTTTAAAAGTGCTATTTACACTATAGGCCTCATGATTTAATTAACTTCATAAAATGTTAGTCTGTCATCCAGTTTCATCAGAACTTTTCATATAAACCTGGTTAAAACACATATTAACACATGCATCATTTACTTTAGAGCCTAGTTATACTTAATAAATGCTCATACTTAAAGAAATGCGCATATTTGTATTTAAATGTGTTAATATTTGAGTAAAACACTATGTAAATGCATGCATTTGTTTATTTTAAAAGTGCTATTTACACTATAGGCCTCATGATTTAAATAACTTGATAAAATGTTAGTCTGTCATCCAGTTTCATCAGAACATTTCATATAAACCTGGTTAAAACATTTTACTACATGCACCATTTAGCTTTAGATCCCAGTTATACATAATAAATGTTCATATTTAAATATAAACACGTTTTAATACAAATATGCACATGTATTTGAGTGAAACACTATGTAAATGCATGCATTTGTTTACCTTTAAAGTGCTATTTACACTTTAGGCTTCATGATTTATTTAACTTGATAGTCTGTCATCCAGTTTCATCAGTACATTTCATGTAAACCTGGTTAAAACACGATTTAACCCATGCATCATTTAACTTTAGATCCTAGTTATACTTAATAAATGTTCATACTTAAATATAAACACATTTAAATACAAATATGCTCATGTATTTGAGTGAAACACTATGTAAATGCATGCGTTTGTTTACCTTTAATGTGCTATTTACACTATAGGCCTCATGATTTGACCTTTTGATCACCTTGAGGTCACATTTAAACCCTAGCGATACTGTTAACGTCAATAAATCAAGACTCAGATTTCCACAATAATCTGAAAGATGTTTTCTTCTGAAGCGTCGTCTCCTGTCAAGCTGATATTAGGCTCTCACTTCCTGTTCAAACTGTTTTGTTTACCATTTTGAAGGTGCTATTTTTATCCGTCTCAGCAGCGGCCGTTTCAGACACACACTTTCTCGCGACGGCTCTAGCTTTCTCTCCTTGTTGTTGTTGTGTTTTTATGCATTAAATAATTCACACGCGCCCTCATACCAAATAATCTTTGACCTCATTTTAGAGCAAAAACACTCGCCTCTGAAGTCTGTCGGCTCCCACACAACCTCAAAAACTGGCACCGTCTGAAGATTAGCTCCTATACGTTTATCAGAGGTGCAAATACTTGATGTTTGGATTTGTAGATTAAAAAGTGTGTTAATGTAGTAAGTCTAATATGGTGAATTATTGGCGAGAAGGCGATGAGAAACCGCGTATTGTGTTTCTCCAGTGTCTGACTAACTCCTGTAGTGTTTGTGGTGAGTTAATTCAGATACTGCACTAATTCGACTCTAAGATTTAGTGTAAGCTCGTATTTTTGTCTCGCTGTGTCGTGTCCTGGATAAAAAGTATGTGTGTGTGTGTGTGTGTAGTAATATGGTAACTTTCATAACCCCAGCTTTAATAATCATGTGATATGATGTTGAGAATTTAGGAATAAATTGGGTTTTTATATATATAATCAAACATAAAATGGTTGCTTTCATTTTTAATAGCATTTCACAATTTTACTGTATATTTACTGTACTTTAAATCAAATAAATGCAGCCTTACATGGTCAAAAATATCAGTTTTGTGTTACTTGGTGATTCAGAGGCTTCTTTTTGCTTTTATTTTCGGGTATGCTTTGCATTATGGGACTTTTATCTTTGCTCTGTTGAATTTTGATATCGAAAATTCAACTTTCCAGTTACTTTTATTGACATTTTAGTAGTTTCAAGCAATATATTGTGCATAAGAAATAATATATAGACAATTAAGTCTCAGAATAACCAAAAAGGTGCTGCCAGTTTATTAACAGGCTTTTATATTATTTTATATAGGATTTGTATGTAATTTACTACCCCAATACAGACAATATATCACTTTAAACTTTTTAAAATGGCAATAAAAGTCACCTTTTCAACCATTTTAGCACCAAAAGTTGTTGGAACAAAGATCAAGGATCCATAATGCAATACTAAAGCATACAAACAAACATATGAATCACAAAATACTGAAAACTGATCATTTACAGATGTATTTACAGTGTGGTTCAAATAAAATAGGAGTCATAACATCCAACCAAATTCAAACTTTTGTGTTTAATAGCATTTCATAATTTTACTGTATATTTACTGTACTTTAAATCACATAAATGCAGCCTTGCATGGTCAAAAATATCAGTTTTGTGTTATTTTGTGATTCAGAGGCTTCTTTTTGCTTTTATTTTCGGGTATGCTTTGCATTATGGGACTTTTATCTCTGCTCTGTTGAATTTTGATGTTGAAAATTGAACTCTGCGGTTACTTCTATTGACATTTTAGTCGTTTGAGACAATATATTGTGTATAAGCAATAATATATAGACAATTAAGGCTCAGAATAACTGGAAAAGTGCTGCCAGTTTATTAACAAAGTTTTGTACAGTAATTTACTACACCAATACAGACAATATATCACTTTAAACTATTAAAAATGACAATAAAAGTCACTTTTTCAGCCTTTTTAGCATCAAAAGTTGTTGGAACAAAGATCAAAAGTACAATAATGCAATACTAAAGCATACAAACAAACATATGAATCACAAAATACTGAAAACTGATCATTTACAGATGTATTTACAGTGTGGTTCAAATAAAATATAAGTCATAACATCCAACCAAATTCAAACTTTTGTGTTTAATAGCATTTCACAATTTTACTGTATATTTACTGTACTTTAAATCACATAAATGCAGCCTTGCATGGTCAAAAATATCAGTTTTGTTTTATTTTGTGACTCACAGGCTTCTTTTTGCTTTTATTTTCGGGTATGCTTTGCATTATGGGACTTTTATCTCTGCTCTGTTGAATTTTGATGTTGAATATTTAACTCTGCGGTTACTTATTGACCTTTTAGTAGTTTGAAGCAATATATTGTGTATAAGCAATAATATATAGACAATTAAGTCTCAGAATAACTGGAAAAGTGCTGGCAGTTTATTAACAGACTTTTGTATTATTTTATATAGGCATTTGTATGTAATTTACTACACCAATACAGACAATACATCCCTTTAAACTATTAAAAATGACATTTTAGCACCAAAAGTTGTTGGAACAAAGATCAGGGATCCATAATGCAATACGAAAGCATACAAAAAAACATATGAATCACAAATTACTGAAAACTGATAATGTACGGATGTATTTACAGTGTGGTTCAAATAAAATATGAGTCATAACATCCAACCAAATCCGAACTTCTGTATATTTTAACTGCGTAATGACACTGATGATATATTGTGATTGCATATTGATAATGACATATTGTGACTATATTTGACTGCATAATGATACTGATTTGATGGATATTTATTTATTTATTTGTTTGTTTGTTATACAGCACAGGATTGTATGGGTACAATCAGTATTTTTTTATTTTTGATATTGAACATCCTCTCATATTAATATTAGTTATTTTATTTAATCTGTTAAATTATATTTATTATTAACTTTTGTGTATTTTGACTGCGTAATAATACTGATAATGATATATTGTGACTGTATTTTACTTTATAATGGTAATGATTTGATATTTATTTATTTACTTTTATACAGCACAAGAGTGTGTGGGTGCAATTAATATTTTTGATTATTGATATTGAACCTCTTATATTAATATTAGTTGATTTACTCTAGTCTTATTATTATAATTATTATTATTATTAGTATTAGTATTATTATTATTAGCTTGTGTGCTGTTGTGATAGGTGTGACTTTATATAATCAACACAGTATCTCATACCATTATGATTGATATCTCATCATGTATAATAATGTATTGTGCACTTAATTTGTTAAGCATGGCTGATTATTATTATTATTATTATTATTATTATTATTATTATTATTATTATTATTATTATTATTATTATTATTATTATTCACACACTGTGAAATAAAATCTTGCTGCCTTAAATTTTGGTATTTTAATCAATCAACATTTCTAGTCATCTTAACTTGCATCAATCACATTGACTAAAATATTAATTAAACTTTGCATAACCTGATTAACGTATTAAAATAAGTTAAAGTATCATAAAAACATGTGTTGTCAGGATTTTGCCATAACACCTTTTACAGTGAATTTTTATTTTACATTTTTTTATATCTCCTACAACACACACATTCATGCACGCATACGCACACACTCATTTTGTCTGATATCAGGAACTTGCATGATGAAATTACTCGTCCTCCTACGGGTGTCCTTCCATTGCTCACACTGGGGATTCTTACTAATCATCGTTTTTTTTTTTTTTAATTGCATCTCATTTATTCGTCGTCCCGTAGATGTGATAAAGGCGCATGTGCTTATGTCAGCATGCAAAACACACTGGCGACGCTCGTCATATTATGAAGACTCAGCAAAGACAGATGTTTGTCTTCATTCCTCTCCAGTGTGTTCCTGCAAAATAAACCTGTTTTTGTGCTCTTAAATCAGAGAAAGCTTACATGAGCATGACAATTATTAAAGGAAAATACACTTATTTATTTTATTTTTTTATTTTTTTTCTGTTTATGTGTGGCATGCATTGATTATTATAGGCACAACAACTTTTACACACATTTATATGTGTACGTAAAAAATAAATTGAAGAATATCAAATATTAATATTAAATTAATTAATGCATTAGTTTAAAAATAAAATAAATTTGATTTATTTAATTAATATCTGCTTTTTTATATTTCACTTATATATATATATATATATATAAGTAAAATAATAATTCGTTTTTTTATTTAAAAAATGTATGTATTATAAGCTTATATTTGCTTTATTCTTACAGTAATTACATTTATTACTCACATTTTTTTGTTTAAACAGGATTAATTAAAGTGTGATTTTTTTTTTTATTAGGACTTATGAAATAAATTATTTTTGTATAATATTTTTTCTTATATATTATTACAATATTTGCTTTTTATATATCACATTTTTTCAACATATGTTTGCTTAATTCTTGATGTCATATGCACAATTAAACAGGATTTATTAAATATAAATGTGATTTTGTTTTTTTAAATTAAGACTTTTATACAGCAAGGATGCATTAATCACTTTCAACAGTGTTTTAGGAAAATTCAAAGGGTTTTCTCTAAAATGATACCAGACTTTTGCATTCACACCTCTGCATGTGGATTTGGGAAGCTTTTAAATTTAGGTAGGCAAAATCCAGGTGGAAACCCCCAAAATAGCCCTGGCGCTTAAGAGGTGATAAAGTAAGAGTAAAGATTTTAAAATGTAAAAAAAACAAAAAATTTATTTGTCAAAATAAAAGATCTTTTAAAAAGCCTGATTTTTTTTCTTTTTTCTTTTTTAAGAATCCTGAAAAATGTTTTTTTTTAATCTTTTGAAGTGATATATTGCAATATGATGCTATAGTGTGTGTCTACAATTAATATGTTTAATATAGAACAAACTGTCATGCGTATTATTATTATTATTAGTAGTAGTAGTAGTAGTTTTATTCAAATAACCTTTCTAGTCATCTCAACTTACATTACATCACACTGACTAAAAATATTAACTAAACTTTGTATCAGCTGATTAAAGTAACAAAAGTTGCCATAACATTTGTTAAAGTGAATGCGGTATTTATTTATTTATTATTTTTTACACATTATCTCCCTCAACACATGCACACATGCATGCACAAACACACACACACACACACACTCATTTTGACTGCTGGCGATGCTCGTCATATTATGAAGGCTCAGCAAAGACAGATGTTTGTCTTCATTACCTTCTAATGTGATCCTGCACAATAAACCTGTTTTTGTCCTCATAAATCAGAGAAAGCATACAAGCAGGACAATTATTATAAGGAAAATGCACTTTTGTAAAATGCACATATTATTATATAAGGAAAATGCACTTTTGTAATAGTAGGATTAGATTTTTTTTTAGATATATTTGGCATTTTTTTCTGCTTATGTGTGACATGCTTTTTTATAGGCACAACAACTTGAATGCATATTTCAAGAGTTCACACGTAGATATTGCTTGATAATATTAGCAGGTTTGGCATGCTGTCCTGGGAGAGAACCCTGAGCTTGGAGATAATTGAGCCCTGGGCTCCCGCCTGGTCAAAAAGCGTTTAGGGGGGTACGAGACAAGGTAGTTCTCGAGAGCTCCCCCTGGTAAAGGAGGAAAGGGGGAATAATGGGGTGGATTCTGTGGGAAACGAAGATAAGGGAGTAAAACAAGACAGGCTATTTATAGTGAGTTTGTATTAATTTGATTGTCTTACTAATGATTACAGATCAATCCACGATCAATCATATCACATGCTCCTCTTGAAATTAGTTTGTGAAACTTCGCTATATGTATACACTTAAAAAAATTATTACAATAATTTATTTAATATTAATATTAAATAAATGAATGTATTAATTTAAAAATAAAATAAATATATTTGATTTATTTTATTAATTAATATCCGCTTTTTTATATTTAACTTATTTGAAATATTTAAAATTATTATTTAAAATAATTTTTACTGTATTTGCTTTATTTTTACAGGAATAAGCGCAATTATTTATTGTTGAAACAGGATTCATTAAATTTAAGTGTGATTTTATGTTTTAAATAAAAAATGATTAAATAAAATTATATTTGTATTATATTAAATATATTATTTTTTCTTTTATAATATGAGAGTGAAAAGTTTTGGTTGTGTGCTTGTCCGAGTGCATTCATTTGTGTGTGTGTGCGCCCTCTCTTCTGTCTGTTATCTGTTCAGACACGATTAGCTCTTACAGATGCTTCACTCCAGTTTAAGCGTTTCTCAAATAAAAAATAAAGTCATGTTCACAGACTCCTGCAAACACACCAGACCTGCTGCGCTGCTTTCACTGACTCAAGCTCGTTTATGAAGAACGTATTGTTTAATCTGGGGAGAAATATATGAGCTCATATACTAAGGTTAGCTATTTAATGTCTATGTCTTCATCACTGCAGCCGTTTCTAAAAATTTGGTCTAGAGAAAATATTTCATTTGTAGTTGTAGTTTTGCATTTGGGTGGACATACAGTACAGTATATCTTATATAACCTATAATTTACATTTGTTTTTTTAGTGGCAAAGTTAATATATATTTATAATTCTTTCTGGTAACACTTTAGTTTCGGTCACAATTCATGCTATTAACTACTGGCTTATTACCTGCATGCCTAAAATATGAATGGTTCATTAGTTATAATGTATGATCTTATTTTACATCCCTAATCCAACCCAAAACCTAAACCCAACTTCTGCCTTACTAACTATTAATAAACAGCTAGTTAGTAGTTTATTAAGCTGGTAGTGTTAGTGAATGGTTTGTAAATGTCATGAATTGTGACCTAAACTGAAGTGTTATCCTATTTTAAGATATATTAAGTAAATACTCAAAACTCAAAATTCATAAATGCTGCCTTCGAACCTACAACCTCAGGTTAGGTAACACAATGCTCTGTGCATTGAGCTAGATGATCAGGCGCGTTTGGATTTTAATAATGCATCATTAAATGATCAACAATGATTAATTAATGCTGTACAAATATAGTTCATGATTAGTTTGTGTTAATAAATACATTCATTATGAGAACATAAGTGCAAAGGGTTATTTTAGTATTGCATATAAATAATATCTTAAGTGTTACCATAGTGTTAATATAATATAATGGTAACACTAATAATCCACACTATTAACATAACTGTTTATTAGCACTTATAAATTATGATCTTATTCTACATCCCTAGCCAATACCTAAACCCAACCTTACTAACTCTTAATAAGCAGCAAATTACTAGTTTATTGAGGCAAAGGTCTTTTATTAGTTACACAGTTATTAGTTTGTTAATGGTGAGAATTATTTTATTTTTGCGGTTAATTGATCAAACCTTAATTTCAGCCTTGTGTCGTCATGTTTTTTTTTTGTCAAGGATTTCAATGCAATATTAAAATAGGGGCCACACTTTGCATTTAGGTTCCATTAGTTGATGTATTTGTTATAACACACTAATAATGAACAATACCTGTACATCATTTTATCAATACATTATTAATATTCAAAGTTACCATTAGTTAATTAGTTAGTTCATGAATTAAAAATGAACAACTGTAGTCAAAAAAATACAAAGATGAATTAAATACTGTAATAAATGATCAGTCAATGTATTACATTAATGTAAAGTAATAAATAATAAATGTATTTTATCATTGCTTGTTCTTTTAAAAGTTTTTCAGGACTTCCAGGACAACACATACACTTAATACGCATATATAAACATGTACACAGACATCACCTACAGTTGAAGTCAGAATTATTAGCCCCCCTGAATTATTAGCCCCCCTGTTTATTTTTTTCCCCAATTTCTGTTTAACGGAGAGCAGATTTTTTCAACACATTTCTAATCATAATAGTTTTAATAACTCATTTCTAATAACTGATTTATTTTATCTTTGCCATGATGACAGTAAATAATATTTGACTAGATATTTTTCAAGATATTTCTATACAACTTAAAGTGACATTTAAAGGCTTAACTAGGTTAATTAGGTTAACTAGGCAGGTTAGAGTAATTAGGCAAGTCATTGTATAATGATGGTTTGTTTTGTAGACTATCGAAAAAAAATAGCTTAAAGGGGCTAATCATTTTGACCTTAAAATGGCTTTTAAAAAATTAAAAACTTGTTTTATTCTAGCCAAAATAAAACAAATAAGACTTTCTCCAGAAGAAAAAACATAATCAGACATGCTGTGAAAATTTCTTTGCTCTGTTAAACATAATTTGGGAAATATTTAAAAAAGAAAAAAAATGTCAAAGGGGGGCTAATAATTCTGACCTCAACTGTACATTATATGATATAAAAATGCAGGTTTTATATAATAAAATTGCATGTTTATATGTAATAGCCAGAGCTTTACATTAACACCCGCCAAATGCAGGTAGATTTCAGCGGTGGCGGGTTAGACAGCCGCTCCGACTAGCCACTTTGGCTGTTTGAAAATAATTTTTAAATTCTAGTTTTCTTAAAAGCAGGATTCAACCATAAAGACGGCCCAACATGCGTGCAAATGCGATCTTGGAATCGAGAAGCAGCATGACCGACAAAAATTTGCGCGGGGGATGAGAGGATGAGAGGATGTTTACTCGTGCCAACAGCTGATGTGATGCGCTCGACTGTTTAAAGCACGTGCGCGCTCCCGTTTCCTTGCTTGAAGCAACCGTGCCTAGAAATGCAACTGGTGTGCTCGGTTCTCATTCAAATAGACTAGACAAAAAGTTATGCTCATGCACCCACAGTGCACAAGGTTCGTTTGATATATACATAATTAGTAATTACGCCGTAACCTCTCTCGGCTGTGTTTTAAATACATGGCGGCTTCTTTGTTTTCATTCTGGTTGTTGCGTGAGCGAATGACGTATCTCTGTAAACCAATAGCGTTCAGCTACGCGTCTAGCTCCGCCTTTTGGTACCCTTTCTCGTCTTTGGTACCCTTTCGAAAGGGTGCCGAAAAAGTGGTACGCTACGGTTCGGTACGCCTTTTGACAGTGGAAACGGCCATAAAAGTGTACCGAACCGTACCGTACCACTCAGTGGAAACGGGCCATAAAGTTCACAGGTCTGTGTTCTCTGGACTCCTCTCAAGCCGTGGACTTCTACATTCTGATTGCTTGCCGCCGAACTGCGTCATAGCTCATTATCATAAAGTTGACTTGATTTCAACTCTTCTCGACCGCACACCGGCAAAGACGCGCCACGCTGCTCCTCGCCGCCGGCTCCCAATCAAAATGAATGACTTCCGGCTACTTTGACGCTCTCGCAGCTTTTGGTGTGAACGTACGGTTAGAAATAATTATTTATTTATTTTTAGCGTGGTCAGAGATAAATTTGGTAAATCCTTAATGTTGAGCTCTGAGCATGTGAAATAAAAGCTATTTGTAATACGACACTATGAAACCATAATCCATTTGCTCATGCACATTGCGTAAACTCATACACAACACACAAAAAGTGAAACAAGTGAGCAGGCATGTGGACATAACATCTAAATCAAGTAAATTTAGCATGTCAAAGTCAAATTCATGCATATAAAATATATTTTCCCAACAACAAAATTGTGGCTAGTGAAAATGGTGAGTGGCTGGTGATCAAAAAAGTTAATGTCAAGCCCTGGTAATAACATATATTTGATTGTAACTTTAACTTAATTTGATTGTAATGCAATAATGTGCGCCTTTTGTAAAGCTTAGTGCTTTACAAATGAACTTGAACTGAGTTGAATAGAACTGTTATCAATGAGGGGACTATCTGAAGACCATGTGGTTTGGTTGAGAAGGTGCTGTCATGCACAATGCAAATCTAAACGTGTGTGTGTGTGTTTGTGTGTGTGTGTGGCTTCATTTCTATTTGTTTTTGACATTATTTTCTAGCACAGGTGGCACCGCTGCTTTCCCGTTAAATGACGTTTACCGCAATCTGTTTGTTTTGCCACCTCGATTAAAAGCGTGATGTGATTCGTGTTCAGCTGCTAGATGCAAATGTGTACAGACCACAAAAATCCAGCATCTCGAATATCTACATAATTCTGCTGCAACAAAAACAAAAGGAGACTTTGTGTTCAAAGAAAATGTGTTTAATAATCTAAAAGAGTTTTAGTGCAGATGTGAACAGTTTCAAAATATTGAAGGTTTTATACGTTTAATAATTTAAAGTATTTTAAGACTTTTTTTAGGCGAGAATGTAGTTGTTTAGATTAACGAGTCGCCTTCAGAATTTTAGTAGAGATTTGAACAGTTTTAAGATCTTAAAGGGTATTTAAATGCTTAAATATTGAATAGATTAAATAGATTTGACTGTATTGTTAGTTTTTACAGCTTAATACATACTATGATGAATGAAATCTTATTGTTATTGTTTTGACTGATTTACTTAGCATCTTAATATTCATGTTAGTTAAATCTTACTGTTCAATAAATGACATTTGATATAAATTGCGATAATATTTATTAAAAATACTTTGTATTATTAACCACGACATTGGAGCAGTAGTGATTGGCAGTTGACGTTATTGTCTATACATTATACATAATCAGTGCTTCAGTCTTTAAGGGAGAAAACTATTTTCTTAATGGACGTTTTTAACTACAGCTAAACATGTTCGGCTGTAGATCTAAATTAATAATACTAAAAAAAATAATAATGATAATATTAATTATAATATAATAATAATTATGCTGTCAAATTGTTGTATTAATACTGTACATTATCACACACTTGCAGCACTGCAATGTGCCAAACCTTTGGTCACTCGTGCCTATGCAAAAAGTTGATTTCCAGGATGCCAGCAGTGAAATTTGGGATGTGGACAATTTGAAACACGTATTGTTCTCTGATGAGTCCAACTTCACTGTCTTTCTCACATCTGGGAGAGTTACTGTGTGGAGAAGCCCCAAAGAAGCGTCCCACCCAGACTGTAGCATGCCAATGGTGAATCATGGGGGTGAATCAGGGATGGTTTGGTCTGCAATATCATGCCATTGCCTAGGCCCAATACTTGTGCTAGATGGGCGCGTCACTGCCAAGGATCAAACCATTCTGGAGCACCATATGCATCCAATGGGTCAAACATTGTATCCTGAAGGCAATGCCATGTATCAGGATGATAATGCATTAATCCACACTGCAAGATTGGTGACAGAGTGGTTTGAGGAACATGAAAATGAAGTTGAACATCTCCCATGGCCTGCACAGTCACCAGATTTAAATATTATTGAGCACTTTGGGGTGTTTTGGAGGTGCAAGTTAGGAAATGTTTTCCTCCATCAGCATCACACAATAACCAGGCCACTATTTTACAAGAAGTATGGTTTAAAATCCTTCTGGCCGCTGTGCAAGACTTGTATCTGTCATTCCCAAGACCAATTGATGCTTTATTGGCCACAAAAGGAGGCCCCACATCATACTAATGGATTATTGTGGTCTAAAATAAGGTGCTTCAGTCTGATTGTCCAACCCCTGTATGTATATGTGTGTTTGTGTGTATATGTGTGTATATATATATATATAGGGGCGACGCAGTGGTGCAGTGGGTAACACGATCGCCTCACTGCAAGAAGGTCGCTGGTTCGAGTCTCGGCTGGGTCAGTTGGCATTTCTGTGTGGAGTTTGCATGTTCTCCTCGTGTTCGCATGGGTTTCCTCCGGGTGCTCCGGTGGTATAGATGAATTGGGTATGCTAAAACGGAACGTAGTGTATGTGTGTGAAGACGACGCAGTGGCGCAGTAGGTAGTGCTGTCGCCTCACAGCAAGAAGGTCGCTGGTTCGAGCCTCGGCTGGGTCAGTTGGCGTATTTGTGTGGAGTTTGCACGTTCTCCCTGCGTTCGCGTGGGTTTCCTCCGGGTGCTCCGGTTTCCCCCACAGTCCAAAGACATGCGGTACAGGTGAATTGGGTAGGCTAAATTGACCGTAGTGTATGAGTGTGAATGAGTGTGTATGGATGTTTCACAGAGATGGGTTGCAGCTGGAAGGTCATCCGCTGCATAAAGCATGTGCTGGATAAGTTGGCGGTTCATTCCGCTGTGGCGACCCCGGATTAATAAAGGGACTAAGCCGAAAAGAAAATAAAAGAATGAATGTGTGTGAGTGAGTGTGTATGTATGGATGTTTCCCGGTGATGGGTTGCACCTGGAAGGGCATCCGTTGCGTAATACATATGCTGGATAAGTTGGCGGTTCATTCCGCTGTGGCGACCCCGAATTAATCAAGGGACTTAGCCGAAAAGAAAATGAATACACACACACACACACACAAACACAAAGTGGCTCAATAATAATATATATACACAGACTCACACACACATGCACTATATATATGCAGTGTGTGTGTGCTGTGGTTAACAGGATTGTCATCAAAGCTCTATTAATGTTTTGAAGTAAATTGTTGTCATAAAAGATGTCAGGTGGTGTTATTTCATGTCATATTTAGATTACTTGTACTATAAGGCTGAAGTATATGTGCAAATGCGTGTGAAAATAGTGTGGGTTTCTTTGACCTTTAAAAGTCTAACAGATCAAGTGTTTCTGAAGCTCTGGGTGGCAACATCTCCTCTGCTTCTCAGTCTCCACATATGTGCAATGTGCTGCAAACCCAAATACTTGATATTAAAAGTATTACGAATGTGGTTAGTTTGTGTTTAAAATCTTAAAGCTGGCTCTTAAGCAGAACAGTATGTTGATGGATGTTACATATGTTTTATTGTGATTGTATTTTGTGTTTATTTTAATAATGTAGTGTGACAGTGTGAGCTCAGTGGTTAGCACTGTTGCCTCACAGCAAGAAGGTCGCTGGTTCGAGTCCCGGGACAGTTGGCATTTCTGTGTGGAGTTTGCATGTTCTCCCCGTGTTGGCGTGAGTTTTCTCCGGGTGCTCCGGTTTCCCCCACAGTCCAAACACATGCGCTACTGTATAGGTGAATTGAATGAGCTAAATTGTGTGTGAATGAGTGTGTATGGGTGTTTCCCAGTGTTGGGTTGCGGCTGGAAGGGCATCCGCTGTGTAAAACATATCCTGGAAAAGTTGGCGGTTCATTCCGCTGTGTCAACCCCTAATTAATAAACTCACTAAGCCGAAAAGGAATGAATGGATGAAAATGAATGTGTGTGTGTGTATATGTGTGAGACCGTGTGTCTTTTTGTGTGTGTATGATGTGTGTGTGATTGTGTCTCTCTGTATTTGTGTTTCTCATGGTTGTGAGTGTGTGTGTTTTGTCCGTAATGTGTATGTATGTGAGACCATGTGTGACTGCTGGTGCATGAAGTGTGTTTGTGTTTGTGTGTGTGTGCATGTGTGTATGCATGAGTGTTTATGTGTTTTTTGTGTGTCGTATGCATATGTGTGAGACTGTGTCTCTGTGTGTACATGTTGTGTGTGTGTGTGTGCATGCATGTGTGTGTCTCTGTGTTTGTGTGTATATATGTATGCTTGTGTGTTTATGTGACTTTGTGTGTGTGTGCTAATTCTTTTAGGTTTAGTCACTTTATTAATCAGGGGTCGCCACAGCGGAATGAACCACCAGCTATTCCAGCATATGTATTACACCGCGAATGCCCTTCCAGCTGTAACCCAGTACTGGGAAACACCCATACACACTCATTCACACACACACTATGGACAATTTAGTTCATTCAATTAACCTATAGCGCATGTGTTTGGATTTGTGGGGGAAACCGAAGCACCCGGAGGAAACCCACGCCAACACAGGGAGAACATGCAAACTCCACACTGAAATGCCAACTGACCCAGGTGGGGCTCGAACCAGCGACCTTCTTGCTGTGAGGCGACAGCGCTACCCACTACGCCACTGCACTGCCATGTGTGTGTGTGTGTGTGTGTACTGCAAAACATAATAAGACACATAACTCACGACAGCAAGTCAGTCACATTTCTAACACAAATCTTTAAGCTACTCAAGCTGTTCAGTGTAATTTAAGTTCAGATGACTCATAGATTAATTAGATTCAACTAAAAAATGAAAAGCAACCAGGATTTATTTTTTGCTCAAAGTGTGTGTGTAATGAAGTGTGTATTAGGATTAGCGTGTCTCCTCTGGCTCTGCATTGAGAAACAGGCTGGAAAAGCAGGTTTAGGTCAGCGGAGACTCTGCCTCAGGCTCTGAAACCTCAGCTCTGCTATTAACTGCTGACTCTGGACGTCAACTAAAGTGTGTGTGTGTTTTTGTGTGCAGGTCTCAGTGAGGTGCAGACACAGCAGCAGAAGATCATCAGACAAAGCACAGATCTTCAGGTCAGACGCTCATATTTACAGCTCATCACTGGACACTGATCTCAACAGTTCAACACACACACACTTCTGACGGGATGTTTGCAAAGTGCACATGGGTGAATTGTGTATTTGTGTGTCTTTAAAGTGTCCAGCATAAATGAGTACACCCCTTACAGACCTCTCTTTTAAATGAACACTTTTTAGGGCTCAATTTCGATAGATATCGCAATGTGCAAACCTGCAATAGGATCTGCAATGAAAACTGCCATTATAATTAACCAGAGTCACTGTAGAATAATATAATAGTGTGATTAGTCTTTTATTTTAATGTGTTTTTAAGTAGTGTGACTGTAAAATTTCAAGCAAATTTAAGCCATTTGGGCACAAGAAATTATAAAGCTTGCCACTTAAATGATGATGAAGGGCCCTATCATACACCTGGCACAATAAGGTGCAAGACGTGTATTGCGCGATTTGTTGCTATTTTCAGACCAGCACAACTCTAATTTTTATTGTTTAAATAAAACTATTTAAATCTACGTTTAAATAGATTTTCATTGTTTATCAACTCATGGGTGTGCTGGTTTATAAAGGAGGTGTGTTAAGGCGCATTGTTGGCGCGTTGCTATTATGAGGAAGTGAAATAGACCACGCCATTGACCAACTAAAAGCTGCTCTAAAGCCCAGCGCAGATTGCGTTAGTTATGTGCCTATGCAGGTCCAAACACATTGCTTAATACACACGGGATGTTCAGCAATACACAAATATCTTTACATATGAAAACAAATTAAAAGATTAAAATGTTACAAAAATTATTATTTTCTACATAAATATAAAAACCACCATGCCTCATCTCGGGGGGCTTTTTCAGTTTATTCATGACAATTTGCCTTTGTACAATGTTGTTATTATTATTGGCAGTATTATTTATTATATGCGTATTTATATTTGTTTGAATAAAAACAAGGCTAAATTTGTCCACCTGTCTGGTTTTGGACACGTCTGCATCCCCATATAGGGCATAAGAACAGGAAGTGTGTTTGGATATAACTCAGTTGTTTGACCACACTTCATTATTGCTGTTCATTTATTCTTATGCTGGAAATTAAAACTGAATTTAGAATTAGTTTTGAAACAAATCTTTGAGCTTAACAAATGAAATTAAATATGTAGGCTAATGGATGTCTTCAGTGGAGGGCGTACAACACCATTTCTTTATCCACGAAAGTATAGGAGTAAAGTATACAGTAAAAAAAAAAGTAAAGTGAAAGTAAAGAGGCTGAATGGAGGAGACTCGTTCTTTATTCTCGCACTGCAGATGCTCTGTTTAACTGTTTTCTCGCTGGTGAAGCGTTCAGTTTTTCTACTTACAAAATCCACCATGTAAACAGCAAATGCGCCATGGCGCAACACAACTGACTCTTAAAGGGAATAGGAGATGAGACTCTGATTGGATTAATGCATGTTTTGCTAAAAACACACCCAGAACTCAGTAAGAGAATAAGCACAACCATGTTAGACCATGCGCCATGGCGCAGAGTGTATTTTTCCGACATTAAAATAGCAAAAGTGGATTAGGACATGTCCTTAATGCTTTTGCACCATGCACTTTAGACTTTGCACCTATATCATTAAAATAGAGCCCTAATTGTTTTTATTTATACTATAAAAGGTGTTATTTTACATTTCTTTATTGAATTTCTGTACCTCAATACAGAATTCTTTTATTTGTATCTATTGTTTTCATGTTTGCTTTAATTAGTATCTTTAATTTTGCATATTCTTGGATCGTTTTGATTAGTTTATGCAGATCTAATTCCCTTGATTGTCATCCCAATCAATGTAAAGTTATGAATTCTTACCAAATAGAGTTACAGTACTTAATTCATCTTGCGAAATTATATGCATATCACAAATATATTTCAGAAAAACTAAATACTAGATTTTTCAGCCCTAAAACTTTCTATTGCATGCTATTAATAAATATATTTGTGAATATGCATTAGAAAATGTGTGCACTCTAATGATTATGTTGGGGAAAAATATTAAATACAAATTTTATAAAGAAGAAAATTTAAGAGAAACCACAGGTGTAAATCCCGAGAGGGGACCAGGGGGAGGGAGGGGACATGTCCCTACCCCATCAAAGGGTAGCCCCCCCTAAAAAAAATATGTATATATATATTTTAAAAAATTGCATTCTCCATTGTGAAAAATGTATACCTAAAATAATTGTGTAAGTAAAAAAAAAAAAAAAAAAAAAGCATTTAGAAAGAGTTGAGTTCCCCCTCCCCTTCCTCACAGTGGTTTTGCCCGACTGCTTTCCCAGTTCATCTCACCTATTCTACACACACGAGTCAGGTGTGTGGCTGCGGCTCAATTAATGTTGAACTCCACTAAGTAAGGTATTATTCACTTTAAATAAAGCGATTCTCTTTAACATAGTTGATGCAGACTCATTCATAAATTAGTTGCGGCACAAATGCTAATTACCGATGTAATTTTCCATGAATCTGCTATATTAGGCTTTAAAATGTTATTTATCTAGTTAACGTTAGTTTGTTTACAATAGATTGTTGCTCAGAGCACTGCAACTAACACGTCAAAGCCTTTTCCAATGCATTGTTTTTTTTTGTGATGACTTGGCATGATGTTGACTTAACATTAACGGCCACAATTAGCATATTGTTTAGCTGTGCATTTACTAAACATCCGAACTGACCCCACTGTGTTTTTTTTTGTATTATCAGTTTCTATTCTGTCCTTAAGTGTCTTAATTAAAGTATAACAAATATAACAAATAAACAAATATAAGAACATATATATGTACAATTTAACTACTGTTTGTATCCCTTTCAAAAATTGCGCATGAGAAAATTTTATATTTATTTAAATTTAAATTTAAATTAATTTTAAATTTTATTAATTTTAAATTTGAGAGAAACTTAAAATAAAAAATTAAGTTGAAATTTTGTAGTTTGTAATTTTAACGTGTGCAAATCCTCATTTCAATTTAAATGTGTTGTCTTTCTATTCCTAAATAAGTAAACACTCTTATTTTTATGAATAAATCAGTGTTTTTTAAAATATATAGTCTATTTTTACTGAAATATTAATTAATACAAATATCAATTTTTCAAAGGGGTTTACTCATTTATGCTGTGCACATAAGTGTGTTCCAATGCAATGAAAAAGAAGTGACGAACATTAAGTGTGTTTGAACCCTCATGAAGCATTCAGGTCTGTTTTGATCTGGATTTCCAGACAAATGCATAATATTAATGTAACACTTTACAGCCAGGTTAGTTAATGCATTATTAACTAACATGAACAAACAGTGAATAATGCATTTATTACAGTAGTTGTTCATGATTGTTAACATTATTTACAGTCCTTCATTATTAGTTGTTTAACTCAGTGCATTAATGTTAACAAGCACAATATTGGATTTTAATAATGCAGTAGTTAATGCTGAACTATGAATAATAACTGCTACATGTATAACCTTATTGTAACTCATGTATAACCTTATTGTAAAGTCTGAGCAGATTTAATAAGGGAAATGAGACTTTGCAAAAGCTGTAGCATTCAAAAATACATTTATTTATTAATATTTGTAAGCTTTTAGACTTTAAGAGATTTTAAATAAATAATATTGCACATTTCATGTTCAGGCCAGTGCTGTATATATGAAGCACCTATAGGTGTGAAGACATATTTTCATAAATGATCTATGGAGATGTCACTAGTGTGAGAAAATCTTTTCCAAAATATATTCCCTCCTATCTCACAGACTTTTTGCATATGACGTGTGTTGATCAACATAAATGTACATGATAATGTGTGTTTGACGTGCATATTGTGATATGTACATGAAAACAACGGCAAACCATTGCAGCAATTTTATATCTATGTGAGCGTACATGCAAGTAAAATATGTTTATTTTGTTTGAATAGTACTAAGAGTAATGTTATAATTAAGCCCACACATAATCTATTTATTTACTTTGTGTGTAAATTTAAATATATATTCAGTTTTTAAATTTATTTCAGTAATATTAGTGACTAATATGAAAATGTTCCTATGATTTATTTACAGTACAGTTCAGTAAAGTATAGTAAAGTTTACAGTACAGTAAAGTAAAATGTTCTGTCTTTTAGTAGATATATTATATGACAGACTTGCTTTGTTTTCCAAAACAAATGGATCTAATTAAATCCACATTGTAAACATTAAATAAAGTTAAAAAGGTATTATTTTTTTATTTCATACATTAAGTTTTTAGTTACGATACTCCCAAAATCATTCCGCATAAGATAATCTGCAGATTTTTTACAAAATTGTCATAAGAAATAACAAAAAAGTTTTGCAGATTAGGTCTGGCCCAATGGTCTGGCCCTAGTTATATCTGAAATGAAAACAACGTTGTGATATTTGATGCATTTTTTTGGAAATTTAAATAAAAATAAAATTTTTGGCCATGGTTTATAAGTAACTTTACATGTTAAAGAATTTGTTTGTTAAAAAATCTGGCTAAATGGAGAAATAGCATGGTTAGCATTGTAATTAACTAAATGTGGACATTTTTGGGAAATACACTCGTTAATGTGATGTTGTTGATAAGATAAAATAAACGGTTACCTTAACAAACAACAAAGTATTTATTTTATAAATAAACAAAAAAATGCTTGGTGTTCAATCTACAAAAATACAGATTTTTAACATCAAACATTGTGCATGTTTGAGTGTGATAGAAATGAGTGGGCTTGACAAACCACCTGTAGAAATGAAAACTTCTTTGCATATGCACCAGACACTTTACTTAAACTCCATCTTACAAGGACTCAATAAGGAAAACAATGCTTACTTGTGAATGTACCACAAATCCTCATTACTAAATGCGTCTTTTGCACAATATTTTGCATAATATTGTTCTGTCTTATGTAAAAGTACTTGGTCTGTCTCAGGTTATGTGTATAGTTAAGTATGTATAGTATATGCATAGCTAATATAGTTAGAATTCTACTTGGGTATGTTATAGATTTAAAATAGCTCTTTCATCCAGTGTTGTGTTCATATTTAAGATTATGTTTATGTATGTAGCACCGTGTTCCTGCGAGACACCACATTTTGTCCCACTGTATGTTCACACATGTAGTGCAATGACAATAAAGCTCAACTTGAATGCATTTTGAGGGTTAAACTTGACTGTCTTTCATTGTTTTCATTTCCTAATTGAAGAATGTTTACGAATGAATTGAAATTGTTGTGAAAAATGGTTCAGGACTGCAAAAAGTTGTCAACAAAATTAAAAGAGTCTGAGATCTCTGAAGTTGTTTAGACAAAGCAGTTTTATCGTAACAGCATCCGCTTGTTAAGTGTGACGTCACGCAAAGCAGCTTCCGGGTAAAATCGATCTATCCATCTTAATGGGAGACTCAACAAATAGTAATAATAAAGGCAAGGCAAGTTTATTTATATAGCACATTTCATACACAGTGCTTTACATAAACAGGAATAAAAAGACAAGTATAAGAAAATAAAAACAAATAATAAACATTTACAAAGCAATGTAATACTTTTGAAAATCACGATTGCTATATACAGTTGAAACCAGAAGTTTACATACACTTTATAAAAAGGCACATAATCATTTAAACTAAAAGTCAGATGTTAATGTGACTAAACTTCTCTTTTAGGTAAGTTAGGATTATCAAATGTGTTTCTGTTATGCTTAATAGCAGAATAATGAGAGAGATATTTTTTGAGAAATTGTTATAACTTTTCTTGAAAGTCAAGTTCACATACAATAAGATTAATATGCCTCTGAAAAAGCTCAGATGATGGCGTCAAGGTTTTGGAAGTTTCTGATTGGCTAATTGACAACATTTGAGTTAATTGGAGGCACAACTGTAGAATAGTATTTAAGGAAAACCTCAAACACACTGCTTCCTTGTGTGACAACATGGGAAAATCTACAAAAAAGCCAGATTACAATTTGCTAAATTACACTGGGAAAAAGACAAATATTTGGAGACATGTCCTGTGGTCTGATGGAACTAAGATTGAACTGTTTGGCCATAATGACCAGTGTTACATTTGGAGGACAAAGGGGAAAGCTTACAAGCTTAGGAATAACATCCCAACTGTGAAGTATGGGGGCGGCAGAATCATGTTGTGGGGCTGTTTTGCCACAGGAGGGACTGGTCCACTTCACAGCATAAATGGCATCATGAAGAAAGAACATTATGTAGAAATACTTAAGCAACATCTCAAGACATCAGCCAGGAAATTAAAACTTGGCCACAAATGGGTCTTCCAAACACACCATGACCCTAAGCATACTGCCAAATTAGTTAAAATGTGCTTTAAGGACAACAGAGTGAATGTTTTGGAGTGGCCATCACAAAGCCCTGAACTCAATCCTATAGAAAATTTGTGGGCAGAGTTGAAAAAGCTTGTGTGAGCAACACAGCTAACAAATCTGACTCAGTTACACCAACTCTGTCAGGAGGAATGGGCCAAAATTCCTGCAAACTATTGTGAGAAGCTTGTGGAAGGATGCCCAAAACATTTGACCAAAGTTATACAGTTTAAAAGCAAAGCTAAAAAAATACCAAGGAAATGTGTGTAAACTTTTGACCGTCTAGAAATTAATAAAAAATTCTCAAAAAAAAACAAAAATTCTTTAATTATTCTGGCATTTAGCAAATGTAAATCATTTAGGTAATCCTAATGGACCTAAAAACATTTAGTAAGATTTACCATCAGACATTCTTTAAAAAATGGTTATGTTCCTTTTTTTAGAGTGTATGTAAACTTCTGGTTTCAACTGTATACAGTATATCCATGCCTGATATCCGATGGCCAGAAAGTGATTAATTTTTCATTCATTCAAATTGTTAAAATATTGGTGTCTGTGATGCAGCAAGACTGTTGTGTACACCATGATTTTAAATAAAATTCCCTTTAAATGTGTGATATGACTAAAAAGTGGTCATAAGCTAATATTTTCTCAATTCAAATGAGTAGTGGCTTGGACCCGGATACAGTACTCCATACGTCATGAATTAACAAGCAGATTGAGACAGGTCAATTTATCTGAGGAGATGCTCTGGCCCACACTGTCTTTTTCTCTTTGTTGTCATACACTTCCCATATATCAAATCTCCTCTGGCCCTTCTTATCTCCACAGAAATCCCCATTTTTAGAGTTCACACTAGGCTTGCCTTTGTTTGGCCCACCTGTGGCAGACTCGGCTGAGGCAACGTTGGCAGTAAATTCTGTTCCCTGAAAACTGAGCCGTCAGCTGCAAGTTCGGCTGACGTTAACATAGCTAGTTTTAGGGTCATGAGGTCTCGGGGCATCCTGCTGTTGATCCAGCACAGATGATGTAATGTGTGATTTTTTTTTTGAAGTGAGCGTGGGCGCATGTATGGGTATGTGCTTCAAACTGTAACACAAAGCAAGTGCACTCTTGACCTTACATCCATACATTTGTCAGCCCTCGCTAATTCTGGCAGCCCCGCTCCCTTAAACTCTTTACCCACTTCTGGCCATGTTAACACAATGTGTCTCTACAGTTCTTATATGTCTGCATTTGCAAAAAGTGGCTTCTTTATAAAGCACTAAGTTCTATCTCTCATTTTATCTGGATTGGAATAACTCCTAGGGCCCTATCATACACCCGGCGCAATAAGGCGCAAGAGGTGTGTTTTTTTTAGTTTATTCATGACAATTTGTTTTGGTATAATGTTATTATTATTATTAGTAGTAGTAGTAGTAGTATTTATTATATGCATATTTATATTTGTTTTATTAAAAACAAGCTTAGATTTGTCCACCTGTCAGGTTTTAGACCAGTGGTGGGCAAACTTTTTAGACCCGAGGGCCACATCAAGTTTTGCAAACCAAGTGAAGGGCCACATGTCAAATCCTTCAAAAAATAACTTTTATTTATAGTGGCAGTATGCATGGAATAATATGTAATATCGGACAGAATCATGTCACATTAATACAAAACAGATTATTTTAATAGTTATAATTGAGTCATATTTACAAGTCAAATTAATTAGCACTGCTATTTATATTTACTTATTAATAATCATAAAACAATAAAGTATAATAATACTATCAATAATAATAATAATAATGTAATAATTTTTACAGTGGAGAATAGAAAAGATATTGTCTGATAGAAAAAATCTCCTATTAACACATTAAAAATAATTCTTAAAGTTTACTCTTCAGTCAAATGTAGAATATACAGATTAATCATCATAAAACTTGATGAAACCACAAATCTTTGATAAAAGAACTTTTTAAAGTGGATGTATGCATGGAAAATATATTCTATGACAAAAATTAACACATTTAACCAGCAATTATTATACAATTTGAGTCAAATTCACAACAATCTCATTTGAGCTTGTATTAATATGCTCATATCAATCATAAAACTATGAGATAAAACGGAAGAAGAATCTGAGGGCGTACTCACACTAGCATGCTTGTTCCCCCTCCCGGCTCCCCCGACGACCCGCACACACATTACATTCGGGCCTGAGCATGCTTACGTCATCGATGATTTTGCGTGAAAGCGCATTTTAATATCCGAGAGTGTGTTCTAATTCTACTGGTTGTGCTAACTGTACCACATGCAATACTGCCATCAAATGGCGTTCACTTGTATTACAACATTAATTTACTAGTTCTGAAACCAAACCATTACTCAGAAGCAGCATTTTAAAATCTCCCTCGCGGGCCGGATGAAAGTGTTCAGTGGGCCGCATATGGCCTGCGGGCCGTGGTTTGTCCACCTCTGTTTTAGACCATATGGGGCATAGCATGTGTATTTGCATATAAAATATTTTTTGACCACACTTCGATATTATTGTTCATTTATTCGTTTGCTGGAAATTAGAACTGAATTTAGAAATAAATCTTTGTGCTTAACAAGCGAAATTAATTAGGTAGGCTAATCGATGTCTGTGCGTACGACACGTTCCTTATCCACGAAAGAGAAAAAGTGAAAGTAAAAGTAAAGGCCAATTGGAGGAGGCTCATTCTCTAATTTTCAAGCTGCAGATGCTGTTTAACTGTTTTCTCGCCAGTGAAGCATTTAGTTTTACCACTTACAAAGTCCGCCATGTAAATAGCAAATGAGCCATGGTGCGACACAGCTGACTCTTAAAGGGAATGGGGGATGAGACTCTGATTGGTTTATTCTCAAAACACACCCATAACTCATTAAGAGAATAAGCACAACCCTGTTAGACCATGCGCCACGGCGGTGAGCATATTTTTTCGTTCTTAAAATAACAAAAGTGAATTCGGATACGCCCTTAATGCTTTTGCGCCCTGTGCTTCAGACTTTGTGTCTAGATTAGAGCCCCTAGAATTTGAAAAGGCATATTACAAAAAAGTAAGGAGTTGGGTGGATTAGCATTACCAACTATCCTGTTTTATTACATGTCTGCAAATATTCAAAACATGCTATTCTGGTGCCTTTCTAATGGTGAACCTCCTGCTTGGTTAAGGGTTGAGGAGACTTCATGTGGTACTCCCTCACTCACTTCTCCTTTGTTTGTTTCTATCAAAGACCTCTGAAAAATTTATTGTTGCGTCATTTGAACAAACTCAAGTGTTTAGTCTACCAAGGTCACAACTTTTCAGATATCAGCTGGTTCAAGCCCCGGCTGGATCAGTGGGCATTTCGTTGTGGAGTTTGCATGTTCTCCCAGTGTTAGCGTGGGTTTCCTCAGGGTGCTCCGGTTTCTCCCACAGTCCAAACACATGCGCTATAGGTCAACTGAATTAACTAAATTGTATGTGTTTGAATGAGTGTGTATGGGTGTTTCACAGTACTGGGTTGCAGCTGGAAGGGCATCCGCTGTGTAAAACAAATGCTGGATAAGTTGCCGGTTCATTCCGCTGTGGTGACCCCTGATGAATAAAGGGGCTAAGCCGAAGGAAAATGAATGAATGAATGTTTAAAAATGTGTTGGAAAAAAATTGTCTTACCTAAACAGCACTTCAGAAATGTCATTAGTGTACGCATTAAGTTAGTTAGTTACTTGGTTAACTTTATTTGTCCCTGTAGAGATATTTCATTTGTAGCATACTGTACACTCACAGAGACTCCTGACATTTCAAATTTGGTGTATATATATATATATATATATATATATATATATATATATATATATATATATATATATATATATATATATATATATATATATATATATATATATATATATATATATATATATATATATATATACACACACAGTTGAAGTCAGAATTATTAGCCCCGTTTATTTTTTTTCCCCCAATTTCTGTTTAACAAAGAGAAGATTTTTTCAACACATTTCTAAACATAATAGTTTTAATAACTCATTTCTAATAACTGATTTATTTTATCTTTGTCATGATGACAGTAAATAATATTTGACTAGATATTTTTCAAGACACTTCTATACAGCTTAAAGTGACATTTAAGGGCTTAACTAGGATAATTAGGGTATCTAGGCAGGTTAGGGTAATTAGGCAAGTTATTGTATAATGATGGTTTGTTCTGTAGACTATCGAAAAAAAATAGCTAATAATTTTGACCTTAAAATGGTGTTTAAAAAATTAAAAAACTGCTTTTATTCTAGCCGAAATAAAACAAATAAGACTTTCTCCAGAAGAAACAGCATTATCAGACATACTGTGAAAATTTCTTTGCTCTGTTAAACATCATTTGGGAAATATAAAAAAAAGAAAAAAAAAATCAAAGGGGGGCTAATAATTCTGATTTCAACTGTGTGTGTGTATATATATTAATATATAATTAATAATATCTATATAATATTAATAATTAATAATATCCAGTCTACTAGCCAATTGCTTGGGATATAAATGATAATTCTTTCCTATTTCTTACACACCTGGGAACATGAATGTATCACAAGATCAAATTAATCACATGTAATAAATAATAATAATCAAAAACCTGCATTGAAACCTATTTCAGCTGTGTTTTTTCTCAGAGCTTAAATTGAAGTTGTTGTGTAAATGAAACACGCATAAGAAGTTTTCCATTTTAAGTTTTAAAAGAGCGTGGTGTAAACACAGCCTTCAGCTTTGTGTATTTTATCTCTCTTATGCAACCGCTGAGAATGACGGAGATTGAAGTCACCAGATGTTTACATGAAATCAAGATTCATTGATTTGTTCATATGGGCATATTTATGTGTGTTAAGTGTTTGTTGTCCCAATGCAATGACACGAAGAGCAAATAATGCACATTGGGTTTGGCGTAAGTTTTATGTTTTTGATCATTCTTGTTTAATTACTGTACATACACTGATTGAACCTATATTTATGTAATGCCTACAGATTAGTGTTGCTTTGAATCAGCATGCAGTTGCTCTTTCCATTCATGCTGGAATCAGTAGAGCACAACAAATATTTTTTTTCGTCTTTGTAAATATTTTTATCCTTAATTTTCTCTAAAGGAATATATATTTTATTATTATTAATAATAATAATAATAATAACAACAACAACAACAACAACAACAACAATAATAATAATTAGCAATTTATAAAAAAGTTTATTTTTAATGCATTTTAAACTCTGTTTACATTTATTTATTATGTATTAATTATTAATTGTATTTATAATGCTTTACTCTAATCAGTCTCCATAATTTTGCCTTGAAAGTTTGTCATAATTGCTTTAAAACACTCTAAAAGGGTGTAAGGCAACTTAAAATTGTAGGACAAATTGCTTTTTGAGCTGACTTTACTTAAATCGTGTCAAGTGCAATACTTGGGTTAAGAGTTGATTTACAATTATGAGTTAAGCCAACAATTTATTTATTTATTTTTTTTACAGTGTATTGCTTTATGAGCACATGTATGTATATTTTAAAAGTGCATTATGACTAAATATATGTAGAAAACAAACAAGATTATAATTCTGCAATCCATCATTTAAGGTGTTTTTAATTAATTTAAATGTTATCATCTAAAAATGTATAATTGTAGAAATTTTATTTATTTGATATTTATTTATTTATATAAAATATTTATTTGTTTATTTATTTATTTAGCTTTTCTCTCATCAGTCTCCATAATTTCCTCTTGAACGTTATTTATTAATTAAACTATTATGTTTAGAAATGTGTTGAAAAAATCTTCTCTCCCTCAAACATAAATTGGGGGAAAAAATAAACAGGGGGGCTAATAATTCAGGGGGGCTAATAATTCTGACTACAATAAACATGTAGAAAATAAACAAGATTATAATTTTGCAATCCATCATTTAAGATTTTTAATTAATTAAAATTGTATAATATAATAATTTACTATTGTATAAATTGTATTTATTTATTTAAATTATATATTTAATTAGTTTATTTATTTAATTTATTTATTTAGCGTTTCTCTCATCAGTCTCCATAAGTTTACCTTAAGAAGTTTCCCATAATTGCCTTAAAATCATTAACTTCATGAGCAGATGTTTTTATATATTAAAAAATGTGTGCATCATTACAATAAATCTATGTAGAAAAATAAACAAGATTATAATTCTCCATCATTTAAAGTCTTTTAATTCATTTAAATTGTAGATATACTGTACATATATTATTTATTTATTTATATAAATTATATATTTTTATTTAAATTAAATATTCATTCATTCATTCATTTTCTTTTCGGCTTAGTCCCTTTATTAATCAGGGGTCGCCACCGTGGAATGAACCGCCAACTCATCCAGCATATGTTTTATGCAGCGGATGCCCTTCCAGCTGCAACCCATCACTGGGAAACATCAATACACCCTCATTCACACACACACACATACACTACGGACAATTAAGTTTATTAAATTCACCTATAGCGCATGTGTTTGGACTGTGGGGGAAACAGGAGCACCCGGAGGAAACCCACATCAACACGGGGAGAACATGCAAACTCCACACAGAAATGCCAACTGGTCCAGCTGAGGCTCGAACCAGCGACCTTCTTGCTGTGAGGCAAAAGCGCTACCCACTGCACTCCTTTTATTTATTTTATTTTATTTTAATAAATTAATTAATTTATTTATTTAGCTTTTCTCTCATCAGTCTCCGTAATTTCCCCCTAAATGTTTCCCAAAATTGCCTTAAAATCATTAACTTATGACTAGGCCCACATGGAATCTGCGCACGCGAATATCCGCAGATTTCCGCAGATTTTTAGCCCATCATTAATTCTGTTTATTTACTTGAGTAAATGTGTGTAAATCTGAATTTATTCAGTTTTTAAATTACACATATTTCTCATATTAAGGTTTTAGTTATGATACTCCTAAAATAATTCCGCAGAAATCTGCAGATTTTTACCAAAATTCTCCGCAGAAATTGCAAAAAACGTCCGGAGATTCCGTCTGGCCCTACTTATGACTTCATGCGCACATGTATGTACATCTCAAAGGCTTAGTGCATTCTTACAACAAATCTATGTAGAAAATAAACTATTTTATAGTTTTGCAATCCTTCATTTAAGGTCTTTTTTAATTAATTTAAATTTTATAATATGATAATTTAGAATTGTATAATTGTAGGCTATTTAATAAAAATAATATTTTTATTTTAATTATTTATTTATTTAATTATTTACTTAGCTTTTCTCTCATCAGTCTTCACTATTTCCTCTTGAAAATCTCCCATAATTGCCTTAAAATCATTAACTTATGATTTCATGAGCAGGTTTGTATGTTTTGAAAGATGAATAATGATGAATAATTGAAACAAATATATAAAAATATGTAACATTTTCTGTAATTTTAATGTGACTTATTTCTCCATATATTATTATTTCTTATACATTATATTATTTACTAAAATGTCAATAAAAGTCACTTTGTTAAACTGTAGAGTTGAACTTTCAACATCAAAAGTCAACAGAGCAGAGCTCAACATCCCATAATGCAATTCACAACCATAAATAAACAGAAAACACTTGTGAATCACTAAATACAGAAACTGTTCATTAACAGATATTGTTTACTGTGTACTAATCTAATAATCCAACATGACTCGGTTATTTATTTTCAAGCTAAACTCTGGTAGAGCCAGCCAGCTGAGCAGCTAAAGTATTGTTGATGAAAGTCCTGTAACGGCGCTTATCACACGCAATAAATGTTTCCCTGAAAAACAGCATCAGCTTGACATTTGTCTTCTTCTTCTGTGGTCAGACGTGTGACTGTTTATTTTAACGGTGTGTTTACGTCGAGCTGTCCTCCTACGGTCTGTCTGCCAGTCGCGATCACAGTCGTTTTTGCGTTTGTGGTTTTTGCTGCGCAACTCATTCCCAGTGTGTGTGAGGACACGTGTAACACTCAAATGTCATTTAAAGCACATGATGATGATTTGTGTTGTTGACACACAAAAATGTCTGCACTTTATGCTGCATGCAGTGTTGAATCTACTGAAAAAATGTTGAATTGTGATTAATAAAAGCGATATCCGTAATTTAAGCAGTTTTCCAGTATTTTGTGATTCTTGTTTTTATTTATTTATTCTTCTCCTGTTTATTTATGCTTTTAAATTGCGTTATGAGACCTTGCTCTTTCTTCCAGCAACTTTTAACCTTGAAAAGTTGGAAAAAACTGACTTTTATGAACATTTTTAATAGTTTAAAGTAATATTATTGTCTGCGTTCTGTTATATATTACGCTACAAACACCTTGTTATAAACTGCCTGTATTTTCTGTTATTTTACAGACTTATTTCTCTATATATTACTATACATTATGTTATTTTAAACTACTAAAATGTCAATAAAAGTCACTTTGTTAAACTGTAGAGTTGAATTTTCAACATTAAAAGTGGACAAAGCAGAGATCAACACCCCATAATGCAATTCACAACCGTAAATAAACAGAAAACACTTGTGAATCACAAAATAACTAGTTTTTTTCTATTAACAAACTTGTTTTGTTTTATATAAAATAACCAAAGGTTTGTTCAGAAGTACTTAAATACAAAATAGCTGAAAGTAAATGCACAGATTATTTAAATTCCACTGAAATCCGCACATTGTTTTGCAAATATTTCTCAAAATTTGACAAAACAGTTACAAATAATATAAAATAAATCCACAGATTCAGTCTGCCTCTTATCATAACTTATGTGTGCAGTGATATGACAGAAAATAAATAAAAGCTTGTTCATAAAATCCAAAACAGCTGAAAATAAATCCACATCCCACATAAACAAACGTTTATAAGTACTTAAAGCCAAAATAGCTGAAAATAAACCCACAGATCATTAAAATTCTGCATATCTGCACTTTTTTTTTTCGCCAAAATCTACATAGAATTTGGCAAAACAATTGCAAATAAAATGAAATAAATTAACAGTTTCAACAACAAAAGTTTGTTTATGAAATCCAAAATAGCTAAAAATAAATCCACAGATTATTTAAATTCCACATAAATTTGTAATTATTTTTTGCAAAATTCTGTGGAGATAAATAAATAAATAAATAAATAAATAAATAAATAAATAAATAAATAAATAAATAAATAAATTCACAGATTCAGTTTGCCTCTGATCATAATTAATTGTGCTGTAATATGGTAAAAAAAAATTAACAGTCTCGCTCTATCCTTTTTAACAAACAACAACTGTCCATTTCTCAATGTATGTGTTTTTAATATATTGTAATGTGGTATAGCTGAACAATTAAACTGTATTTATATATTCTCTTAATTTTTTTATTATTATTAATATTATTATTATTAATATTTATTTATTTATTTATTTTTCATAAGTCGTGTGTTGCGGATCTATTGGCCAGGTCACCATTGTAAATGAGATCTTGATCTCAATGGGTTTTTATCTGGTTAAATAAAGAAACATATAAGTACTTAAATACAAAATAGCTCAAAATAAAACCACAGGTCATTTAAATTTTGCATAAATCTGACATTTCTTGCAAAATTCTCCACAGAAATGGCAAAATAAATAAAAAATAAAATAAAATAAATCCACAGATTCAGTCTGGCTCTGATTATATCTAATTGTGGAGTCATAAGACAGAAAATAAACCAAAGTTTGTTTATGAAATCCAAAACAGCTGAAAATAAATCCACAAATTATTTAAATTCTGCATATATCTGCACTTATTTTCTGCAAAACTCTGTACAGAAATGACAATAAATAAATAAATAAATCCACAGATTCAGTCTGCCACTGATTATAATTAATTGTGCTGTGATATGATAAAAAATAAAGAACTTTTGGTTTATAAGTACAAAATAGCTGAAAATAAACCCACAGATTATTTAAATTCTGCATAAATCTGCACTTTTTTTTGCAAAATGTTCTACAGAAATTACCAAAAAATGACAAATAATATAAATTAAATCCACAGATTTAGTTTGCCTTTGATTATACTGTAGTCGTGCAGTGATATGACAGAAAATAAACAAAAGCTTGTTCATAAAATCCAAAACAGCTGAAAATAAATCCACATCCCACATAAATTCCACACAAATCTGCACTTTTTTTGACAAATTCACCACAGAAATGGCCAAAAAAATATATAAATAAATTCATAGATTCAATCTGCCTCTGATTATAACTAGTTGTGCAGTGATGCGATAGAAAATTAATAAAAGATTGTTTATAAGTGCTTGTGAATGTAATGTTGTGTGCGTACATGTGTGTATGTGTCTTCAGTTAATGCAATGCAGCAAATGAGTTTTGCAAATGGAGAATTGAATGTATGTTGGTTAAATCAGGCAGGTGAATCTTGAGATTTGCATAAATGTAACGTTCACACACACACACACGCACACACACACACACACACACACACACACACACACACACACACACACACACACACACACACACACACACACACACTTTCTCTCTCACAGACACACACAAACGTGGAATACATGCATTTGAGTTTGGAATATGCAGATGTGGAGTTTATCCTCCCACTATTACACTAACTGGTGTCGGTGTAAATCAGGCGGATGAATCATGAGTTTTGCATAAATGTTAGAAGTCTATTATTAGATAATTTTTTTGCAATTTGCCGTGATTGGTATTTTAGATTAATGATACCACTTTAAAATAATGATCCATCAGTTAATGTTAGTGTACTTACCAACAAGAACAAACAATTCGTAGTAAATTTATTACCATATTTATTCATCTTTGTTAACGTTAGCTATTGTTATTTAAGTTACAGTAAATAACGTTAGTTTTTGTTAGCTCACTGTGCATTAACTTATTTACATTAAAACTGCATAATGCATTAGTAAATGTTGAATTGTGAATAATAAAAGCTTTGCAAGATTATTAAATCCGCAGTTTTCCGTCTTTTGTGACTCTTGTTTGTATTTGCAATTAACATGTGCAATACTTTCTCATACACTCTTCTACACAGCACTTTATAACAATATACAATGCAACACTTTCTCACACGCATTTGTACACAGCACCTTATAACCTGTATATTTATAACAAATCTTTATATATAATTCAACATCCAGATTTTTTTTTGACTAACTGCATCTCTGTTTAATGTTTATCGTGTTTTTTCATATTTATTTTTGTGTTGTCATTTGTCACTTTATGTACACTGGAAGCTTCTGTAGCCCAATTCCTTGTGTGTGTTCAATTCAATTCAATTCAATTCATCTTTATTTGTATAGCGCTTCTACAATGTAGATTGTGTCAAAGCAGCTTCACATGGAAGATTATAGTGAATTGAAACAGTGTCAGTTCAATTTTCAGAGATTAAGTTCAGTTCAGTTTAGCTCAGTTCAGTGGGGTTTAATAATCACTACTGAGAGTCCAAACACTGAAGAGCAAATCCATCGATGTGCAGCTCTACAGATCCCGAACCATGCAAGCCAGTGGCGACAGCGGCGAGTAAAAAACTTCACCGATTGGCGAAAGTAAAGATTTAAAAAAAAAAAACTCGAGAGAAACGTGTGTGAAGCACAGTTGGCAAAAACACTGATTCTGATTTTCCCCCATTTATTTATGCTTATTAAATGCATTATGGGATCTTGATCTTTCTTCCAACAACTTTTAACCTTAAAAAAAAAAAGTAAAAAAAAAAAAAGTGACTTTTATGAATATTTTTAATAGTTTAAAGTGATATATCGTCTGGGTTGTGCTGTATATTACGCTACAAAAACCTTGTAATAAGCTGCCAGTACATTTTCTGTAATTTTACAGACTTATTTCTCTACATATTATGTCGTATTTGCTGACCTTCTCATATTTGTCGTAGTTGCCGACCTTTTCATCAATGAGGCACTATCAGGCTGGAGGTTTTTGGATACCAGAAAAATAGACTTTATTGTTCATAATAAAGCAGAGAAAGTGCAGAGCAGACCTCAGAGCATTCTGAAGTCTCTCCTGGACAGTTCCTAAAGTCTCTGTGTTTTCACAATCTTTATACAGATTATTTGACACACTCCGAGGTGTCTCTTTTAAACTCTTGACCATCCTTGGACTCTAGGTGGTTCTGTTATTTTTGGCTCTCTGCCAGCTTGCTAAGGTCACCAGAGATGTCACAGGTCTATCGGCAACTGTTTTGACACCAGAGCATAGATGCAAAAGAACTAAGTGTTTACATACATTGTCATGATAGCATAATAACTTCCTAAAATGTTACTTTCCTGAATACTTCTCACACATTTAGCATCACATAAGTATTTAGCATATATAATCAGTGCTTAACATATTCAGTTATTCTACACAATCAGTTATCTCATAGTGTTGCTCCTGTGCAGGTTTCTCATCTTACACAGACATACCTAAACAGGCTGGCATGTTTGCTGCCAACACCCCATACTTTTTGAGAAGAGAAAATTGACTGCTTTACACGTAGAAAATAATTCACACTGAGAGAATAAAATCTTCTTCAATTACATCTTATACATCTTTACTGAAATGTCAATAAAAGTCACTTTGTTAAACTGTAGAATTGAATTTTCAACATCAAAAGTCGACAGAGCAGAGCTCAACATCCCATAATGCAATACACAACCATAATTTTCGTTTTATTAGAAGGTTTTTAACATATCAAGCTGCAAAATTATACATGCGCACAATGATATTCTCTCACTTGACGTATTGCATTACATCATGGACACAAGCCTCTTTAACTACATTGAAGCCTATTGACTCAATATATAAACAAGCAGTTAAAATTATGGACTTAAAGCCTATGCGATGACATCATTGTGAAGTTTTATGTAAACATAACCTTTTTAGTTTTTTTTTTGTGATTATTTTTTTTTTGCAGAACAAAGCCAGCATATATTGCTAGCAACAACTATATACAAGCCGGGGTTTGCATGAAATGAACATACATTAAAAATAATAATAAAATAAATACAATAAAATAATAAATAAATAACAATACACAGGAAAAGAAAAACTCTAGGAACCTTTTTAGTTTTGATAGTTTTATTAAATTTAATTATCTTAAATTGTTTTTTTGATGCCTACCGATCTAATCACACGGGCAACTGCTAATGGTGACCGTCTAATGCCAAAGTGTAAGACCTCATTTGGTCAATCTGTTTTCTCTGTAAAGGAGCCAAATTGTGGAATGATTTACCTGTTAGCCTAAAATCAGAAAGTAAGATAAATATTTTTAGTAGTGCTCTTAAAAAGTGGTTAAAACAACACAAATAGTTTAATATTCGTTTGTTTGATCATGTCGCCTTTGCTTTTGCCTTCAGTAATTTTATGTAAAGAATTATAATGTTGTGTATATGTATTATTATATTTTCATTTTGTCAATTTTGTCAAGCCTCATGTGGACAGGTGTTGAGAATTAGCAAATTTGCTAAAACACTTAAACAAATGCATTTGGTTATCCAGTGTAATTGTGATGTCCATGTCAAATAAATAAATAAATAAATAAATAAATAAATAAATAAATAAATAAATAAATAAATACTTGTGAATCACAACATAAGTTTTTTTTAAATATTAATAGACTTGTTTTGTTTTTTGTTTTTAAAATATGGCTTAACAGGAAGATTATTCATTTTTATGATTGTTTAGTAAACAATGGTGCAATTAATTATAACTAATTGTGGAGTGCTATAGCAGAAAACAAACATGTTTATTTGCAGTTTCTAGTTCAGATATGTATTTTGCAAGTGTTTGGCAGTGATATTGTACAAACTTTTAGTGCACTTAACTACACTATACTTTTAGTACATTTACAGTTGCATGCATCAAATGAAAATGTTAGATTGAAGCTGTATAAACTGACTGTTATCATTTGAAACTGAACTGCGTTCACATACACACGAGTGTCTCTAGTAAATGCGTTTGCAGATGAGTTTTGGAGCATGCAGATGTTGGACTTCAGTCCTCCCACTATTAACACTAGTGTGTGTCGGTTAAATCAGACGGATGATTCATGAGTTTTGCATAAAGGTTAAAAGACTATTAATAGATTAGTTTTTGCTTTTTGCATTTAACTAGTAGGAGTATTTTAGAATAATTAGTAAATAATATAGTGGAAATAGATACTATATACAGTTGAAATCAGAATTATTCGCCCTCCTGTTCATTTTTTCATTTATTTTCAGAAATTTCCCAAATGATGTTTAACAGATTCAGGAATTTTTCACAGTATTTCCTATAATATTTTTTTCTCCTGGAGAAAGTCTTATTTGTTTTATTTCAGCTAGAATAAAAGCAGTTTCATTTTTTTAAAACCATTTTAAGTTCAATATTATTAAACCCCTTAAGCATTTTTTTTTTAAGATTGTCTACAGCAGTGGTTCTGAAAGTGGGGGTCGCGGGACAATGAAGGGGGGGTCGCCTGGTGATTTCCAAAAATCTATTTATTTTTATTAAACCATAAGAATTACCATATTTTATCCATAACCTATTGAAGAGAAAAAATAGTCGTTTATAGTTACTATATACTATATAGTTACTATAGTAGCTTATAGTTACTAGTTTTATTGGATTGCGACCCCTGGGGTAATTACATTATTTTAAAGACACAACAATAGCATCAGATGCAGCAGACTGATTTTATATACTATCAGGTTAAACTTTCTGGCACATTTACAGCACTGACATACATTAAAAAAATTAAACGAAGAATAGACTCGGGTCTATTGGTGTGTGTGCGCCATTGCATGCAAGGTTTCTGTATTTATAACAACCTCAGAGGATATTGGGGGTCGCGAGTCACTGGCATTGTTATTTTGGGGGTCGCGGGCTGAAAAGTTTGGGAACCCCTGGTCTACAGAACAAACCACTGTTATACAATGACTTGCCTAATTACCCTAATTAAGCCTTTAAATGTCACTTTAAGCTGAATACTAGTATCTTAAAAAATATCTAATCAAATATTATTTACTGTCATCATAACAAAGATAAAATAAATCAGTTATTAGAGATGAGTTATTAAAACTATTATGTTTAGAAATGTGTTGAAAAAAACTTATTTCCGTTAAACATAAATTGTGGAAGAAAATATACAAGATGGCTAATAATTCTGACTTCAACTGTATCTACTTGTGCAGTGATATTCTAGACTGTAAACAAAACATTATATGCTTGTACATGTATTAAATTTAAATTTTACAAATAAAAATTGATTTGCATACTATCAAAAAACTCTTCGAAGGCTATTAATAGATACTTTTTTTGATCTTTGCGATAAACTAGGAGGAGTATTCTAGAATAATTAGTACAGAATCGTGCAAATAAATATATACTTGTTCAGTGATACTTTAGAATATAAACATGCTGTAGTGCTCAGCATAATTGAGTACAGCCCATTTTGAAAATGAATATTTTTGTCTATTTCTCAGTGAATATAGGCAATGTATTTTGGTGCATTTAAACAAAACAGATTAAACAGATATATTTATTAAAATAATATTTAAGTCACCAAACATATTTAGAATTTGAAAAATAATACAATTAAATTCAAGCAAAATATTGCAAAAATAAATTACAACCTAAACATTTCAAATAAATATTTCCTTTTTTTTTGCTTTTCTTGATTTTTCCTCTTTTTTTAAATTGTATTTAATATTTTTCTATAACATAAATTTGGATGTACTAGTTTTTGGTTAGATAAGCTCCTGATTTGGCTTCAGTAGTGACTAATCTAATGTATATGCACAAATAGAATATTGTATAGCTTCTTATTAAAAATATTAATTTAAAAGAGAGATTTGAGGTGTACTTATACTATTTTATACCTATAGGTGTACTATATATGCTGAGCACTGTGTTAAATTAAAAACATTTAATAAAATTGATTTGCATATTCTCAAATGTATTTGCAAATAAGTACATGCACATACACACATGTAGAGTAAATGCAGCGTTTGTGTTTGGAGTATGCAGATGTCTAGATTATTCTTCCCTCTGTTAACACACAGCGGTATCAGTTAAATGTTAAAAGTCTATTTATAGATTCATTTTTGCTTTCGACATTTCATGCATTTTACAAGGAGGAGTATTTTAAAATAATTAGTAAACTATTTTGCAAATTTAATAAGTAACAGTATTACAAAATACAGTATTAGTATAATATAGTAAACATATGTCTAGTTTTTTCTTCCCACTGTTAACACTCACTGGTATTGTTTAAATCAGATGGATGATTCATGAGTTTTGCATAAACATTGGAAGTCTATAAAAAAAAACAAAATAATATATATATACAGTGTATATATATATATATATATATATATATATTCTGTATATATATATATATATATATATATATATATATATATATTTATTTATTTATTTATTTTTATTTTTTTTTTATTTTATACAGTTAGCACTGTTGCCTCACAGCAAGAAGGTCGCTGGTTTGAGTCCCGGCTGGGTCAGTTGGAATTTCTGTGTAGAGTTTGCATGTTCTCCCCATGTTGGCGAGGGTTTCCTCCAGGTGCTCTGGTTTCCCCACAGTCCAAACACATGAACTATAGGTCAATTGTGGCTAAATTGCAGCTAAATCAGCCGTAATGTATGAGTGTGAATGAGTGTGTATGGATGTTTCCCAGTGCTGGGTTGCAGCTGGAAGGGCATCCGCTGCGTAAAACATATGCTGGATAAGATGGCGGTTCATTCCGCTGTGGCGACCCCTGATGAATAAAGGGACTAAGTCGAAGGATATTGAATGAATGAATGAATGAATGATTTTTGCAATGATGTAGGAGGAGTATTCTAGAATAATTAATTCTCAGTTAAAATAGCTGGGTTAGAAATACCCCAACATAAAACCTAACTAAAGGTTATTATATCACTTTCTCAACTATGGGTTATTTTAACCCAATGAATTGTGTTATTTAATTAAACCCAAAGCAATGGATTATTTTGATTAAATGTTAATGTATCCATTCTGGTATTACTATTGCTACTATTACTAGTACTACTATTAATTTCATAATTATGGCTGTGTAAATAAATAACATACAGTTTACAAAAATATTAATAATTGCTTAACTTTCAATACATTTTAAATTCCAGACACTTTCGTTAAGATAAAACAAGAATCACAAATACATAAAGCATAATTCTAACCTGTTCAGTGATATTTTAGGATGTAAACAAAATATAAATGCTTGTGCATGTAAACAATTGGAATTTTAAAAATAAAAATTGATTTACATATTCACAAATGCATTTGCAAATTGCATGCATGTACAGTTGATTTGAATAGAATTTTGTTTGACAGATTTTAGATAAACTGTACAAAAATACGAGTGTCCCGTACATTTTGAAATAAAACTGTCGAGGATAAAAACACAATAAAGCCCTGGGCTTATTTCCATTGTGATCCTCACTGTAAAAAAAAAACAATGGCTGCAAAATACAGTTAAAGCATAAAACAAACTGTGCCTCCACATTTAAAAAATATTAAAGTCAGAATTATGTTAAATTTCAATTATTTTTTCTTTTATATTTAGATTTTTTCTACACATTTCTAAACATAATATTCTAATAACTGATTTCTTTTATCTTTTTCAAGACATTAGTATTCCTAGACACTGAGCAAGTCATTGTATTACAGTGATTTCTTCTGTAGATAATCGATCATAAATATTGCCTAAGAGGGCAAATAATTTTGACCTTTAAATGATTTTCAAAAAATTAAAAACTGCTTTTATTGTAGCCGAAATAAAACAAAAAAGACTTTCTCCAGAAGAAAAAATATTATAGGAAATACTGTGAAAATGTCCTTGCTCTGTTAAACATCATTTGGGAAATATTTGAAAAAAAAAATCACATGAGGGCTAATAGTTTTGACTTCAACTGCACATACACACATCAGCAATACAGTAAATGCAGCGTTTGTGTTTGGAGTATACAGATGTTTCGTTTATTTTTCACACTGTTAACACTCAGCGGTATCAGTTAAATCAGATGGATGATTCATGAGTTTTGCATAAATGTTAAAAGTCTGCTGATTTTTTAAGCTCACCTATATATATATATATATATATGTGCTAGATAGTGACTGAATAGTGAGTCATTGTTTGTGATAATAAGAAGGGTGTCATTGGTTGCCATTAAAATATTACACATGTAGGTGAAGAAATAGTGACGCACAGATGAGTTGACATTTAGAAAACTGAAGTCACTAATTATGTAATCTGTGTTTTCGCAATGTATTTCCTTCAAAAAGATTTCAGGGTCACACTTTATGGTTGTATTAGTTCATGTTAGTTAATGTATTTATGAACATCAACAAACAATGAACAAAACATTTATAACAGTATTTATAATCATTGTTGATGTTGGTTAATGGAAGTAAAGTCATTCACTGTTAGTTCACGTTAACTCACGGTGCATTAATGTCAACAAGCAAGAATTTGGATTGTAATTATGCATTAGCAAATGTTGAACTCATTCATTCATTCATCCTTCGGTTTAGTCCCTTTATTTATCAAGGGTCACCACAGCGGAGTGAACCACCAACTTATCCAGCATATGTTTTACACAGTGGATGCACTTCCAGCTGCAACCCAGTACTGGGAAACACCCATACACACACATATACACTACGGCCAATGTAGTTTATTCAATTCACCTATAGCGCATGTCTTTGGACTGTGGGGGAAACTGGAGCACCCGGAGGAAACCCACACAGAAATGCCAACTGGCCCAGCCGGGACTCGAACCAGCGACCATTTTGCTGTGAGGCAACAGTGCTAACCACTGAGCTACCGTGCCGCCCTAAATAAATGCTGTACAGCTCATGTTAGTAAATATAGTAACTAATAAAACCGTATTGTAAAGTGTGACCAATTTCTGTTACTAAACAAACATTAAACAAAGTAGTTGTAAAGTTTAGTGAATGCTGGGAAATGTCATTGTTCTGTACGTATTAACTAATGTTAACAGATGACGCCTCATTGTAAAGTGCTACCTAGATTAGTATAGTCAGTCTGATCTCACGATTAGTAGTTTAGTGGTTGGTTCATATGAATTCAGTTCAGTCATACGAAATATTTTTATTTGTACGATTTTTAAAAGGAGGCCCGGCACCAAACCCCACCCCTAAACCCAACCGTAATTGGAAGATGAGCAAATCGTACTAAATTGCATGAATGACATTGTACAAATTCATATGAATTAGCTACACAAAAAAGTCACGAATTGCTGTGAGATAGCGTTGGTATAGTTTTCAAGTACTGGGATGCTGTTGGAAGGGCATCTGCTTCGTAAAACATATGCAACAATAGTTGGCGGTTCATTCGGCCGTGGCGACCCCTGAAATAGAGACTAAGCTAGGGAAAATGAATGAATGAATGAAATTTTTCACCATGAAATGTTTTCCTGAAACCATTAGTACTTTGTATACTCAAAATATAATTTTTGCTGCTTGTTCAAACACAACCCAGGCTCATTATGGATATGTACCCCTGTATACATTTCTGGAGAGCGCGAAATACGTCCCAGGAGATATGATTTTTGCAGTTTTTGTTTTCACGAATGCACCAGAGGCCGCTGTGTATGATTTTCAGATCTCAAATTTGTCTCGCGAGTGCCATTCACGCCTGCTGTTCTCGTTTAAAGGCTGCTGTCGACTGACTGACTGACCGACCGATCCGAATTTAAAAAGCAATCCACGTTTTTTCAGATCTTACCACGTTCTTACCCTGTTATTTACTTGTTTATTTCATTTTTGCCTTTTGTTTTTGTTTTACCTGCTTTCTGGAACCATTCTTCACCGAACTCGAACCCCATCTTTGCGGGTAACTTCGCTCTTAGTCTCAAGTCCGCCGATGTATGTTACGAGCTACTGGACAAACTGGTAACAGTGGGAAAGCGTCCATATGGAGGTAAGCAATCAGCTGGTAAGTGCGAAAAAAAAAAAACCGTTGGCAGCGTCATACCGCCCCGTAGCGTTTGTTTTAAAGACGAAATATACATAATTCCTGCTCTCCAGAAATGTATATGGGGGTACATATTCACAATGAGTCTGTGATGTTCAAACAGTGTATTTGAAATGAGCTGAAACAGCTTCTTTGGGACAACTTAATTTTTTTATGTTCAATACACTTAAATTTGCAAAGTTCACTTAATTGATGTGTGTTAGGATAACATGAATGAATTGTGTGAAACCCATACAGTGTGCACTGTAAAAAAGCGATTACTTACAAGAAGTGAGTCAATCCATTGCCTTAAAAGTGACAAGTTGACATTACTTCACAAATGTAAGTAATTGTGTTGTAACTAACTGCTAAGTTCACTTAACTTAAATTTTAAGAATTACACACACCGTTAATTTACCTAATAGTGTTAAGGCAGTCGGTTTACTCACTTTATTTAATGTAAATTCAACTAAACAGTATGGTCACACTTTATTTTGATGGTCCGTTTGTTGAATTTAAGTTACATTGCAGATTATAAGTAGACTGTTAGGTTGGGGTTAGGGTTGGGGTTGGGGTTAGGGTTAGTGTAAGTTGACATGTACTTGCAAAGTTTCTTATAGTCAGTTAAATGTCTGTTGAAGGACTGTTAAATGTCAGTATCAACAGATATTAAGCAGACAGTCTACTAATACTCAAATGGACCATCAATATAAAGTGTTACCAACAGTTTTTACAGTGTGCGCTCAAAGGTTTATTAGTTTAATTGAGGGTGTAATTACCTGAATCTTACGAGGAAATGAGTACAGATGTAGTCATGCTTACTGAACACTGAACACAAAACATCCTACACTGAATAAAAAAGCAGCTTTCCACACAATTCATTCATGTTGTCCTAACACACACCGATTGAGTTTACTTAATTGTTTTTACAAACTTAAGTGGGTTGAACGTAAAACAATTAACTTGTCCCAAACAAATTTAATTATTAAATGGATTATAAATATTACAGTTTTTCTCAGTGGCTTTGGTGCATTTCTCACAACACTATTTACATTTGCACAACAGTTAATGCATTTCTCAAAACAATTAGTCATTTGTGCACATCATAGCAGCAGTTTCTCATTCCTTCCAGCAAATTGCAAATGCTTTTGGACATGCATCAATTGCTTTCATACAACTCTCTGCTGTTTGTAACATTATCATCTGCTTATGTCATGTCAGTCAAAATGAACAAAACTTGTGGATGCTGAATAGTCATTCCATATAAAACTAATAGTCCTAATTTCATTACTGGAGTCATTACATACAAAAATGTTGAACTAGTTGTCAAAATCTGTCAAGAAAATGAAAAAAATGTAAAAAAAAAAAAAAACGCCTTCTAAATTGAACAATTTGATGAATGATTTACAGACCTGTGTATGTTGTAGGTTCAGTTCCAATATGTACTGCAATATTGTTTACAGTTGTGCACAGCTCTACCCAAAGGGAGTTTATGTTTGTTGTAAATAAGGGTGTGTTTATTCTTTTGCACAATGCTGTGAATAAATTAGAATTGCAAAGAGCAAATGCAGTAAACATGTGAAACACACATATTCAGTGTCTTGTACTCAGATACCTCACTAAATGCAGTGATGTTTAACTTTACTGTAGTTTTAAATGGCTGTGCTAATAGTATATAGTGCTGTCTTGAGCATTTTCAGGACGTGTCACCAAAATCTGACTTTTTTGCATTGGAAAAAATGTACAGAGGAAACTCTCATAATGAAAGCATGACAAAGCCATTTGACTATCTTGTTCATAAACAATGGTGTCAGGACGTTTCATCTTAATGACACTGACACTTTCATTGACATGAACACTTGCTTTTGAGGAATGGGCTATCCATTTTGAGCAAGCGACGCGCTTTTGCAGGTTATCAACTAGGTTTTGCAGTTTGTACTAATTGTTTTGAGAAATGCATTAACTGTTGTGCAAATGTAAATAGTGTTGTGAGGAATGCACCAAAACCACTGAGAAAAACTGTAAGTGGATTGTTTCTAAATACACTGCATAAACAAGCTGTGTTCATTTTAAATAAGAAATAAAAAGCTCAAGCTGATCTGGGTTCAGCATATGTAACAGATTGAGCTGAGGCTAAACTTTCTTCAGCTCTTTCTTACTGTAATAGTGGTGCAGGTGCAGGACAGATTTCACTGCGCAGCTGCAATCTGCAGAAATGTCAGATGTATTTCAGGATTATGTGGCCAGATTCAGGCTGAAATGATCTTTGGAAATTTATTTGACATTTACTGACCTGCCTGTGAAATTACACGTTTACTGCAGGTGCACTATATGAAGCTGTTGGTCAGTGTTTTGCAACACAATGTTCGATATGAAATGTGAAATAAAATCAGGAACTTGCTATTTTAGAGGTGTGAGTGAAACACCCAAAACTCAACACGTGCAGGAAAATACTGGCGAAAAACCCCTGTAAAATCTGCCAGTATCGCTGAGAGAATGTGTTCAGTTCAATATTACACAATAACTTTTTCATGTACAAATGCCTCTAGCTATGCCAAAGCAAGACAAATATTTCAGAGGAATGTGTGCATGAATATATATATATATATAGTTTTATATACATATCTAAAGACAATTTTTAATTAATTTTTAGTTCTGTAGACTAATGACATTCATATAAACTTTAGAGTCTGTGCTATACATTATTAGCATAACAGTGGGTTTAGAAGGTAATTGAAATAAAAAAAGTGTTATGATTATATATATATATCTCACACACGGATAGATAGATAGACAGATAGACAGATAGACAGATAGATAGATAGATAGATAGATAGATAGATAGATAGATAGATAGATAGATAGATAGATAGATAGATAGATAGATAGATAGATAGATAGATAGATAGATAGATAGATAGATAGATAGATAGATAGATAGATAGAATCAACAAAAAAGGGTAAATGGATAGATGGAATAAACAAAAGATGGATGGATACATAAAAAAGAAGGATGGATAAATGTTTAGACAAATGGATAGAATAAACAAAAGATGGATGTTGGATTGATGAATGCAATAAACAAAAGGATAGTGGATAGATGGATGAATGGATGGATAGAATAAACAAAAGATTCATGGATGGATGGATGGATGTTTAGATGGATGAATGGATGGAATAAACAAAAGAATGATAGATGGATGGACAGAATAATCAAAAGAGGGATAGATGGATGGACAGAATAATCAAAAGAAGGATAGATGGATGGATGAATGGGTAAATGGATGGATGAATAGAATAAACAAAAGATGGATGGATGGATGAATAGATAGATGGAATAAGCAAAATAATGATAGATGGATAGACAGAATAATCAAAAAAGGATGGATGGATGGATGTTTAGATGGGTGGATGGATGGATGGACAGAATAATCAAAACAAGGATGACTGGCTGGATGGATGGATGGGTGGATGGATGGATGAATAGAATAAACAAAAGATGGATGGATGGAATAAGCAAAATAATGAAAGATGGATAAACTGAATAATCAAAAAAGGATGGATGGATGGATGGATGGACAGAATAATCAAAAGGATGGATGGATGGATGGATGGATGGATGGATGGATGGATGGAATAAGCAAAATAATGATAGATTGATAGACAGAATAATCAAAAAAGGATGGATTGATGTTTAGATGGGTGGATGGATGGATGGATGCATGGATGGATGAATATAATAATCAAAAGAAGGATGGATGGATGGAATAAGCAAAAGAATAATAGATGGATGTACAGAATAATCAAAAGGGATGAATGGATGGATGTAGAATAGAATAAACAAAAGATGGATGGATGGAATATAAAAAATAATGATAGATGGATGAACAGAATAATCAAAAAAGGATAGATGGATGTTTGGATAAATGTATGGATGGATAAATAGAATAAACAAAAGATGGATGGATGGATGATGGATGAATAAACAAAAGAATGGTAGATGGATGATGGATGGATGGATGGATAGATGAAATAAACAAAAGAATGATAGATGGATGATGAATGGATGGATGGATAGATGGAATAAACAAAAGAATGATAGATGGATGATGGATGGATGGATGGATAGATGAAATAAACAAAAGAATGATAGATGGATGATGAATGGATGGATGGATAGATGGAATAAACAAAAAGAATGATAGATGGATGATGGATGGATGGATGGATGGAATAAACAAAAGAATGATAGATGGATGATGGATGGATGGATAGATGGATGGATAGATGAAATAAACAAAAGAATGATAGATGGATGGACGGACGGAATAATCAAAAAAGGATGGATCAATGTTTGGATGGATGCATGAATAAATAGACTAAACAAAAGATGGATAGATGGAATAAACAAAAGAATGATTGATGGATGGACAGAATAATCAAAAGAAGCATGGATGAATGGATAAATGGATAATTACTAGAGTATATTTAGTTGAATATTTCATATCTTCTTCATGCACATACGCATCCAAAATATATTTATATCTACATTTATTTATTATTTATGTTTATTTACATGATACTTGTGTGTATTTTCTGTATGTATAAGAAAAATTATTCTGAAGCAATCATTTTCATACCTTGTAGACTGATAAAATACACAAAGAAGTGTATAATCTGTGTAATTTAATAATCAAATACTATTCAGCACTTACTGTATTCTAGTTTAAAAGTTGACTGAAATGAATAAGCCATTATGAATATTTTCTGCCTAATGTGCCTCTGTCAGTGTGACCCTGAGGTGATAACTTTTATAAATCATGCAGTATGTGCCTCAATGAAAGAACTTCTTTTTCACACATTAACGTTTTCATTTTTGACTCATTATTATTATGCATAAAGTAAAAGTTGTCAGAAAGTGGCTGTGTTTGAAGATCCTGAAACACCTCTGCAGCTTTTATTTTAACATGCTGCTGCAGTGTGCTTCAGGCAAAACTACTTCTGATGAACTAGCCACATTTACTTGACTCATTTCTTTTAATCGGTGTACATGTGTTTTATTTTGGGGGATTTCTGTTCCGTTAATTCAAACCGACGTGTACTTTTACTTCAGTACATTTCTGAAGACGAAAAAAACTTTTAAGAGACTTTTAAAAAATCTTGCTGTCTTAAATATTGTAGTTGAATCACTTTAAACTTGTATAACTTAAAAAAAAAAATGAGTTGAAACCTGGCAACGCAGTGGCGCAGTAGGTAGTGCTGTTGCCTCACAGCAAGAACGTCGCTGGGTCGCAGGTTCGAACCTCGGCTAGGCTGGGTCAGTTGGCGTTTCTGTGTGGAGTTTGCATGTTCTCCCTGCGTTCGCGTGGGTTTCCTCCGGGTGCTCCGGTTTCCCCCACAGTCCAAAGACATGCAGTACAGGTGAATTGGGTAAGCTAAAATTGTCCATAGTGTATGAGTGTGAATGAGTGTGTGGATGTTTCCCAGAGATGGGTTGCGGCTGGAAGGGCATCCGCTGCGTAAAATCGTGCTGGATAAGTTGGCGGTTCATTCCGCTGTGGCGACCCCGCAAGGGACAAAGCCGACAAGAAAATAAATGAATGGATGAATGAGTTGAAACCTGATTATTAAAATGATTCCTTAATTAAAATAAGTAAAAGCAACATAAAATATTTGTTGTCGTTAATTTATTTACAGTGCTTGTATATGACAAGAGAAAGTAATTATTAGAAATTAATTATTAAATTTATTATGTTTGAAAATGTGGCGGCACGGTGGCTCAGTGGTTGGAACTGTCACCTCACAGCGGGAAGGTCGCTGGTTCGAGTCCCGGCTGGTTCAATTGGCGTTTCTGTGTGGAGTTTGCATGTTCTCCCCATGTTGACGTGGGTTTCCTCCGGGTGCTCCGGTTTCCCCCACAATACAAACACATGCGCTATAGGGAAATTGAATAAACTAAATTGGCCGTAGTGTATTAGTGTGTGTGTGAGAATGAGTGTGTATGAGTGGGACTAAGCTGAAGTAAAATGAATGAATTCAGTCAGGTATTAATTTATTTTAAGTAAAATAAGATTCACACACTTCCGGGTTTCTCAGTAGTGGAAATCGTCATTGGTAAACTCAGAACGCAGTGAATGGGAGAGTACAACAAATTGTTTTTTTACAATCCAATTTCAATTCAATTCACCTTTATTTCTCTAGCGCTATTACAATGTAGATTGTGTCAAAGCAGCTTCACATAGAAGATCATAGTGAATTGAAACAGTGTCAGTCCAGTTTACAGTGTTTCAGTTCAGTTCAGTTTAGCTCCGGTCAGTGTGGGTTAATAATCACTACTGAGAGTCCAAATACTGAAGAGCAAATCCATCGATGTGCAGCTCTACAGATCCCGAACCATGCAAGCCAGTGGCGACAGCGACGGGGAAAAAACTTCACCAATTGGCAAAAATGAACAATTTAAAAAACCTCGAGAGAAACCAGGCTCAGTTGGGCACGACCATTTCTCCTATGGCCAAACGTCTTGTGCAGAGCTGCAGTCTAGGCGCCGGAGGCTGGAGAACGCTGGAGCTCAGCGAAGACTCGTCTGTCCCTGGAGCGTCACAGGAATCAGTCTCATGCTCTCCACTCCTCCAAGACCACCACAGCAGCTGCTCAGGATACAGCCTGGTCCAGGATTGTGAAAACCTTGGGATCGTCTCATCGCTGGTCTTGGATCGCATCAGTGGCGCTGCATAGTCTGAGGGCCTCGGGATGAGTATCCCCAGGTGGAAATAAATAATAAAGATAATAATTAGCGTAGCTGCTGTTCATAGTGTATATAAACGAGATGCAAAAACCTGCGTGGGGCATTATCATGTATCATACCGCTAAGTGATGCACTGAGTGTATGCTTTGCTAAAAAGAAAGGTTTTTAATCCAGTTTTGAACTGTAAGAGTGTGTCTGAGCCTCGGACATTATCAGGAAGGCTATTCCAGAGTTTAGGAGCCATAAATGAGAAGGCTCGACCTCCTTTACTCGACTTTGCTATTCTAGGTACTACAAGAAGCCCTGAGTTTTGAGATCTTAAAGAGCGGGTTGGGTTGTAGCGAGACAGGAGGTTGGTTAGATAAACAGGAGCTAGATTATTTAAAGCTTTACAGGTAAGAAGCAATATTTTAAATTCAATACGAAACTTAACAGGCAGCCAGTGTAAGGAGGATAAAATTGGGGTGATATGATCATATTTTCTAGACCTGGTAAGAACTCTGGCAGCTGCATTTTGTACTAGCTGAAGTTTGTTAATAGAGGATGCTGGGCAGCCAGCGAACAGAGCATTACAGTAATCCATTTGCATTTGCTCAAATAATAAAAGAAAAACTTCACAATGATGTTATAAAAACTTTCAGAAATAGGAATAAAATAGTGTGAGACTGATGACGGCAGCCAGAGGAGAGAATAACGTCAAATTTACTGTCCTGTCCCATAGACTCTGCATTATAGCGTCTGTACTTTCTCTTGTGTATCATTTTTGAGCACTTTTTACACCCCTGTGTAAACGCAAGACAAACACGGCATTATCTCTTATCAGTTTAGAGGCGAGAAGTCCAGCGCTGCGTACTGCAGTATAAAAGCGTCTGATAGACGTGTTGGAGCCGGAGCTGCTGTGATACAGAAATGATGAATATCTGTTTTCAGGCCACTGGGAGTCACTTCACATAGACAGCAGTGACTCACAGTGTCCACGTCTCCTGACGGCGCCTGCTGATCCTGCCCGTGCCCACGTTATTAACCCACCTGTACTGCCTGCAGGGACAGCAGCGGCAGGAGTTAAAGGGACAGTTCACCCAAAAATGAAAGTTTACACTTTATGAGTTTCTTTCTTCCGTTGTACACTAAATAATACACAGTATGTAATAAGAGCTGCGCATCGATGGATTTGCTCTTCAGTGTTTGGACTTTCAGCAGTGAAAATTAAACCACACTGAACTAAACTGAACTTCAGCTCTGAAAACTGGACTGACACCGTTTCAGTTTACAAGAACTTCTATGTTAAGCTGCTTTGACAATCCACGTTGTAAAAGCGCTAGAGAAATAAAGATGTATTAAATTGAATTGACTTGAATTGAATTAAATTGAATTAAATTAAATTAAATTAAATTAAATTAAATTAAATTAAATTAAATTAAATTAAATTACATTACATTACATTACATTACATTACATTACATTACATTACATTAAATGGAATGGAATGGAATGGAATTGAATTGAATTGAATTGAATTAAAATGGAATGGAATGGAATGGAATTAAATGGAATGGAATGGAATGAAATAGATTTGAATTAAATTAAATTAAATTAAATTAAATTAAATTAAATTAAATTAAATTAAATTAAATTAAATTAAATTAAATTAAATTAAATGGAATGGAATGGAATGGAATTGAGATGCATGTATGTGGGGAGAATGGGGTGGGCTGCATGAGCTAGTGTCGCTAGGCCGATTTTAGGGTGGCTAACATGACAAAATGACAATGTTAGGATCGCCCATAGTCGGTGTTGTAGGTAAATAATAAACATATTTATCGTTCTTAAACAGAAAAAACAAACACAAGGGGCCCTATCATACACCCAGCGCAATAAGGCACAAGACGTTTTCGGCACCATTTGTTGCTATTTTCAGACCTGCGCAACAGTCATTTTCATTTTTTGCGTTACGTTGTGTAAATAGCAAATACATTTGCGCCACTTTGTGGACTCATGAGTGTGGCGGTCTGATAAAGGAGGTGTGTAAAGGCGCATTGTTGGAACGTTGCTGTTTTACAGAACTGAAATAGACCCCGGCATTGACCAACTAAAAGCTGCTCTAAAGTCCAGCGCAGATCGCGTTAGTTATGAACCATGCAGGTCCAAACGCTTACACATTGCTTAATACACAGAGGATGTACAGCAACACACAAATATCTTTACAAATGAAAATAATTAAAGGATTAAAATGTTACAAAAATGATTTTTTTTCTACATAAATATAAAAACCACTGCCTACATACCTTCATCTCGGGGGGCTTTTTCAGTTTATTCATGACAATTTGCATTAGTATAATATTATTATTAGCAGTATTATTTATTATAAGCATATTTATATTTGTTTTAATAAAAACTAGTTTAGATTTGTCCACCTGTGGGGTTTTGGAGACGTCTGCATCATCATATGGGGCTTAAGAACAGGATGTGTGTTAAATTTTTTGACCACACTTCATTATTATTGTTCATTTATTTGTTTGCTGGAAATTAGAGCTGAATTTAGAAATTGTTTTGAAACAAATCTTTGCACTTAAATATGTAGGCTAATATATGTCTTCAGTGGAGTGAGTACAACACTGTTTCCTTATCCACGAAAGTAAAGGAGTAAAGAGTTAAAGTAAAGTAAAGAGAAAGTAAAGAGGCTGAATGGCGGAGGCTTGTTTTTTATCCTCGCGCTGCAGATGCTCTGTTTAACTGTTTTCTCACTAGTGAAGCGTTCAGTTTTTCCACTTACGAAGTCCACCATGTAAATAGCAAATGAGCCATGGCACGACGCAACTGACTCTTTAAGGGAATATGAGATGAGACTCTGATTGGTTTAATGCACATTATGCTCAAAACACACCCATACAGTAACTCATTAAGAGAATAAGCACAACCCTGTTCTCTCTCTCTCTCTCGCTGTCTCCATTCGTTAAATGCTGTCTCTCCATCCCAATCACTACAAAGACACAGCTGTTAGTAATGTTTTTGATTGACCTGCTCTTCAGCCACCAGTCTTCTAATGCTGAGTTCAGACTGCATGATTTTAGCCCCGATTTTGACTCGTCGACAGGTTTTGAGAAATTGCAGACAAATGCCTGTAATTACAGGTAAATCGGTGCTCGTTCACATGAGTAACAATCACACAGTGTGAACTATCAAAGACACGATTTGAGAGAATCATCGATGAGTCCCCGACACGATTCAAAATCAATCTATGTGAAATGTGTTCTGATCAAAAATAACATCGGCGATTACCCACAGCCAATGAGAGAGCAGCATCCACTAGTGTGGGTATCTTCAGGCCAGCGGGAGGTTGGGGGAGAAGTTAAAAGCGCTTCTTTTCAGTCTATTTGGACCCAAGAAATGGAAGAAAAACTAGTGTAAATTTGGCAGGAGCACCCGTGTGTGTTTGACGTGTCATCTGAGCAATACCACAACCGGGTCCAAAAAGAAAAAAAGTTGACGTGAAATTGCTAATTCCCTTCAAAACCCAGGTGAGCAAAATAAGTACATTTTTACCCCACTAAAGGCTTCTTCCTCACTATGTAGTTAATAGCAAAAGACATACAGTACTACATAAGCTTGTGTTGTTTCCGTGTCATTTCTTCCATGTGTTTGGTTGTGAGGCGTAGTTTGCAGACTGAGACAAGGTTGTTGGTGATTCTTCTTACTGTAAAGTCATGCGGTGTGAAACCCCCTGTCGCTGATCCATCTTTCAGTGTAAACACAGCACAGACAGAACGCTGCCCCAGAGAGTCATGCAGTGTGAAAACATCTGTGACACGACTACTTTGAATATTGTGCAGTCTGAACTCGACATAACACACTCTCCACTTATGTGGACCACATTCCCCTTGTAACAATATATTTTGACGAAAGCTGGAAACCTGTAACCGTCAACTTTACCTTTATGGTTTTTGTATATAGATAAAACATTTGAACAATTCAATTCAATTCACCTTTATTTGTATAGCGCTTTTACAATGTAGATTGTGTCAAAGCAGCTTCACATAGAAGATTATAGTAAATTGAAGCAGTGTCAGTTCAGTTCCCCTTCGGGAGGGGAACTTCAATGCTATGTGGAAAAACTTCCACTATGGGGATTTCGTCAGAATCCAATCATCTGAAAGAGTATAAAAACGGGCCAATGAAATGCCAATGAGTTGGCAGCGTCAGCGTGCACAGCTGTCTTGAATGACAATCAGTGTGGCATAAAAGGCTAGCATGTGCTCAGCAACGCTATCCTTTTCGCTTTCAGAGCCTTTCACGAGCTTCTGAGAGAGTCTATGAGGGTATCTCCAACCTGTGTCTACAGAGAGAGATCGAGAAGCAGCTTCTCCCGGTCCAGAGCGTGTATACGCAGTGGCAGATGGTCGAGCTGGGTTGTTCTCCCTTGCCTGGCGTCCTTTGGGTCCGGTCCTCCAAGAGCGGTATGTATATAGGAAGCAAGTTTCCTAAAAGAGCAACACGGTTGTGCAGCGCGTCTTTTTCAAGACGTCGCTCCGACCGTGCGTTTCTGGTTACGGTGGTTTCCTGTCCCCGGATGATGGGCACGAGCACTGCGTTTCATGTCTGGGGGTCCAGCATGTTGATGCGGTGCTCGCGGGCAGTGCATGCCATCATTGTGATGTCATGTCTGCTGCGCAGTTAAGATCGCGGCTCGCTCTTGCAAAAGAGCGACCCACCCCAGTTGTCCCCCGCACTGCGGTTGGCACTCGGGCAGATCTGAGGGTTTCAGTGGGAGTAAATCCGCCGCCCTCGGGCTCGCGGACCTCTCGCTCCTCCACGCGCTCCATCCAAGCTTCAGGTGAGAGAAGCGCTCCATCCTCGGGTGGTCGCCCTCTCACTTGATGACACCGAGGATCAGATGTCCATCGCTGCATCGGAGGATGGGCTGTCATTGTCTGATGAGGATGCGAACCCGCTCGCTCCCTCCCTCCGGGGTGGAGAGCACGGTGTTGGCATCTAAAAAGCAGACATGATGGCCGTGCTTTCCCGGGCTGTTTCGGCCGTGGGTCTGGTGATGGTTTATCCCCCAGCCCCGCGGCCGGACCGACTAGATGGGTGTTATGTGGAGGATATAAGAAGGCAAGACCTTCTAAGCCTTCCGTCCCCTTCTTCCCGGAAAGTGCGCAGTAAGCTCACGCAGTCTTGGAGGGCACTTTTTTTCTGCCCGATCTGCGTGCGCTTTCATCCTCACCATCCTTGGAGGGTTGGTTGTCATTGTCTGATGAGGATTCGAACCTGCTCTCTTCCTCCGGGATGATGGGCGTGGCGTCGAATCCAGAAGCAGACTTTGCAGCCGTGCTTCCCAGGCTGTTTCGGCCGTGGGTCTGGAGATGGTTTATCCCCCAGCCCCGCGGACGGACCGACTAGAGGGGTGTGATGTGGAGGAGATAAAGGAGGCAAGACCTTCTAAGCCTCCACGTCCCCTTCTTCCTGGATGTGCACAGGAAGCCCACGCAGTGCGCTGCGTGCGCCTCCGCCCTCACCATGCATGCTACGGCCACCTACCAGCGCTCCCTAGCGCAGGCGCTGGCCCAGCTGCGCGGGGATGGTTCCGACCCAGGACTGAGCATGAGCTCCGCACAGCTATCGACTGAAGTCGGCTGTGTGTGCCCCAGGGAAGGACGATGGTCACATTAGTGGCCCAGGAACGCCACCACGGGCTAAACCTGGTGATCTGCGTGATGCTGACAAAGTTCGCTTTCTTAGCTCACCCATATCCCAGGCTGGCCTGTTCGGCGACACCGTCAGTGAATTCGCCCAGGAATTCACGCCGGTGAGCGAGCAGTCGGAGGCGATGGGTAATACCATCTCTCGGCGGGATCGTAAAACCGCTCCTCCCCGCCGAGCCATCCACATCCACTGCTTCACGCCGAGAGCGCCCGCCTGCGGCTTTGCTCGGTCGCCCCCGCCTGCGCCTCTGGCCAAGCGGCTGCGCCGAGCATCTCGCAGGCAACCAGCGCTCCCCGCCCCAGGGCGCCGCTAAGTTCGGTAAACGAACCGCGAAGCGTTCCTGAGACGGGCCATCTGGAGAGGAGGAAATTTGCTCTTTCCCCGCTGGAGGGCGGGGCTCTTCTTCTAAACAGCGTTAAAAAAACGCTATCAAAACCTCAGAGAAAGAGCATTTTTTCCCTTCCCCGGATGTGACAGCCCGAACACTGCCAGTCTGGGACGCTATGCTTTCCAGCTCGCAGGATCGGTGCACTTCGCCAGTGGCTCGCGGAGCGAGAGAGAACGGTCTCCTTTCTCTCCCCCTCCCAGCCCCACCTCCGGAGTACGGGTGCGAGACAAGAGTGAAGCTCTTGCCTCCTGCTCTCCTGTGGGACCCCAGTGCTTCCCGGTTGAGCCCACCCACTCCGCGCTGCCCCACCGCTGGTACGTCAGCGATCGTGCGGACGAAGCCACTTGCGAGGGCTCTGCCTGCCTGGTTAGCGCGGGCCAGCCCATCGCAATGGCTCATCCGCGCGATCAGACTCGGCTACGCGATTCAGTTCGCGAAACGGCCTCCCAAGTTCACGGGTGTGTATTTCACCAGGGTCAGCCCTGCGTCCGCCCCTGTCTTGCGAGAGGAGATTGCTGTCCTCCTGGCGAAGGATGCAATCGAACCGGTCCCTCCAGCCGGGATGGAGAGCGGGTTTACAGCCCGCACTTCATCGTACCCAAAAAGAGCGGTGGGCTACGGCCAATCCTTGATCTGCGCTTTTTGAACCGCTGGCTTCACAAGCTGCCGTTCAGAAAGCTTACGCAGAAGCGCACCTTCCGGAGCGTTCGTCCTCGGGATTGGTCTGCAGCAGTAGACCTGAAGGACGCGTACTTTCTCCATACTTCCACGCCACCGTCAGTTTCCTGCGGTTTGCGTCTGAAGTCGAGTCTGGCGGTACAAGTCCTCCCCTTTGGCTCTCTCTGTCTCCGCGGGTTTTCACCAAGCTCGCGGAGGGTGCCCCAGCTTCGGCTTGCGGGCATCCGCATACTCAATTATTTCAAGCGACTGGCTGATTTCAGCGCGCTCGCGGGATTAATTGATTACGCACAGAGACAGGGTGTTTCGGCACTTCGACCAATTGGGGTTTCAGGTCAACCGAGAAAAGAGCAGCCTCGCCCCCGTGCAGAGCAACTCTTTTCTCGGGTTGGAGCTGGACTCGATCACCATGACGGCGCGCCTCCCCCGAGAGCGCGCCGGGCTGATGCTGGCCTGTCTGAGAGAGTTCGACAGGAAAATGTGGTCCCACTGATATTATTTCAGAGGCTCCTGGAGCATATGACATCCGCAGCCGCGGTCTCGCCGCTCGGATGCTCCATATGAGACCACTTCAGCATTTGCTTCACGATCGGGTCCCTAGACGCGCATGGCACGCGAGCGCGCACCGGGTGACTGTCACTCCGCTGTGTCGCCGCGCCCTCAGCCTCTGGATGGACCCTGTGTTCTACAGGCCCGCGGGCCTCTAGAACAAGCGTCCAGGCATGTCGTCGTTTGACGGATGCTTCCAGTTCACGCTGGGGGGCCGTGTGTTGCGGGCATGCAGCTGTGGTTCCGTGGTAGGAAACTGGTTGCATTGGCATCTTAACTGCCTGGAGCTGTTGGCAGTGTATCTCACGCTGCACCGTTTTTTTCCGGTGTTAGAAGGGAAACACGTGCTGGTCAGGACGAACAGCATGGTGGCGATGGTGTATATCAACCGCAAGGGAGATATTCGCTGTCGCCGCATGTCTCAGCTCGCTCGCCGTCTGCTCCCCCGGAGTCATACGCGGCGCAATCGCTGCATTCCATTTTTCCCCGCCGAGCTCAACCGTGCAGCCGCTGCGCTCTCACGGCAGTTCGCCTGGGAGAATGGAGGCTCCACCCCCGACTGTCCAGCTGTTATGGGTGCGTTCTGCGCACTGGCTACACAGCTGGCCCCGGGGCGTGCGTAATACGCATTTCTCCAGTGAGCCTACTCGCACAGATGCTGTGTAAAGTCAGGGAGGACGAGGAACAGGTCTATGCATTGCGCCTCTCAGGCCCAATCAAACCTGTATTCTAGCTCTCTCCTCGTGATGGCCCCTCCCTGGCATGTCCCATGGAAGAAACTTCTTCTTTAGGGACAGGCACCGTTTGGCACCCGCGCCCAGTTCTATGGACATCACGTGTGGCCCATAGATGGAGCTCGGAGGACTTAGGTGACCTACCGTTAGGTGGTTAACACCATCACTCAGGCCTAGAGCACCCTCTATGAGGCATGCCTATGCCCTGATGTGGAGTCTATTCGCTGTGTGGTGTACTTCTCTCCGAGAAGGAAACCCCAAACATGCCAGATCAGTGTGATGCTGTCCTCCTTCAGTTGGCTGGAGCCAAGGCTGTCCCCTCCGCACTGAGGGGTTGGCGTGGCGATCATCCCCGCTCTGAGGATGCGGCGATGGCGGCGCGCTGGGAAAGCATCGCCTCATCATCCAGTCCCCAGAGGCGCGAGACGTTGATATATATCCTGTCCCCTCTCTTACCCATTTGAAGATCTCTCTTAGGAGAGGTCTGCTCGATCACTCGACTCAGTATCTATATGATTTCTGTCCAGGTAGACAGCTCTGCTGGTCGCGTTGGCATCGGTCAAATGGGCGGGTATCTGGAGGCATTTTCGGTCAGCGAAATGTGCCAGCGTTTTGGGCCGGCCCACTCTCACGTTTACCTGAGACCCCGGCCCACCTAGGTGCCCTAGGTCCCTACAGCGCTCGTTTAGACTATGTAGTGAACCTGCAAGCGCTGCCCACGGAGGAGGCAGACCCAGCCCCTTTATTGCGGTGTCCTGTTCGCGCTTGCGTATTATAACGGACCGTACTCAGAGCTTAGATCCTCTGAGCAGCTCTTTATCTGTTACGGTGATTGGCAGATGGGAAGTGCCATATCTAAACAGAGGTTGGCCCACTGAACAGTGAATGCCATCTCCCTCGCTCATCGAGCTAGGGCGAGCCGTGTCCCCCACTCGGAGCGCGCTCCACTCGGAGCGCGCATCCTTTTGGGCGTTAGCACGCGGCGCCTCTCTAACAGACATTGTAGAGCTGCGGGCTGGGCGACACCTGAGCATTTGTGAGATTTATCTTCGAGTGAACTGATTTCCTCACGAGCGGTGAATGAGGAAATTCGGTTAGGTGTTGTAAAACGCTTGCTGCGCCTTTCTCTCTAACACAGAGATACGTGCGCTTTTCTCGCTTTGTCAGTCGAGTTCCCCGCTTGGCGAACCCTGCAGAGTTCCTCCGAGGCCCCCACCACCTGACTCGGCGGAGGAGTCAGGCGATGGCCCGTTACGTTGTAGGTATGCCCGCTGGTCATCCCGCGTTCTGGGTATAGGTGCCTGCTATGTGTGATCCCCGCTGGCGATCCCATATGCTCACTCAGCCACGATGTAGTTCCCCCCTCCGGGGCGGACTCGTGTCTTCCCTCCCCGCTAACCATCTTCATATGTGCACTCCCCCTTCTCAGGGCTAGTCCATATACTACTTGCCACCAGGTCTCCCCTCCCCGGGCAGCAGGTGGCCTCCGCAGCGTCCTCCCTATCGGGACTGAACGCTTTCCCAACGTACTGTCGTATCTAAAATTCCTAGAAATTAACTAGGTGTATCTTACGACTCCCCGAAAAGTATATCTAAACCAGAAAAGGTAAGTAGGGTAAGTAAGGGCCAGGGGACACGTTGGAGGACTGTGTCTCCAGCGATGCAGGTGCGCTCGTACTACTGCGTGGCGCGCCCCTCACTGGAGACATGGTAAGGTTCTTTCGTTGTGGCGCTTTCCATAAATTTCCCCATAGTGGAAGTTTTTCCACATAGCATTGAAGTTCCCCTCCCGAAGGGGAACGCTCAGGTTACTAAAGTAACCCTCGTTCCCCGAGGGGGGGAACGGAAATGCTATGTTCCTTCGCCACAATGATTGTCCCTTAGCTGTTGAGTGTGAAAGCCTCTTCAGCTAGAAAAGGATAGCGTTGCTGAGCACATGCTAGCCTTTTATGCCACACTGATTGTCATTCAAGACAGCTGTGCACGCTGACGCTGCCAACTCATTGGCATTTCATTGGCCCGTTTTTATACTCTTTCAGATGATTGGATTCTGACGAAATCCCCATAGTGGAAGTTTTTCCACATAGCATTTCCGTTCCCCCCCTCGGGGAACGAGGGTTACTTTAGTAACCTGAGCGTTTTCAGTGTAGCTCAGTTCAGTGTGATTTATTAATAATTACTGGGAGTCCAAACACTGAAGAGCAAATCCATCGATGCGCAGCTCTACAGATCCCGAACCATGCAAGCCAGTGGTGACAGCGGCGAGGAAAAAACTTCACCAATTGGCGAAAGTGAAGAATTAAAAAACCTCGAGAGAAACCAGGCTTAGTTGGGCACGACCATTCCTCTTATGGCCAAACGTCTTGTGCAGAGCTGCAGTCTAGGTGCCGGAGGCTGGAGAATGCTGGACCTCAGCGAAGACTCGTCTGTCCCTGGAGCGTCACAGGACTCAGTCTCATGCTCTCCACTCCTCCAAGACCACCACAGCAGCTGCTCAGGATACGGCCTGGTCCAGGATTATGGAAACCTTGGGATCATCTCGTCGCTGGTCTTGGATCACATCAGTGGCGCTGCATAGTCTGAGGGCCTCGGGATGAGTACCCCCAGGTTGATATAGAGAATAAAGAGAATAATTAGCGTAGCTGCTGTTCATAGTGTATATAAACGAGATGCAAAAACCTGCGTGGGGCACTATCATGCTTCATACCGCTAAGTGATGCACTGAGTGTATGCTTTGCTAAAAAAATAGGTCTTTAATCTAGTTTTGAAGAGTGAGAGTGTGTCTGAGCCTTGGACATTATCAGGAAGGCTATTCCAGAGTTTAGGAGCCATAAGGGAGAAGGCTCGACCTCCTTTACTCGACTTTGCTATTCTAGGTACTACTAGAAGCCCTGGGTTTTGAGGTTGGATTGTAGCGAGACAGAAGGTTGGTTAGATAAACAGGAGCTAGATTATTTAAGGCTTTATAGGTAAGAAGCAATATTTTAAAATCAATACGAAACTTAACAGGCAGCCAGTGTAAGGAGGATAAAATTGGGGTGATATGATCATATTTTCTAGACCTGGTAAGAACTCTGGCAGCTGCATTTTGTACTAGCTGAAGTTTGTTAATAGAGGATGCTGGGCAGCCAGCAAACAGAGCATTACAGTAATCCAGCCTAGAAGTCATGAAAGCATGGACTAGCTTTTCTGCATCTGAAATGGAAAGCATACTTCGTAACTTAGCGATATTTCTCAGATGAAAGAAGGCAGTTTTTGTGACATGGGAGATATGATTTTCAAAAGTTAAATTGCTGTCTAATATGACACCCAGATCTTTTATAGTAGAGCTAACGCTAACTTTGTATCCCTCTAGTTGCAGGTCGAGTTGTGAGATCTGCTGTGTACAGGATCCAATAAGTAATAATTCTGTTTTGTCTGAGTTTAAGAGAGGAAAATTGTTGGTCATCCAGTCTTTAACATCTTTAATACACTCAGTTAGCTTAGACAGTTCAGACGTCTCCTCAGGTTTAGTAAAATATATAATTGAGCATCATCTAAACAGTATTTTTTAAAAGTGTTTTTATCCCTTTATCAGCTGAAGAACCATATGGTAATTTCATTGACATTGATCATTCATTCATTCATTCTCATTCGGCTTAGTCCCTTTATTCATCTGGGGTAGCCACAGCGGAATGAACCGCCAACTTATCCAGCATATGTTTTGCACAGCGGATGCCCTTCCAGCTGCAACCCAGTACTGGAAAACACCCATACACTCTCACATCCATACACACACTCATACACTACAGCCACTTTAGCTTATTCTATTCACCCATAGCACATGTGTTTGGACTTGTGGGGGAAACCGGAGCACCCGGAGGAAACCCACGCCAACACGAGGAGAACATGCAAACTCCACACAGAAATGGCCCTGCCGGGACTTGAACCAGCAACCTTCTAGCTGTGAGGCTACAGTGCTAACCACTGAGCCACCATGTCGCCCCAAATCTTTTTGTAAGTCATAATAGCTGACAGTTGTTTTTAAATGTTAAAGTTGGAGTTGATTTGGTGTTGATTTGATTGCATATGCGATTGAGCACGTTCTTTGACATTTAAATGCCTTGAGAATCAATAAAAAAGTCCCATAATAAAGTGAATTTCTCTAACTGCTGTGCTTAATCATACTAATGGCAGCGCTCCAGGTTACACAAAGGAAAGCCGTTTGAAAAGAGTCATCTTGAAAACGTCATGGAGGGATATATTTATTTACTCACTCATTTTCCTATTTGCGTTTCATGCCTGACGTTAGCATAATGCTCTGTGTGTGGATTGTTGACATTCTCACTGTTGCTAATAAATTATTATTAATAAATAATAATATTAATAATATCAAATAAAATAAACAGCGCTATATGAAGATAAGTGTCCAACAATGAAGATAAGTCACTCTCATACTATTTGTGTATCATTAAGAGTTGTTTTTAATTTTTTTCTGTCACACTATATGACATATTTAAGGCACATTTCAGTAAAAATGGTCAAATAAAACTGAAAGAATTGATAGTTAGTGACTCCTTATATTTTCTCAAACATCAGACAAAACAAATAAGCATTTTACTGCCTTTTTGTCAGCTAGTGTTTGTTTTTTTTTATCACTCAGAGAGTGATATATCCTGTTTGTAATGTAGAGTGAGTCTCCATTAAGTGACTCACTGATTCAAATGATCCAGTCAGAGTGGGTCTTCAGTTATTGATTCACTGATCCATATGATCCAGTCTGAGTTGGTCTCCAGTTAACGATTCACTAATTCAAATAATCCAGTCAGAGTGAGTGTTCGGTTATGGATTCACTGATTCAAATGATCCAATCAAAGTGAGTCTTCGGTTATGGATTCACTGATACAAACGATCCAGTCAGAGTGAGTCTTCAGTTATGGATTTACTGATACAAATGATCCAGTCAGAGTGAGTCTTCAATTATTGATTCACTGATACAAATGATCCAGTCAGAGTGAGTGTTCGGTTATGGATTCACTGATTCAAATGATCCAATCAAAGTGAGTCTTCGGTTATGGATTCACTGATTCAAATGATCCAGTCAGAGTGAGTCTTCAGTTATTGATTCACTGATTCAAATGATCCAATCAGAGTGAGTCTTCAGTTATTGATTCACTGATACAAATGATCCAGTCAGAGTGAGTGTTCGGTTATTGATTCACTGATTCAAATGATCCAATCAGAGTGAGTCTTCAATTATTGATTCACTGATACAAATGATCCAGTCAGAGTGAGTGTTCGGTTATGGATTCACTGATTCAAATGATCCAATCAAAGTGAGTCTTCGGTTATGGATTCACTGATTCAAATGATCCAGTCAGAGTGAGTGTTCGGTTATGGATTCACTGATTCAAATGATCCAATCAGAGTGAGTCTTCGGTTATGGATTCACTGATTCAAATGATCCAATCAGAGTGAGTCTTCAGTTATTGATTCACTGATACAAATGATCCAGTCAGAGTGAGTCTTTAGTTATGGATTCACTGATTTAAATGATCCAGTCAGAGTGAGTCTTCAGTTATGGATTTACTGATACAAATGATCCAGTCAGAGTGAGTCTTCAGTTATTGATTCACTAATACAAATGATCCAGTCAGAGTGAGTCTTCAGTTATTGATTCATTGATACAAATGATCCAGTCAGTGTGAGTCTTCAGTTAATGATTCACTGATTCAAATGATCCAGTCAGAGTGAGTCTTCAGTTAATGATTCAACGATTCAAATGATCCAGTCAGTGAGTCTTCAGTTATTGTTTCACTGATACAAATGATCCAGTCAGAGTGAATCTTCAGTTATGGATTCAGTGATTCAAATGATTCAGTGAGAGTGAGTCTTTAGTTACGGATTCACTAATTCAAATGATCCAGTCAGAGTGAGTCTTCAGTTAATGATTCACTGATTCAAATGATCCAGTCAGAGTGAGTCTTCAGTTAATGATTCACTGATTCAAATGATCCAGTCAGAGTGAGTCTTTAGGTGCGTTCGACATGAAGCACAGCTGCAGCCGGTGATCAACGAGATTAGCCGTGCGCAGGCGGGGGCGGAGTTGAAAACGGAGCCGTCAAGCCGGACACTTCGGAGCTTGAAGTTGCTGCAGTCATGATGACCGATCACATGGCGGGATCGTTTATTTATTTTGTTTATTTATTGCAATAACAACAAAAGGTTTACAGTACACATAGAACAGAACACAGTCTCCACAAACTATAATTCATTTTTAAACAAGGGAATTATGAATTAAATTTAAGTAGCCTATATAACAAACACATGAGAAATAAAGGGAAAACGAGAGAGCACATAAAAAGGAAATAAATATCCACAAATAGGCCTATTAAACAAAACAATAAGCACAAATTCTTGGGAGTTTAAACATCAGTCTTTGGCCTACTAGATGTTGAATGGTATGTCAATACTGTCCCAGAGCTTGTTTAAATATGCTAAAAAGGCTTTACATTTATTTACATTTATAGATATAAAACTTTCCTATATATTAATGTAAAACCCAAAACAAGGTGTTTTGATTAAGTGTTAAACAAAGATTATTTTGGATAATAAAAACATTTTTTAAAAAGCACTTTAATCCATAGAGATTGAACAAAAGGACCACAATAAATGAGCTACACTAAATAGAAAATACCCAGAAAGAGCAGCTACATCAATGACACTTTTAACATTTCTGCATAAACGGCTTAACAGGAAATAAAATATTTTATAATCATGTATTTTTATATTTATTAAAATATTTTTTACTTAATTTGTTAAGAAATCTTTATAGGGGTGTCAGGATCAATGATGATAATTATTATATTATAAGTCTGTAAGACTTATTTGAGTTAATATTTGGTCATTCACTAAATCTAGACATTATGAACAAATTATTTAACAAAAGATGATACTGCAGTAAAATATTTGTAATCTTTTATAAGCATACAAGCATTACAAGATAGAGAGGGTATAAACATTTAATTGTTTGTTTTGAAATTTGTGAATCGGAATTTGTCCAGTAATAAACCCGAAACACACGTGGTTGTTGTCATGCTGTGAACTCGGCCAATCGTGTAACATCAGTGTCGTCATCGCAGGTCCAGCAGTCGCTCTTCAGGTGCTGCGCGGTCTGACTCAATCGTCTGATCTCGGAGCGCTGTCGCGGTAGTTTGATGCCCATGTGACAGTCACATGGCGTCAGCGCAGCATCTGCATGAAGTCGAACGCACCTATTAGTTATTGATTTACTGATTCAAATGATCCAGTCAGAGTGGGTCTTCAGTTAATGATTCACTGATTCAAGTTATCTGGTCTGAGTAAGTCTTTAAATTTACTGATTCAAATGATCCTGTCTTAGTGAGTCTCCAGTTAATGATTCACTGATTCAAATGATCTGGTCTGAGTCAGTCTCCAATTAATGATTTGTTGATTCAAATGATCCAGTCAGAGTGAGTCTATTGCCCTTTGTTTTTCTCTGTTCTCTTCTGGTTTGCTTCACGCTTTTGTGTCAAGAAAAGGTCATTGGTGGACAGTAATAAAGTGTTTTTACACATTTTTTGTCAAGTGAAGGGAAGAGCGGGGCAAAAAGTAACACTGAGTTTAAGGATAGTTGCTCAGTGTTAGCCATGACATGCTTCAGAGCTTTTCAACACACTGTCAGCAGACGCCTTCCTGACATTTACTGAACAAGTAATGAAATGTGGATGAGAAACACAGCAGAAACTATTTCAGTTTTTATTATAATGTTGATTTTTGATTTTGAAGAATCTGAGAAATGATGTTAGTCAAATCTTATTCTGCCTTCTTGGCTAAAAGATGGAACCATTTTGAAAGATGTGAAAAACACAGTGACTGCTAGCTAAAAATTAGGATTTTTTTTCTAATAATGTACAGTTGAATTCAGAATTATTAGCCCCCCTGTTTATTTTTTCCCGCAATTTCTGTTTAACAGAGAAGATTTTTTCAACACATTTCTAAATCTATTAGTTTTAATAACTCATTTCTAATAACTGATTTATTTTATCTTTGTCATGATGACAGTAAATAATATTTTACTAGATATTTTTCAAGACGCTTCTATACAGCTTAAAGTGACATTTAAAGGCTTAACTAGGTTAATTAGGTTAACTAGGCAGGTTAGGGTAATTAGGCAAGTTATTGTTTAACTATGGTTTGTTCTGTAGACTATCAAAAAAAAGTTAGCTTAAAGGGGCTAATAATTTTGACCTTAAAATGGTGTTTTAAAAAAATAAAATTTCTCCAGAAGTAAAAATATTATCAGACATACTGTGAAAATTTCTTTGCTCTGTTAAACATCATTTAGGAAATATTTAAAAATAAAAAAAATTCAAAGGGGGGCTAATAATTCTGACTTCAACTATACAGTATATACTATATGTATGTATGTATATATATATATATATATATATATATATACATACAGATGTATAGTAACGAAGTAGACCTACTTCACTGTACTTAAGTACTAAAAGGCTGTATCTGTACTCTACTGAAGTATTGTTTTTTCTCCTACTTCTACTTTTACTTCAGTACATATTTTCCATGAGTTTAATACTTTAACTCCAGTAGATTTTTTTATGTGCTGCATAGTTACTTGTTACAATTATAAAAATGTTACGAATCAATCCAAACCCACATTATCACTGCCAGAGCAGCAGATGGCACAGTTCACAGGTTTGAGTAAGCTGGCTCATCATCATTCAGACGATCAAAGAAGACAGCGCTGCCTGCCTGCATTGAGAGCACTTTAGTTTGTTTTAGACATGGAAAACCAAGAAATTCCACCTTCAACTCCTTCACTTTCAGCTGTTCGTGGCGATGAGGAAAAAGACCACCCATGACCCTATTTAGAGTCATGTTTGCATTTGTCGGAGTAAAAGACAATTCATATAGAATGAAGTGCATACTCTGCCTCCCAAAAGATTGCGAAATAATGGCCTTCAAAAATTCACTGTCAAATTTAAAGAAAGTTTAAATTCTATATATAATATATTAAATTATATATGTATAATTAAATAAATAAATAAATATTTATTTATTTATTTATTGCATATTATAAATTGTAAACCATGGTTCTTTTTGTTCTGCTTAATCCTGTGCCCCAAAAAAGATATTTAAAATAAACAAAATAATATGATGTCTTTTGACTGCTTTTTTAAATAACTACATAACACAATACTTGTACTTTTACTTTCAGTATTTGAGTAGTAAATTTTAGAATAAACTACTTGCAATACTTAAGTACAAAAAATGTTGAATACTATAGTACTTCCACTTAAGTATTGTGCTTAAAGAGCACTTCAACTTCTACTCAAGTCACTTTTTTAATAGTCCACACCTCCACCAGTGTGCAGCATCCACTTGGATGATGCGACAGCAGCCACAGGACAATGGCTCCAGTGCGCTCACCACACACCAGCTATTGGGGGAGTGGACAGACAGTGATAGAGCCAATTCGGTGGATGGGGATGATTGGGAGGCCATGATCGGTAAGGGCGGATGAGGGGAATTTGGCTAGGACACCGGGGTTACACCCCTACTCTTTACGAGAAGTGCCATGAGATTTTTAAGGACCACAGAGAGTCAGGACCTCGGTTTAACGTCTCATCCGAAAGATGGCGCTCACTGACATCATATTGCCCCCTTCAATTTAATGGGGCATTAGAACTTAATTTAATTAGGCCAGGACCCTGCTGGCCTCTCTAACACCACTTCCAACAGCAACCTAGTTTTCCCATGTGGTCTCCAATCCAGGTACTGACCAGGCTCAGACCTGTTTAGCTTCAGTGAGTAACCGGTCTTGGGCTGCAGGGTGATATGGCTGTCTTGTCTATGAATTGCTTTACCGTGTTTTGACCCTCACTTTGTTTGTTTGTTTACGTTGTCTGCTGCCTGCCTTTTGACCATCTGCCTGTTTATTGACCACGACTCTGGATTGCCCGTATACATCTGTTTGTCCCTGTGTTGACCATTGCTTGCCTGACCATTCTACTAATAAACCCACTTCTTTTCTCAGCTTCCCACTTCACATTACATATATACAGTTGAAGTCACAAATTATTAAACCCCTTGAATTATTAGCCCCTGTTTATTTTTTTCCACAATTACTGTTCAACGAAGAGAAGATTTTTTCAACACATTTCTAATCATAATAGTTTTAATAACTTACTTCAAATAATTCAAAATAAAGTATACAGCAACGTTTTAATTTTGGCTAGTTTTAAAGAACAGAAATCTTATTTAACTATTATTGAGAAAATAAAGGGCAAACAACTTGCTTTTCTATGGAACCAGAAACGTAAGTTGTTTTCCCTTTATTGGTGTGGCGATTCAGGTTTATCCACAGCACTGCACATGTGCATTGGTCGAACTTCCTTTTATTGTAAACTGAGTTTTTATTAATTTTGCTGTAATAAAATTACAATTCTATCCATCTCAGATGCAGAAAAGCTAGTTCATGCTTTCATGACTTCTAGGCTGGATTACTGTAATGCTCTGTTTGCTGGCTGCCCAGCATCCTCTATTAACAAACTTCAGCTAGTACAAAATGCAGCTGCCAGAGTTCTTACCAGGTCTAGAAAATATGATCATATCACCCCAATTTTATAAAAATAATTTCTAATAACTGATTTATTTTATCTTTGCTATGATGACAGCACATAATGTTTGACTAGATATTTTTCAAGATATTAGTATTCAGCTTAAAGTGACATTTAAAGGCTTAACTGGGTTAATTAGGTTAACTAGGCAGGTTAGGGTAGTTAGGTAAGTTATTGTATAATGATGGTTTGTTCTGTAGACTATCGAAAAAAATATAGCTTAAAGGGGCTAATAATTTTGACCTTAAAATGGTGTTTAAAAAATTAAAAACTGCTTTTATTCTAGCCGAAATAAAACAAATAAGACTTTCTCTAGAAGACAAAATATTATCAGACATACTGTGAAAATTTCCTTGCTCTGTTAAACATAATTTGGGAAATTCTGTAATAATTCTGACTTCAACTGTATTTCAACTAAACTGAATTTAAATCAATTGTGTGAAACAAAACTTTTCCAGAAAGTGCTATAACTAACTTTCCACCTGTACAATTGACCCCGCTAATAGGGTAAATCTATGTATTTTCCAACGCAATCTCACGGCAATTCGTAACTTTTTAATTTAGTGGCTAAATCGTATGAAATCGTACGATCTGATTCGTACAAAGTAGTACGATTTGCTCATCACCAGGGCCAGACGGAATCTGCGGACGTTTTTTGCTATTTCTGCAGAAAATTTTGTAAAAATCTGCGGATTTCTGCGGAATTATTTTAGGAGTATCATAACTAAAACCCAGCCTGATCTCACGAGGAAACGTAAGTATTTTACGTTTTGTCAGTTTAGTGGCTAATTCGTACGAATTCGTACGAGTTCAGTCGTACGAAAATGTACGATTTTAAAAAGGAGGCGTAGCACCTAACCCCACCCCTAACCCCAACCGTCATTAGGTGATGGGCAAATCGTACTAATTTGTACGAATTAGCCACTAATGAAAAAGTTACGAATTGCCGTGAGATAGCGTTGCTAAAACCTTAAAATGTAAAAATAAAAAATTATATTTTTATAATTAATATTATAAATTATATATATATTTTATATATATATTTTTAAATTATATTATAACTTTTATTTAATGTTTAAAATGCAAATCCAATTAGATTCACAGTAAATAGTTAACTGTAAGTAAATAAACAGAATTAATGATGGGCTAAAAATCTGCGGAAATCTGCGGAATTTTGCGCGCGCAGATTCCGTGTGGGCCTACTCATCACCCACTGATGGTTGGGGTTAGGGGTGGGGTTGAGTGCCACGCCTCCTTTTTAAAATCGTACATTTTCGTAAGACTGAACTCGTACGAATTAGCCACTAAACTGACAAAACGTAAAATATTTACGTTTCCTTGTGAGATCAGGCTAGTATTTTCAGTGAAAAGCTTCACACTTTCATGTCCGTAAACCTTCAGCAGTGGACATTTTTCTATTATGCGTCAGGGGGTTTGGGATGGGTGTTACTCACATAACACTGCACTTTTAGTTTTCGGAGATGCTTAATCTGCCACTCAAACGTCTGTACAGTAGAGAAATTCAGCAGGTTGTGATCACAGCATGAATAACCCTGCGCCGGCCGGGCTTTATGACTGAGGTGTGGTGTTTTCATGAGACAGCAGTCTGCCTTGTGTTTATTCTCATGTTATGACACAGTCGCAGTGTGTGTTTGTGTGTGATTGTGTGCGTGCCGCAGGCGAGAGAGGAGGGATTCGCCCTGACTTGTAGCTCTCTACTCTTTGTCCGGCTCTGTGTAAACAACATCAGGTGCAGTTTCGCTGAGATTAGAGCCAACGCTATGGAAACCCGTCGCCTTTGGCACTGTAGAAACCCTCCTCCACGAGTACATGCGGCACAACCAAAAAGACAACCAAGTGGCAAATAGAGTGAGAAAAGCCTTTTGCCCAATGCATTTTTAAAAGCAATTTAAAATGATTTATTAGAGTTTATCTCAGTCACTTTGATGCATTTCTCAAATTTAAAAACAGTAAGTACATTTCTCAAAACAACACACAAATAGCAAAACACCATAGATTACCAGCAAAAGCCAGTCTCCTGCTCAGAATCCTTAGTTCATTTCTCAAAACTAAATATCTGTCAATAAACATGTCAGAATGACGAGTCCTTGTGTCATTGTGTGAATAAGACAGTCAAATTACTTAGTCATGTTGTCAATATAACAGTGTACTCTGTTCTGATGTAAACTATGGCTACAGTTTTGATTACAAATATACTATACTTTATTGGCTACACCATAGTGTGGAAGTTTGATTGCAAGAGACTGGACAAGATTCACATTAACTCTTTGTACTGTGGTTTGTTGACAGACCATGGCATTGTGTTACAGAAAGGAAAGACAGCACTGCATAAACTGTAGCACAAAGAAGAAAAAAGGACAGCTTCAGAATAAAATGCATTATAAAAAATATTATGACAACTCATTCAAGCATTTTGCATGCAAAGACTTACGCTATGAACTTATGTCTAAATGTTGTTGGGCGTCAAACTATTCAGACAGACTCCAACATAATACGTTTAGATCAACATGACATAAGTAACTGATAATGTAGGAAACTGCAGAGAATTGCACTTAATCATTTGCATAGATGTACAAAAGCATTTGCAACTTGTTCTACTGTACTGTACTGTAATATACACTCACCGGCCACTTTATTAGGTACATCTGTCCAACTGCTCTTTAAGGGATCCATCCTGCCTTGTATCAACGATTCAGGCTGCTGGTGGTGGTGTAATGGTGTGGGGGATATTTTCTTGGCACACTTTGGGCCCATTAGTACCAATTGAGCATCGTGTCAACGCCACAGCCTACCTGAGTATTGTTGCTGACCATCAGTAGTGTAGTCCTAAAAAAAAAAAGGTGGTGTACTATTACTCAACCCAAATTTTAAATGAAAGTAGGCAAAGAAACGATGAAAGTGAATGTTTCTTTGATTCATTAGTTACAAGTAAAGGTTGAGTAAATGATGACAATTGTCATTTTTTGCGTAAACTATCCATTTAAAAAGAAAAAAATTCAAACAAATTTGTTCGTTTTAAAGGGAGATGCTAATATTCTCATCCTATTTAATGATTTATGTTTAGCTAATAGTGCTCCCCCTCAGCAGACTCGGAGATTGGCTGTATTTATACAGTACGTAGCTTCTTTAATCATTTTAATATAGAAAAAAAAGAGTCAATCAAGATAGTTACAACAATTTAGTTGACATGGAAAGACAGCTTTTTAACTTACTTACTTTACTGGCTTATTACTTGACATTTAATAGGTTCCTTTAAACATCAGTCAGCCATTATTTTTGATTGTCACATTCGTGCATGCTTGTTTTAAACCAAACTATTAGGAGTCTGCCTTCTGTTGTCGCTATTATATACTAGTAGTTACCCTTTTAAATCGCATATTGTTATGCGATTTATGAGTAGTCTTTGCCTCATCGTTTTTAGTGTTTTATATATAGTGTCGTTCCCTGTAGCGGCAGGCACGATTAAGACATGTGAAATACTGTTTTACAGGGGCGATTTTAGGATTTCTCTCACCCTGAACAGATGTGGTTTGCTGATTAAATGAAAAACGAGCTGAAAACGGAGCGGCGGAAGTCTGCCACTGTTTTCATATCAAAATTAAAGGGGACTGAGGCGATCATTTAGAAGTGTACAGTGTAACATTTGAGGGTGCTGTATAGAAATATAGGAGGGCTAAAGCGATGCCCATGCTGTTCAATAAATTTACCTGAACGTTTCAGCGAGACATCATTCAGTTGACTTGTCGTGGTCTTCGAAAAACTGTCACGAAATTTTCTCACAGCTGCTGCGGTCATCAGGGGCGGGGAATAGCGCAAGTTAAACAAAAATGCTCTACCTTATCTACCTGAACTCAAACTCCCCTCTCGCCCTGCAAACGGGAGGGAGCCCAGGGCTCGAGGATCTTACAAGCTCAGGGCTCTCTCCCGGGACAGCATGCCAAACAAGCGTTTATTATCAATCATCAGCTAAGTGTGAAGTCTTGAAATTAAGATGCGAGTTAAAAAAACCTTTGGTATACAGTTAAAGGGGACATGAATACACATAAATTAGGGAAGTTTAATTAGAAAAACAAGTGCGTATACCTAGGGTATACGCAATTATTGATCCTCAGAAGTGGTAATACCCAAACAGCTCATGGAAAAAAGTAAGCATACTGAGTATACGTGCGTATAGCAAGGACTGCACCACTGTCCATCCCTTTATGACCACAGTGTACCCATCTTCTGATGGCTACTTCCAGCAGGATAACCCACCATGTCATAAAGCGCGAATCATCTCAGACTGGTTTCTTGAACATGACAATGAGTTAATGCACTGTACTTAATGGCCTCCACAGTCACCATATCTCAATCCAATAGAGCACCTTTGGTATGTGGTGGAACGGGAGATCCGCATTATGGATGTGCAGCCGACAAATGATCATGTCAAAATGGACTAATACCTCACAGGAATATTTACTGTCATCTCACAGCAAGAAGGTCGCTGGTTCGAGTCCAGCCTGGGTCAGTTGACGTTTCTGTGTGGAGTTTGCATTTTCTCCCTGTGTTGGCGTGGGTTTCCTCTGGGTGCTCCGGTTTCGCCCACAGTCCAAAGACGTGCGCTATTGGTGAATTGAATAAACTAAACTGGTCGTAGTGTGTGAGCAGGCCCGGATTGGTGTTTCCCAGTGCTGGGTTGCGGCTGGAAGGGTATCCGTTGTGTAAAACATATGCTGGAATATTTGGCGGTTCATTCCGCTGTGGTGGCCCCTAATAAATAAGAGACTAAGCCGAAAGAAAATGAATTTGTTATTTTTATCAAAGTTATTATATGACATTTAGACACTATTTAAATTGATGCGTTTAAATGTCTATTTATTTGTCCACATTATTTATTATTTATGATTTATTTTAATACTTCAGTTGATAATTTTAATCTTTGTTTTGCTCCTGGTGAATATACAGGCTCGTTCAGCCAAAGCCAGACTTCATACGAGACAGAAAAACACAAATAAGATCTGCATTACGGTTCAAATGTTTCTCCAACTGTGCTTCATAATTATTTAAGTACACTTCTTTTTCATGAGGGTTGTTGTTTCAGAAGAGTCTCGCTATGAAAGCCTTTAAAGTAACTCACATTTGAAGCCCAAATGACAGTAGAATGATCTCTGTGATAATGTCTGAGAGATTAAACTGATAAATAAAACTTCTCTCTGAGCTTCACAACATCTCATCTACAGTCTATCAGATGAATATATATATTCACACAGCCAAACGCCTGACATTTTCCTGGAGTTCTCCCAAGATGAGTTGTGTCACAGTGTATTAATCACGCTTGATTTGAGAAGCATTGAGTGATTTTTGTGTCAGGTCAGTTCATCACACACAACACGGCTTTTCTCAGTAAAGTTGGTCTGAGAACAGTGATCGTGGCTTTTCTAGGCATGCAGGACGTCTTCTTGGATCAACATGTTTTTTTTTTGTTTTTTTTTTTTGGTGCTAGAACAACGTTTGAGTAAAATGAAAGTGAAAAGTCATTTCCCTTTTACTATCACTGAAATCTGGACAACATTTGATGAATAAAAAGACAATAAAGTGCAGTTTTTATTTATATTCTGAAGCATTTATTACCCTTTATTCCAGACTGTTAGTTCATGTCCAAATCCAAAAACATAACAAATCACTAAATACAAAAAAAAAAACATATAATACCGTACAATCATAAGTATACAGTATAAATTAACATCATTTATTATTTTATAGTTAAAAATTGTGTTTGTTGTTGTTTAAATATGTTTTAATTACTGGATTAAACACTGTAAAAAATAAAAATACAAGCACAAATAAATGTGGCCACTTTATTAGGTACACCTCACTAGTATCAGGTTGGACCCACTTTTGCCTTCAGAACTGCCTTCATCCTTCGTGGCATAGATTCAACAAGATACTGGAAATATTCCTCAGAGATTTTGGTCCATATTGACATGATGGCATCACGCAGTTGCTGCAGATTTGTCGGCTGCACATCCATGATGCGAATCTCCCATTCCATCACATCCCAAAGGTGCTCTATTGGATTGAGAACTGGTGACTGTGGAGGCCATTTGAGTACGGTGAACTCATTGTCATGTTCAAGAAACCAGTCTGAGATGATTTGCGCTTTATGACATGGTGCGTTATCCTGCTGGAGGTAGCCATTAGAAAATGGGTACACTGTGGTCATAAAGGGATGGACATGGTCAGCAACAATACTCAGGTAGGCTGTGGTGTTGACACAATGCTCAATTGGTACTAACGAGCCCAAAGTGTGTCAAGAAAATATCCCCCACACCATTACACCACCACCACCAGCCTGAACCGCTGATACAAGGCAGGATGAATCCATGCTTTCATGTTGTTGACGCCCAATTCTGACCCTACCATCCGAATGTGGCAGCAGAAATGGAGACTCATCAGACCAGGCAACGCTTTTCCAATCTTCTATTGTCTAATTTTGGTGAGCCTGTGTGAATTGTAGCCTTAGTTTCTTGTTCTTAGCTGACAGTAGTGGCACCCGGTGTGATCTTCTGCTGCTGTAGCCCATCCGCCTCAAGGTTGGACGTGTTGTGTGTTCAGAGATGCTCTTCGGCAGACCTCAGTTGTAACGAGTGGTTATTTGAGTTACTGTTGCCTTTCTATCAGCTGGAACCAGTCTGGCCATTCTCCTCTGACCTCTGGAATTAACAAGGCATTTGTGCCCACAAAACTGCCGCTCACTGGATATTTTCTCTTTTTCAGACCATTCTCTGTAAACCCTAGAGATGGTTGTGCGTGAAAATCCCAGTAGATCAGCAGTTTCTGAAACACTCAGACCGTGCCACGTTCGAAGTCACTTAAATCCTATTTCTTCCTCATTCTGATGCTCACTTTGAACTGCAGCAGATTGTCTTGACCATGTCTACATGCCTAAATGCATTGAGTTTCTGCCATGTGATTGGCTGATTAGAAATTTGCATTAACCAGCAGTTGGACAGGTGTACCTAATAAAGTGGCCGGCCAGTGTAGATAAAAAAGGCAGTGTTAAAATATAAAGAATAAATAAAAATAAAGCAGTATTCTATTAATATTATTCATCTGATTTCTAACATGAACTTTGCTTTTTGTGAGTTTAGTGAAGTTTATCGTTGGTCCGTGAAGAGATATTACCATAGATGTAAACATAGAGTCACGTACACATCTGATGCTGGTTGGTGATGTGTGATGATGGTCTAAAGCTTATCTGATGCAGACCTTCACTTTCTGAAGAAGCTGCAGGTCATCAAAACACAAACAGCAGCAGACGGGAACAGGTGCACTTCTGTCCAATCTCTGACATTATTTATTTACGGAACATTACAGAGAAACACCCTCTTTCAGGAACCAGGACTTCAGCAACATGCTTTTAGTTTAGTTTAGTTTAGTTTAGTTTAGTTTAGTTTAGTTTAGTTTAGTTTAGTTTAGTTTAGTTTAGTTTAGTTTAGTTTAGTTTAGTTTAGTCTAGTTTAGTTTAGTTTAGTTTAGTTTAGTCTAGTTTAGTTTAGTTTAGTTTTTTTGTTTTTCAGCTTAGTCGCCTTTATTTTCTTCTTTTCTTTTCTTTCTTTTCTTTTTCTTTTTTTTCTTGTCTTTATTTATTTTTTATTGTTTATTTTTATTTAATTTAATTTTCACTTTTATTTTTCACTTTTTTAATTTATTTTCACTTTTCAGCTTAGTCCCTGATTTATCAGGGGTCATCATTATTTTATTTTATTATTTATTTTTTAATTTAATTTAATTTAATTTAATTTAATTTAATTTAATTTTTAATTTAATTTTAAATTATTTTCACTTTCCTTCAGCTTAGTCCCTGACTTATCAGGGGTCACAATTATTTTATTTTATTTTATTTTTATTTTATATTATTTTATTTCATTTTATTATTTTTTTGTTTATTTTTAACACATTTTTATTTTATTTTATTTTTATTTTTTTTAACTTTTTCTTCAGCTCAGTCCCTGATTTATCAGGGTCACCATTATTTTATTAATTTAATTTAATTTAATTTAATTTAATTTAATTTAATTATAATTTATTTTTGTTTTATTTTTTAATTTTAATTTTAATTTTAATTTCCTTCAGCCTAGTCCCTGACTTATCAGGGGTCACTATTATTTTATTTTATTTTATTTTTATTTTATATTATTTTATTTCATTTTATTATTTATTTTTTTATTTTTAATTAATTTTTATTTTATTTTATTTTATTTTATTTTTATTTTTTTACTTTTTCTTCAGCTCAGTCCCTCATTCATCAGGTTACCATTATTAATTTAATTTAATTTAATTTAATTTAATTTAATTTAATTTAATTTAATTTAATTTAATTTAATTTAATTAATTTAATTAATTATTTATTTATTTATTTATTTATTTATTTATTTATTTATTTGTTTTTAATAAATTTTTATTTTATTTTATTAAATTTTTTACTTTTTCTTCAGCTCAGTTCCTGATTTATCAGTCACCATTATTTTATTAATTTAATTTAATTTAATTTAATTTTATTAAATTTTATTATTTATTTATTTATTTGTTTGTTTTTAAATAAATGTAATTTAATTTAATTTAATTTTTATTTATTTATTTTTTTTCTTCAGCTCGGTCCCTGATTTATCAGGGTCACTATTATTTTATTAATTTAATTTAATTTAATTTAATTTTTTCATTTTTTAATTTATTTTAATTTAATTTAATTTTATTTTATTTTATTTTATTTTTGTTTTATTTTTAATTTTTAATTTTACTATTAATTTTATTTTCCTTCAACCTAGTCCCTGATTTATCAGGGGTCACTATTATTTTATTTTATTTTATTATTTATTTTTAATTTCATTAAATTAAATTAAATTAAATTAAATTAAATTAAATTAAATTAAATTAAATTAAATTAAATTAAATTAAATTAAATTAAATTAAATTAAATTAAATTAAATTAAATTTTCTTCTGCTTTGCCCATTATGTACTAAACTAAATTGGCCATAGTTTATGTGTGTGTTTGTGTGAATGTGAGCGTGTATGGGTGTTTCCTAGTGCTGGGTTGTGGCTGGAAGTAAATGAATGGCTTATTTCATTCAATAATGCATCATTGAATATCTATAACATTTTAAAAAACCTGTAATATTTAATTTAATTTGATTTGTTTTTGTTTTTTTATTTCATTTTATTTTATTGTCACTTTTCTTCAGCTTAGTCCCTGATTTATCAGGGGTCACCATTAATTTATTTTATTTTATTATTTATTTTATTTTATTTTATTTTATTTTTCAAAATTGGCCATAGTGTATGAGTCTGTATGTAAATGTGAGCGTGTATGGGTGTTTCCTAGTGCTGGGTTGCGGCTGGAAGGGAATCCGCTGCGTAAAACATATGCTGGAATAGTTAACAGTTCCGCTGTGGCGACCTCTGAAATAGAGACTAAGTGGAAGGAAAATTAATGAATGACTTATTTTATTCAATAATGCACCACTACACATCTAAACAGAACATTTTAGAAAACTTGTAATATGAAAATGATTGCAATTCTTCATGTAATCAGATTAGGTATGATGATAAATGTTTCAGTTTTTCCCGCCTCTTCCCCAGCAGTGTCTGTCCTTCAAGGGACAGTTCACCCAAAAATAACAATGTACTCACTGTTTACTCTTCCTCAAATGCTTTCAAACCTTTAGGAGATTCTTTTATCTGTTGAACACTAAAGAAGATATTTAGAAAAATGTTATAGGAAGTCAATAGTTACCAACATTTGAATATATACATAATCTTCTCTCTTCAACAGAATAAAACAACTCAAACAGGCTTGTGATGAGTACATGATGACAATTAAAATGTTTCTGATAAACACTGAGACAACTTCTGAAAATCAGTGTTTCCTCGTGTGATGTTCAGGAAAGAGGAAGTGTGTGTGTGTTTGTGTGTGTCTGTGTGTGTGTACTGAATGCAGGTCAGTGAAGGGACGCAGCTCTCAGTTGTTGTGTAGACATGTGAGCGACGGGTTTCCTCTCTGAGAGACAGTTTCACCTGAGCTCACTTTATACCTGCTCAGAATAACACTCTGCCACACCTTATGACTCACCCGTATGACACACACTCGCACGCACACTCACGCACACACACATTTAAATATGCTGCTTGTGGTAGTCTCAGTTCTGTTCTTTTAGTTTGATTCTGTTTTGATGGTTGGTAGTTATATAGTTTTATTTAGACTCCAAATGTCCATAAATAAGACCTAACATTGTAGAACTGCTTAATGATTTTAAATATAATATAATATAATATAATATAATATAATATAATATAATATAATATAATATAATATAATATAATATAATATAATATAAAATAAAATAGTATAATATTAAAATATAATATAATATAATATAATGTAATATAATATAATATATTAAAATATAATATGATAATAAAATATAATAAAATAAAATAAAATAAAATAAAATAAAATAAAATGAAATATAATATAATATAATATAATATAATATAATATAATATAATTAAATTAAATTTAATTTAATTTAATTTAATTTAATTTAATTTAATTTAATTTAATTTAATTTAATAAAATAAAATAAAATAAAATAAAATAAAATAAAATAAAATAAAATAAAATAAAATAAAATAAAATAAAATGAAATGAAATGAAATGAAATATAATATAATATAATATAATATTAAAATAAAATAAAATATAATATAATATAATATAATATAATATAATAATAAAATAAAATAAAATAAAATATAATATAATATAATATAATATAATATAATATAATATAATATATTATAATAAAACATAATATAATGTAATATAATATAATATAATAAAAATAAAATATAATATAATATAATATAATATAATATAATATAATATAATATAATATAATAATAAAATATAATAAAATATAATGTAATATAATATAATATAATATAATAAAAATATAATATAATAAAATATAATATAATATAATATAATATAATATAATATAATATAATATAATATAATATAATATAATATAATAAATTATAATATAATATAATATAAAATAAAATAATATAATATAAAAATATAATAAAATAAAATATATTATAATATAATAAAATATAATATAATAAAATATAATATAATAATAAAATATAATAAAATAAAATAAAATATAATGTAATATAATATAATATAATATAATATAATAAAAATATAATATAATAAAATATAATATAATATAATATAATATAATATAATATAATATAATATAATATAATATAATATAATATAATATAATATAATAAATTATAATATAATATAATATAAAATAAAATAATATAATATAAAAATATAATAAAATAAAATATATTATAATATAATAAAATATAATATAATAAAATATAATATAATAATAATATATAATAAAATAAAATAAAATAAAATAAAATAAAATGAAATGAAATAAAATAATAAAATAAAATAAAATAAAATAAAATAAAATAAAATAAAATAAAATAAAATAAAATAAAATAAAATGAAATGAAATGAAATAAAATATAATATTGATGTTTAGTACTGTCGCCTCACAGCAAGAAGGTCGCTGGTTTGAGTCCTGGCTAGGTCAGTTGACATTTCTGTGTGGAGTTTGCATATTCTCCCCATGTTGGCGTAAGTTTCCTCCGGGTGCTCCGGTTTCACCCACAGTCCAAACACATGTGCTATAGGTGAATTGGATGAACTAATATGGCTGTACTGTATGAGTGTGTGTGAGTGAATGTGAGAGTGTATGGGCATTTCCCAGTACTGGAATATGCTGGAATAGTTGGCGGTTCATTCTGCTGTGGTGACTGATAAATCAGAGACAAAGCCGAAGGAAAATTAATGAATGAATAGCAGAAAAGTGGGCTAATTCTTCTGAATTCACATGATTTAATTCATACTTAAACATAAGTTCATAAAAGGAGGCGTGACCCCAAACCCCACCCCTAAACATACCTACAGTTATTGGAGGATGAGCAAATCATACTAAAAGGTATTTCAACAGTTCACACTTAGCTGATGATTGATTGTAAAGCTTGTTTGCCGTGCTGTCCTGGGAAAGAGCCCTGAGCTCATAAGATCCTCGAGCTCGGGGCTCCCTCCCATTGCAGGGCGAGAGGGGAGTTTGAGCTCAGGTAGATCTCGAGAACTCCCCTGCTGTAGTAGCTAATGAACAGATAGTGATTGCTCTTAAGAGATAACTACTTACTAGGAGCACGTCTATGGTGCCGATTTGTATTAGTCAATTAGCTTAAGTTGCATGTTTTTCGACAGTCGGAGTAAACCGGGGGACCCGGGGGAAACCCACATGAGCATGTGGAGAACGTGTAAACTCCACAGAAACGTCGGCTGGCCTGGTAAGGACTAGAACCAGTGATGTTCTTGCTGTGAGGTAACAGTGCTAGACATAGAGGAGGAGTAGGGGTGGAAGTGGGGATTCTTCAAAACGAAGATGGCTGTGATATGGAACTTAGAGTATTTATAGTGACCAAGGAATCGTCTGATTGGTGAATCATAAATTGGCTAACGCATGACCAGCTGTGTTCAATCATAAGCACGTGATCCTCTCGAAACTAGTTTATAAATAAGCTTCACAAATCCGAAACATCAGTTTTAGCATGAAATTTTTGCACAAAATAGTTTTGTAGACAATATGAACTCAAAATATTTCATGTTTTGTCCGTTGAACAATAAAAATATACAATAAAAATCACGAGGAACACATTAAATAATGTTTGTTGTACTGTCTGCAATCAAATACTAGTCAAAGTAAACTTAGAAATCACTTACTTTCTTATTTTATTTGCATTTCCCATACTGTCCCAACTTTTTCTGAATCTGGGCTTCCAGTTTGAATAAAGCAGCAAGCATGATTTTTGTTTTGTAGTGTATGAATTCAAACTCCTGCGATTGTTGGCAGTGAATGGTGAAGCGTGTGGTGTTGAGAAAGAGCCTGCAGCGCTGTGTTCATTATAGACACTTCCTGCAGGGGATTTTCGGCGAGTAAATATGACTAACTCCATCTGGAAAGTACGCAGAGCTCCTGGAAGACGAGCGGCCGGAACACAGGTGTGGCCCAGGGGGGACGAGGATGGGGTTTAGGGTGGTGTTTACTCATGGAGGATACAGCTGGAAACAGTCACTGAAAAAATGTTTTAAAAAAATCAGTGCGTATGGCCACATGTGGATGCCTTTGATGGGGTTTTACAGTGAGCCTTTGGTCAGCGTGTTATATAAAGGTTACTTTGGCCCAAAAATAAAAATGTTGTCATGGTTTACGCAGTCTCGTGAGTCGTGACATGTGTGATTTACTTTAGTTTAAGGCAGTACAGGCAAAAGTGTGGTTCTCCATGCACTGCTCTGATGGGATTTGGGATTTAGACTTGCATGATAAAGTTAACATGTTAATGTGCCAATACCCCACTGGCAGATTATTTTGCTTGTTTTAAGTTAGAAATCACTTAAATATTTCCCAAATGATGTTTTAACAGAGCAAGGAAATTTTCACAGTATGTCTGATAATATTTTTTCTTCTGGAGAGAGTCTTATTTGTTTTATTTCGGCTAGAACAAAAGCAGTTTTTTATTTTTAAAAAGCCATTTTAAGGTCAAACTTATTAGCCCCTTTAAGCTATATTTGTTTCCATAGTCTACAAAACAAACCATCATTATACAATGACTTGCCTAATTACCCTAACTTGCCTAGTTAAGCTAATTAACCTAGTTAAGCCTTTAAATGTCACTTTAAGCTGTATAGAAGTGTCTTGAAAAATATCTAGTCAAATATTATTTACTGTCATTATGGCAAAGATAAAATAAATCAGTCGTGACATGTGTGATTTACTTTAGTTTAAGGCATTAACATGTTAATGTGCCAATACCCCACTGGCAGATTATTTAGCTTGTTTTAAGTTAGAAATCACTTAATTTTGACGTATTGTTTCTGAAAACAAGACAGTATTTTTTAATTGTCTAGAAAATGCTTCTTGATTTAAACATTTTTAGATATTTAGACTAGAAACAAGACACACATCTAAGTAATTTTATTGCACTTTATCTATTTGCAGTTACCAGGGCCGGTGTGGGACTCCTTTTCAGCCCTGGAGTTTCAAGCCTTAGACCGGCCCACTTCAGTTCCTGACTAACTATATTAAAATAACATCCTTTCCAATTCAGTACTTCACAGTGAAGATTTATTTGAACAGTTAACACAATGTAATGCTTAACAGTATCAGAATCTATTTTCTGTGAGAATTAGCGCTTATAAATATCCAAACATTGAAATGAAAAAAAATAGCAAATAAATACAAATATAGCCTATATTAAGCTATACGTATAAAAAAATACCAATATTAAATGTATTGAATATTCTAGTGACGCTATCATGTCATTTTCAAGGAAACAGCTGCTTTATAACTTCAAATATTTTTCATAAATATGAGAACATTAAAGGGTGAATCTCCAACACTATTATTTTAAACATTCTGCAATATCTGCATATACAGTTGAAGTCAGAATTATTAGCCCCCTGTTTGTTTATTTTTTTTCCCAATTTTTGTTTAACGGAGAGATTTTTTCAACACATTTCTGCACATAATAGTTTTAATAACTCATTTCTAATAACTGATTTATTTTATCTTTGCCATGATGACAGGAAATAATATTTGACTAGATATTTTTCAAGACACTTCTCTACAGCTTAAAGTGACATTTAAAGGCTTAACTAGGTTAATTAGGTTAACTAGGCAGGTTAGGGTAATTAGGCAAGTTATTGTAAAACGATGGTTTGTTCTGTAGACTATCAAAAAAAATAGCTTAAAGGGGCTAATAATTTTGACCTTAAAATGGTGTTTAAAAAATTAAAAACTGCTTTTATTATAGTCGAAATAAAACAAATAAGACTTTCTCCAGAAGAAAAAATATTATCAGACATACTGTGAAAATTTCCTTGCTCTGTTAAACATTTGCGAAATATTTAAAAAAGAAAAAAATAATCAAAGGGGGGCGAATAATTCTGACTTCAACTGTATATATATTTATTTGTTGTTGTTGTTGAAACCTGATTAACTTAAATTAAATTAATATAAAAGCATTTGTTGTTAAGGCTTTTTGTTATATCATTTTTTTTTTTTACAGTGTGTGACATTTTTGTTTTGCAACATTAAAAATATATTGACCGTATTTTCTCATTTATCTATGAGGAAAATGTCTAAAACATTTTGGTATCTGTGTCATATTTATAAACGCGATTGTATTTATATAAAACGCTAAATTAAATGCAGGTGTCTAATGCTGTGGGGGAAACCGAAGCACCTGGAGGAAACCAACGCCAACACATGGAGAACATGCAAACTCCACACAGAAATGCCAACTGACCCAGTCGAGGCTCGAACCAGCGACCTTCTTGCTGTGAGGCAACAGTGCGACCCGCTGCGCCACTGCGTCACCCTCATACTAAATAAAACACAAAAAATTATTATATTTACACTACTGTAATGATTAAAAAACTCTTCTTGCTAATATATCATTAAGTAACATTTCAGTGGGTGTTTTCTGTCAATTATTGTACACTGACCTGAGCTAAACTGAACTAAACTGAACTTAAACTCTGAAAACTGAACTGACACTTGTTTCAATTCACCATAATCTTCTATGTGAAGCTGCTTTGACACAATCTACATTGTAAAAGCGCTATACAATAAAGATGAATTGAATTCAGTTGAATTGTAAAAATGTACAAAAATCGCATACAGTTGCTCACAAAATTATTTATTTATTTTAATATTTGTAATGCTTTACAGAGCAAGGTCATTTTTTTACAGTATGTCCTATTAAAAATTTCTAGTAGTATCTTGCAAAATAACTAGTAAAATGTTATGTGCTTTGACTATTATGTCATAATGGCAAAGACTAAATAAAATGTATTAGAAATCAATTTAAAATAGTATGCTTAAAAATGTGTTGAAAAAAAATCTCTCCATTAAACAGCACTTGGGAAATATTTGAAAAATATTTAAAATTTAATATAAAAATTTTTAAATGTATTAAAGCGATGGAAATAGATGCATATTTAATTATATATATTATTTAAAAACAACATTTTAATGACATTTTTTTTTTTAAAGACACTTTTTTTGGAAAAGCATTGCTGTTTGCGGTGCAGTATCAAACGTAAAAGCTTTTCAAATTCTAACATGCAAGAGTATGTCACATAAAAAGTATGCATATTGAAATAAACTATTGAGCAGGTGGCTGAATCTTCAGTCGGCCTGCAAAACAAAAGTGTATTTTCAGAGTATAAAGCAGTCCAGCGGCGGGTGTTTGTTCTTCTGGAGGAATTGGGTGACACACATTTTCCATGACTCTGGTGGCTGGTGTCAGTGTGTGTGCTTGTCCTCTTGCCCTCTATAAAAAGAAAGAGACTTTATTTTTCGACTTTAGCAATCTCTTTATTTACAACCATTTTAACATTTAACATTTTTACATTTTTAATGTACACAAATATACACATATTAGAGCCAGTTAACCCACAATCATTCACCAGTCAAACAAGGATTTTCAGAGAGAGAGAGAGAGAGAGAGAGAGAGAGAGAGAGAGAGAGAGAGAGAGAGAGAGAGAGAGAGAGAGAGAGAGAGAGTGAGTGTTTACATACTCTCGCATGTTAGAATTTAAAATAATAAATAATATTAATTAATAATAATTTGAAAACCTAAATCAAGATCAGTTCTTATACTGTTAAACAACATTTGTTATTATTGTTGTTATTATTATTATTATTATTATTATTATTATTATTATTATCTATATTGTTGTTGTTGTTGTTGTTATTGTTATTATTATTATTATTATTACTATTATTATTATCATCATTATTGTTATGACTGTATATATGTATATACATGTATATTTATTATTGCTATTTTTGCTATTATTGCTATTATTATTATTATTATTATTATCATTATCATTATCATTATCATTGTTGTTGTTGTTGTTGTTGTTGTTGTTGTTATTATTATTATTATTATTATTATCATTATTATTTATTATTATTATTATGACTGTTTTATATATATATATATATATATATATATATATATATATATATATATATATATATATATATATATATATATATATATATATATATACTGTATATACACACAGTTGAAGTCAGAATTATTCGCCCCTCTTTGAATTCTTTTTTAAATATTTCCTAAATGATGTTTAACAGAGCAAGGAAATTTTCACACTATGTCTGATAATATATTTTCTTCTGGAGAAAGTCTTATTTGTTTTATTTCGGTTAAAATAAAAAGCAGATTTTAATTTTTTTTTTTTTTTTAAGGACAAAATTATTAGCCCCTCTAAGCTAATTTTTTTTTTCGATAGTATACAGAACAAACCATCGTTACACAATAACTTGCCTAATTACCCTTAAATAAATCAGTTATTAGAAATGAGTTATTAAAACTATTATGTTTAGAAATGTGTTGAAAAAAATCTTCTCTCCGTTAAACAGAAATTAGGGGAAAAAATAAACAGGGGAGCTAATACTTCAGGGGGGCTAATAATTCTGACTTCAACTGTATATATATATATATGTATTTATTATTGTTATTCATTAATTTATTTTTCTTCAGCTTAGTCTTTATTTCAAAGGTCGCCACAGAGGAATGAACCACCAACTATTCCAGCATATGTTTTACGCAACCCTTCCAGCCACAACCCAGTACTGGGAAACACCCACACACTGTCACATTCACACACACACTCATATATTACGGCTGTAACATACAGTTCTGGACAACGAAGTTGAGAATCCAATCGCAGCATTTTTATCAAACAAAGAATGGTCAGACAGGCAAAGGTCAAACACAAGAGCAAACAGAACAATAAAGGGCAATCCAAAAGAGTAGTCAAAAACAGGCAAGAGATCGGTTCAGGTGGCTAACAGCATAAATCACAAACAAAGCAAGAGTCTGTGTGTGTGTGTGTGCATGTGTGCGTGTGTGTGCGTGTGCGTGTGTGTGTGCGTGCATGCTGTTTATATAGTTCAAGATGTCAGTCCATGATGAGTTGCCACCCACCCAAGTAGCAAAAAATTCTGGCCCAGGTTTGACATAAAGCTGGCACAGGAGGCATTCACTCAGCACTGGCATACAGCATTTGGGCCAAACATGGCCCAGGTTTGGCAGAGGTGGCACCATCTTTAAGGCGGCACACAAGATTTGGGCTAGATGTAAAATGTAGTATTTAGCCCAGATGTTAAAAAATTATATGTGGGCCACATCAGTCTGGGCTGCCTTGACCTACATTTAAAACGCTTTAAAATTCTACCAATCAGGTCACTTTAAGAAAAAGCACGTGCATAGTGTGTCTAAAGCGCAATGCTTTATGGATTTATCAATTTCATTGCAATCGTGACACACCAACCTTTCAGGCCCAGTTATTAATTATTAACCTGGCTGAGACTTGACCCAGATATGGTCCATGTTTGGCCCTTGTCTGGAAGCCAGACTTCATTCAGTCATGTACTGTAATTCACTGCGGCATGTGGGCCAAGCAAAACCTGATTGTGTGGGCCGGAGCTGGGATCAGAGATATTTTGCAATGTGGGCAGTTGTGTGTAATCAGTGGAAATGAGGAACCAGTGTGTGCAAGGTGCATGCTGGGAGTTGTAGTTTGTCAAAGCAGCAGAATTGTAGTTCTCCAGTGATCCGTAGTAGCGAAATCACTGATGATGTAACAATGGCCAATTTAGTTCATCTAATTCCCCTATAGCGCATGTGTTTAGACTTGTGGGGGAAATCGGAGCACCCGGAGGAAACCCACACCAACACAGGGAGAACATGCAAACTCCACACAGAAATGCCAAATGACCCAGCCTGGGCTCGAACCAGTGACCTTCTTGGTGTGAGGCAACAGTGCTAACCACTGAGCCACCGTGCCGCCCTATTACTTTTATTATTATTATTATTATATATTTTTAATGTCTTATATATTTTAAAGTTATTATTAATTTTGTTTACTTTTTATTTACTTAGTACATAATATACATGTCTACCAATGTACAGCTCTAATCTTCTTGTCTTTTTGTGTATTGTAGAATTACTTTGGCAATACTGTGCAAGTCATGCCAGTAAAGATCATTTGAATTTGAAAGAAAGAGAGAGAATAAGAGGAAAAGAGAGAGAGGAAGGCAATAAAGTAAGAGGGCTGGATGTATTTATTTGCTTTTGGTCTGGATTACCAGCAGCGCTAAGTTTCTCTTCCCACTAGCATTTAACCATGAATGAGAACTCCCCGGTCGGGGTTCAGTCCAGCGTGCTCCGGTAAACACTGCTGCACCGCAAACACTGCTGCATGTGGAGCATCATTATTCCTCACAGCTGTTCTCTCTCTGCAGCAGGAGGGAAAACTACAGATCACACTGTACTGCAGCTCTGCTCAACACACACACTAATGCTGTGTTTATTACATCACACATCTAAACCAATCACAGAGGTGTGTATGGTTAGCACTGTCGCCTCACAGCAAGAAGGTCGCTAGTTCGAGTCCCGGTTGGGTCAGTTGACATTTCTGAGTGGAGTTTGCATGTTCTTCCCGTGTTGGCGTGGGTTTCCGCCGGGTGCTTTGGTTTCCCCCAGAGAAGATATAAGAGCGTATGGGTGTTTCCCGGTGTTGGGTTGCAGCTGGAAGGGCATTCGCTGCCTAAAACATATGCTGGATAAGTTGGCGGTTCATTCCGCTGTGGTGACCGAAAGAAAGCCGAAAAGAAAATTAATGAATGAATGGTCTATTTCTATTTTATGGAACTATTTTATGACTTTTTGGAGAGTCTGGATGGTGACTCTTTTGTTGACATTGAAAGTATATAGATTAGACAGATATGTTATTCCTATATCATTTAATATTATTATTTTATTTTTCTTTCTCTCAGAGTGTTCTGTTCTCCCCGTGTTGGTGTGGGTTTCCTCCGGGTGCTCCAGTTTCCCCCACAGTCCAAACACATGTGCTATAGGTGAATTAATTAACTAAATTGACCTTAGTGTATGAGTGTGAGTGTAAATGAATGTGTATGGGTGTTTCCCAGTACTGGGTTGCAGCTGGAAGGGCATTCGCTGCTTAAAACATAGGCAGGAATAGTTGGCGGTTCATTCCACTGTGGCGACCCCTGAAATAGAGACTAAGCTGAAGGAAAATTAATAAATTTAAACCTAATTTTATTAGTTATTAACTCTGAGTAATAAAGTTATTTCGACTTTTATGCTATTATAGGCATTAACTAAGAAATTAACATCCGCTAAGGTTGAGAAATGCTTATACATTGACTTAAATTAACTGATGTTAACAAATGTAACCTTACTGTTTGGAGTTATAGCCACAGAAGTTTGATTAATATCAAAATGTTCATATTTAAAAAATAAATCGCCTCTAAGGGTCTATTTTAAGGATCTCGGTGCAAAGTCTAAAGCGACTGGCGCAAAAGCCTTAATGGCGTGTTCGAATCCACTTTTGCAATTTTAAGGACAGTACAATATGCTCTGCGCTGCGGCGCATGGTCTAACAGGGATATGCTTATTCTTTTAATGAGTTCTGGTGTGTTTTGAGCATAATGTCTATTAAACCAATCAGAGTCTCATCTCCTATTCCCTGTAAGAGTCAATTGCGTCGCACCATAGGGCATTTGCCATTTACATGACGGACTTTGTAAGTGGAAAAACTGAACGCTTCACTAGTGAGAAAACAGTTAAACAGAGCATCTGCAGCGCGTGGATAAAGAATGAGCCTCCTCCATTCAGCCTCTTTACTTTCTCTTTACTTTACTTTTACTCTTTACTCCTTTACTTTCGTGGATAAGGAAACGGTGTTGTACTCACTCAACTGAAGACATCCATTAGCCTACATATTTAATTTAGTTTGTTAAGTGCATAGATTTGTTTTAAAAGTATTATAAATTCAGTTCTATTTTTCAGCAAATGAATAAATGAACAATATTAACGAAGTTTGGTCAAAGAACTGAGTTATATCCAAACACACGTCCGGTTCTTATGCCCATATGGTGATGCAGACGTCTCCAAAACCTGACTGGTGGACAACTCTAAGCTTGTTTTTATTAAATCAAATATAAATATGCATATAATAAATAATACTGCTGATAATAATCACGTTATACAAATGCAAATTTCTATGAATAAATTAAAAAAAGCCCCCTGAGGCAGTGGTTTTTATATTCATGTAGAAAATAATCATTTTTGTAACATTTTAATCCTTTAATTTTTTCATCTGTAAAGATATTTGTGTGTTGCTGAACATCCGGTGTGTATTAAACAATGTGTAAGCATTTGAACCACATAGGCACATAACTAACGCGCTCTGCGCTGGACTTTAGAGCAGCTTTTAGTTGGTCAATGGCGTGGTCTATTTCAGTTCCTCAAAATAGCAACATACCAACAATGCGCCTTAACACACCTCCTTTCTAGACCAGCACACCAATGAGTCCACAAAGTGGCGCAAATGGATTTTCTATTTAAACAACGTGATGCAAAACAGGAAAATTAGGGTTGCGCTGGTCTGAAAATAGCAACAAATTGGGACAAACACGTCTTGCACCTTGTTGAGCCGGGTGTATGATGGGGCCTATAATGTCTTCCAGCATTTGGTGCTGATGATCACTGCGCCACAATCTGAATATTCTCAAAAGACACCCAAAATATCAATATTTTGCATGTTCATTATCATATCTTGAATTATTAAATATATCGACACATTTCTAGGGCGTTACGGTGGCGCAGTGAGTAGCACGATCCCCTCACAGCAAGAAGGTCTCTGGTTCAAGCCCCGGCTGGTTCAGTTGGCATTTCGGTGTGGAGTTTGCATGTTCTCCCAGTGTTCGCTCCGGTTTCCCCCACAAGTCCAAAGACATGTGCTATAGGTGAATTGGGTAGGCTGAATTGTCCGTAGTGTATGTGTGTGAATGGGTGTGTGTGGATGATTCCTGGTAATGGGTTGCAGCTGGAAGGGCATCCGCTGCGTAAAACATATGCTGGATGAGTTGGCGGTTCATTCTGCTGTGGTGACCCCAGATTAATAAAGGGACTAAGCCGAAAAGTAAATGAATGAATGAATGACACATGTCTATACAGTACAAAGACCCCAAATGTTAAAGAGCAAAACTTGTCCTGAGGATAAAATATGATAACTCCACTTGTCTGAGTCATGTTTAATCAATATCAGGTGTTTTACTGGATGTGTTGTACTGCAGTATAACGTTCACGCCGGTGCTTTTCAGATACACATCTCTGCTTCCTGTATAAGCACATACAGAAAACATAATGAACAGTCTATGTATAGGGAATGTACTCTACTGTACGCATGCCGTTCAGAATTTCCCCAATTTTCCCTTTCATTTCCTCTTGCTTTTTTTGGATTGGTTTGACATAGCAATATAATGTAAGAACTATGCAATGCGTGTTCATGGTATACAGTTGAACACACATTTAAAAAACCACGATTACCTTAAATTTTTAAGCTGAATCAAATTAACCTTATGAGTCCATTGAACTTATGTTACGCTAAACTGAGTTAAAACAGCTTGCATAACTTATAAAATTAAGTTAGAACATGATTAACTTAATAAGTTTTATAAGTTACAATGAACTGAAATATATGCTCTCATGACTAATTGATCATATATTTTTTACAGTGTAGTTTTTTAATGTGGAATAGGAATTATTTGTGATGTTTAAATACATGTTTTACATATTTGTCTTATGGAGAAAGTTTTATTTCTTTTAGTTTGGTTTGAAATAAACATACAATTAACTGCTAAGGTCAATATAATTAGATATTTATTTAGACTACATTTGTAGCCCGTCTGATTTACATTTTTAAAACGGACATCATTTATATTATATTATATTATATTATATTATATTATATTATATTATATTATATTATATTATATTATATTATATTATATTATATTATATTATATTATATTATATTATATTATATTATATTATATTATTCATTCATTTTCTTTTCGGCTTAGTTCCTTTATTAATCTGGAGTCACCACAGCGGAATGAACCGCCAACTTATCCAGCACATGTTTTACGCAGCGGATGCCCTTCCAGCTGCAACCCATCTCTGGGAAACATCCATCCACTCATTCACACTCATACACTGCGGACAATTTAGCCTACCCAATTCATGTACTGCATGTCTTTGGACTTGTGGGAAACCAGAGCACCCAGAGGAAACCCACGCGAATGCAGGGAGAACATGCAAACTCCACACAGAAACGCCAACTGACCCAGCCGAGGCTCGAACCAGTGACCTTCTTGCTGTGAGGTGACAGCACTACCTACTGCGCCACTGCGTCACGTATATTCTATTCTATTCTATTCTATTCTATTATATTATAAAATATTCATTCATTAATTTTCTTTTCGGCTTAGTCCCTTTATTAATCAGGGGTCGCCACAGTGGAATGAACCGCCAACTTATCCAGCACCTGTTTATATTATATTATATTATAATATATTATTTAATTGTTTTATTATTAGATGTATTATTCAACACAATCTCACGGCAATTCGTAACTTTTTAATTTAGTGGCTAATTCGTATGAATTCGTACGATCTAATTTGTACAATTTAGTACGATTTGCTCATCACCCAATGATGGTTGGGGTTAGGGGTGGGGTTGGGTACATTTTCGTACGACTGAAATCGTATGAATTAGGCGCTAAACTGACAAAACCTAAAATACTTACGTTTTCTCGTGAGATTAGGCTGGTATTATTACATGTGTTTATTCATTATTATTGTATTAATTAACCTAATTTGCATAGTAAACCTAATTAACACTCTTTAAATGGCATTTTAAAGAGTGTTTTAAATATTTTTGTCTTCAGTTTTATAAGCAATAATAGCTCAGGTCTATATAGGCTGAACATGCACAGTTGAAGTCAGAATTATTAGTCCCCCTGAATTATTAGACCCTGTTTATTTTTTTCCACAATTTCTGTTTAACAGAAGATTTTTTCAACACATTTCTAAACATAATAGTTTTAATAACTCATTTCTAATAACTGATTTATTTTATCTTTGACATTCATTCATTCATTCATTTTCTTGTCGGCTTTGTCCCTTGCGGGGTCGCCGCAGCGGAATGAACCGCCAAATTATCCAGCACGATTTTACGCAGCGGATGCCCTTCCAGCCGCAACCCATCTCTGGGAACTATCTTTGACATGATGACAGTAAATAATATTTGACTAGATATTTTTCAAGACACTTCTATACAGCTTAAAGTGACATTTAAAGGCTTAACTAAGTTAATTAGGTTAACTAGGCAGGTTAGGGTAATTAGGCAAGTTATTGTATAATGATGGTTTGTTCTGTAGACTATCGAAAAAATATATAGCTTAAAGGGGCTAATAATTTTGACCTTAAAAATGGTTTTTAAAAAATATCTAAATCTGCTTTTATTCTAGCCAAAACTAAACAAATAAGACTTTCTCCAGAAGAAAAAATATTATCAGACATACTGTGAAAATTTCCTTGCTCTGTTAAACATATTTAGAAAATATTGAAAAAAGAAAAAAAAATTCAAAGGGGGGCGAATAATTCTGACTTCAACTGTATATGCGTGTGCAGTTTTAAAATAATCTCGTTTACAGTATAGTTATGGGTTTAATTTTTCCTGATTAATTATTAATTATTATTGTAATTAATTAATTATTAATTAATTATTTTATATCCTGATTTAATTTTTTTAAACTGATATGATGTCTTTTTTATTTATATATATATATATATTATTATTATATTATTTTATATTATAATATATTACATTATGTATTATTACATATATTTATTCATTATTATTTTTTTGTAATAATGATTATTATTAGTTTACTTAAATTTTTTTTTTCTTTTTGATTGGCTACAATAAAACCACTGTTGTCCAATGATTGCCTAATTAACCTAATTTTAACCTAATTAACAGCCTTTACATGGCACTTTAAGCTGAGTACTATGATCTTGCAAAAATATCTAGTAAAATAGTATGTGATCATGGCAAAGAGAAAATAAATTAGTTATTAGAATTATTACATTTATAAACAACACAGGCTCGTTCTGAAAATGTACCCCAATATACATTTCTGGAGATGGCGAATTATGTAGCCACAAGTACATATGGCTGCATTTCATCTTTAAAACAAACAGTACGGGGCGGTATGACGTCGTTCCTTTTTGCGCTTACCAACTGACCCCTTATCTCCGTATGGACGGCTTGTCTGCTGTTACCAGTTTGTCCAGTGGCTCGCTGCGTACATCGGCGGACTTGAGACGCAAAGAGGAGTTGACTGTGAAGACGGGGATTGAGTCTGGGGAAGAACGGTTCCAGAAAGCAGTTAGAACAAAAACAAAAGGCAAAAATATAGAATAAACAAGTAAATAACAGGGTGAGAATGTGGTAAACTCTGAAAATGTGGGCTTTTCTTTTTCTGAATTGCTTTTGAAAACACTATGGGTTGAGCTTAGGGAAGTGAGTAGGTGCTGGTCAGTCAGTGCTTTTGAAAACACTAATGGCTGGGTTAAGGGAAGTGGGTAGGCGCTGGTCAATCGGTGCATTTGAAAACACTAATGGTTGGGTTTAGGGAAGGAAGAGGGTGGCGGTATTGATTGGTCGGTCAGTCAGTCATCCTGTCAGTCAGTCAACGGCGGCCTCTGGTAGGTTTACGCGAGAAGAGCAGGCGCGAATGCCACTCGCAAGAGAAATTTGCCCACATGGAAAGAACTTATATAAACAAATATGTTTTAATATAGGTTTTGATATAGGTTTTTGAATATATGTGACATAAAATTGGCCATTTTCCTTCATTATATGTACATATATGTACATATATTATAGGAAAACGGCCAATTTTATATATGTCACATATATTAAACAACTATATCAAAATCTATATTAAAAAATATGATAATAAAAAATATGAGCTAGGCATCATGTATGACAGCTGCCAGAATGAGATATGAGCTGTATAAGAGACATATGTTGTATGTACATATAGGGCTTATGTGGATATAAAGAAGCAATACAGGAGACCTATATGGCCTGTATATGCACATATATGCACCTCAGTTTTGCCTATATATGGCAAATATACACATATATGCAGCGTATATTATCATATATGTGGATATATACTGCATATAGGTTTCATATATGCGCATATATCCTTATATACAGTTGAAACCAGAAGTTTACATACACTCTAAAAAAAGGAACATAACCATTTTTTTTTAAATGTCTGATGGTAAATCATACGAAACGTTTACTATTTTAGGTCTGTTAGGATTACCTAAATGATTTACATTTGCTAAATGCCAGAATAATGAAAGAATTTTTTATTAATTTCTAGACAGTCAAAAGTTTACAAACATTTCATTGGTATTTTTTTAGCTTTGTATAACTGTATACTGTTATAACTGCAAACTGTATAACTTTGGTCAAATGTTTTGGGTGTCCTTCCACAAGCTTCTCACAAGAGTTTGCAGGAATTTTGGTCCATTCCTCCAGACAGAATTGGTGTAACTGAGTCAGATTTGTCTTGCTCGCACAAGCTTTTTCAACTCTGCCCACAAATTTTCTATAGGATTGACTTCAGGGCTTTGTGATGGCCACTCCAAAACATTCACTCTGTTGTCCTTAGAGCACATTTTTAACTAATTTGGCAGTATGCTTAGGGTCATGGTCTGTTTGGAAGACCCATTGGCGGCCAAGTTTTAATGATGTTTGAGATGTTGCTTCAGTATTTCTACATAATGTTCTTTCTTCATGATGCCATCTATGCTGTGAAGTGGACCAGTCCCTCCTGCAGCAAAACAGCCCCAAAACATGATGCTGCCGCCCCCATACTTCAAAGATAGGATGGTGTTCCTAAGCTTGTAAGCTTTCCCCTTTGTCCTCCAAATGTAACACTGGTCATTATGGCCAAACAGTTCAATCTTAGTTCCATCAGACCACAGGACATGTCTCCAAATATTTGTCTTTTTCCCAGTGTAATTTAGCAAATTGTAATCTGGCTTTTTTGTTGATTCTGGCTTGTTGATTTTCCCATGTTGTCACACAAGGAAGCAGTGTGTTTGAGGTTTTCCTTAAATATTCTACAGTTGTCCCTCCAATTAACTCAAATGTTGTCAATTAGCCAATCAGAAACTTCCAAAACCTTGACACCATCATCTGAGCTTTTTCAGAGGCATAATAATCTTATTGTATGAAAACTTGACTTTCAAGAAAAGTTATAACAATTTCTCCAAAAATATCTCTCTCATTATTCTGCTTTTAAGCAGAACAGAAATTTGATAATCCTAACTTACCTAAAAGAGAAAAAGTTTAGTCACATTAACATCTGACTTTTTAAAAAATGGTTATGTGCCTTTTTATACAGTGTATGTAAACTTCTGGTTTCAACTGTAGGTTTCATATATGCGCATATATCCTTATAATGTATATAGGAGTACATATCAAAAATGAGCCTGGGTTGTTTAAAAATGTCTGTTAAGCATCACTTTTATTTAAAATTAACGATAGGAGGGCTAATCATTTTGTTATATACTATGCTAAATAAATTTTTTTATTATTTTCTGCAATTGCTGGCACTTGCTTCAATATTCTGTGGTAGCACGATGCATTTTAAATAACATTTTAAATGTGGATTTTTTTAAAACCACAATGCATAATTACCTTAAAGTCATTTTAACTTCGTTTTATAAGCAGGAGCAAAAATAGCTCAGGTCTATATAGGCTGAACATGTAGTATGCATGTGCTGTTTTAAAATAATCCCGTTTACAGTATATAGTGTACACAGAGGTGATTAAAGCAGATCGCACTTGCAGACCTCCAGAATGCTATTGTTGTGTAAACGAAGAGCCAGAAACACATGAAAAGCTTTCAGTTTTAGTTGATGCTGTCCTGTAAATGTACATTCATGCATTCATGACTGAAACTAGAGTGACAGATTTGTTTACGGTCTGTGGCAATATTTCCTCTAATATCAGAGCTGCAGAAAACCACAGGGACTTTCAGAAAAGATGCACAAGGATACAAGAGAAGGACATTTACATGGAATACAATCAGCCAGCTGGAATTACATCAGCTCAGTTGGCTTGAAGAGCAGTGGCACAAAATAAAAGACATCCAAAGATCCCAAAAATCGAAAAGTAAGAGCTGCTGATTTAAATTTGGGAACTTCACAGGTTCAATTCCATTTAAAGTAATTCATTCGCTTCCAGGTAACACTGAAATGAACCGCCTACTTATCCAGCATATGTTTTAAGCAGCGGACGCCCTTCCAGCCGCAACCCATACACACTCTTGCATTCACAGTTATACACTACAGCCAATGTAGTTTATCCAATTCACCTATAGCGCATGTGTTTGGGCTGTGGGGGAAACCGGAGCACCTGGAGGAAACCAACGCCAACACAGGCAGAACATGCAAACTCCACACAGAAATGCCAAATGACCCAGTCAGGACTCGAATCAGCGACCTTCTTGCTGTGAGGTGACAGTAACCATTGATTGTGCGTTATTAACATTAACTGCTGTCAGTAATTTGTAATAAAGCAGCAGTATTCCTCTTTATAGGTGTTCATCCTCAACATGATGCATCTTTAATCATTAGTCATGAATACTGTACAGCTAGCAGAACAAGTACAACTGCTTGCTCGTCCAAAGATCTGCCACTTTTGTTTTCAGTCACACTTTTCTTGTCAAGACTGTCACGCTGCTCTGAATTGATGCCATTTTTCACGCAGGCATTTGGCAGATGTTTTATCTAAAGTGAAGATCTTATTAGTTTGTGCATTTACTGGGAATCATGTGCATTGCTTTAGTTAGTCACCGTCGGTGTGTTTCACTTCTCATGATGCATGAAGATCGCTGTACATGGCATGCGCTCATACGTTTCAGAATTTCCCCAAAGCGCCGCAACATATCCTTGTTATTTGGATTTGTTTGCTGTTTGTTTTTCATCTGCTGCAGCTCTGCTTTGTATTTAAGAATCTAGCATTAATATTAAACCGGCTGAACAGTTCACTTTTTTAATTAGTTTCCTTTTGTTAGACCTAGTTAGATTAATTAGTAGGGCCAGACACAATCTGCGAATATTTTTTTGCTATTACTGCTCAGAATTTGGTACAAAATCTGCAGATTTATGCAGAATGACTTTGAGAATTATATTGTAACTAACAGCGGCTCAGTGGTTAGCACTGTTGCCTCACAGCAAGAAGGTTGCTGGTTTGAGTCCCGGCTGTGTCAGTTAGCATTTCTGTGTGGAGTTTGCATGTTCTCCCTGTGTTGGCGTGGGTTTCCTCCAGGTGCTCCGGTTTCCCCCACAAGTCCAAACACATGTGCTATAGGGGAATTGGCTAAGCTAGAATTGACCAAAGTGTATGTTTGAATGTGAAATGTGAGTGTGTATGGGTGTTTCCCAGTACTGGGTTGCAGCTGGAAGGGCATCCGCTGTGTAAAACATATGCTGGATAAGTTGGCGGTTCATTCCGAATAAAAGGACTAAGCCGAAGGAAAACAAATAAATGAATAAATGCAACACAATGTAACATGATCTTCTATATACTCTAAATAAAAATATTTATTTTAATATTTTTTATATGTTACAAAAGTATTACATATTGCTATTGTTTACACACAAAACAAAATCAACATTACAATTTAAAAAATATTAAACTCAGTTTTATACAAATAAATAAATAAATAATACATTTTTATCTTGATTTACATGACATTTGGTATATTTAGGAATAAAAGAAAAACATCAACTGCTTAATAAAACATTAAAAATCAATATTTAAATAAACAGCAATTATAATTATTATAATTATAAAGTATCACATTTTGGCCATCATTAATATTGCCATTTTAAATCCTTTTTTTTTTTGCCACTTCATATGAAGAGTTCAGATGCAAAAACTAAGTGGCATCTGGAATTCTCTTTTTTACAATGAGCATTTTTCTCAGCCTCTTATGTTCATGTTCAGTTATTTCATGTTAAAAGCGATGAAAATAACCTCTTCTTTGACATACAAGTGAAATTACTGAATCAAGACAAAAGAGTCTGAGCAAAATACTAAACATTTCAAATGGCCTTTTTTTGCATTTAAACCCTTCATATGTACTTCATACAACACATATTTACTTGTAAGACCATTTAAAATGTATTAAAATTGAACATGATCATCTATATACTCTATATAAAAATATTATATATTATAAATGATGTTACAAAAATATTCAACAAAATTAAAGGTTTTGTTGTTGTTGTTGTTGCTTTTTTACAAATGACATTTAAAAATATTAAACTGTCCCCCGGTTTCACAAACAAGGTTTAAGGCTAGTCATGGATTAAATTGCATGTTTGAGCTGTCTCAACTAAAAATAACTTGCAGTGAGATGTCTTAAAATATGTCAGTGTCGTTTTTTGTCTACAGGTGCACACCAGTAATATATTTTTCTAAGGCTGTTTTTATAAATGTATGTGGCTTAAATAGCCTAATTTAACTAAGGTCTAGTCCTGGCTTAAGCTAAGCCCTGTTTGTGAAACTGGGCCTGTATGTTTTATACCAATAACTAAATAAATAATAATAATTTTTTTATCTTGATTAACAGAAGACATTTAGTTTATTTAAGAAGAAAAGAAAAACAACAACTGCTTAATAAAACATTGAAATCAATATTTAAATAAACAATATTTATAATCACATTTTAGCCGTCATTAATATTGTTATTTTAATTATTTTTTTGCCACTTCATATGAAGAGTTCAGATGCAAAAACTAAGTGGCATCTGGAATTCTCTTTTTTACAATGAGCATTTTTCTCAGCCTCTTATGTTCATGTTCAGTTATTTCATGTTAAAAGCGATGAAAATAAGCTCTTCTTTGACATACAAATGAAATTACTGAATCAAGACAAAAGAGTCTGAGCAAAATACTAAACATTTCAGATGGCACTTTTTCGCATTTAAACTCTTCATAAACAACACATATTTACTTATAAGACCATTTAAAATGTATTTAAATTTAGCATGATCATCTATATACTCTAAATAAAAATATTTATTTTAAAATTTAAATATGTTACAAGAGTATTACATATTGCTATTGTTTACACACAAAACAAAATCGACATTATTGTTTTTTTGATAAATGATGTTTTAAAAAATATTAAACTAAGTTTTTTTACAAATAAATAAATAAATAAATAATAAATTTTTATCTTGATTTACATAAGACATTTGGTATATTTAAGAATTAAAGAAAAACAATTCACATTTTGGCCATCATTAATATTGCCATTTTAAATCTTTTTTAGATGCAAAAACTAAGTGGCATCTGGAATTCTCTTTTTTACAATGAGCATTTTTCTCAGCCTCTTATGTTCATGTTCAGTTATTTCATGTTAAAAGCGATGAAAATAACCTCTTCTTTGACATGAAAGTGAAATTACTGAATCAAGACAAAAGAGTCTGAGCAAAATACTAAACATTTCAGATGGCACTTTTTTGCATTTAAACTCTTCATATGTTCTTCAAACAACACATATTTACTTGTAAGACCATTTAAAATGTATTTAAATTTAACATTATCATCTATATACTTTATATAAAAGTATTATGTATTCTAAATATTTTATGTATTAAAAAATATTTAACAAAATGAAAAGTTTTTGTTGTTGTTGTTTTTTTACAAATGACATTTAAAAATACTAAACTGTATATTGAATTTACACCACTACAAATTCAACATACATATTGCTATTGTAATATTTTCCGATGTTTACGTTGTTGTTTCCGCTCCACCATCAGTCACTTCCTGAAGGATTATGTGATTAGGGAAGTGGCTTTTGTTAGTCAATGGAAAGTTGACCAAACAAAGTGGAAACTTGAATTAGGACACTGGAAAGGGACTATAAACAAATGACCACTTTAAACAATGTTCCACAATAAATCTAGATTGAAACATTACTAAAAAAAGTCAGCACCTAAAGACATGACAAAAATGACAAAAGTGTACAATCATTTAAAATAATTGTTTAATTGTATAAATGTAAAAGTTTAATTGTAATACTGAGAGAAAAGAATGTTGGTTGAGACTTTGTTAACCCTAAAGGGAAATTTACATGTCACAGCAGAGCTATTAAAAATAAATGCATAAATACATATTAAAATAATATGTACAGTGGGGGAAATAAGTATTGAACACATCACCATTTTTCTCAGAAAACATATTTCTAAAGGTGCCGTTGTTAACAACCAAAAAAATCCATTTACAGTTGAGGTCAGAATTATTAGCCCCCCTTTAAATTTTCTTTTCCTTTTTAAATATTTCCCAAATGATGTTTAACAGAGCAAGGAAATTTTCACAGTATGTCTGATAATGTTTTTTCTTCTGGAGAAAGTCTTATTGGTTTGATTTCAGCTGGAATAAAATCAGTTATTCATTTTTTAAAGACCATTTTAGGTCAAAATTATTAGCTCCTTAAAGCAAATTTTTTTTTCAATAGTCTACAGAACAAACCATCATTATACAATAACTTGCCTAATTACTCTAACCTACATAGTTAATCTAATTAACCTAGTTAAGCCTTTAAATGTCACTTTAAGCTGTAGAGAAGTATCCTGAAAAATATCTAGTAAAATATTATTTACTGTCATCATGACAAAGATAAAATAAATCAGTTATTAGAAATGAGTTATTAAAACTATTATGTTTAGAAATGTGTTGAAAAAATCTTCTCTGCGTTAAACAGAAAATGGGGAAAAAAATAAACAGGGGGGCTAATAATTCTGACTTCAACTGTATGTAAAGAAAACAATATTAATTAGCTTACAAATTAAGTTATGCATAATAAAATGAAATGACGCAGGGAATAACGTATTGAACACATGAAGAAAGGGAGGTGTATAGAAAGGCAGTGAAACCCCAGACAGCAGCTGAAATCTCTCAGTAGTTCTTCAGCAACCCTTTGACCTTTCTCAGTGTAAATGAATTTTAGCTGCTTCAGTCCAACATCTACATTAGCAGGAGGATGATGATGAAACCAGGGTGGACATTTCAGCAAGACAATGATCCAAAACACAGCCAAACTCTCAAATGCTTTCAGAGAAAGAAAATCAAGCTGTAGAATGGCCCAGCCAATCACCTGACTTGAATCCAATTGAAACTACAAAATAAAGCTCAGATTTGACAGAGAAGACCTACTAAACCATCCAGATTTTGACACTCTGTTGAAGTCTGTGGAAAAACTCACACCTGAGCAATGCATGTGACTTCATTCTCCATATGAGAGGCGTCTTTAAGCTGCCATCACCAAAAAAGCCTTTTATATAAAGTATTAAATATGCTTCAGTAGTTCAGCTCTTTCTCCTTGTATCATTTCATTGTTATTACACACAACTCATTTTTCAGATTATTTTGTTTTGGTTTATTTTTATGTTTGTATAGTTTTTTTTAACCAAAATCTGCTTCAATTCCATGTCAACAGCTCCTTTACAAATATTATTCCCAGAAAGAAAGATCACATTCTATACTGCACTCCTTGACCTCAAGCATCAAAAAAGACACCGTATCATAATAACCGTAATCATAATAATCCATATCACAATAGTGGTGCATGAATAATGAGGTACTAATATGTAAACTAAACATTACTTTATTATAAACTAATCATAAGTTAAGGCATGCGCTAATCATGAATTAACTACAACACGAGTCACATGAGTTCATGTGTGAATAACGACCACCTTAATTACTTGCTAGTTCATCTTTGCTAATTAATCTATTAACTAACACTAGTTTAATCTAAATGTAACCCGCTCTATGAGAAAGAACCTTCATTAAATGTGCAACTTGACCAACGTTAACTCATGAATCGTCAATGTATTGTTATGTCATGACTTTACTTGGAGGGGCACATTATTATTAACTCATTCTTAAAGGCTCAAGAACTTCTGTGTTTAAGCTGTCCATCGTTCAATCTATTTATTTACTTATGTAGACGTGTGTAAATATATATTTATTCAGTTTTATATTAATGTCAGTTATATTATTGAATAATTTGTTTATATGATTTATGTACAATACAGCTTGTAATGTAATGTTGTCTGTCTTTTAGTAGATATATGAGCGATTTGTTATAGTGTATTTGCATTCTAAACCTCAAGTAAAAGTTCATTCATTCATTTTTCTTCGGCTTAGTCCCTTATTTATCAGGGGTCGCCACAGCGGAATGAACCACCAACTATTCCCACATATCTTTTATGCAGTGGATGCCCTTCCAGCCACAACCCAGTACTGGGAAACAGCCATACACACTCACATTTATACTCTGCGGCCAATTTAGTTTATTCAATTCACCTATAGCGCATGTGTTTGGACTGTGGGGGAAACCGGGGCACCCGGAGAAAACTACAATTAATGATTGTTTTTGGGGCTAAAATGTGATACCTGAATATAGTTTTTTAATGTTTTATTAAGCAGTTGTTGTTTTTCCTTTGTTCTTAAATATTCCACATTTGTTTGAGTATATTATCTGTTACATTGACTGACAATATAATGTGTGTCTTCTGTAAATCATGATAAAAATGTATGATTATTTATAAACAAAATCAACATGTAATATTTTTGTAACATATATAAAATATTAAAATCATATATATGTTTATTTAATAGTATAAAAAGTAATATTTTTGAAAATGTCATTTATAAAAAAACTAAAATGTTAATTAAAATTATTAAATAATTTTTTCTTACAGGTAACTATGTGTTGTTTAAAGTACATATATAGGGGCAAAAATAAAGATATAAAATGACAATTAATGAGTGTGAGTCTTAAATGTTGTTTTTATTGTCTTATTAAGCAGTTGTTGTTTATCTTTTATTCTTAAATATAACATATTGAGTATGTCATGTTGTGGGACTGTTTTGCTGCAGGAGGGACTGGTCCACTTCACAGGATAGATGGCATCATGAAGAAAGAACATTATGTAGAAATACTGAAGCAACATCTCAAGACATCAGCCAGGAAATTAAAACTTGGCCACAAATGGGTCTTCCAAACAGACCATGACCCTAAGCATACTGCCGAATTAGTTAAAATGTGCTTTAAGGACAACAGAGTGAATGTTTTGGAGTGGCCATTACAAATCCCTGATGTCAATCCTATAGTAAATTTGTTGACAGTTGAAAAAGCTTGTGTGAGCAAGACAGCCAACAAATCTGACGCAGTTACACCAATTCTGTCAGGAGGAATGGGCCAAAATTCCTTCAAACTATTGTGAGAAGCTTGTGGAAGGATACCCAAAACATTTGACCAAAGTTATACAGTTTAAAAGCAAAGCTAAAAAAGTACCAAAGAAATGTGTGTAAACTTTTGACTGTCTAGAAATTAATACAAAATTCTCAAAAAAAAAATTCTCTCATTATTCTGGCATTTAGCAAATGTAAATGATTTAGGTAATCCTAACAGACCTGAAATAGTAAACGTTTAGTATGATTTACCATCAGACATTCTTTAAAAAATGGTTATGTTCCTTTTTTTTAGAGTGTATGTAAACTTCTGGATTCAACTGTATATAGTGGCATAAAATAAAGAAAAAAAATTGGTGTTTTGGGGCCAAAATGTAATACATAAATATTGTTTTTAATGTGTTATTCAGTCATTCTTTATTATATTATGTATTTTTTATTATACCCCAATTACATATATTACAGTATATATTACTGTATAATATCTCTGTTACATTGACTGACATTTTAGTGTGCGTGTTCTGTAAATCATAATAAAAATGTATGATTATTTATTGATTTATTACTCAGGTGGAAGAAAATCTAATGTAAAAGCTGTATTACACTTTTATTATGTTGATGCTTGAGAATCTCCCCCACACACAGTCGCACAAATTAATATTTAAGCGTATTAATATTTGAAAAGTCCCCCCAAACTCTGCCGAGCAGAAATGGCCCACTACTGTCACATTTATTGCTGTCTTTGAACCTCTGCAAAGATACATTATCAGATGTGGGAGTAAATCTCTGTCAGCGTTAAACCTGCTGCAAACCTGCTGCAACTCACGTCTGATTCAACCACCGGCAACAAGTCAACAGTAAAACTCTTCATTATCAGCTTATAATGAGCAGTGTTTACAGCACAACAATAATGCAGAACTACACTATACTGTACTTGCACATCACTCTGCAAAAATGCTTTACTTATGTAAATACTTTACTTAAATGCTTTAGTCTTGTCTCTAGTCTAAATATCTAACAATTATTAAATCAAGAAGCATTTTCTAGACAAGTAAAACACATTGTCTTCCCACATAGCAATATATCTCTGGCCCAGCTCCGGCCCACACAATCAGCTTTTGCTTGGCCCACATGCCCCCACATAGCAAAAGGACTTGGCCCAAATGTGGCTTTATTATGGCACTGCTGGCGAGTTGCCGGCACTGGCATGCATAATGTCAGCCGAATGTGGGCCATGCATGGCAATGATGGCACTGCATGAATGACGGCAAACTACATTTGGGCCAGTTGTGGATCGGAGGTGTGTGGCCCAGATCAGTGTAGTGATTGTTCACATTGTTTTGGCAACATTAGGTTGGGTTATGGCTCAGTTTTTGGGGTTTCTGGTTAAAGTATAAACTTATAGCTGAGAATAGGTACCAATAATAAACCTGTTTTGGCCCAGTTCAGGGCCAGTTAAGGGTGATAAATTGCCTGAGATTCAGGCCAGTTATGGCCCATGTGTGGCCCTTGTCTTTAATCCAGTTATGGGCCACTTCAGGACCGTCATTCTTTGCGGTACTTCGGCCGAGGGAAAACTTATTGTGTGGCCCGGAGCTGGGCCAGAAAACATTTGCTATGTGGGCCGCAGTGAATTACGATACATGACTGAACCAAGTCTGGCTTCCAGACAAAGGCCAAACATGGACCATATCTGGGCCAAGTCTCAGCCAAGTTAATAACCCATAACTGAGCCTGAACTGGGCCAGATATGTTGGTGTGTCACAACTGCAGTGAAATTGATAAACCCATGAATCATTGCGCTTTAGGAATGCTACGGGCGTGCTTTTTCTCGAAGTGACCTGATTGGTAGACTTTTTTTTTTATTTGAAAAATAATAAGCGGTGGCGCAGTAGGTAGTGCTGTCTCCTCACAGCAAGAAATTCGCTGGTTCGAGCCTCGGCTGGGTCAGTTGGCATTTCTGTGTGGAGTTTGCATATCCTCCCTGCGTTCACATGGGTTTCCTCCGGGTGCTCCGGTTTCCCCCACAAGTCCAAAGACATGCGGTAAGCTCTGTGATTGGTCGGCTTGGTAGCGCCGACGAGAGTGGGCGGAGGTGAGAGCCGCGCGCCCGATGCAGCGAGTGTTTACAAGTGTGGAGTCCCGTGAAGGAGCTCCGGATGGAGACTGTTGTTTTGTGTTTACCTTATGATTAAAGTTGTTGCACGTCCGCCGATTTCCGCCTCAAAATGAGCGAGTTTGAGCCACTTGTACATTAAGGAAGTGTTTAGAAAAACAAAACACCAGCGAAGAAACTCGACACAGAGAAACAGAAACGCCTACTGCTAGCTAGCGTTTCAGAAGTGTATTGCAGAGAAACAGAAACAGCGCGCAGAAGTATAAATGCACGGCTACGCGCAAGGCTTGCGCCGTGGGTCACGCCGATCACTTGACGCAGAAGTATAAACCAGGCTTAAAACATATGCTGGATAAGTTGGCGGTTTATTCCGCTGTGGCGACATAATAAAGGGACTAAGCCGAAAAGAAAATGAATGAATGAATGAAAATAATAAAAATGTATTTTAAATGTGAGTCAAGATAGGCCAAACTTACAAGACCCACATATCAATTATTAACACCTGGGTCAAATACTGCATTTTACATCTGGCCCAAGTCCTGTGTGCAGCCTTAGGCCGTACTCACACTATGTACAGTTGCCTTGAATCGGGCCAAAGCACGCTTGTCCCCCCTCCCGTCTCCCCCGACGGCCCGCACTCACATTACATTCGGGCCTGGGCGTGCTTCCGTCATCGATGACGCGCTGCTCAGTAAGCGCTCTCGCTCAGCACAGTGGATATTTCTTTAGTTATATCGTTTAAGTCGTTTGATATGCGGTGACACGCAGTCTAATATTTCGCCGAACAGATCAGCCACTTTTGACGCTCATAAACAATCATAAAGTCCTCGTGCTGCAGGAATTAGGAAGTTTGCTGAAGGCGCAGCTGACGTGCAGTGAGGGGTTTGCGTCTTTAATAATCTACGACAGTTTGCGTTCATTGAACAGTACGAATGATTAATTAATCCATATGAAACAGTCCCTTAAAAGTCACGTCTCGCTTTCAGTTTCGGGCTCAAGCACGCTTGCACTCACACTGTAAGCGTACCGCGCCTGAGCCCAAGTGAACCGCGCTCTGGCCCACCTCTTCCAACCGGGCCAGGGCCGGCCAAGTGTACCTTGCCTGAGCCCGATTCAGAGCACTCACACTTCTCAAACGATCCGGGAAATGGGCCTGGGCATGGTTCGGATAGCATAGTGTGAGTGCGCCCTTAAAGACAGTGCCACCTCTGACAAACCAGGGCCATGTTTGGCCCACCTGCTGAATGCCAGTGCCGGATGAATGCCTGCTGGGCCAGATTTATGCCAATCTGGGCCAGAATTCTTTGCTACCTGGGTTGTTTTCAGAAATATAATCAAAATTAAGTGAGTTTTTCCTTAAAAGAAGCAAAATAATCAGCCAATATGGTAAGCGAAATAATGTTTTGGTTTGAAATAAGATTATTTTGCTTGTTTTAAGGAAAAACTCACTTAATTTTGACATTAATTCTGAAAACAAGACTATGTGTATTGCTTGTCTAGAAAATGCTTCTTGATTTAAGAATTTTTAGAGATTTGAACTCGATACAAGATCTGGAGTTTTAAAGTGTTCAAGTGTAAACACTTTCACATTTAAGGGGCATCACGGTGGGCATTGGGTAGCACAATCACCTTACAGCAAGAAGGTCACTGGTTCGAGCCCCAGCTGGGTCAGTTGGCATTTCTGTGTGGAGTTTGCATGTTCTCCCCGTGTTGGCGTGGGTTTCCTCCGGGTGCTCCGGTTTCCCCCACAGGTCCAAAAAACATGCGGTACAGGTGAATTGGGTAGGCTAAATTGTCCGTAGTGTATGTGTGTGAATGAGTGTGTATGGATGTTTCCCAGTGATGGGTTGCAGCAGGTAGGGCATCCGCTGCGTAAAACATATGCTGGATAAGTTGGCGGTTCATTCTGCTGTGGCGATCCCAGATTAATAAAGGGACTAAGCCGAAAAGAAAATGAATGAATGAAAGAACTTTTAGATTTGAGGAATTACTGCAAATAAAAAATGCTTTACTTACTTAGAGTTTATGTCTTGTTTCTAGTCCAAATATCTAACAATGCAGGAAGCATTTACTTTATAGACTTAAACACTTCACTAAACATGTTTCATACACATGTGACATATATTTGGAAGCACACTATACACTACCTGATAAAAGTCTTGTCATCGATCCCAGTTGTAAGAGCAACAAATAATAACTCGACTTCTAGTTGATCATTTGGAAAAGTGGCAGAAGGTGGATTTTTCCCATGAATCCTCTGTTGAACTGCATCCCAATCATCACAAATACTGCAGAAGACCTACTTGAACCCTCATGGACCAAAGATTCTCAGAGAAATCAGTCAAGTTTGGTGAAGGAAAAATCATGGTTTGGCTTACATTCAGTATGGGGGCGTGCGAGAGATCTGCAGAGTGGATGACAACATCAACAGCCTGAGGTATCAAGACATTTGTGCTGCCCATTACATTACAAACCACAGGAGAGGGCAAATTCTTCAGCAGGATAGCGCTCCTTCTCATACTTCAGCCTCCACATCAAAATTCCTGAAAGCAAAGAAGGTCAAGGTGCTCCATGTTTGGCCTGCCCAGTCACCAGACATGAACATTATTGAGCATGTCTGGGGTAAGATAAAGGAGGAGGCATTGAAGATGAGTCCAAAAGAATCTTGATGAACTCTGGGAGTCCTGCAAGAACGCTTTCTTTGCCATTCCAGATGACTTTATTAATAAGTGATTTGAGTCATTGCAGAGATGTATGATGCAGTCCTCCAAGCTCATGATGGAGTCAGACACAATATTCATTCTGTTTCCACTGCAGCATGACTTTATATTCTATACTTTATATTCTAGACTTTAGTCTAAGCAAAGTCAGACCTTACTGTCCTAATAAAATCATTAAAAATCAAGGCATGATCATATTTTATTTTGGTAAAATAAGCGTAATCTAGAGGCCTTTGTCTTTCATATAAGCCACTTCTGATGCCAACTGATCAACCAGAAGTCGAGTTATTATTTTTTGTTCCGAAAACTTGAATAGGCGACAAGACTTTTGTCAGGTAGTGTATAATGTATAACTGCAGGTTATGTTTATATACTGTCCACATACACACACACAACTCCTTAACTCTTCTCATTTTGACTGTTCACACCAGGACGCATTTTGCTCACATTTTTCATCGTTGTTTAACGCCTCATGACTAAATAAAGCAGGGGTGTCCAAACTCGGTCCTGGAGGGCCGGTGTCCTGCATATTTTAGTTCCAACCCTAATTAAACACACCTGAACCAGCTAATCAAGCTCTTTCTAGGTATACTAGAAACTTCTATGGAGATGTGTTGAAGAAAGTTGGAGTTAAACTATGCAGGGCACCGGCCCTCCAGGACCGACTCTGGACACCCCTGAAATAAAGGATGCCAAGCTGATCATTTTTATCATACCTTATTAATGCCACAAGAACAAGAGGTATTACATATTCAAATAGTTTTCTGACAGAAAAAAGTATTTAAAAAATAGACATTTACATACATTTAAATGTTTTCAGAGCATTACATGTTTTCAGTGTTTTTTGTTTGATTATTGTTTTAAAAGATTTACATATAATTTGAAGTCATAAAAAGGGAAAAGTTTGATTTACATTGAGGCCACTTTTTCCTCATGTATATGATATTGCTCCGGGAAACCGGAGCGACCCTCACGCGAACACGGGGAGAACAAGCAAACTCCACACAGATATGCAAACTGACCCAGCCGTTATAGTAAACACCACGTGGGGGCGCTCAAGCGCAAAACCGTGGAAGTGATCAATCCCAGTTTCGCTTTCATTCAATGAAGAAGATAACACACCGCAAGGTGAACGTGGAGCTGCCGTTTGAAACTCAAAGACCTGTATGATAACCGCAATTACAACAATGCCAGTAGGAGTGGAGATAAACAGATAGGATTTGATGGTGAGTTTCATTTCACTCTTCTTTCATGACTTGCAAGTTCATTAAGCGCTGTCTAACGTTAATGTCAGGGGGTAATTTTGCGCGTTCACTCTTCTCGAAGCAGATGAAAATCACCTGGGTTTGAATCAAGCGGCAACATCCCGCTCTCTGAAGCTAATAGGAAGTAACTGAAACGGCAATTCATCGAAATTCCGCTAGGAATAATAGAGCAGATTTCTGTTGACCTTAATGTTAAAATGGCCAACTTTACAGCAGAAAAAGTGTTTATAGTCTGGTACAAAAAAACGATGTTAGTGTATATAGCTTATATTACACTTCATAACAACTTTGAGGGGGGTGAATTTTATATAACTCATCCGTTTCGTTTATATTATGTTATATTAAGTCTGCATAATTAGGGGCGTGGTCACTTGAGTGACAGCTAGGCCTCGCTGGTCGCCATCACGTCTTTCCGGCTGATTACTGAACTCAGCATATATATCGCATTTGGCTTTACACAGTCAATTGCCTTTTGGGATTATTTCTTACAATTATCAAGTAATATGGCACGATGTGTGCACGTAATTGTGCTCACAAACCATTCAAGTGGCCCCCATTTCCCAGGTGAGTGGAATTCTTAAATACTTATACATCTATTAATGTATTTGCTTTATTTAAGATCATTTATCATTTATATTTTTCTTTACACCTGTAATGCACTCCAGAATCTGACAGATTGATTAGCTGTAGGCTCTAGAACAGTCATCTGAAACGTTGTCATACAGTGCTACGCCTGGATTTCATCAATAGCCTTGCATTTACTAACATAGACTATATCTGAAGTGTTTGGATGCAATTTGCGTTTTCCTCCTGTTGAAAAACGTCATAAGAACAATGTTTAGTGGCTCAATGTATTACAACAGTGTTTTTAAAAGTCTAAACACTTTATTGATATAGTGTACAACCAAGCACATGTGGTCAGAACACAAACGAGTCGCAGGTAATGAAGTATTAAGCATTTCTCCCAAAGAAAAGCCTGTCTAAGAAAAATGCTAGCAGGCGTTTGTAGCTTCGCTCACACTCCGCCTCTTTGCCCTTTTTTTGGTTACCCCCTGATCGGCGCGATGACGACGTTTGGCCACTTGTAGCTTCATTTGTGCTCTTCAGAAAGCTATGGGTGACGTCATGGATACCATGACCATATCTTTTACAGTCTATGATTGTGACGCAGCTCTTAGAGAAACGGAATATTAAATTAGAAACAGTGGGCGTAGCTTGTTTTTTCCTACTGCGAGCTGATTGGATGTAGTAAAGTAGGTATTTCAATCAGAAAGATGGGGAAAAGGGTTTGGAGAGAATTATTACAACCTAACAGACTCCTCCTGCGCACCATTTCTGTTTGTTATAAAAACTGACAGCTGGAGGGGCGTGGTTAAGTATGTTAGCCCCGCCCAATACCTCAGACAGATGTAATCTGAGAATTTAACTGAAAGCAAACAGGAAGTGCATTTTCACATTTCGATTTTTGATTACAAGGGCAAACTTTTTTTTTTCTTAATGACATGCACAGATCAATGATTCACCACGAAACTAGCAATGAGAGCTAACAAAATCAATATGCTTAGTTTTGATTTTTACTTTAATGTAGTAATAATGTGAACCTATAATAGACAATTTTGAGGGATGTAAACAAAAACAATGGTCCCAACGTATTTACTGTTTTACATTTTTATTTTTTATAGCTTCCGAAAATCCAAAAAGGTTCACATATTGACAAATAATGTTATGAGAGCTGTTTTAACATTACGTTATGCTTGAGTTGCCTCTTGTTACAGTTATGAAATATATATATACTTCTAACAAGCAGGAAATGTTCATGGGCCAATGACATCACTACATTGAAATGGTCTATAATGATAACGATAAGTATTGTGAAAAGCGCTATACAACCAAAGTGAATTCAATTGAATTTTCTATTTCCGACAGTATTTTTCCATATTTTACCCAAATTTGGGTTAAATCAATTTGAATATACACCCTTTTGTAATATTACTATAATTAAATAAAATTTGTAGCTGCCTTAAATGCTTAAGTTGAAACAAATAAACCTTTCAATAAGTTAGGCCCAATCCCAATTCTTTTTTTGTACCCCTACCCCTTAAAACCGTGTGTGAAGGGGAAGGGACTTCAAAATGTACCCCTAAGAAATTGGACACCACTACAGCACCTGCACACGTCATCATAAGTCATCGCGATCTCTTGCTTCATATGAGATCAGACGATCGCGACTGCTGTAGTTACTCCAGTTGTGTTATTTATTGGTATTTATCTTCAGGAAGTCACTGAAGGCATATATTATGTTATCATAATGATCTAATGTAGCACTAAGGTCGTATCTGTACTGCGCATTTACACCGTGGCCATATTCATCCTATGTAAACACTAGGGATGCAACAATACAGTTAGCTTACGGTTCAATACATACCTCGGTTTTTTAACACGGTTTTCGGTTCGGTTCGGTTCTGATGGCTTAACACATAAGTGTTTTTTTTTTATTGTTATTCTATGCTTAGGCAATAGGAACAGTAAGAAAGAGAAAAAAATAAAAACCATTTATTGCAATACTCCTTTATTTTTCTTCAAAGCCAAGAAAGGTACACTAGTTCCTAGTGTATTGTATAATAAAAAAAATTAACACTAAAATCTCACAGCTGCGGGTAGCCTATGTACAAACTGGGCATTAAATATTAATTAAATCTTTTTAATAACTGCTTTCTTATTGTATGTAGTTTCAAATAAAATTATTACTCCAGACATTATTGCTTTTATTACTATTACCATTAAAAAATAAAAAAAATAAAAATAATAATAATAATAATAATAATAATTAATATTAGAGTGATTTCTGAAGGATCATGTGACTCTGAAGACTGGAGTAATGAAGCTGAAAATTCATCTATAAAATCACTGGAATAAATGATTAAATTAAATTATAAACTACTTTTGAACAGTTATTTTATAGTGCAGTAACATTTTACAATTTTACAATGTGTGCTATATTTATGATGAAATAAATGTAGCCTTGGTGAGCAGGAGAAGCTTATTTTAAAATATTTAACAATCATACTGACCCCAAACTTTTGAGCAGTTGTGTATGTATTTTATAAGCGAAAATATCCACTTTAATTTTGACACCCACAGACATAAATACAAATCAGAGAGGTCAGACTTTCTCATACAGAGCCTCATTTCAGTTGTCAAGTTTTGTAAAAATCTATTGAATTAATCTATTAAAGAAACGTTGGCTAGAATTATGCATTATAGGCTTAAATTACAAATAAATAGATGAACCGATCATCAGATCATGCATTAGATCATGAAGCAGATCAATGTTGATCTTTCTTTCGAGCTGTCAGTGCAGAAATGAACAAAAACAACAGGCCTAATATAACATATTATAAGATTAAAATATGGAAAGATGATCAGTTGGTAACTTCGTTCAATCTTCCTAACTGATAAACAGCTCTCGTTAATATTTCAGCATGCTTTCACTTTCGCATTAGACACGAAACGCACATTTACCGGTAGGAATGACATCCCGCCCTGCTCATCATTGGTATATATGGCTATTACACAATCATAATACACTGTGGTAAAGCCTGGGTCCTTAGTTCGTTAAATTGTTTTGTTTTCTCACTACAATCGATCTGCTCAGTCGAGCAGAGAGAGCACCTCATTCAGGCGATCTCGGAGCGATTGATTTGGCGCTGATTCGAGCGCGATTCCTGGACTCGCATATGCCAAACGAACCGCGCTAACGGGGGAAAGAGACCGATTCCGAAACAAACGTCTATGTGTGAAAGCGCCCTAAAATTGTATTTGAACGCAATTGACAGACAGTCGCAGCCAAACTTTTGTGACAAGGCAGCACTGGCCCGATCGGGCCATCGGGCAGTCCTTATTTTCGAGCCCTGTAGTGATTGAATATTTACTCGCGGGGAGGAGTTTCCTCATCTCAGCTCGTAGACTTGCAGGGACACACAAACAGTCTATTCGGAGAGAAATAAAACGCACATAAATTATTTAAACGTAAAACCGGAAAAACCGCAATTCACAAGCGCGTATTGAACCGTGGATGTCGTACCGAACGGTTCAATATTGTATTGAGAATTGTGGCATCTCTAGTAAACACACCAAAAACAACATTAACATTATAGCAGACACCGTAAAAAGCTCATTCCCAGCCACTAGACTTTTCTGACAGGGTATTTGAGTGTCATCAAGTGCTGTACAGGAGTTATTATTATGGATTATACATTATTTTACCGTTTTTTTTTAAAGCATGACGGTAAAACATGAACGCAGTTATGAATATATTAAAACATGTGCTTGTTTGTTGTAAAAATTTGTAATAACGACAAAAAAATTCTAATTTGTGCATTTCCTTACTTATGGGTGCAGCGAGCCTGCTGTTGTGGCTGGTGTATTCTGGGAAATTTTCTTACCCCTTGGTTTCGAGTGTGGTCCTGAAAAATCTTTGTTCGAAGGGGTATCTACCCCTACGCCTCCTCCTACGCCTTCTCCTACGGGGAAGAGTCAAGGGGTAGAATTGGAATTGGGCCTTAATCTGACTTAAAAGTCAAGTTGAAACTTGATTAGTTTACTAAAATGCGTTATATACATAAAAACGTCATGAATTTTGATTAAAAAAAATTGTTTAATATTATAATAGTTATTAATACTGTTGCTGTTGGTGGTTAAATTGATATTAAGATGATGATTATGATGATTATTTATTATTATTAATAATAATAATAATAATAATAATACACCCTATTCTAAGTTGTTTTAGGCCAAATTTCAATAAAAATGTTAGTTCTTGTGAAAAGCGCTCTGCAAATAAATGTGAATTAAATTGAATTTTTTAGACAAGTCATCAATATGTTTTTTTTTTAAATAATTAAAATTATCTGCCAGTGTTGTATGAAAAAAAAAAAAATATTGAAACCTAAAACAAGATTATTACTGGTGTATGAAGCACTGCTGGGACTGTGAATATACTGATGTGCATCTCACAGCTCTGCTTTTCACATCAGAAACCTGAGAAATGCTGGACTAAAGGAGTCTCTGGCTGCACTTTATACAAAAACAGAGAAACTTCCAAGTTTGTGGCCTGCAGTTCACTCGCCTTCTGTTATACCTGTCTTCTCTATTACAGTTTGACTAAATACTGGCTTCTTTCAACCCAAATTTGGGTGAAATATGGAATAACCCAACTACTGGGTTATAAATGTGTTTAAAAATTTAAACCCAGCTGTCAGGTTTGTCCATATTTTTCCTAAACAGATTTTTGAAACTGAAAGCCTTTTTACAGCACAGTGTATACACACTTTTGTAATATTACAATGAAAAAAATAAAAAATAAACAAATGTATTAACAAACAAATAAATCACTATCCAAATTTAAAGTTCTTAAACCTGGCAAGTGTATAAATAAATAAATAAATAAACTAACTAACAAGCAAATAAATAAATAAATCAGAATCATTATGCAGATTTAAAGTGCATAAACTGGCAAGTGCATAAATAAATAAATAAATAAATAAATAAATAAATAAATAAAATAAGAAAAACAAACCAACTAAACCAAACAAATAAATCAATATGCAAATTTAAAGGTGTATAAATAAATAAGCCAGCCAACTAACTAACTAACAAGCAAATAAATAAATAAATTAGAAATAATATGCAAATTAAAGGTACAAAAAGCTGGCAAGTCATGAATGAATAAATAATAAACAAACTGACTAACAACCAAACAAATAAATCAATATGCAAATTTAAAGGTGTATAAATAAATAAGCCAGCCAACTAACTAACTAACAAGCAAATAAATAAATAAATTAGAAATAATATGCAAATTAAAGGTACAAAAAGCTGGCAAGTCATGAATGAATAAATGATAAACAAACTGACTAACAACCAAACAAATAAATCAATATGCAAATTTAAAGGTGTATAAATAAATAAACAAACTAACTAACAAGCAAATAAATAAATCAGAATTAATATGCAAATTTAAAGTAAATAAAGCTTGCAAGTTCATGAATAAATAAATTAATTAAAAAATAAATAAACTAACTAACAACCAAACAAATAAATCAATATGCAAATTTAAAGTTATTATACCTGGCAAGTGTATAAATAAATAAACAAACAAACTAACTAACAAGCAAATAAATAAATCTAAATCAATATGCAAATTTAAAGTGCATAAACTGGCAAGTGCATGAATAAATTTAATTAATTAACAAATAAATAAATAAACTAACAACCAACCAAATAAATCAATATGCAAATTTAAAGTACTTAAACCTGGCAAACGTATAAATAAATAAACCAACTTATTAGCAAATAAATCAGAATCAATATGCAAGTACTAATATTAAAGTACATAAAGCTGGCAAGTGCATGAATAAATAAATAAATAAATTAATTTAACTAACTAACTAACTAACTAACTAACTAACTAACTAACTAACTAACTAACTAACTAACTAACTAACTAACTAACAAATAAATCAATATGCAAATTTAATGTTTTTAAATCTGGCAAGTGTATAAATAAATAAACTAACTAACAAGCACATAAATAAATAAATAAATAAATAAATCATAATCAATATGCAAATATAAAGTACATAAAGCTGGCAAGTGCATGAATGCGTGAATAAACAAATAAATAAAATAAACTAACTAACTTACTAACAAACAAATAAATCAATGTGCAAATTTAAAGTACATAAAGCTGGCAAGTGCATGAATGAATGAATAAATAAATAAATAAAATAAAATAAAATTTAACTAACTAACTAACTAACTAACTAATTAACTAACTAACTAACTAACTAACAAACAAATAAATCAATATGCAAATTTAAAGTTTTTAAATGTGTCAAAGGGTATAAATAAATTATAAACTTTAAAATAAATAAATAAACTAACTAACAAGCAAATAAATACATAAATCAGAATCAATATGCAAATTTAAAGTACAAAAAGCTGGCAAGTGCATAAATGAATAAATAAATAAATGAATCAACTTCTGGATTATTAAAAAATTAAAATAAAAGTTGATTAATAAAGTCTACAGCTTGCGTTTGCATCATACTTTGTTTCCCATAAAGACAAAATTGTATTTCTGATTGGAAATATGTTGCTCATCACATGAAGGCAATTGTAATGTAGAAGAAACAGCTGTGACTCCAAGCAAAGCAGATGGAGCAAACAGCATGCTCTTTAAATTCATCTCTGTTTTTGGCTTTGATTATACATTTATTTCCACATCCTGACATGAAGCATCAGTGGTGCTTTTCCACCCTATGCGACTTTTGCAGTGATGGAAACATCTCTTCAGATAACAAGATCATCTGATTCACAGCTACTTAGTGGTGAAAAAGAGTACCAAAAGTACCATTACTTGCCCAAAAAAGTAGTGCGAGTAGAGTAAAAGTATATGTTGTTGTAAATATTACTCAAAGTATGAGTAAAATGTAGCCCTTTTGAAAGTACCCAAGAGTAGTGAGTATTACACTGTGAAAGGTTGATGTGTTTACATGCAATTTGAGCGTGTGTGAAAAAGAAGTGCGTTTAGTAATTGTTGAGGCCATTTCAGTCATCATACAGTAAACATCCGTCATCTTCTCATCAGTAAACAGTCTCTGGGCCATGGCGTGTGAAGATTTTGGACATCTTCTTTTAATGCTTCCAAATGGTTTGCTTCATTTATGAAACGTCGATGTCTTGAGGTTGTTCTGTATGATGCTATTTAGTTTCTATGTGCGATTTAATTGGACACGAATCACAGATCTGATTTTCTACTCAGCCAATCACCATAGACAAGAAAAAATCAAGTAGTGACTGCAGGAACGAAAATAGTGGAGTAAAAGTACTGATACAGCACTAAAAATGCACTCAAGAGAAAGTAAGGCTGCATTTACACTGCAGATCTTGATGGTCAGTTCTGATTTTGTGACTATCTGATTATTTTGGTGACTTGCTTACATCATCTTTTAAAAGTGACTCATATCTGATTGTCACAATTAGCAGGAAAAAAGAGCAGGCGCTGACTGACAGCTGATAATAAGAGTGCTCTTTTCTCCATTCCTGTATTTAATCTGTTTGCAAGGTTTCATTTTTTTAAAGGGCACCTATGGTGAAAAATCTACTTTTCAAGCTGTTTAGACAGACATGTGTAGGTATAGTGTATAGACCGTCATATTGTGGCGATATTAGCACACTCAGTCCTTTTTTTTTCAATTTAACAACATAAAAACGGTGGACCAATCGGAGCGGTTTTGAGATCGACCGCAACTTTACGTAGGAGTGCGGTCCCCCCGCCCACCAATATTGATTGACAGGTGCGCATTACCATATGCTCAGTTTGTTTTCACGTCCGCCATTTTCAGCGTGAGAGTCAAAGCAACGTCACCAAAGAAACACCCTTGCTCTATTTTTAGATGTAAGGCTCATTGGGCTCAACATTCACCACGTTATCGCTCTCCTCGCCGCCAGTGTTTGTGAGTTTTTGTGGGTTTGCATACATGTGTACTTTTCATTGCGTCTTCCTTAAACTTCATCGGTTTGCATTTCCCGTGGTCACAGAAGCTCCCTGTCACCTTAACTAGGTGCAGCTGGAAAGTGCGAACGCATTGCGCATTGCGCGTTGCGCGTCCCTCCATTGGAAATATCGAACTAACGACGCGCAGCGCCCTGCATTTCGCGGATGAAAGTGAGTAGCTGGAGAGAGGGGGTGGGTGTGGTGGATGAAAGTGAGGACCGGTGGGGGTTCGCTCACTATTCTGCCTTACTATTCATTTTAAATAACATGCGAATGTGCGCGTCTGGTGTGCCGTGTCGTGGCTCTGAGTATCCGGTGTATGGCGCCCTTTAGTTATAGCCTCAAGCAGATCGTACACCAGAAGCGCCGCTCGGCGACACGCAACGGCATGCATTTCTGAATTCTAAACATAAGTTTCTATCGGGACACACACCGTCACCGCAAGTCTCGGTGCTTTAAACTAGCACACAATTGGCTGTAAAACTATACAAAGACATGTACATGTACAGCTGAATACTGGTCCTCTCACTCATGTTGCTTCTCTCTGTCTGTTGCCATAAGGAGCTCTTGGCTCCGCCCCCTTGTTAAGTTGGGCAGGAAGTCGAAACTAATTTTCATGTGAAGCAACACGCCCCTAAAACAGCGAACTGTGTACATGACCCCAAAATGGCACTTTTTAACACGTCATAATAAAAAAATCTGAATTGTGTTTTGAACTGAACCTAAACTGGCACACTCAGAAGAACCATAATATTAATATTACATCTTAAAAAAGGGTTAAAATAGGTGCCCTTTAATTTATTTTACTAGTTATTTTACTATAGTTTGACAAAAAAGTTCTCACTTGACCATCTTCTAGGCTTTTTTTAAAACAGTAGGCATCTTAACGTAATGTCCATGGCGTGATTTAAGCATGTGATGTTGCCTATGTAACAGTTTTATATTAGTTTGGTTACGTGGCGGATGTTGCGTTCTCTCTCTCTCTCTCACTCTCGTTAACGTGCTTAAATACTTGTGCTACATGACAATATAAAAGCGTTTTCAGGGGGCTTTCACACCTGTAAATTGATTGTTTTGTTCCGAAACAGGGTTTAAAATTGTTACAATGTTCACTTTGTTCTAGGGCTGGACAATAATTCGATATCAATATATATCGCGATAGAATTTTTTTCAATAACGATGATATGATTTTTGAACCCATTTCCGATATTTCGATATAAATTTGCATATATATAAATAGATATATTATTATTTAAATAAGATCTTATACATGTATCACTTGTCACTGAATGACGTTCAGTGCTCAGCCGTCAGAAAGAGCGTGGTCTGATGTCACTTACGTGATGACGAAAAACACTGACACGCTGCCAGCGCTCAGCACAGCAGGTGGTTAAGCTGCGCCGCAAAAAGTTTTAGCTACAAAATGAGTGCTCTGAATACAGATGCGAATGAACAAGCTTCCACAAGTAAGAATGCAGACCAAATAGTTGATAAGAAAGGAAAGACTAATGCAGTGGTGTGGAAGTGGTTCAGTTCAGTAAAGTTAGCAACAGATTCGCAGATTCGTCTTTTCCGGATCAATAACTCATGACCGAAACATTGTTCCTACACAAATAGCACATTTTTTCAACTGTCGCAATGTATACAACCACCTACAACCTTATTTTCCTAAAAATGAGCTTTCCTACGCGCTGGACGCATTATATTGATCTCTAAGCGCAGGCGGCAAAGAGACCGATGCTTAGGGACCGTCTACAAAGAGCAAAACGCAAAAATCAATACTACAAAAGCTGTCAATAACTTCCCTCTAACTCATTATACTGCCATCAAAATCAGATCACACGTCACTGCTGTCCTGCTGGTTAGACTACAACACTTATTTTTCTAAAAAACTATTTTGCATATTTTTTATGAATTTTTGAGCTTTATTTATTTGATAGTTTATTTCACATTTCTTGTTTGTATAGGCTAAATACAAATAAAAAGTGAACAAATTTTTTTGTACTGTTTTTATTTAAAAAAAAAAGTTATAAGAGTCTGGAGGTATTATCGACTTTGCAAATTCACTTTGCAGACATTTGTAGGTACAGACATCCATTGTGTGCGTTCTTGGGAGTTTTTCCTTTCTTTTTAATATTGTCCATATCGATATCGGAATTATATCGTATCGACAGAAATAAAAAAATATATCGTGATATAAATTTTTGCCATATCGTCCAGCCCTACTTTGTTCTTAATGCTGTCGCTTTCACATGGCAAAGTTTCTAAACGGACCAAAATAGCTAAACAAGTCACGTGCTAGTAAACTGTCCTCACATTGGTCAGAGTGTTTATATTTCAGAGTTCCGCTCAGCTGTCATGCGTCCTTATTTTAATTTATTGCTATAAGACATTATAAGTGAAAAGCTGCACATCAATTTTAAATGGTGACACCCACAGACATCATCACCAAATATAAATCAGAGGTAAGACTTCCTCATACAGAGCCGTTGGCTAGAATTATGCATTATAGGCTTTACATTATATAGAGAAATAACAGATAAACCAGCACTGCAGTTTGATCCATTTTCCTAATGGATAAACGGCTCTCGTTAATAGTTCAGCATGCTTTCACTTTTGTATTTGACATGAAACACACATTTACCGGTAGGAATGACATCCCACCCTACTCATAATTCTCTCTTCATATATCCATAATACACTGTGATATAGCCTGGTTTGGATCGTATTGCTTTCTCGCTACAATCGATCCGCTTCAGAGTTCGTCTCAATCGAGCTGAGTTTTCGGACCAATTGTTTTGGCGCAGATCCAAGCGCGATTGCTGGATTCACATATGCCAAATGAACCGCGCTAACTGGGAAAACACGCCAGGTTCTGAAACAAAAATCTAGGTGTGAAAGCACCCTTAGTCCTTGTGTATGAAATTTAAGGTGTGGGACTCTGCTGTCTCAAGAGTAGTGAGTATTACTCTGTGAAAGGTTGATGTGTTTACATACAATTTGAGCATGCGTTTGTGTGAAAACATAACATTCTGTAGTGCATTTAGTGATTGTTTAAAGCCATTTCAGTCATCATACAGTAAACATCCGTCATCTTCTCATCAGTAAACGGTCTCTGCGTCAATGCGTGTGTCTTTTTGGACACTTTTATTGCTTCTAAATGGTTTGCTTCATTTATGAAGCGTCCATGTCTTGAGGTTGTTGTGTATGATGCTATTTAGTTTCTATGTGCGATTTGATTGGACACGAATCACAGATCTGATTTTCTACTCAGCCAATCATCATAGACAAGAAAAAATCAAGTAGTGACAGCAGGTTGAAGGAAAACAGGAGAGTAAAAGTACTGATACGGCACTAAAAATGTACTTGAAAGTAAAAGTACACATTTTTAAAATTAAATCTGTACATTGTATTGACATTTTTAATAGTTTAAAGTGATATATTCTCTGGGTTGTGCTGTATATTACGTTACAAAAACCTGCTAATAAACTGCCAGCACATTTTAGTTATTTTACAAACTTATTTCTATATATATAATTTCCTATACATACTATAATTTCCTATACAAACAGCGTAAATGTCAATAAAAGTCACTTTGTTAAACTGTAGAGTTGAATTTTCAACATCAAAAGTCGACAGAGCAGAGATCAACATCCAATAATGCAATTCACAAACTTAAATAAATGGCTGTGATTCACAAAATAATGAAACTGGGAGATTTTTTACAGCGTACAGTACACTTCCTGAGAAAAAATACCCCCAAAAAATACCCCAATAACCCAATTTCAATATTTGTAATTTCTAACTTTACTTAAATTTGCTACTGCACAAACCTCCAGCATTCCTCACATCACCTACAATCTGATCTGAAAGTCTGCAACTGAAATAACACGCACGTCATGCAGAAACGGGTGGAGAAGGTTTGCAAACACCTGCCGGAGCTCTGAGCACCACATGAAACAGAGATGCTGGAAAAACAGCCCAAACCACACATTCCCCTGGTAAATCACTGTAAATCTGCATGCTGAGGAGCACAGAGACGGCACTGTGCATATAGAGACGTGACTTCTGAAGGCTTCAGGAATTTGAGGGGTTTGATGAAGCTGCTGATGTAAGAATACGAAAAATATCATAATAATTTACATTTATTCAGTTAGCAGACGCTTTTGTCTTGACTTACAATTGAGGAGGAATTCAGCTATTCAACAAGAATAATGTTTATAAAGTATAAATGATATTTATACTTTAGAAATATTATTATATTTATTTATAATACTTTATATTTATTTGATAATATTGAGCATTCCACAGGGGAAAAAAACTAAATGTTATTATATTTATTATATATATATATAATACTTTATATTTTATAGTTATTTATAAAGAACAAATAATATTTATAAGGAATTGTTTTGATTGTGCCCTTTTTCCAAAGATAAAATGTACATGTTATTAGCAGTTAGGGTTGGGCGATGTTGACCAATTTGGGATCGTACGATGTCTAATGTGAACATCGGCGATGGACGATGGTATCGTCGTTGTAGGCGGGGTGGGGGTGGTTGTTGTTAAATATTAATTAATTCATAACAAATTTAATAATTGTAGCGTATCGTTTTCACTACCTGACCCACATGGTATTTGCTTTACCCATAACCAAACCATAAATAAATAAAGTTATACACAAATTACCACCTGTCAATCACTTTTTTTTCCGCGGGACTCTGGCATGATCAGGCGGAGTGATCTGTGTCATAATGGCTTTTTCCCCACAGCTGGTGGCGGAGACCAGACGAGAGTTCGTTTGGAGTTCACTGTAATTTGTATTGTGATTAATGATAACTTCCTTTTTTTATTACTATTATTATGAGGAAATAATAACAAGTAAAGATGCTAGGGCTCGACCGTTTCGGCATATGCGCCCGAAATTTTATGCGACCTAAAAAATATATTTGAAAGCATTTGTGCTAGTGCATAAATTGTTACTGTGCGACCTGTTTTCACTGCAAAATCCTCACCGCGTGCGCGATTTAGGAAACATTTATGCAGGATGCATCTTTGCACCTAAAGACGCCAGACGCAGCGCTCAGGAACAGATTAAAACAGTTGTTATGCGATTGTGAACTTGCTGAAGTAAAAAAAGCCCGCAATGCTTGCCCCGCCTTTGTGCTCTTCTTATTCGCCCACTGCGCTAGAACTGAACGCGAATGGATTGGTTAATATCAGCTGTCAATCACTCAGTCAATGCCTTCTGCCTTCACATGACAGGAGCTAAAACTGTGGAAATGTGAAGCGCTGACAGATTTAGAGAAACCATAACGTTACTAATAATGGCACATCTTATTAGTGATCATGTGCTGAATGTTAATCCACCATTTACACTTTTCCAAGAGAGGATAAAAGACTTCCAGTGGCTTCAAGTCACTAAGGATATGACTAAAGCCATTCACTGTAAAGTCTGTGGGACGGGGTTTGCAGGTAACAGCGTTTGCCACTGAACCTACACATTTTAAGCGCGAGAGGTACTGTATAATCCTCACCATGTATTTAATCCTCACGATGCTGTCAGCCGTGCAAACGGCAGCTATAAGTAAAATATAACACAGCTCATGAAAAGACTGTTATTGTTATTAAGATGACATGCAAATAATAAGTTATATATCAATATAAATGTGGGGCGGGGCGATGGATCGTGATGCCGGCTCAGCATCGTGAAGTTTATTGGCCATCGGCGATGGACGATAGCATCGTCTATCGGCCCAACCCTATTAGCAGTGATGGGAATAACGGCGCTATAAATAAACGGCGTTACTAATGGCGATACTTTTTCAGTAACAAGTGATCAAATCAATTACTGTTTCCCCCGTTACAATGCTGTTACCATTACTGACAATAAAATGCGTGTTACTATAATTGAGAACACTGAAACAGTTTTCATGCAAGCATCTCTTACGCCTCATTCACACGGGGCTTCAGCGTCAACACTTGACAGAGGGCGTGTCTGAAGTTGGGGCTGACGCGATCGTCATAGCAGCGTCAGCCAATGAAATTAGTCAGCAATAAGCCACTGTCCGAGCTGGTGTATTTGTATACAGTGATCTGATTGGCTGACGTTTCCGTCGGTGCTTGAAAAGTTGAGCAAGTACCAACTTCTGCAGCGAGCAACGCCTCTGAAGTGGCGCCGACGGATCCACAATGCAGTTCGACAACGCCTGACGTCACCCATTCAAAGTGAATGGGAAGCGTTGAAGCTGACGCCCGTGTGAATGGGGCATTAGACAGAGTACATTTCCAATGTTTGCCAATCAGAGGCAGAGTAGTGCGGGTGTTCACACACAAGCACACGCACAGTCAGTCGCACACACCAATGACCAGGAGTCACAGGGTTTCCTCTGGGTCTTAAAAAGTCTTAAATGTCTTAAATGCCAAAATCTAAATTTTAGGCCTTAAAAAGTCTTACATTTACTGAAATATTGTGTTGTAGGTCTTAGATCTTTCTTAAACAAGTCTTATTTTTCCTTTTGTTCATGTATAGCTACCCACACTGGCTAAAACCCATACAATCACCAACAATCAATCTCAATGAAACGTTAAACTTTTTATTTTAAAAGGTACATTTTAACTCTATTTATCATAATGGTTTAATTATTTTTTAAGGACTCAATTAGTTTGATCAGGTGTGTTTAATTAGGGTTGGAACTAAACTGTTGTTCGAACTAATGCGCACTTGAAAAGAACGAGATCACGACACCAACCTCATTTTCAGCTGGTCTTCTGAAGTAATCCACAACTTGGTCTTGATGGTGAATCTCCTCCAGAAATGAAAGCGAGTCTTTGTTTACAAGTTTGAGTAGTTGAGTAGCGTTTGAGTAGTTGCTGCTGTCATGTGATGTGTGTTTGACAGGATGAACTTTACCTTACGTTCGTTTCATACAGATTACAAAACCAGAAATCTTTTGTTTTCAAGTGTAGTTGGTTCATTTAAAAGCACAGATTTCAAGCTTTATGTGGATATATTTCTTATGTCTGTGAAGCAAGTATTTGCTGAGCTTCCAGTGGGTATGTTGACTAGAGGTGTGAACCTACGGTTTGGTTCGGTTACGATTATTATGCCATCAATACGGTTCAATTCGAAATCTCAGTGCATTGACGATGCTTTCCATACACAACTTTATATTTTACTTTACAGGCGCTGTTCACCGATGAGTGACACTGATAAACGGCAGCGGCGCAGTGTTGCCAGATTGGGCGGTTTTGGATAGGCATTTCAGTGAGTTTTGGATAGTTTTTGAGCTGGAATCAGTCAGCTACATCTGGCAACACTGCAGCGTCGATCACAGCTGATCCATGATAGACGCGGTGGAGAAAACTCGCACGCTCGTGTCTGTATCCAGAAGTATCGCTGTAACAGCCGAGAGGAGAGGAAAAGTCACGCCAGCAGGTCAAATGAGCCACAGTGAGAGAGAGAGAGAGAAATGGAGTTTACGCAGTGAAATAGGGGCTTCAACTAGGGCTGGGCGATTTTTTCGATTTTTTTCGATTAATTCGAATTTACGTTTTAAGACGATTTTATTTTTTACAAAATTGAAGAATCGCGATTTTTTTATACAAATATTAAAGCCACTTTTCCACTATCATGCCAAACCGTTCTAAACTGTTAGACAACCGTGCTGAATTGTGCTGATTCTGTGTGTTGACGTCGCGGCTCTGTTGATCAACAGAGCCGCGACGTCAACACACACAGAGCCGCGACGTCAACACACAGAATCAGCACAATTCAGCACGGTTGTCACAGCTGATTTAGCGGAAGCGCGCCAGGGCGGACTGGCCATTGGGAACACCGGGACATTTTCCCGCTAGAGCAAAAACAGCTCCGCAGCCAGCCAGCTTTGCTAATGTTTCCAAGCGCGTCGTGCTGTTGTTCGCGTCCCCGCAGCCGTCTGTCTCTCCCGCGCGAGCTGCGAGACGGGCTCGACAGGTGGAGTCACTTTTAGTCACTTATGCCCGCGCACCCATCGCTCCACACACACACACACACACACACACACACACACACACACACACACACACGAGTAAATAATTGCACCTAGTTCAAAGCCCAGACGGCTGGTTTTGTATATTATACCCGCGCTCCACCCGAAGGACGGTTACGGCGTGTTGTAAATGTCGGTCACCGCAGAAAGTCAAATCTTTCTTTAATTTGGACTTTTGCTTGAATTACGGAGTGGCACAGTAGCTGTCAAGGTACTGTATGAATTAAATCATAACCCATATATGCACCAATAAACAAGTCAAATGAATGAATAAATAAAATAAATATGGATTCTTAAATGTCGGCAGTTTTTACTCCAAAAAATATCAATACGTATCGACAAATGTTTTATAAAAAATAAATTAAGCAATTTCCAACATTTCAGCTATAGGCCATTATACGATTCAGTTAAATATAAGATAGACATTTAAATAAAGATAGATGTAACAGGTTTCTGTGGGTTTTTTTTTGTTCACGGTAATCTTTAATATATACTGGGTGGTGTAGCTATACGCACAAATATTTTCTAAAACGTCAAGCAGATATTTGTCTACAGCTCGTTAGTTATTTATGAAGACAAAAAATAATTAAAATAACAAAAATAAAACTATAAAATTACAAAGATAAAAAGAGCAGCATTCTGCTAAATATAGTCCTTTATATCCTGATATGCTGTGTTGTTTCATTCGTTTTTTTTATATTTAACTTGATGCATTCGTTCTTTAATGTTTGAATACTGAAATCGTTTAAATGGTTATATTTATCATCAAAATGTAGTATATTTTATATCATTACCAACTTTTGATATAAAACCACTGTTATTTTATTGATTGTTATGAAATAATTTAAGTGCTATATTTTTATTAGTGAAAGTGCCCGCTCACTTCGACAAGGCCTGTCTAAATATATATTTCTGCCATGCCACTAATACAGATAAACTATTGCTGCATTATCATTGTTTATTTTTCTGTTATGTACAGAGATTTGAATATTTATTTCCCCTCCAATCCTTTTCAATCTTCACGTTACATTTTGGTCATTTTCTCTCCAAATAAAATTTGCTCAAAGCTGCACAACATATGACCTGCTGTGACTTCTATTGTAGCTATGTTTAGCATCCCTATATGAGAGAGTGCCATAACCGCGTTTAGTCACACTATTGCTTTTCTTTTACAAGTGAGCATGAAAAAAACTAGTTTCAGCATTTATTTAAATTTAAATGAACAAGGTAAGCTGGTAAGGTAGTTACACAGTAAAAAATTTTTTATAAAAAAATAAATAAAAAAATCGAAATCGAAATCGTGAATCGGTCAAACTTTATGAAAAAATCGAGATTTTTTTTTTTTTGCCATATCGCCCAGCCCTAGCTTCAACTGTAAGTGTCAGTGAAAGACTGTCCAGCAAACACACGCAGTAAAATTGGCCAGAGTTTCTGCGTTTTTAAGTAGTTGGAGCATTGTAAACACTGGCGCTCACCTCCCTCGCCATAGTAAGCTACGGCGACACAGCGCAAATGAGATAAATGACGTCAGTACACAATAACCGGTTATGATTATTACTGAACTGATACCGAATTGTCTGCGTCTGCATCGCGGTGCACCAAAGAAACAATTAATTTTGACACCCCTAATGTTGACTGCAAAAAAACTGTCGTAAAAAGCACATGTCTGGTCTCCCAGAGAAACATCAGTTTATAGCAATCGATGATTGGCTCCTGTACTTGTAGGCGGGGCTTCATTCACCATATTGACGTTACACTTTTCCCCATTCAAAACTATTCGAGTGACATGTCTTGTGTGTTCTGTAGTCTTTAGTTTAAGTGAGTTTAGTAAGTTAAGTGCATAAAGCAAATAATATACTGTGAGTAAAGTGAGTGAAGTAAAGTTAGTAAAGCAAGTACCACAGAAGATGCAGTGTTTTCCCAGGTGAGCTGATAAACACGTCGATGTGTCTGCATGATGGAAATATGTGTGTGTGAATGAAGTCAATAGAGGAAGACATTTGTCTGGGGTCTAAACCACAGTATCCGGAGCACATATGCAGAAACACACACACACACACACACACACACACACACACACACACAAATGGCACCTGTGCGTTTGCTCTTCCAGTGAAGGCTGTAAATCTCCTGAAAGACACTCAATGGTTACCGGTTTCCAGCTTTCTTCAAAATATCCCCTTTTGTGTTTAACAGAAGAAAAAAACTCATAAGGGTTTAAACAAGTGACATGTGAGAAAATGATGATCGAATTCAATTATTTGGGTGAACTATCCCCTTTAAACCCAACATAAGGCTCCAAACAAATAACAAAAATAAATAAAAACCATAGAATAATCACACACTGTTTCCACACAACTCTTTAAACCATGTACAGTTGCAATCAGAATTATTCAACCCCCTGATTTATTAGCCCCCCTGTTTATTTTTTTCCCCAATTTCTGTTTAACGGAGAGAAAAATTTTTCAACACATTTCTAAACATAATGGTTTTAATAACTCATCTCTAATAACTGATTTATTTTATCTTTACCATGATGACAGTAAATAATATTTGACTAGATATTTTTCAAGATACTTCTATACAGCTTAAAGTGACATTTTAAGGCTTAACTAGGTTAATTATGGTTAACTAGGCAGGTTAGAGTAATTAGGCAAGTTATTGTATAATGATGGTTTGTTCTGTAGACTATTGAAAAAATATATAGCTTAAAGGGGCTAATAATTTTGACCTTAAAATGGGTTTTAAAAATTTAAAACTGCTTTTTTTCTAGACTAAATAAAACGAACATAACTTCCTCCAGAAGAAAAAATATTATCAGACATACTGTGACAATTTCCTTGTTCTGTTAAACATCATTTGGGAAATATTTAAAAAAGAAAAATAAATTCAAAGGGGGTTCAATAATTCTGATTGCAACTGTATAATAGTGATTTTTACATAATAAGATCCTTTAAAACCTCATTTGCACCAAAACAGCAGTAATAATAAGCAATGCTCTGTTGTCTGGTGGAGTAGGAGGAGATCAGCCAATGAGAGTGAGTCTCAATGCACAGCATCTTGTGATTATTGTAATTGTATCTATCCTCATATACAGTTGAAGTCAAAATTATTATTTATTTTAAAGAAATTGTTAAATTATTATTGTTTTCAGATATTTCCTAAATGATAAAAGCAAGGAATTTTTCACAGTATTTCCTATAATTTTTTTTTCTTCTGGAGAAAGTCTTTTTTTATTTTGGATTGATTGAAAGCAGTTTTTAATTTTTTAAAACCATTTTGTCAATATTTTTAGCCCCCTTAAGCAATATTTGTGTTTGATTGTCTATAGAACAAACCACTGTTGCACTGTAAAACCCGATGAGTAAAGCTAACTCAAACTATTTGAGGAAACCGATTGTGGCAAACCATTTGAAACAAAATGGTTTGAGTACTGTAAACCATATGACTGTGACTCTATATATAGATTCATATACAGATATATTATTTGTCTTGATAATTTGTGTTGTCAAGCTTTGAGTATTAGTAACTTAAACATTTTAAGTTCAATTATCAAATTGCAACGAGTTCAACAAATTAAGTCCAAACAATTATATAGCTACTCAACTGGTTTGGTATTGCTTCTAGTATCGAGTTAAGTTAACACAAAAATATAATTAATTCATAACTGATTCATTTTGTGTTCTGCTTAAAGAGCCCCTATTATGCATTAAAAAGGGTCATATTTTGGTTTTGGGGGTCTCAACCAACAGGCTGATATGCATGCAAAATCAAAAAGCACTTTCATTGTCTTATAATCTGCATTTATTTTTACCCAATTATCCCAGCGACTCCCATATGATTTGTTCAGTGATTCATTTGTTCTCAAACCCCTCCTTAGCATGATGCTAATATGAGCTGATTGGTCCAATGACCCAATCTGTTGTAATTGGTCGACAGCATTCAGCGTGAGACAGAGAGAAATGCCCACAATGGTTTATCAACAATATTGAAGTAGTCAGAGTGCAGAGTGTATGTGTGAGCATACCTGCCAACACTCCCGTTTTTCCCGGGAGTCTCCCACATCTCCCGCTACCCTCCCGTTAGTAATGGGCGATATAAACGATATGCGATATAAACGATACAAAATTGGCCTACGATAGAGATTCTAATTCTATTGCACTATCGCGATAATGCATGTTTGATGACGCAATCTACCCGCGAAATTAAGAGCAACGAGCTGCAGCCGGCTGCAACGCATCATCTTGAATAAACAACAGTGCGACCATTTCGCTCGCATTTGCGACAAAAAATAATAAGCTCGATTGATAACTTAATTCACTCGGCCACTGTAAAACAACATGCTCTTCACACTAACTTATGGTGTATTACGTTGGAAATCTATTGTGACTGTAGCACACACTGATGCTCTCAACAACAGCATTAAGCAACGCATGGCACCGAATGTAGGCGTGTCGCACAACTTGCGAGCCTCATGCATGGCATATCGTGGCTTTTCACACAGATTCCCACACAGCGCTTCCCACACAGATTTTACCTGGGCGGCCGATATATTATTGGGGCGGCCCGGTTCTGTGTTCGCGAGAAACTGAGAACACTCTGCCACAGACTCGCAAGCTCTGTATGCAGACCCACAGAGACGCGCTGGATGCAGAAGAGCGCGAAGACTAAATAGACTGATCCAGCTCATTATTTGGGATGACAATACATTTTCCCCGGACATGTCCAAAAATCTGCTTTCGCTTTCGATATTAATTGTATTCATTTTTGCATTACTTTATAAGCAAACTTTATCTGGTGCGTCTCAATCTCTCAGCAGCAACAACACTACAGCAGACAGAGAGAGAGTGAGGGAGAGAGAAAGAGCAGATCAAGACACCAGTTTTAATTTCATTAAGAGAACAAAATGTTTAAAATCAAATGTGTTACCTTAGGCTGCAGATTAGAAATATGTTTTTATTTAAAGTATCTGCAATACACAATTTTATTTGACTAATTTAATACTGGAAGTATTTTCAGTACAGTGTAAGTCCCTTAACGAAACACCAGTTTTTTTTGTTCTCTGCAACTTGGCATTTAGGAACCAAGGACTTAAAAGAAAAGTCTTTCTTTCTAAAAGGCACTACATTTAGTTTATTTATCTGCAACATTGTGTTGTTTAATTACAGTTTTGCCTTTGCACAATAAATGTTCTCAAAATGACATGCAACCTTTCTTTATTTCTTAAAAAAAATAGCAGTTTGGCTTTCCTAAGGGTCTATGTAACCTGTTCTGAAATGATTCTATTATAATTTATATATCGCAATATATATCGTTATCGCAAGAGGCTGCAATGTATATCGCAATATGGATTTTAGGCCATATCGCCCATCCCTACCTCCCGTCCCGTAATTTCAACTATTCCCCCGGTTCTCAACAGTCAACAGTGTTATTCAGATACCTCAACTCCGAACCTAACCCCCCGATCTCCCTGATTTTCAGGGACAAATGTTGGCAGGTATGTGTGTGAGCCCAATGCAGGAGTGCATTAAAGCAGTGCAGTTTAACACCAGCATATTGCTCTATTCTTAACCATATGTAAAAACAGTGACACACATTCAGTGTTAATCCACACAGTGGCAAAAGCTGAACTATTTTAAAACTTGAGCACCGCACATGTGTAGGAACAGCTGATGGTGGCCATAGCAATGACAAACGGCAGAGGATCGTGAGCTCACAAACGCATTTAAATCTGTAAACCAAACGGCACGTGGCGCGTTTTCAACTAGGCTTCAGACGCAATATGAGTTAACCAGATACACTACAAGTGATTACAAGTAGCAAAACACAATTAAATGCATAATTTGCAACCTAGAGAAAAAAAGGAGGCAGCCATTTTAATCGCACTTAAGTTACTTACACTTGTGAAACAGAAACTGATCCATGAAGTGTGTACTGTAAAGTTCCTGTCAAGCTCTGACAAAGTCCCGTATGGTCTTTCCTGATCCTTCCTTTTAACAAACGGTTCACAAATACCCCGTTGTAAGCGTGTACATTGCTAAAGCACTTGTTAGAAAAATGGCGGGAACACGGCACAAGGCTGGGGCTATAATGCTGAGGTATTTTAGCAAAAATAAACCTCAACTACTGACTTTTCACAGTCTCATCTTTGGGTAGGGAAAATAACACTATCTTTCCCCTCACACTTCCTATAATATCCAGCTGAGCACAGCGACTTCGCGACATGATTCAACCGGGGTCTGCTACAGTGTTTGTCTTCTTTTTCTGTCTACAGGGCCAGGGGTTTCAATTTTCCCGGGTTTGCACGTGCAACAAATGGGCAGGGCTTAAGTTCTGTATTGACGTCCCACTCGTTATCAAGATGTTTAATTTGAAGCACTATTAGGGTTGGGCTGATAGACGATGCTATCGTTCATCGCCGATGGCCAATAAACTTCACGATGCTGAGCCGGCATCGCGATCCATCGCCCGCCCCACATGTATATTGATATATAACTTATTATTTGCATGTCATCTTAATAGCAATAACAGTCTTTTCATGAGCTGTGTTATATTTTACTTATAGCTGCTGTTTGCACGGCTGACAGCATCGTGAGGATTAAATACATCGTGAGGATTATACAGTACCTCTCGCGCTTAAAATGTGTAGATTCAGTGGCAAACGCTGTTACCTGCAAACCCCGTCCCACAGACTTTACAGTGAATGGCTTTAGTCATTTTCATAGCGGACTTGAAGTCACTGGAGGTCTTTTATCCTCTCTTGGAAAAGTGCTAATGGTGGAATAACAATCAGCACATGATCACTAATAAGATGTGCCATTATTAGTAACGTTAGTGTTTCTAAAACTAAATCTGTCAGTGTTATTTTCATTCTCTCTTCTTTAGCGCTTCACATTTTCGCAGTTGCAGCTCCTGTCATGTGAAGGCAGAAGGCATTGACTGAGGGATTGACAGCTGATATTAACCAATCCATTCGCGTTCAGTTCTAGCGCAGTGGGCCAATAAGAAGAGCACAAAGGCGGGGCAAGCATTGCGGGCTTTTTTTACTTCAGCAAGTTCACAATCGCATAACAACTGTTTTAATCTGTTCCTGAGCGCTGCGTCTGGCGTCTTTAGGTGCAAAGATGCATCCTGCATAAATGTCTCCTAAATCCGCGCACGCGGTGAGGATTTTGCAGTGAAAACAGATCGCACGACAACAACTTATGCACTAGCACAAATGCTTTCAAATATATATTTTAGGTCGCATAAAATTTTGGGCGCATACGCCGAAACGGTCGAGCCCTAGCATCTTTACTTGTTATTATTTCCTCATAATAAAAGTAATAAAATAAGGAAGTTATCATTAATCACAATAAATTACAGTGAACTCCAAACGAACTCTCGTCTTGTCTCCGCCACCAGCTGTGGGGAAAAGCCATTATAAGGACACAGATCACTCCGCCTGATCATGCCAGAGTCCCGCGGAAAAAGTGATTGACAGGTGGTAATTTGTGTATAACTTTATTTATTTTTGGTTTGGTTATGGGTAAAGCAAAGACCATGTGGGTCAGGTAGTGAAAACGATACGCTACAATTATTAAATTCGTTATGAATTAATTGATATTTAACAACAAAGACCCCCACCCCGCCTACGACGACGATACCATCGTCCATCGCCGATGTTCACATCAGACATCGTACGATGCCAAATTTGTCAACATCGCCCAACCCTAGTAGTTTTAAACACAGCGCACTTTCAGATTTAAGCCGGATATTTCACTTCACTTACAGCTGTTATACACTGCATAGAATGTCATTTAAAAAAAAACTAATTAGGGGCTCTTTGATATAATTCATTCATGAGTTACGATAACTCATTTTCATTGAGTCAAAGTAACCTTTTTAAAAATAATAAGTTAAAGTAATTTTTGACTTGTTTACAGCGTATACAATGACTTGCCTAATTAACCTAGTTAAGCTTTTAAATGTCACTAAACTGAATACTAGTATCTTGAAAAATATCTAGTAAAATATTATTTACTGTCATCATGGCAAAGATAAAATAAATCAGTTATTAGAAATGAGTTATTAAAACTTATGATTAGAAATGTGTTGAAAAAAAATCTCCTTTGTTAAACCAAATTTGGGGAAAAATATACAGGGGTTCAGGAGGGCTAATAATTCTGACTTCAACTGTAAGTGAATGAGGAGCAGTGATGATGAATCAGTTTAAAAACACAGTCAAAGAAAAAGACTTTTAGCATCTGTTTGCTTTGAGCTCCATCATGTTTGACAGCACAGGCGCTCACTAACAATACAGAACAATTGTCTGACATTCAGATGAAGTCAAGTGTGTGACATAATGTGAGTTTAAGAGTTATTACGCTAACACTCGAGCAGTAAGTGCTTCCTCATGCCAGCAGTGCTAACAAAACAATAACACATTGGTTTCTGGAGCTGGAAACAGATGAATTGTGGGGAGTGTCTTTAGTTCAGGGTCTTTCAGAGTTTGTGTCAAAATGAAATGGAGGATTGATTGACTGGTTGGTTGAATGGTTGGTTGATTGATTTATTGATTGGTTAATTGACTGGTTGGTTGGTTGGTTGAATGATTGATTGACTGGCTGATTGGTTAATTGATTAGTTGGCTCGTTGGTTGGTTGGTTGGTTGGTTGGTTGGATGACTGACTGACTGACTGGTTGGTTGGTTGATTGATTGACTGGTTAAATGGTTCGTGATTAACTGGTTGGTTGGTTGGTTGGTTGGTTGACTGACTGGTTAGTTGGTTGATTGATTGGTTGGTTGATTGATTGATTGACTGGTTGGTTGGTTGGATGGTTGAATGATTGATTGAGTGGTTAGTTGGTTGATTGATTGGTTGGTTGATTGATTGGTTAGTTGATTGATTGATTGGCTGGTTGGTTGGATGGTTGGTTGAATTATTGACTGGTTAGTTGCTTGATTGGTTAATTGACTGGTTGGTTGATTGGTTGGTTGAATGATTGATTGAGTGGTTAGTTGGTTGATTGATTGATTGGTTGGTTGGTTGGTTGGTTGATTGATTGATTGATTGAGTGATTAGTTGATTGATTGGTTAGTTGATTGACTGGATGGTTGGTTGGTTGATTGATTGATTGATTGACTGGTTGGTTGATTGGTTGGTTAAATGATTGATTGAGTGGTTAGTTGGTTGATTGATTGATTGATTGATTGATTGATTGAGTGGTTGATTGATTGGTTAGTTAATTGACTGGTTGACTGGTTGGTTGAATGATTGATTGAGTGGTTAGTTGGTTGATTGATTGGCTGGTTGATTGATTGAGTGGTTGGTTGATTGATTGGTTAGTTGATTGACTGGTTGACTGGTTGGTTGAATGATTGATTGAGTGGTTAGTTGATTGACTGGTTGGTTGGTTGGTTAGTTGGTTGATTGGTTGGTTGGTTGATTGACTGATTGGTTGGATAGTTGGTTGGTTGCATGGTTTGTTGGTTGATTGATTGATTGATTGGTTGACTGGTTGGTTGATTGATTGACTGGTTGGTTGGTTGCTTGATTTATTGACTAGTTGATTGGTTAATTGATTAGTTGGATGGTTAATTGGTTGGTTGGTTAACTGACTGATTGACTGTTTGATTTGATTGATTGATTGATTAATTGATTGATTGATTGATTGATTGTACACTGTAAAAAAATGCTAGGTTTCACACAATTTCTTTGTTGTTCCAACACAAATCGATTAAGTTAACTTTTTTTTTTTTTTTACAAACTATTAAAAAACAAATTTTAAAGTTATTTTAAAAACAAAAACTATTAAGTTGTCTCTAAAAAATCTTAAGAATTGTGTTTTCAACTTACTTTAAATAAGTAGTTTAGGAAGCAGCATCAGTAATTTTTTGAGTGTAATGTGAAATATTTGTGTTGTGTAAAAGTATAAAGTTAAAATGTTTCTTTAATTTAATTTAGTAATTTAAGTCTAGTTAGACATTGGATTGGACTAATTGATCGACTACTTCATTTAATGATTGATTAAATGTTTTTATTGACGTTTTAATTTAATTTATTTTTGTAATAATTCCATGAATTTTTGTAAACAAAAGGATTGTAGATTTACTGTATATGATAATAGATTTATTAAATTATTGTTATACAGTCATGTTAAAAAAGGTTTTAGAGTTTTTTTTATTTTTATTTTGATTGATGATGAATAATGAGAGTTTGCATGTTCTCCCTGTGTTGGCGTGGGTTTCATCAAGTATATATATACTGTTTTTCGGATCCAAGATAAGCACCAAAGAAACTCCATTCTCAATAATTTAGTAAATAAATCACAGGAGTTTCAGTCATTATTCTTTTCTCATTTATTTGGGTAACACTTTATAACTACACACTATGAACCATCTATTAAGCATTAGCAAAGAGTGCATTTATTGTCTGTTAAGCATTAACTCTACATTAATAGACTTTAGTAAGCAGGTTATAACTGCAGCTACAAATGCTCTATTATTGACTTATAAGCACTTTTATAATGTTCATAATGATTGTGTTTTCATACTTTGTTAATGATTGATTTTTCATTGCTAAATTAAGTATTGCATTATTTACAAACTAGTTAGTGGTGGTTAGCGCAGTGGGTCGCCTCACCGCTAGAAGGTCGCTGGTTCAAACCTCGGCTGGGCCAATTGTGGAGTTTGCATGTTCTCCCCATGTTGGTGTGGGTTTCCTCCGGGTGCTCTGATTTCCCCCACAGTCCAAAGACATGAGCTATAGGTGAATTGAATAAGCTAAAATTGGCCGTAGTGTATAAGTGTGAATGCAAGAGTGTATGGGTGTTTCCCAGTGTAAAACATATGCTGGAATAGTTGGCGGTTCCTTCCGCTGTGGCGACCCCAGATTAATAAAGGGACTAAGCCGAAAAGAAAATGAATAAATGATCAATAATGAATCGGTTTGTTTGGGAAATCAGTGTCAGTTTTTTTTCATTAATTTAATTTTATTGAAAAATAAATAAAGAAAGAAAGACCCCCGCTCAAAATGTCAGTTTAGACATTTAATTTAAATTATTATATTACTTTATTGTATTCATTACTTTACGTAATTAAATTTTATTAATTTATTATTTATTTTATAAGTCTATTATATTTATTACTTTTATTTATTTAATTAATTTTTTGTTTTATTTATTTATTTTTCATTCATTTTCTTTTCGGCTCAGTCCCTTCACTGATCTGGGGTCGCCACAGCGGAATGAACCGCCAACCCATCCAGCATGTGTTTTACGCATCGGATGCCCTTCCAGCCACAACCCATCACTGGGAAACATCCACACACTCTCATTCACACACATACACTACGGACAACCCAGCCTACCCAATTCACCAATAGCGCATGTCTTTGGACTGTGGGGGAAACCGGAGCACCCGGAGGAAACCCATGCCAACATGGGGAGAACATGCAAACTCCACACAGAAATGCCAACTGACCCAGCCGAGGCTTGAACCAGCTACCTTCTTGCTGTGAGGCGAACGTGCTACCCACTGTGGCACCGTGCAGCATAATTTACTCTTCAAAACAACCTTCAAGCTGTATAGGAAAACAATCAACAAGAAGTAATCAAATAATTCATAACATAAGAAATAATATGTCGTAGCATTGACGTGTTATTTCTGATTAATAATTTGTCTTTAATCATATTATTATATGAAGTTGACTCAAACCAGACTGAAAATCATTGCACAACTGCTGATCATCCTTAAATTTTAGTATTTATTTTTTAATCTTAATGTGATCCGATTTAATTTAAACCTCAATGTGCACAAAATATCATATTCTACACAAACTTATGTCAAGATATATCAACTTATGACATTAACGAGGCATTTATTTCACTACATCAACAGATCATGTCACGGCATGGCAAACTGAGTCATGCCAAATTCACTGTAAAATTCTCAATAAACCCTTAGTGCACTGGCAGTCATGTGATCCCATACTGAGCTCTGATAGGCTGAATGCAGACTATGGAATTATGTCACAGTTGATAAGCTGGAAGGTACCGTACTTTCCATGTGCTGCTGCTGATCACTGATAGGCTTCATTTTGGAGGAAGAGAGAGTTTACAGGTCTCACGCAAACACATCAGCTCTCGTGTCGCAACATTGACTTTTTTTTTCTTCATGCGGGCTCTACAGAATGACCTTGATCTGACCCTATACTGTATTGACTTTCAGTGATGACAAGCAGTGAATGAAAGTGATTGTCAGTTAGAGAAAATCATTTACTTTCCCTTGTGTGGTTTTACACCTTTATGAGTCTGTTGAGCACAAAAGAAGATATTTTGAAGAATGCAGTTTGCTGGGAGGCATCGACTTCCATAGTGAAAAAAGAATACTATTGAATTCAATGGGTGCCATCTAACAGCATTCTTTAAAATTTCTGCTTCATATATATATATATATATATATATATATATATATATATATATATATATATATATATATATATATATATATATATATACTGTATATACGTGTGTGTGTGTGTGTGTGTGTGTATATACACACACACACACACACACATCTATATATATATATATATATATATATATATATATATATATATATATATATATATATATATATATACATATACACAGGGAGTGCAGAATTATTAGGCAAGTTGTATTTTTGAGCATTAATTTTATTATTGAACAACAACCATGTTCTCAATGAACCCAAAAAAACTCATTAATATCAAAGCTGAATATTTTAGGAAGTAGTTTTTAGTTTGTTTTTAGTTTGAGCTATTTTAGGAGGATATCTGTGTGTGCAGGTGACTATTACTGTGCAGAATTATTAGGCAACTTAACAAAAAACAAATATATACCCATTTCAATGATTTATTTTCACCAGTGAAACCAATATAACATCTCAACATTCACAAATATACATTTCTGACATTCAAAAACAAAACAAAAACAAATCAGTGACCAATATAGCCACATTTCTTTGCAAGGACACTCAAAAGCCTGCCATCCATGGATTCTGTCAGTGTTTTGATCTGTTCACCATCAACATTGCGTGCAGCAGCAACCACAGCCTCCCAGACACTGTTCAGAGAGGTGTACTGTTTTCCCTCCTTGTGAATCTCACATTTGATGATGGACCACAGGTTCTCTATGGGGTTCAGTCAGGTGAACAAGGAGGCCATGTCATTAGTTTTTCTTCTTTTAGACCCTTTCTTGCCAGCCACGCTGTGGAGTACTTGGACGTGTGTGATGGAGCATTGTCCTGCATGAAAATCATGTTTTTCTTGAAGGATGCAGACTTCTTCCTGTACCACTGCTTGAAGGTGTCTTCCAGAAACTGTCAGTAGGACTGGGAGTTGAGCTTGACTCCATCCTCAACCCGAAAAGGCCCCACAAGCTCATCTTTGATGATACCAGCCCAAACCAGTACTCCACCTCCACCTTGCTGGCGTCTGAGTCGGACTGGAGCTCTCTGCCCTTTACCGATCCAGCCACGGGCCCATCAAGACTCACTCTCATTTCATCAGTCCATAAAACCTTAGAAAATCAGTCTTGAGATATTTCTTGGCCCAGTCTTGACGTTTCAGCTTGTGTGTCTTGTTCAGTGGTGGTCGTTTTTCAGCCTTTCTTACCTTGGCCATGTCTCGGAGTATTGCACACCTTGTGCTTTTGGGCACTCCAGTGATGTTGCTGCTCTGAAATATGGCAAAACTGGTGGCAAGTGGCATCTTGGCAGCTGCACGCTTGACTTTTCTCAGTTCATGGTTCAGTTCTCAGTTTATTTTGCACCTTGGTTTTTCCACACGCTTCTTGCGACCCTGTTGACTATTTTGAATGAAACGCTTGATTGTTCGATGATCACGCTTCAGAAGCTTGGCAGTTTTAAGAGTGCTGCATCTCTCTGCAAGATATCTCACTATTTTCGACTTTTCGGAGCCTGTCAAGTCCTTCTTTTGACCCATTTTGCCAAAGGAAAGGAAGTTGCCTAATAATTATGCACACCTGATATAGGGTGTTGATGTCATTATACCACACCCCTTCTCATTACAAAGATGCACATCACCTGATATGCTTAATTGGTAGTAGGCTTTCGAGCCTATACAGCTTGGAGTAAGACAACATGCATAAAGAGGATGATGTGGTCAAAATACTCATTTGCCTAATAATTCTGTACTCCCTGTGTGTGTATATATATATATATATATATATATATATATATATATATATATATATATATATATATATATATATATATATATATATATATATATATATATACATACACACACACACACACACATATATAAAGCAGGAAAAAAAAAATATTTATATATATATGTATGTATATATATATATATATATATATATATATATATATATATATATATATACATACAGTTGCAATCTAAATTATTAGCCTCTTTGAATTTTTTTCTTTTTTAAATATTTCCCAAATGATGTTTAACAGAGCAAGGAAATTTTCACAGTATGTCTGATAATATTTTTTTTCGGGAGAAAGTCTTATTTGTTTTATTTCGACTAGAATAAAAACAGTTTTTAATTTTTTAAAAACCCATTTTAAGGTCATCAAGGGTCAAAAAATAAACAGGGGGGCTAATAAATCAGGGGGTTGAATAATTCTGATTGCAACTGTATGTATATATATATATATATATATATATATATATATATATATATATATATATAGAGAGAGAGAGAGAGAGAGAGAGAGAGAGAGAGAGAGAGAGAGAGAGAGAGAGAGAGAGAGAGAGAGAGAGAGAGAGAGAGAGCTGTGCAATTAATTAAAAAATTCAGTTTCGATTTTGATTTTGGCTTCTAACGATTATGAAAAAACATTAATCAAGATAAAGCGATGATTGCATTATATACCGTCCCCTTTCCAGTTGTGCACATTTGTTGCTCTGCAAAGCTCAGATTCATGTGAAAATGACTAAAAGCATGTACTGTAATGTAACTGTCACTCATTAATGTACATTCGAATCATTCATGTTTTTAAAAGCGTGAAAGAGATTGTATGCTGTTGTGTGTGTGTGCGCTCAGCGTCAGAGACGAGCAGAGCACACACATCTAAAGTCATCTTAATGTGAGCGCTTTCATGGTCAAATACATGCAAATATGTGTCAAAACTGTTTAGTCATTATTCATATTAACCCTCATTTATATATTAAGTAAACGAGTTGAGAATCACAAAACATGTGAAAGTGAAACCATAAATCAGAACCGTACTGCTCTTAAAGTGACAGCGCTCAATATTCCTGCTGCTGTTTTTATCATTAACTAAACAACAAAAGGAGAAAATCCCTCACTGCTCTTGACTGAAGGAGTTTAGTAGCTGTAATTAAAGTTTTTTTCTTACAGTGAAGATGCTTAAAGCACAGTTTGTTTCATATTTTTATTCTATTGTGTTTATTTCCTTTATTTACAGGGAGGAAAATAACTGTATATACAGTTGAAGACAGAATTATTAGCCCTCCTGAATTATTAGCGACCCTTTTCCCCACCAATTTCTGCTTAACAGAAATTTGTTTTTTAACCCATTTCTAAACAGAATAGTTTTAATAACTCATTTTTAATTGATTTCTTTTCTCTTTGCTATGATGACAGTACGTAATATTTGACTGGATATTCTTCAAAATACAAGCATTCAGCCTGAAGTGACATTCAAAGGCTTAATTAGGGTAATTAGGCAAGTCATTGTAGTGGTTTGTTCTGCAGACAATCCAAAACAAATATTGCTTAAGGGGGCTAATATTATTGACCTTAAAATAGGTTTCAAAATATTTAAAACTGCTTTTATTCCAGCCAAAATAAAACAAATAAGACTTTCTCCAAAAGAAAATTATTATAGGAAATACTGTGAAAAATTCCTTGCTCTGTTAAACATAATTTGGGAAATATGAAAAAAAAAATTTATAAATAAATTGTCTTTACCTGTATATTGTTTTGAATAGTTGTGATTACAGTTATGACCAAAATAAAAATAATCATGATTATGATTTTTCCCATAATCCAGCAGCCCTAATATATATATATGTATATATATGTGTGTGTGTGTGTGTGTGTGTGTGTGTGTGTGTGTGTGTGTGTGTGTGTGTGTGTGTGTGTGTGTGTGTGTGTGTGTGTGTATTATATATTACATATATATTATATTGCTTATTATATATTAACAATTGCTGGTAACAAGGTATGTCATAACTTTTTATTTACAAAAATATATCTAATATGCTGAATTACATTATACACTATTTCACCCATATTTTAGCTTTGTTGTCACTCTTTATTTGAGACACTTTACTTGCATTTAATATATTTTATGTGCATGAATTTAGTTAATATAATTTACCCCAATAAAATATTGTTGACCCATAAATGTTGAGACATACAGTACTGTATTTCTTTGCTGTTTTTAAATAATGCCCGCACCTATATTTTCAGGCTTATGCTGTATACAGTTTATTATGTAATAAAATTTTTATGTTTTTTTTTATGTTTACATTTATTAACTTGCATATTCAGTTTTGCCCAATGCAGAATATTTTCTACACATATAAAAACATTTATAAAAATGCTTACAATGAATCAACTTTATAAAATGCCACCCTAAAGAACTTTTGTTTTCTCCTCATAATTTACATTTAACACACATAATCCATGCTACTTGTGAATTAATATTATTAAAAAAAGACACTCAGTCTGCCATTTAGAAAGATGAAAAAAGCGGCTTTATTTACAGCAGTATTGCACAAATTAGCACAGAATGGTTCAGTGCAAAATACAAAAAAAGGATGTATTTAACAAAACAAAAACAAATTGTCATCTTGCTACACATTTACTGGGTCCTGGGTGGCGTCAGATCAGGTGATGCGGGAGTTAGTTCAGTGCAACAGGACTGAAAACACTCAGTCTGAGGTCCAGTGAGAAACACACAGGTTGGCCTGAAATTCAGAGATTCCCCTCAGAAAACGAAAAGTAAAGTTTGTTCTGGAATATAAAAAAAGCTGGAGAACGGGAACTGCTAGAATGAACACAAAGAGCATGACACAATATATACGATGCCCACAGCAATGAAAAGATGAGGTCTTTGGTTTATATGGTAAACCTGGAACGGCAGACAAGCTAAACATTGTCATTTTGGCAAAGAGAAACAAAAACAAACATGAAAACACAGGGCCGTGCATCTTCCACATGTGGAATGTCTAACCGACAGATTTCTTCAACTTTCAGCAATACCTTTCAAGGTAGGTAGTCAATACATCAGTTTAATCTTTGCATATATAAAAACACATCATTATTATACTAACATACTTGACGACTCGTTCTGAGCCTTGTGCATTGATTACTGCAATACTGGGAGAACGGTAATAAAAGGCGAAGGAGGGAAAGAAAAAGACAAGAAGACTGGTTTGTTCAAGAAAAATCGACACAGGTGTATTTCCCTTAGTCCCTGAGGCTGGATGAAGCTGTTGAACAGTGGTTGTAATGTGTGCACAACTAGTCAGGTTGCAATTTCATTCCCAAGTTTGGTGCAACCAGAAACCAGAGTTTCTGCAAGTAAAATCCTGCTCGATCGGCGCTGTATCTTTGAGCAAGGCACTTTAATGGAGGTTTTTTGCAGGTATGATTGCTTTGGGAGAAAGCTATTTGCAACATCGACTAACCAAACCCCTTGACCTAAACTACACTGTAAAAAGTGATTGTTTGATTACTTACTAAAGTAAACTTAATTTTTATAATTATGCACATAGTTCATTTACTTAATAGTTTTAAGGCATTGGCTTTACTTACTGACTTAAGGTCAACTAATTGCTTTAAAGCAATGGGTTTACTCACTTTTTTTACAATTAAGTCAACCAATCGCTTTAAAAAAGTGAGTAAACCCGTTGCTTTTAAGTGATTAGTTGAATGTACTTTTAAAAAGTGAATAAACCCATTGATTTCAAAGCGATTAGTCGAGTTTACTTTAAAAAAGTGAATAAACCCATTGATTTCAAAGCGATTAGTCGAGTTTACTTTTAAAAAGTGAATAAACCCATTGATTTCAAAGCGATTAGTCGAGTTTACTTTAAAAAAGTGAATAAACCCATTGATTTCAAAGCGATTAGTCGAGTTTACTTTTAAAAAGTGAATAAACCATTGATTTCAAAGCGATTAGTTGAGTTTACTTTAAAAAAGTGAATAAACCCATTGATTTCAAAGCGATTAGTCGAGTTTACTTTTAAAAAGTGAATAAACCCATTGATTTCAAAGCGATTAGTTGAGTTTACTTTAAAAAAGTGAATAAACCCATTGATTTCAAAGCGATTAGTCGAGTTTACTTTTAAAAAGTGAATAAACCCATTGATTTCAAAGCGATTAGTCGAGTTTACCTTTAAAAAGTGAGTAAACCCAATGCTTACAAAGCGATTAGTCAAGTTTACTTTTAAAAAGTGAATAAACCCATTGATTTCAAAGTGATTAGTCGAGTTTCTTTAAAAAGTGAGTAAACCCAATGTGAGTATTGCTTTACGAGATTAGTTGACTTTACAAAAAGTGAATAAACCCATTGATTTCAAAGTAAAGTCAACTAATCGCTTAAAGCAATACTCACATTGGGTTTACTCACTTTTTAAAGTAAACTCGACTAATCGCTTTGAAAGGAATGGGTTTACTCACTTTTGTAAAGTCAACTAATCGCTTAATCAACGGGTTTATTCATCTTTTTACGGTAAAGTCAACTAATCGCTTTGAAAGCAACAAGTTTACTAACTTTATTCAAATCAACTGATGGCTTTAAAAAAAGTAGGTGAACTTGTTCTCTTCGAATCGATTACTTGAAATTACTATTAAAAAAAGAGCAAACCTACTGATTTCAAAGCAAAGTCAATTAATCGCTTAAAAGCAATGGATTTACTCACATTTTTAAAGGCAACTGATCGCTTAAATCCATTGGGTTTACTCACTTTTTTTTAAAAGTCAACTAATCGTTTTGAAGGCAACAAGTGTCTGCACTTTTTTCAGCAAAGTCATCTAATCGCAATAAAGCAATGTGTTTACTCATTTTTTACAGTGAAGTCAACTAATTGATTTGAAAGCAACAAGTTTACTAACTTTTTTCAAGTAAAGTCAACTAATTGCGTTAAAAAAAGTGAGTAAACCCATTGCTTTAAAACGGTTAATTGAATTTAGTTAAAGTAAATGCATTGATTTCAAAATTAAGTCAACTAATCGCTTAAAAGCAATGGATTTACTTAAATTTTTAAACTTAACTAATCACTTTGAAAGCACTGAGTTTACTCACTTTAAAAGTAAAGTCAACTAACTGCTTTAAATCAACAGGTTCACTTGCTTTTCAAAAGTAGTCAACTAATCGCTTTGAAAGCAGCAAGTTCACTCACTTTTTAAGGTAAAGTCAACTAATTGCTTAATCAATGATGTTTACTTGCTTTTCAAAAGTAAACCCATTGATTTCAAAACTGTAGTCAACGAATCGCTTAAAAGCAATGAGTTTGCTCACGTTTTAAAGTAAACTAAACGCTTAAAATCAACGGGTTTACTTTCTTTTCAAAAGTAAAGTCAACTAATCGCTTTGAAGGCAACTAGTTTACTCACTTTTTAAGGTAAAGTTAACTAATCAATTTAAAAGCAACGAGTTTACTCACTTTTCTAAAGTAAACTAATCGCTTTAAAGGCAACAATTTATTATTTTTTAAAGTCAACTAATAGCTTCAAAAGCAACAAATGTTCTTTTTTCAGTAGTCAACTAATTGCTTAAAAGCAATGGGTTTACTCGCTTTTAAAAGTAAAGCCAACTAATCGCCCTAAATCCAATAATTTTTCTCACTTTTTAAAAGTAAAGTCAACTAATTGCTTCAAAAGCAACAAGTTTACTCACTTAAGTAAAGTCAACTAATCACTCAAGCACAGGTTTGCTCACTTTTTAAAGTAAAGTTGCTTTAAAGCAATTAGTTGACTTAAGTGAGTATAACTGTTGCTTTTAAGGCAACAATTTTACTCTCTTTTAAAAAAGTAAAGTCAACTAATCGTTTTTTACAGTGTAGATTCACAAAATTAGGCGTAAGCGCATGTTGTCGAAACGCAAATGGAAATTTTACTTTAATAAACAAACAAATAAGAACGTTTAATAAACCGAAATACCAAATGTGGAATGTTTATGATGTCTAAAATAACAATACGTTCATATTAGTTACACATACTCACTACCTTTGCCCATCTAATTCCATTTTTGACTACTGTAAAGTATCGCATACGAGTTCATATACTGTTCTTCTAGTACCTGAAAGCTTCATTAGACCTTTTCACATGACTTTCATCACAAATGCAAATCTTTGACCTTCAAATGAAACGTGTTGTATCGTAACGGCTACAAGCGCAAGTGAGTTTCTCAGCTTGCTTAGGAAAAAAAAAATGAAACTAAAATGTGTCTGTGAGTATGTAACCGGAAACAAATGACACGGAAATGAAGTTTATCAAAAACGTACTGCTTTAAATGTTTGGGTTTGAGAAATTATCTGAAATTTGGATGACATTGTTCCTTTTATTTTTGTGATGCAGAATTAGGGTAGTTTTGTGATTGTGTTTGGACTTCTGATAATTTGCTGATGGATAAATGATCAGGAATACCACAAATGACAGCAGAGTACTTTACAATTAAAGTAATAGAATAAGAAAATACCTGTTTGCAACAGCAACCAGCATAACAAGCTTGTATGTTTGGCTAAAAATCAATGGAAGTGAATGAGATGGGTAGTTTCGACATATGGCCATATCCATAATAAGCTCAACAGGCAAGGCAGGTTATTCACTTTATTTTTGCAATCCAGAATTAGGGTAGTTTTGTGATTGTGTCTGGACTTCTGATTAATTTGCTAATGCATAAATGACCAGGAATACCACAAATGGCAGCAAAGTACTAAAAATCAATGGAAGTGAATGAGATGGGTAGTTTCGACATGCGGCCATATCCATAATAAGCTCAACAGGCAATGGTTACATTTTGTGAGCAGAAATAAGGTCAATTGTTAAAAGTGTTGCTTAGACCTTTTAAAAAACAAAGCAGATCTTATTGGTATAAACTGCAAATTTGTGACAAATTCAAAATGTTTGGCCCTTAAAGAGATAGTTCTTCCAAAAACAAAAATCCTGTCATTTACTCATCCTTCACTTGTTTCAAACCTGTTTGAGTTTCTGTCTTCTGTTGAGCAGAACAGATAATAATTTGATGAATGTTGGAAACCAGTAGCCATTGACTTCCATGGTATTTTTGTCCTATTATGGAAGTCAGTGGCTACTGGTTTACAATATTCTTCAAAATATCTTAATTTGTGTTCAACGAAAATTAACTTATAAAGGTTTGAAACCACTTGACAGTGAGAACATTTCTATTTTCTGGGTAAACTGTGCCTTTACTGAATTGAAACTCCCATTTGCATAGATTCTTATTGAAAAAAAGTATTTAGTTCACATAATTTTGCATAGAATACATTTTTTTTTCTTTAGAAAACATTAGAAAAAAATACAATGCCTCAATGTGTTTTAATTATTAAACTTTTGACCTAAACGTTGTTTTTAGAATGCTGTATCGTGAATAAATCCGCTCTTCCACTGCACTTTTCATCTCATAGACTTCCATTAATACACACGCTAAAGTGCCAGACCGGAAATGTGCGATTGTATGACTAGTTTCGCATGTCGCTGGGTTTTAAAGTACAAGCTTGGTGTACTTTGACCTGCAAATTTGCATCTTGTGAATGCGTGAGACCAATCGAAATTCAAAACGTGACCTCTATTTACAGAAATGTCAAATATTGAGCAATCGTTTGATTTAGCAAAGCCGCATCACCATGTTTTATTATTTTTTTTCCCGCAGCACCATATGATTTGTGCAATTTCGCATGCTTAAACACTAATGTAGAATAAGTGTATAACTGAAAAATGTGTATAAAATAAAGGTTCACAAACAATCCTGCACTGAATTTTATGGGTTAAGAAGTTCTTTAAGATTTGAATTTGACATCAACAGTTAAAATTTGGAAGGGCATCCGCTGTGTAAAACATATGCCGGAATAGTTGGCGGTTCATTTAGCTGTGGTGACCCCTGATAAATAAGGGACTAAGCCGAATGAATGAACAGTTAAAATCTGTGCAAAAATAGGGTTCGTTGTCAAAAGAGTCGGTCGTATTTTTCAAACCGAACAGCTTTGCATCGGTCAAAGCAGCAAATACACATGAATAGGGCTGTGCAATGAATTGAAATCGTATCGAAATCGCAATTTGAACATGTGCGATTTCTTAATCGCATTAAAGCATGATTTTCCCTCAGTATGCTATTTGAACCAATCAAAACACAACGCACCTAAACAGAGCCTGAGAACAGGAGACTGAATAGGCCGCATAAACCGGGATGATAGGTTTATCACAGGAGGACATGGTGCCAAAAAAAGTCAACATCTGTGGTGTGAGATTATTTTGGATACAGGAAGGCTGATGTATCGCAGAACCAGGTAATTTGTAAGTCAGTCATATATTGCGTCTAAAAGAGTGAGGCACGTCGCTTCCTTCAGCATTTTCAATGCGCTTTGAACTCGTGTTCCTTTGTCCTTTGTTGTTGCCAAGCGAGCTTTAACCATTTTCTCAGAAGGCAAACTAGCAAAACATTGCTGCAGCTCTGATACAAGTTTTATTTATGGAGAAAATTAAAAAGCACTGAGTGTTTGGGTGTCTTGTGTTTGTCTGAGGTAATTTATTTACCAAAATGTGTGTATTCAATACAAAGTATGAAGCTGATCGCTCAGTTCTTGCTACATGACTCGTGGTGTGGCATTCTCAAAAGTTGAAATTTAAAGTTTGTCTGAAAAGAGATGTTTTCAACTGGGCGCCTGGAAATAACGGACTTGTGTGCGAAAAAAGCGATATGTGAACTAGGGGTGACAAAATTAATTGTTTCTTCGGTGCACCGCGATGCAGACGCAGACAATTCAGTGTCGGTTCTGTAATAATCATAATCGGTTATTGTGTACTGCCGTCATTTATCTCATATGCGCTGTGTCGCAGTAGCTTACTATGGCGAGGGAGGCGAGTGTTTAAAATGCTCCAACTACTTAAAAACGCAGAAGCTGTGCACAATTTCACTGCGTGTGTGTTTGCTGGACAGTCTTTCATTGACACTAAAAGCAGAAGCCCCTATTTCACTGCGATTGAGAGAATGAAAGTAAACTCCATTTCTCTCTCTCTCACTGTGGCTCATTTGACCTGCTGGCGTGACTTTTCCTCTCCTCTCAGCTGTTACAGCGATACTTCTGGATAGACACGAGCGTGCGAGTTTTCTTCACCGCGTCTATCATGGATCAGCTGTGATCAACGCTGCAGTGTTGCCAGATGTAGCTGACTGATTCCAGCCCAAAAACTATCCAAAACTCGCTGAAATGCCTATCCAAAACCGCCCAATCTGGCAACACTGCGCCGCTGCCGTTTATCAGTGTCACTCATCGGTGAACAGCGCCTGTAAAGTAAAATATAAAGTTGTGTATGGAAAGCATCGTCAATGCACTGAGATATTAAATTGAACCGTATCAATGGCATGATAATCGTAACCGAACAGTGAGACCAGTGTAGGTTCACACCTCTAATGTGAACGGCCTGTTTTACGGTAGCATCATGGCAAATAAATCTAGAAAAGTACATGCAACTACTTCTGATTTGTAATCAAGAAGAACATCAAGAACAAGGACAGCCTTACTTGGGTTTGACGGCACACACACACATGATAGTCTATTCATTTGTTTTGCCATAGGTCTGTTCTAGAGACAATTTGTTACACCTTTATTAGGGTTTTTTTTTTGCTTTATGTCTGTTTTAGAGATATGTAACAGGTTTTTGATAAAGATCAAATTATTTCCTTTGAAAATTGGTTTCAGATTCACACTGTAAAACACACTGTGTGTGTGACAAAATCGTGATTAAAATCTAAATCGCAATATTGTTCAAGAAAATTGTGATCGGTTTCTTTTGCCCTTATCACACAGCCCTACACATGATGAACTAAACATAAGTGAAATCTGTTGGAAACGTTTTCCAATTTGAGAGTATTCCTATTGAAATGACTTCATTTTGTCCATGAAATTTTGCAAAGCAATGATAAATTGTGGGCGGAAACTGCAAGACCACAAGATATGCTCTAGAAGAGGCAAATTCACATCTAACAAACCTCAAACGACATCTAGCACATTTAGAAAAGTAAAAAAAACAATTAGGAAAAAAGGGATGTGGAGTGTGAATAGCCAACACGATCTCACGGCAACTCGTAACTTTGATTTAGTGGCTAATTCGTCTGATCTCATTCGTACAATTTAGTACGATTTGCCTATCCCCCAATGATCGTACGTTTTCGTAGGACTGAAATCATACCAATTCGTATAAATTAGCCACTAAAAACGTAAAATAGTTACGATTTCTCTTGAGATCAGACTGGAATGGCCCCTAAAGTTGGGTAATAATCCTTATTTTTTGGTTATTTTCTGTTTGATTCTAGTGCATTGTTTCTTGCAAATAATAGAAATACTAGTGCTTCCATACTAATGTCTGCCTTTTAGCAAATCAGTACGAACTACAGAGTGAACATCATATCATGTAATCAATGTACCAATGGTTACCTGAGTAACTTGGTCCTTCATAGAGTTCAACATATTGAGAAATGCTGACAGCAGTCATGTGAAAAGGCCTTAAAATATCCGTATTCAAATGAAGATGATTCATGCGTAACTCCAATAGATCAATCTCTGTTTATGCTTTTAGTCCGATTGTTCACTTTCTGCTATAGGGTTATCCTATTTAACCTGATTCATATTAACTAACGCAAGCCAATCGCAAGTGCAAACTAGGACACGAGGAACAGGCGGAACCAAAACCATCGCTTGACCGACTAACGTCCACTAACGTTCATCAAATTATTCACAAAATGTACAAATTAAATACAGTAAAAATAAATACAAAAGCAATAAAGAAACAAAAAGACAGGCTAAAGTCAACAAAAAGAGAGACGTGTCAAAGGCAAACAAGCAATGAAGGCACGTTTTTCCACTTCCTCCACATACGGCGCAATAACAAAAACACACCAGGTTTAATTCAACACAGCATCTAATGGCTCAGCTTTCCATGTGAACGCAGGAAACTCTGCTGTGAGTTTTAGTCTATGGATGGCCGAGGGTTCCCGATGTTTGTATAAATCCGTCCAGATCTGCACACATCCCGACAGGTCCAAAAACTGTACGCCGAAACCCGGAGAGAGGTTGCGGAAGAGCAGCACTGCTGTTTTCCCTTATTATGTACATACATATATATTTATATATATACAGCCCAGAGAGAGGGTGATGTCTGATGCTACATATCTGCTACGTGTCTGCTGGGTGTTCAATGCGAAAATCATCTTCTTCGCAGGAAAAATTGTACTAGGCGTCCGATGATGTCGTTCATCCAAAGGACAATGGCGTGTTCGTTGGGAGCACGCAGCTGGTTCCCGCCTGCACCGGCCTGTAGGATGACAGAGAAATTGGATTTTTAAATCAGAAAATACAAAATATCTGTAAATTGATCAATTTTTTCACTTATTTATGCTGTTGAATTGCATTATGAAACTTGAATTGACTTATGGGATGTTGAAAAGTTTGAAAAAATTACATTTATTGACATTTTTATTAGTTTAAAGTGATTTATCATCTGGGTTGGTGTTGTATATTACGCTACAAACATCTGCTGCCGGTACAATTTTTATCATTTTACAAACTTATTTCTTTATATATTATTATTATTATACATTATATTATTTCAAATTACTAAAATGTTAATAAAAATCATTTTGTTAAACTGTAGAGTTGAATTTTCAACATCAAAAGTTGCTAGAGCAGAGATTAACATCCCATAATGCAATTCACAACCATAAATAAACAGAAAACACTTGTAATTCACAAAATACAGTGTATAATGGGTCAAAAATGATATATTTACTAAAGCTGTTTATATACATAAAACATATTGAATGCAAGTAAAGTGACCCCTGATAAATAAGGGACTAAGCCGAATGAATGAACAGATAAAATCTGAGCAAAAATAGAGTCTGTATTTTTCTAACTGAACAGCTTTGCATGGTGAAAGCAGGAAATTCATATGATAAACTTAAACAAGAGTGAAATATGTTGGAAAAGTTTCCCATATGAGAGGATTCCTATTGAAATGACTGCATTTTGTCCATGAAATTTCGCAAAACAGTGATAAAATGTGGGCAGAAACCGCAAGACCACAAGATATGCTTCATCTAACACATCTAAATTCACATCTAACAAACCTCAAACGTCATCTAGCACATTTAGAAAAGTAAAAAACACAATTAGGAAAAAAGTGGAGTGACCAACACGATCTCAAAGAAATTCGTAACTTTATGATTCAGGCCCAATCCCAATTCTAACCCTTAGCCCTTCCCCTTACCCCTACCCCTCGTTTTGCGCGTTCATGTGAAGGGGTAGTGGTGTCCCAATTCTCTTTAGCTTGAAGGCGTAGGGCTAAGGGGAAGGGGTATACACTACTTCGAACGAAGATTTTTTCAGGAGCACACTCGTTACCAAGGGGTAAGAAAATTTCACAGAATGCACCAGCTACAGCGACAGTTTCGTAGTAAGGAGAGCCACAAATTAGTATTTTTTGTCATTATTACGAATTTTTACAACAAACAAACAGATGATTTAATATATTCTTAACCGCGTTCGTGTTTTACTATCATGCTTTAAAAAAACGCTAAAATAAAAACCGCTAAATTTTGCAATCTACAATCCCTAATCATAACTCCTGTACAGCAGTCCCACAACATTCTGACACTCGATGACACTCGAATACCCTGTCAGAAAAGTCTAGTGTCTGAGAATGAGCTTTTTACAGTGTCTGCTATAATGTTAATGCTGTTTTTGGTGTGTTTACATAGATGAATATGGCCACTGTGTAAATGCACAGTATAGTTACGATCTTATTGCCACATTATATCGTTATGATAACATAATATATGCCTTCAGTGATTTCCTGAAGATAAATACCAATAAATAACACAACTGGAGTAACTACAGCAGTCGCAATGGTCTGATCTCATATGAAGCAAGAGATCGCGATGACATATGATGACGTGTGCAGGTGTTGAAGTGCTGTCCCAATTCCTAGGGGTAAATTTTGAAGCCCTTCCCCTTCACACTCGTTTTTAAGGGCCAAGGTGAAGGGGTAGGGGTACAAAAATAGAATTGGGATTGGGCCATAGTGTCTAATTCGTATGAATTCGTCCGATCTCATTCATACGAATTTAGTACGATTTGGTCATCCCCCAATGACTGATGGGTTTAGTGGTGGAGTTTGCAGCCATGCCTCCTTTTTAAAATCGTACATTTTAGTACGACTGAACTTATACGAATTAGTACAAATTAGCCACCCAAATGACATTTTTGATAGTTTAAAGTAATATATATTCTGGGTTGGTGTATGTTACGCTACAAAAACCTACTGTCAGTACATTTTCTGTTATTTTACTTTTTTATTTAACTTATTTCTCTACATATTACTATTTTTACACAATTTATTATTTTAAACGACTAAAATGTCAACAAAAGTCACTTTGTTAAATTGTAGAGTTGAATTTTCAACATCAAAAGTTGACAGAGCAGAGATCAACATCCCATAATGCAATTCACAACCGCAAATAAACAGAAAACCCTTGTAATTCACAAAATATGGATTAAGATGTTTTTTACAGCATATAATGGGTCAAATACTTCCAATTTTATGTTTACTAAAGCAGTTTATACACATAAAACATTAAATGCAAGTAAAGTGTCTGATGTTTCAAATTAAGTGTGTGAGATAATAAAATATCTCTGTGCTATTGTAATTTAGATTTTCGAAATCAGATGAAATGCAAATTGCACATGAAAATTGAGAGAAAGAGTTCTCATATTTTTCGTACAGTAGGCATTTTAGAACTTCCTATGCCACAGGTGTCAAATCCAGTTCCTGGAGGGCCACAGCTCTGCACAGTTTAGCTTTAACCCTAATTAAACACACCTGATCAGACTAATTGAGTCATTGGGGCTTGTTTGAAACCTACAGGTAAGTGTGTTGAACAGGGGTGGAACTAAACTGTGCAGAGCTGTGGCCCTCCAGGAACAGGCTTTGACACCTGTGTCCTATGCCATCATCTCAAAGTCACTTGATTTTAAAGGGGTTCTATTATGCCCCTTTAAACAAGATGTAAAATAAGTCTCTGATGTCCCTAGAGTGTGTATGTGAAGATTTAGCTCAAAATACCACACATATAATGTTTTATAACTCTCTCTTTACCTTAGTTAATTTTTATGTAATCATTTATTTATTTTTTATGTTCAGTGAGAGAATTCTAGCCTGTGCTGGGCTGAACAATTCAATTCATCTTTATTTCTCTAGCGCTTTTACGATGTAGATTGTGTCAAAGCAGCTTAACATAGAAGTTCTAGTAGATTGAAACTGTGTCAGTCCAGTTTTCAGAGTTTAAGCTTAGTTTAGTTCAGTTCAGTGTGGTTTATTTTTCACTGCTGAAAGTCCAAACACTGAAGAGCAAATTCATCAATGCGCAGCTCCACAAGTCCCAAACCAAGCAAGCCAGTGGTGACAGTGGCGAAGAACAAAACTTCACCAATTGACAAAAGTGAAGTAAGAAAACCCTCGAGAGAAACCAGGCTCAGTTGGGCACGAAAGTCGGGTTGAATGTGAGGTTGATATGGGATGTGATGAGGATCTGTATCTACATTTGTTTAAACATTAATCTGAGGTAATTAGTCTACCGTTATTACTGTGCCATTCCATACAAAGTGTGAAGCTGCCTGATTGGTTTCTGTTACATGACTTGTGGTTCGCTCGCAGCACTCTGAAAAGTTTCAAATTTTTATTATTTTTTTTCAACTCGCAATGCCTGGAAACGGGAGCGTGACATACTGCATGTGCATCCATTCCATTTTCCACGCTGAACCCACACGCCTCCACTTGAAATAACGAAACTGAGCGTGCAAAAGACGCTATATGTGAAAGTCCCCTTTGTTGACTCACAATGTCAGACCTGCACATTGCAAGGCCCTGTTTGCGGTTGAATTTAAATAAATACTTCATGCGGGGCGATCAAAGAAGTCCAGCGGGTCACATGTGGCCCAGTTCTGGTCTATGGAGACTCCGCTTTTTATATGTGCATCCTAAAACTCCACATTTACGAAGCTTCTTACGGCACACTCACACTATGCTATCTTAACCGTGCCCAGGCACGTTTCCCGGTTCGTTTGAGAAGTGTGAGGGCTCTGAATTGGGCTCAGGAGCGGTTCAGTTGGCTGGCCCTGGCCTGGTTGGAAGAGGTGTGCCAGAGCGCGGTTCACTTGGGCTTTGGGGTGGTACACTTGTAGTGTGAGTGCAAAGCGTGCCTGAGCCCGAAACTGAAGACGAGACTTTTAAGGGACTGTTTCATATGGATTTATTAATCATTCTTAATTTTCAATGAACGCAAACTGTTTTAGTTTATTAAAGACGCAAACCCCTCACTGCACGTCAGCTGCACTTTTAGGAAACCTCCTAATACCTGCAGCACGAGGACTTTAAGATAATTTATGAGCGTCAAAAGTGGCTGATTTGTTCAGCAACATATTTGACTGTAATAATCTTCACTGTGCTGAGCGAGAGCAGTTCCTGTTAAACTGAACAGTCGCATCATCGATGACGTAAGCGTGCTTAGGTTCGGTAGGTAAAAATACAATTTGAGTGCAGGCCGAGGGGGAGAGGGGAGGGGGGACAATCGTGCTTCAGCACGGTTCAAGGCAACTGTACGTAATGTGAGTACGCCGACATTATCTTCAGCAGGTGAAATCTCTAATGTCAGATGTCTGCTTCTCACTCAGGGCCGTTTATGCTAAAAAGGGAGAGATAGTCACTAATGGGCGGGGCTTTCCCATTCTAATGACACGTACAAAGGCAGAATGTCAATCAAAGTGACTTTTTATCAAGTGTGATTATAAAAAAATATAACTAATAGATTTTAGGGCTGCTCGATTATGGGGAAAAATCATAATCATGATTTTTTTTATGTTTAACAGAGCAAGGAATTTTTCACAGTATTTACTCTGGACGTTTTTTCTTCTGGAGAAAGTCTTATTTGTTTTATTTTGGCTAGAATAAAAGCAGGTTTAAATATTTTGAAACCTATTTTGAGGTCAATATTATTAACCGCCTTAAGCTATATTTGTTTTGTTTTGTCTGCAGAACAAACCACTGTTATACAATGAATTGCCTAATTAACCTAATTAACCCTTTGAATTGCACTTTAAGCTGAATGCTTGTATTTTGAAGAATATCCAGTCAAATATTATCTACTGTCATCATAGCAAAGAGAAAAGAAATCAGAATTAGAAATTAATTAAATCTATTATTTTTAGAAATGTGTTAAATAAAAAATCTTCTTTCTGTTAAGCAGAAATTGGGGGGAAAAAGAGTCGCTAATAATTCAGGAGGGCTAATAATTCTGTCTTCAACTGTGTATACAGTTATTTTCCTCCCTGTAAATAAGAGAAATAAACACAATAGAATACAAATATGAAACAAACTGTGCTTTAAGCATCTTCACTGTAAGAAATAAACTTTAATTACAGCTACTAAACTCCTTCAGTCAAGAGCAGTGAGGGATTTTCTCCTTTTGTTGTTTAATTAATGATAAAAACAGCAGCAGGAATATTGCGCGCTGTCACTTTAAGAGCAGTACGGTTCTGATTTATGGTTTCACTTTCACATGTCTTGTGATTCTCAACTCGTTTGTTTAATACATAAATAAAGGTTAATATGAATAATCACTAAACACCGCGTTTTGACACATATTTGACCATTTAAGCGCTCAAATTAAGATGACTTTAGATGTGTGTGCTCTGCTCGTCTCTGACGCTGAGCGCACACAGACACAACAGCATGCGATCTCTTTCACGCTTATGTGAAAATGACTAAAAGCATGTACTGTAATGTAACTTGTGCGCATCCCGTGCTGCACAAGTTACATTACAGTACATGCTTTTAGTCATTTTCACATGAAACTGTGCTTTGCAGAGCAACAAATGTGCACAACTGGAAAGGGGGCAGTATATGACACAATAATCGCTTTATCTCGATTAATGTTTTTTCATAATTGTTAGAAGCCAAAATCGAAACTGAATTTTGGATTAATTGCACAGCTCTAGTAGATTTGTACTATTAGAAGCTGGTTATATTCACAGACAACTGTTCAAACCCCTTATAAAAGGGATTTCAGCATAATAGGTCCCCTTTAATACCTGTGCTTCAGGGTTTTTTTTTTTTTACATATATATAACGTATATACAGACATGCACACACATGTTGAAATGATTCTCACAGCTGCTAATCTGTGAGTTCAGAGTTGCGCAGGTCATCCCTTCAGCTCATACTGTGACACTGAGCACTGTGTTGACACATGAAATACCATGTTGAGACCTTGATGCTTTGAGGGATTTACAGTATCTTCTGTATGCGGTCAGATCTACAGCGAACGCAATACAGGAACTAGCAGCTGCAGGTTATCCGGAGCTGTGAGATTTGGCAGCGTTTGCCCTGAACCAGGTGGCCTTGCTCTGGCCTGCAGATCTGTGCTGCGTACACCAGGCGTGCTGAATGACTGCGATAAGCATTTCCCCATAGGAGACTGGCAGGAACTTGTGAGGAAACGCACTTTACAACCAGAGAAAAGGAGGAGAAAAAAAGCCTTTCCTGTAGAGAATGAAAAACAGCAGGCCTGGGCGTCCCCGTAACCTCCACGATAACAATCTACTCTGAGACAACCGCAATAAACAAACTGGCTGAAAACGCAAGCTCATTAAAAAACTCAGAAATATATCTGTCATATTTCACCTCAATATCTCTAGACAATGGCAGGCACGGTGGCTCAATGGTTGGCACTGTCGCCTCACAGCAAGAAGGGCGCTGGTTCAAGTCCCGGCTGGGTCAGTTGGCATTTCTGTGTGGAGTTTGCATGTTCTCCCCGTGTTCAAATGGGTGTCCTCTGGGTGCTCCCACAAGTCCAAACACATGAGCTATAGGTGAATTGGAAAAAATAAATTGGCTGTAGTGTATGTGTGTGTGTGAATGAGAGAGTGTTTGGGTGTTTCCCAGTACTGGGTTGTGAGGCTGGAAGGGCATCCACTGCGTAAAACATATGCCAGAATAGTTGGCAGTTCATTCCACTTAGGCCTGTCACAATAATCAATATATCGACTTATCGCATAACGCATGACCATGACCTCAATCATTTTGGTAATGCAATCTCTATCGCCGATACAAAAAAAAAACAATATCAGCAACATTTTAGCTCTATCAGAGGTGTCAGTGTCAGTATGCATAAAAACACTATAGCATTCACTATAAATGACTTCTTTTCATGTGTCTCTAACAAATAAAAATAGATCTGTTTGTAGATTTTTGTTAACATCATTATTATTATTTATTTGTTTAAGATGTTATGTTTTCACATTCTGATTTCAATGCCTAATAATTAAATGACTACAACTATTCATTCATTTTCTATTCGTCTTAGTCCCTTTATTAATCAGGGGTCGCCACTGCAGAATGAACCGCCAACTTAACTAGCATATGTTTTACGCAGCGGATGCCCTTCCAGCTGCAACCCATCACTGGGAAACATACCCAATTCACCTGTACCACATGTCTTTGGACTGTGGGGGAAACCGGAGCACCCGGAGGAAACCCACGCGAACACGGGGAGAACATGCAAACTCCACACAGAAATGCCAACTGACCCAGCCGAGGCTCGAGCCAGCGACCTTCAGTGTTGCCAGATTGGAAATGTGAAAGTATCGTACCAGAACCTCAAAAGTATCGTATTTGGAGGAAAATTATCGTACAAGAGTCAAACGGAGAGTATACAGCTATTATATAGACAAATAGAGTTTTGACACAACGTGAAAATTACCACAATAAGTAAAAAAAAAGAACATAGGTGTACCTTAGTAGGAAGGTTCATTGAAAGCCTGCGTGTGTTGCCAGATGTTGAGGGATTCATTTTGCGGTACAAATATGATGAAGAGGTAAAGTTGGTTTTATATTCGCACATTCGGACTTTCCCCTTAATAATATAATTTCATAAAAGTATTATTTGCAAACTCGAAATAACATAATCATATTAGCAGCCAATGACTATCAAAGTCCAACATTGTTCACAGTCAAATAAACAGTGTTAATGTTGTTTTGAAGTCATACTTGCATGCTATATTTGATCGAATATTCAAAGTAACATGGTAAACAATATAGAGACTTCTAAATGAACGAATGTGCGAATATAAAACCAACTTTACCTCTATAAATATGATGCCTACATGGAGCGCAACATAGTGCTGGTTGGCTTGAAAGCAGTGCACCCTCCCGAATTTTAACCAGTCTGAGGGAGTGCACCAGCCCATCCAGAGGATCTGTAATGAGCCGATCTCGTGGCTTTGTTTTGATGAGATTAACTTTGGAAAAACACGTTTCCATGATGCATTTGAATTTGAAAAGCGAGGACATCAAGGGCAAACTCTCCTGTTCTTCTCACCTTCCTTTTCAGCACTACTTTTTAAAACTTGACCGACCTCAACCTGAAAACGACTGACTGAACCACGGCCGCGCGCAGCAGGAATGTTAACTCGTGAGAGAGAGCTATTCTCCACGTTGATTGGCTGAGAAGATGTAACGTAAGATGAGATAGAAACTAGTCATTGGATAGAAAACGTGTCTAACTCCACCTTCTCCTCACAGACAGTATACACAAGATGCAGCTGTCAATAAGTATAGAAGCCCTAAGATTACAATGAAACTCATTTTAAATGCCATAAAATTCTGAAATTATCGCACATTATAGGATTTTTTACATTATTGATCATACATCGTACAGAGGTCGAAATTATTGTACAAATTTGATAATTATCGTACGTCTGGCAACACTGGCGACCTTCTAGCTGTGAGGCGAACGTGCTACCCACTGCACCACCGCGTTGCCCATGACTAAAATTAAATAAAATTAAATATTCTTAAGAATAAAATATTATGCGTTCTTTGGAAGAGTGTACTTGCATTATGATGCTATTATATTGTCATTCTGGCATTATAAAATGAGTGGCATAAAATGACAATAATATTGTTTATTGCATTATATTTTGGTGCAATATATCGTACAACGAAAAATAGATATCGTGACAGGCCGATAAGATTAATGTCTAACAAAATGATTTAATTAAGTTCTACAATTTAAATCAAATTCTATAATTATATTTTTATCTTTTTATTCTTACTATTTATGATGATGATATTTTTTTAAATGTTAATGGTCCTAAAATAGACTTTCTTCATGCAAAAATGTAATTTATTATCTTGTTATTCTGTTTTTTTTTTTTTTTTGTAAAATATGACTTGACAAGTTTTTGAGAAGCTGGGTAAAAAAAAATTTAAACAAAATGTCATGTTTCACCACGATTGCCCAACACAAATAACTATAATTCAGTTTTACCAATTAAATAAAACTTTAATAATCCATGAAATGTGTAAAATAATAATAATACATATGAAATAAAAATTGTGTTTCGTTTAGAGGTGTGAAACTACACGGGTCTCACGGTTCGGTTCGGTTACCCTGGCAAGTTCTTACACCCCTATGATTGATCATTGTCTTCACCCGCTCAACAGAGAGGGCTGCGCTTGGCTTTAGAAACGAAAGCACCGTTCACCCATGAGTGACGCGGGAAAAACAGCCGCGGGTCAGTCTATATGCGCATAACACGCAGTTAACAGGTAATCCGTAATAGAATAAATACAATACAATAAACTCGCACCACAGGCACGCTTGTGTCTCGATCCACAAACAGCCGAGAGGAGGGTAATTTACCTCACGAACATGCCAGCGGGTCAAATGCCCAAAGTGTGTGTGTGTGTGGGAGAGAGAGAGAGAGAGTTAGAGTTTTACAGCATTTCTCTCTAGCAGTGAAATAGCGGCTCGTGCTTTACCATTCCTTAGTGTCAGTAAAACATCTGCTTTTTAAGTAGTAGGAGTGTTTTATTTACTCACCCTCGCCTCCTTCGCCATAGTATTCTACCACAACATCGCGCATAGGGGATAAATGACGTCAGTGCGTAATGCCCGGTTATGATCTATTACTGAACCGATATAGAATTGTCCCCATCTGCATCGCGGTGCACCAAAGAAACTATTAATTTTGACACCCCTAGTTTCGTTTATACAATACATATAAAATAAACAATTACAAAATGTTCTTTGTGAAACTGACAGTGAGTACGTTTTAGGAGTGCAACGGTTCAGTCTACTCACGGTTCGGTATGTATCACTGTTTTAGGGTCACGGTTTCAGTACAGTATGGTAAGTGCTATGCTTAGAAAAAAAAATGCCTACAGAACAATTAAGAGAACAATAACCATATTTATTGGGTAACAAACACCTGACAATCAGCATCACACATTTGACTGTAGATTTTTATGTTCTGGCATTATTTAAATAAAAGTAGGGTATTTTGAAAATTGTACGTTCAAATCAATGACTTAAGAAAATAAAGAGAAAAAGCTTAAATTTCCCCTTTTTTGACTCAACAGTCTCAACCAATTATGCAGATAATAATTATGTCAACACATCTTAATAATTAAGCACTTTAAAGTAGTGATTACTTCTGTTTACATTATGCTTGCTTTACCAAGGCAACAACACATTTTTACTTATGATTTCTTTATGATTTTATTATGATTCCAGAGAGCTCCGTTTCACTTATCAGCACCATCGTAGTGAATGAACTTAAGCAAAGACAGAGCGTTCGGCTCGTCTCTCTTAATTCCGCGGGAACAGTCAGTTGAGAAGAAAACTGTTCTTAGCAGACAGCGGGTAAACAGCGTGAATATTGGGAGTGATCGGGTGCGGAAGAACACCCAGCAGAAGCGGGACTTAGTAAGTAGTAACAGAAGTAACAGACCTGCTGTATGTCTTCGTCCATATGGGACGCTTTTGGGTCTGGACAAGAACCTCGATCTGGCTGTTAATGACCACTGATCTAGGCTAGCTTTGCAACAACAACAAAAAACGGCATTTGTTATGTTTTTGTGTCTGTCTGTTGAAACTGACGGATTTGGCTGATCTCCTCCACCTGCGAAACATGATGTCAACAACAGATTTACATACTAAAAGGTGATTGGAGAGGTATTCGCACGTGCAACGAGCGTGCGAAATGTAATCGGAAGGGCACAAAGGCGGACAAACACCATTATTAATAATGTATATTCTGAACCTTGGATCACAGGACGCACCGAACCTTGGGAGGACAACGGGACAATACATTTTTTTTAAAGAAAATCGTTGCATCCCTAGTACGTTTACATGGACACCAATAATCGGATTTTAATACGATTAAGACAATACTCTGATTAAGACTGTACCATGTACTCAGTGATTTTTGATTAATTTAACTCTACTAAAGTCATAATCGAACTAAACAGAAATCAGATTAAGACGTGGAGTATGCCGATTTTAATCGCATTATTGAAGTGCAGTGCAGACATGCAAACACTAATCAAACTACTACCATCGTGTAGGATTTTTGCCGCATTTTGCGACAGGATAGTCCATACACACACGGCTGTTTGACACCATTCTCTGCACCAATCGAGTCAGAGAAGGACCACAGACATGCACATCTCGAAATGCGGAGGGTTTTTCCCCATACGGCATGCGGTATCAAATTCCATTAAAACAACACCTATCCAGCAGGTCATAGTCGCATCCAATATCTCGTTTGTCACAGAGACATGCATGAAATGTTCCTGAATGAACGTGAAAACGCCAAACTGCACTTAAAGTTGACAAATTAAAAATGAAACACCCGATATTACATGAAACTCTGGAGGAAATGTGGATAGCGTGGTGACGCAATGACGTTAATCGAATTATGTGCTATAACATGTAATACAGGATCATGAAAGGAACATTCAAAAAGCAACTCATGTAAACACCTTCATCATATTATTGTCTTATTCAGATTAAGGCAAATATTTCCATTACTGATGTCCATGTAAATGTAGTCAGTGATGAGATTTACTTTGAAGTCACACACACACACAAACACACATAAGTGAGCTAAATTAGTCAATTAACCAAATCAGTAAATAATCAAAGCAGGTGTGTGTGTTTGAGTCATCAATCAACCTGCAGCACGCAGCCGAAAATATCCCCTGTCATAAAACACTTTCTTTACGAACAAACAAACAAACGCAGAGAGTGAAAAAAACAACTAATTCACTGAAAGCCCTGCCAAAAATCACATCGTGCCCAAAGAGGGATTGTGTTTTCAGCCAGAGGAAACAGGTGAGGAGGAAGTGGAGGGAGATTTCTGCGTCTGTGTGTGTGTGTGTGTGTGTGTGTGTGTGTGTGTGTGTGTGTGTGTGTGTGTGTGTGTGTGTGTGTGTGTGTGTGTGTGTGTGTGTGTGTGTGTGTGTGTGTGTGTGTGTGGTTAAACGGGTGAATCATGAGTCAGTGGGACTGCGCTGCTCAAACCGAACGTGCTTCAAAGGTTTATTTCAATGGCTGCATATTTTCACATGACATTCATTTTTTTAACTTGTGAGTGTGAGTCAACGCTGAACCACGCATCACTGCTAGTCAATGACTTCCACAACAAAACAGCTCCAGAGGTCACTGAGTTCAGCTCGACCCAACTCAAGGGGAGAGGAAGGAGAGCAAGATCTGATCTTTGTTTTAATGCTGCGCTTATTCATTCTGGGTTTTCAATGGCTTTTAGTGTCTCTAATTATGACTGTAGCACAATATACTCTTTAAAAATGCTGGGTTGTTTTAACTCAAATTTGGGTTATGTCATTTAAAATGATGTACATGTGTTATTTTTACGTTTGACCGAAATTTGGCTAAAATATAGTAGAAGTCCAGCCATTGAGTGAAAATGTTAGTTAAAAATGTAATGTTTAACCCAAATTTGGAGAATGACCCAACTGTTGCATTACATTTTGGGTTGCAAATGTACAAAATTATGTAAAAATTTAACCCAGCTTTATGTTGCATGCATAGGTTAAATGGGTCAATTTTACATTTGACCCAAATTTGGCTAAAATAAATAGTAGAAGTCCAGCCAGTGAGTGAAAATGTAATGTTGAACCTAAATTTGGAGAATGACCCAGCTGTTGCAATAAATTTGTATTAAAATTTGGGTTGCAAATGTAATTTTAAAATCATGTAAAAATTAAATCCAGTGGTATGTTGCATGCGTAGGCTAAATGGGTCATTTTTATGTTTAACCCAAATTTGGCTAAAAAAAACAACAGTAAAAATCCAGCCATTGAGTGAAATTTTTGGTTAAAAATTTCATTTAAAATCGGGTATAAATTTAACCCAGCTGAATGTTGCATGCATAGGCTAAATGGGTAATTTTTACGCTTAACCCAAATTGGCCAAAAAAAAAAGTAAAAAATCTAGCAATTTAGTAAAGCCTTTGGTTCATTTAAAATCATTATATTTTTTTAACCCAGTTGTGTTTTTGCATGTGTAGCGTAAATGGGTCATTTTTACATGTTTAACCCAAAATTGGATTAAAAATGATAACACAGCTGTTGCTGTAAATTTTGTTTTACAAATGTAATTTAAAATTATGCAAACATTTAACCCTGTTATGTGTTTCATGCATAGCCTAAATGGGTCATTTGTAGGTTTAACTCAAATTTGGGTCAAATTTAGCTATTGAATGAAAAGTTTGGTCAAGTGTTACATTTAAAATCATGTGATGTGTTACAATGTGTGTGTAGCATGCATATAGCATAGATGGTTAATTTTTTTTTACATGTTTAACCCAAATTTTGGTCATAAAATGTACAAACCTAGCCAATGGGTTAGATTTTGTTTTAACAATATAACAAATTTAAATAGAATTTTTTTCTAGCTGGATAAAAATGAAATTTTAAATCATGCAAAAATTTCACCCAGTAGTGTGTTGTATACCTAGTGGAAAAGGGTCATTTTTACATGTTTAACCAAAATTTGGATCAAAAATTGTAAGAACCCAGCTGTTGCCTTAAATTTTGAGTTACAAATGTAATTTAAAATCATGTAAAAATTTAACCCAGATGCGTGTTGTATGCATAGCCTAAATGTGTACTTTTTATGATTAACTCAAACTTAGGTTTTGGGTAAAATAGTACAAATCCAGCCATTGAGTAAAAAATTGGGTTAAAAGTTTAATTTAAAATCGTGTCAAAATTTTACTTCGTTGCTTGCCTAGAATATATGGATCGTTTTTATGTTTAACCCAAATTTAGGTCTCAAAATGTTTTAATACTCTGCTTATTCATGTTGGTTTTTCAATGGCCAGTGTAATTTAACTTAATTAAATGTAATTTAAAACCATGTACAAATTTAACCCAGTTGTGTTTGGAACGCGTAAATGGGTCATTTTTATGTTTTATTCAAATTTAGATGAAAAGTATTAAAGACCCAGCTGTTGGGTTACATTATGGTTTTTAAATGTAATCTAAAATCATGTAAAAAATTGAACTCAGTGTGTTGCATGCCTAGTGCAAAAGGGTCATTTTGACATGTTTAACCCAAATTAAGATAAGAAGTATTAAATCCAGCCATCGGGTTCATCCATATTATGTAACCCAACACTTTTAAGTGCTATATGTAGAAGGTGTGTGGTTTATAATAGTGTATACTGTAGGTATAATGTATACTGTATATATTGTTTTCCTGCATTCCCAGAAACCCATTTTCTAAATTTTGCATAATTTGACTCCTAAAATGCAGTGACACAATGGCTCAGTGGTTAGCACTGTTGCCTCACAGCAAGAAGGTCGCTGGTTCGAGTCCCAGCTGCGTCAGTTGGCATTTCTGTGTGGAGTTTGCATGTTCTCCCCGTGTTGGCGTGGGTTTCCTCCGGGTGCTCCGGTTTCCCCCACAGTCCAAACACATGGTTTTTCCATGTACTGGGTTGCGGCTGGACGGGTATCCGCTGTGTAAAACATATGCTGGATAAGTTAAGGGTTCATTCCGCTGTGTCGACCCCTAATTAATAAAGGGACTAAGCCGGAGGAAAATGAATGAATGACTTCTAAAATGCAATATCTTTGAAAATTGTTTGTTGTTAAGCCCACATTGCAACACAAAGTAAAAACGCTAACCCTAACACTAAAAGAAACTCCTCTTCAAATACAAAATGGCCAAAATACATGTCATAGCATGATAAAACATCAATACTAAAGCATTTACATGACTTTACAAACACCTCAAGTGAACAGTAATCAAAAAATAAAGCCCATTTAACGGTGGTCCAATGTTAAAAGCGCTTCAGAATTACGAGTCTGAACTTTCTGTTTTAATATTTGGAAGGAGATTCAAAGCCACTAATAATTAGACTCAGATAACAGCCAAATGTTATCATCTCAAAACAGCCAAACAGCATCAGATTTATTGGTCTATCGCTACTTTACATAACCGTTCAGATGCTGTTACGAAATCGTGGTTGTGTGTTGCGTGAGCGGGTCACGAATAGGCTTTAATTGTGATGTGTGCAGATCTTCAAAACCAGAGTGACACTGCAGATGGAGTAAAATGACAGAGGTGGGCGCATCCCTCTAATAAAGCACAATTATCTGATGTGAAAAAACACACTTATTTACTATATCAGCCGATAGAAAAAGCCTCCATCTGGGATCAATTTATCGGCGTTAGCTTTAAAAACAATCTTGGCGGTGTTTATCTGGTTTTACAGTACGTGTGCTATCTGTACTAGGACACTGAGAGATTTTTACGGGACAGAAAGAGTGGCATCCCATGACTCATTTCTGAGGGACAATGAAAACTGGCGTGGCAAGAAACCCAGAGACCACATGCAAGAAAAACAGAGCTGCCACAAACTCGACAAAGCCAGCAAAACAATCCTCACACACTGCAGCAAGATGCTAATACATTCACAGATGGCCGAGCTGCTATTGCCAGAGCTGGTAAAAATGAATGTAATACAACACAAGCACATGTGCTTTCAGTTTACGCCGAGGAGTAGCATGTGACGAACGCACGAAAATGAAGAAACACTTGAAACTATTCAATTCAAGCTTATTTGTGTAGCGCTTTCCACAATAATTATTGTTTCAAAGCAGCTTTACAAAAGGTGCACAGTATTGCATTACAATGAAAGTCGCAAAAGTTGAGGTTATTAGTTAGCATAACTTTATTAGTTACTTTAATAACTAATAAAAATAGTAACTAAATAAATAACTAAAATAAAAAATAGTAAAAGACCTACCATTGAGTGAAAATTTTCATTTAAAGTCATTATTTTTTTAACCCAGTTGTGTTTTGCCTGCATAATGTAAATGGGTCAGTTTTACAAATTTAACCCAAAATTGGATTAAAAATAACAGCCCAGCTGTCGCATTAAATGTTGGTTTAAAAATGTCATTTAAACACAGGTAAAATGGTATGTTGTCCAGCCATTGAGTTAAAATTTTGGTTAAAAATGTTTAACCCACATTTGGAGAATGACCCAGCTGTTGCATTAAATTTTGGGTTGCAAATTTACAAAATCATGTAAAATTTTAACCCAGCTGTATGTTGCATGCATAGGTTAAATGGGTAATTTTTTTTACATTTAACCCAAATTTGGCAAAAAAAATTAGTAAGTCCAGCCATTGAGTGAAAAATTTGGTTAAAAGTGTCATGTTTATCCCACATTTGGAGAATGACCCAGCTGTTGCATTAAAATTTTGGTTGCAAATGTACAAAATCATGTAAAAATTTAACCCAGCTGCATGTTGCATGCATAGTCTAAATGGGGTCATTTTTTAACATTTAATCCAAAATTGGCAAAAAAAAAAAAAAAAAAAAAAACTGTAAAAACCCAGCCACTGAGAGAATGTTAGTTAAAAATGTGATTTAAAATCATGATTTTTTTTTTAAGGGTAATTTTTACATATTTAACCCAGTTTTATTAAAAATACTGATAACCCAGCTGTGAAATTGTGTGTTTTATGTAATTTAAAACCCTTAAAAAAATTGAGTTTATCCATGATATTTAACCCAACTTTCAGTGTAATATAGACGAACTGGCTTTAACAACATTTTAAGTGATCTCTCATTTTTTCCAAACAGCAGCAGGAGAGAATCCAGCATAGGGATACTTTAATAACTAAGAATTACACCATATTACACCATATTTTTTTTTGTGACCATTACTCGGGCCCAATCCCAATTCTACCCTTTAGCCTTACCCCGCACGTTGCACGTTCATGTGAACGGTTCGGGGTGTCCCAATTCTCTTTATCTTGAAGGTGTAGGGCTAAGAGGAAGGGCTAGATACTCCTTCAAACTGAGATTTTTCAGGACCACACACGAAACCAAGGGGTAAGAAAATGTCCCAGAATACACCAGCTACAACGACAAAAAAAACGCTAAAATAAAAACTGCTAAATTTGGCTATCTATAATCCATAATAATAACTCCTGTATGGCAGTCCTCTAACATTCTGACTCTTGATGACACGATCGTCAATCTCATATGAAGCAAGAGCTCACGACATATGATGATGTGTGCAGGTGTTGTAGTGGTGTCCTATTTCTTAAGGGTAAATTTTGAAGCCCCTCCACTTTACACTCTGTTTTAAGGGCCAAGGGGAAGAATTGGGTTTGGGCCTTAGAATCCATTGCGTTCTAAAATTCCCATAGTGATGCGTTAAGTTTGTCACGTGACCCACCACCCCCAATGATTTATGGCTAAATCGCATACTTCCATACATGTGTATATATAATTGCATACTTCCATATATAGTACGCTAAAAACAGTATGCAAGCTGAGTAGTATGTCCGAATTTATATCATTTGGAAAACAGTATGCGACATGTACCCGGAAGACTTACTACTAACGGCGAGATTCTGAAGTGTGCATCTGATGCATGCTACAATATCCCATGATGCACCGCGAGAGAACTCATGAATTGGAGTAAAGCGACGCAACTGACTTGATCATGACAAAATGGCGGATGTAGTACGTCTGAGTTCTATTCATACTGCTCACATTCCTACGGTATAGTATGTACTTTTTTAACAGCCGAGCTGTACATTAAAATTCTAATGCAGTACTTACTGAGTAGTAGGCGGTTTCGGACGCAGCCATAGTACTGTATATGCTGTATTTTGTTTCTTTTTGCCCTTTTCTATAAATATTGACAAATGTTCTTATTATATTGTGAAATGTCTGATACTTCGATTCTCAAATATGTGATAGAACATATATTTTGTCTTTTAAACTGCTTAATAATGATCCTATTATTTGTTATATGACAGATAATGGGCGCTAGAAGGGATAATAATAATTTCCTTACTCTTCTAGACACTCAAATCGCTTCACACATTGGGGTGAATCTCCTCATCCACCACCATTGTGTAGCATCCACTTGCATGACACGATGGCAGCCATATTGTGCAAGACCGCACACCACACACTGGTGGAGAGGAGACCGAGTGATGAAAACAATTATGATATGGGGATGGTTAGAAGGCCATGATGGACAGAGGCCAGTGGGTAAATTTGGCCAGGATGCAGGGGTTAACCCCCCTACTTTTTTTCGAAGGACGTCCTCGGATTTTTAACGACCACAGAGAGTCAGGACCACGGTTTAACGTCTCATCTGAAAAACTGCGCTCACTGAGCAGTATAGCGTCCCCTTCACTATACTGGGGCATTAGGACCCACACAGACAGCAGGTTGGGTGCCCCCCGCTGGCCTCACTAACACCACAGCTTTCCCATGTGGTCTTTCATCCAGGTACTGACCAGGCGAAGCCTTGCTAAAGCCTGGTTTATACTTCTGCGTCGAGTGATCGGCGTGACCCATGGCGCAAGCCTTGCGCATAGCCCTGCATTTATACTTCTGCGCGCTGTTTCTGTTGCTCTGCAATAACACTTCCGAAACGCTAGCTAGCAGAAGGCGTTTCTGTTTATCTGTGTCGAGTTTCTTCGCTGGTGTTTTGTTTTTTCTGAACGCTTCCTTAATGTACAAGTGGCTCAAATTCGCTTATTTTGAGGCAGGAACCGGCGGACGTGCAACAACTTTAATCATAAGGTAAACACAAAACAACAGTCTCCATCCTGAGCTCCTTCACGGGACTCCACACTTGTAAACATTTGCTGCATCACGCTTGCGCGGCTCTTACCTCCGCCCACACTCATCAGCGCTACCACGCCGACCAATCACAGAGCTTGCACTATGCGTACACGTTACATTTTTTGAGAGGTGCAACATCGGCGACGGCCACAGCGAGGGCTATGCATCCACGCGTAGGCTGCGCCGTAGCTTACGCGTGCGCTTGACGCAGAAGTATAAATCAGCCTTTAGCTTCAGTGGGCGACCATGTGAGAGTTGCAGAGAGCTAGCTGCCAGCACAGCTGCGATCGTAAAGTAACGAGAAGTATTTATATTATTTATTAAACTACGCATTAATTGTATCTTACTAGCGTCTACCCCTACCTCAACCCTAATCCCAAGCCTCACGATAATGTTATTTGTTGTACAGTGTCACAAAAATTATGCTATATTGACGTGAGTATCCTCAGCTGTATCCCTTCTAGACTTCACCCTTTCCTGCAGCACGGTGAAGTCTAGATGGGATACAGCTGAGGATACTCTCATCAATATAGCATATATTTTTGTGACGCTGTACAACAAATAACATTCTTACATTACTGTGAGGGTTGGGCTTAGGGTTGAGGCCGATAAAATACAATTATTACATTAACTTTCGATCGCAGATGTGTCCCTTCTAGAAACAACCGTAGGAGAGATCTGAGCTGATCGAGATATTTGGACTAGAAACAAGACAAAAAATCCGAGTAAGAAAAGCATCTACATGTATATCTTCAACAGCCAATCAGAATCAAGCATTCAACAGCCCCCATTGTATATTAAATAAGGAATACCACACCACTCAAAGTAATAGAAGTCATCAATTTTGATTTCATCATGTCAATTAAAGCATCACATTTGACTTGATAAGTGCCCAGGAGATTAATTTCAGCTGCAGTAAGAGCGACGGGAGAGAATCCGACTATATCTGGCAGTCACTCAAACAGCACAAAGCCACAGTCAGGGAGAGATAGTACGTTTTGCAGCATGCAGGAACATAAACGCATGCAATCGTCTCCTGAGAGGTAGCCGCATGACTCAATAGAAACTCCAGAAGCTACAATGCCTGATACTGTTTCATTTCTCCAGGGAAGAGAGGCCTGCAACAAAAGAGCATTGATGCAAAGAGCTGACAAAGGTCCGTCATGTGCGGATTCTTTTTTTTTTTGCAGGGCGAGATGCAGACATTAGCAGGGCTGGAACAACAAGCGCACTCTGTGGCTAGACATCTGCTCTGCATTAGCACGCTGCTCGCTAACAGAGTGCTAGCATGTCACACTAGCACTTCTCAATCCACCAGCCAATGCTGAGGAGAGCACTGAATGATCTGGGAAAGCTGCAGGACTGTTATTATTGTTATTATTATCAGTGGTGGAAAGGAGTACTGATAAGTCATACTCGATTAAAACTACCATTATACACCCAAAAATGTAGTAAGTAGAGTAAAAGTTTCTGATGTAAATGTATCTCAGGGTTTAGGGGAGAGCAAAGTAACACTTTTTGGTTTTGGCCCAATAATGAACAAAGTAATGGGGTTCGACAAACCGTTTGTTTTTTTACCAACAACACACAAGCCTCTCCTACAAATGAGCACTGGTTGTATGATCGCCGTACTTATGGTTTCTGTGCAGTATTGCCAAAAGTGCCAGGAGTATAAATGTTACTATTTACCCCACCTGCGGGGCAAGTTGTAACAGACAGAGGGTCAGTTGTAACCAGGGCTTGACATTAACTTTTTTGATCACCAGCCACTGTGGCTAGTAGATTTCCAACATTACTAGCCACTCGCCATTTTCACTAGCCACACTTTTCTTGTTGGGAAAATATATTTTATATGCATAAATTTGACTTTGACATGCTAAAATGGCTTGATTTAGATGTTGTGTCCACATGCCTTCTCATTCATTTCACTTCTTGTGTGTATTGTGTATTAGTTTTTATTTCACATGACTTTTCAGGGCTCAAAATTAAGGATTTACCAAATTTATCTCTGAACACACCAAATAATTATTTCCTAGCCACAATTTATTAATGTGTCAAAACAAGGAAAATAGCTGTATAGCACTTTTTAATTCAACAAATCTTTCCTTTAAAAAACATTACATTTAAAAAAAGAATTATTGTCATGTATCTAAAATATGCACAGTAATCTGTGCTGGCTAAAAGTCCCAGATCAGCAGTTAACTACACATAAACGGGGAGTAATCTCCCATTAAAGCAATGTTATTATAATAAAATATAATAAACCATATTAACAAAAATAACTGTAAGCAAAAGAAAGCAGGTGAAACCTACCATGTTTGATAATGAAAGGATGATCACGTGCACACAGTTATTATAGGCCTGTTAATAATCTATTTAAAGAATAATTCAAATGAAAGCAGTGACCGCTGCTGATTACAAACGAATATGTGCATTTTTTAAATCTTGAGCTCTTAAAAGCAGCAGGACTGTCTTTGTCCAGTCTATTTCAGATAGAACCGATCGCACCAATTGCGCTTCCTCTAGGCACGGTTGCTTCACGCAAGTAAACGGGAGCGTGCACACTTTTTAACAGTCGCGCTCTTCATCACCTGTGCGCGCGAGTGATGAACACAGTTATTTTTGTCAGTCGTGCTGCTTCTCAATTCTAAGATCACATTTGCACGATCATTGGGCCATGCTTATTGTCGAACCCTGCTTTTAAGAAAACTACAATTTAAAAATGATTTCCAACCAGTCAAAGTGGCTAGTGGAGGTGTTTGTCTAACCCACCAGAGCTGAAATCTCCCCGCATTTGGCGGGTGTTAATGTAAAGCCCTGGTTGTAACACATGCTTAAAAAGGCAGATTTCACACAATTAATTTAAATCCAGTTTACTTTAAATAGTAGCTATATTTCCTTAGTACTTAGCTCAATTTATTTTTTATTCTACATAGCACAGTATGTTTATTTATTTATTGGATAAACACATTTGGATTTATTTGGATTATGATCCATTATTATACAATGCATTTATTTGTATTATTAGCAATAAAAAATATTTTGTCTATTAAAAAAGCATTTTTTATTAAAAAACATTTTAATATAAAAAGTTCTCATTACACTCTAGGGGTGCCAAAATTAATCGTTTCTTCGGTGCACCACGATGCAGACGCGGACAATTCGGTATTGTTTCAGTAATAATCATAACCGGTTATTATGTACTGACGTCATTTATCTCACATGCGCTATGTCGCCGTAGCTTACTATGGCGAGGGAGGCGAGCGCGAGTATTTACAACGCTCCAACTTCACTTCGTGTGTGTTTGCTGGACAGTCTTTCACTGACACTTACAGCAGAAGCCCCTATTTCACGGCGATTAAGAGAATGAAAGTAAACTCCATTTCTCTCTGTCTCACTGTGGCCCATGATGAGTGCATCTGTGAAGAGCGCCAGCGTGTAAGAGCCAATCGCAGCCCTTTCTGTTGAGCGCGTGACCAATCAAAGGGGTGTAAGAAAGAACTTGGTAGACAAGGCTCAGAAAGCGAGCGGGATATTTATATTTGTTTATTTGCATTAGACCATTTTAATGTGGTCATGTCATTGGCCCATGAACATTTCCTGCTTGACGTTAAACTATTTCCTAACTGTAACAAGAGGCAATTCAATCATAACTTGATTTTAAATCAGCCGTCATAACACTATCAATATGTGGACCTTTTTGGATTCTCAGAAGCAATGGAAATTAAAAATGTAAAACAGGATACGTTAGGGCCATTGTTTTTGTTTACATCCCTCAAAATTGTCTATAAATGCTTGTGTTGTTTAAAGGTACAGTTTATATATCTGACTGTTTGTATTAAAGGACAAAATTGTTTTACAAATAGTATATAAATATATTTATACATTTTAATACAAGAATTGAGGCTGTGAAGAAAATATAAAACTGTGTATGGAAAGCATCGTCAATGCACCGTGATGCAACGAGATATCGAATTGAACCGAATCGATGGCATGATAATCGTAACCGAACCGTGAGACCACTGTAGGCTCACACCTCTATTACACTTAAAATTCAACAATTATTTTGTTAGTTTAGTTAGACCTCTCTTTTGACTTCAAACATGAACAGCAACACGCGTGTGTGACATCACTATGCTACTATGCTATTGGTTAAATGCCGGCAAAGTAGAACAGGGAAGCAGCTTGAAGCGGAAAGCGCGAGTATGTCTGCGGTCTGGAGGTATTATAAAGTTGATGACGACAACATTGCCATAGCAAACTGTGAGATATGTAAACTTGGGATTGCCTGTCGGGTATTTTAAGTTGAGGTGCTATTTGTTTTTATATTAGATTATTTTTTATATTTACTGTTGCACTAATGTCCAAAAGTGAAGAATTGATGTTATTTATTACTAATTATTATCTGAGCCTTGTCTACCAAGTTCTTTCTTACACCCCTTTGATTGGTCACGCGCTCAACAGAAAGGGCTGCGATTAGCTCTTACACGCTGGCGCTCTTCACAGATGCACTCATGGGCCACAGTTAAAGAGAGAGAGAAGGTAAAGTCTAGATCGGATACGCGGCCGGCCGGAAGTGCGATATTTAAATTAATATAGCAGCATTTTTTAATGACACTGTATAATAATAATTAATATTTTTACAGTACTGTGACGGTTGGGTTTAGGGTTGGGGTGGGGGTAGGGGTTAAAAAATACAATTTATCGGGTAATTTAATTGATAAGATAAATAATACTCGGTACAACATCTGTTTTTACGCTTCTGTGATGGTTGGATTTAGGGTTGGGGTGGGGGTAGACGTTAATAAAATACAATAAATCGGAAATTTCATAAATAACATAAATTATTCTCGTTAACCTCCAGCCACAAACATATCCGATCTAGCAACAACCGAGAGAGAGAGAGAGAATTGGAGATTACTTTCATTCTCTCAATCGCAGTGAAATAGGGGCTTCTGCTGTAAGTGTCAGTGAAAGACTGTCCAGCAAACACACACGCAGTGAAATTGTGCAGAGTTTCTCCGTTTTTAAGTAGTTGGAGCGTTGTAAACACTCACACTCGCCTCCCTCGCTATAGTAAGCTACGGCGACATACTGTAGCGCATATGAGATAAATGACGTCAGTACACAATAACCGATTATGATTATTACTGAACCGATACCGAATTGTCCGCGTCTGCATCGCGGTGCACCGAAGAAACAATTAATTTTGACACCCCTAGTTTTAAAGGCATTTCAAGAGAGTTTAAAGCATCCAGGCACACAAAAAAGTGCATTTGTAACTTCAAGGAAGAATAAATGTACAGAATTAATATAATGAAGACTATACAGTTATTTGACTATACTTTTTGACTCTATGCAAAACCATAAAGCACTGAATATTTTCGTTGCTCTAATATAAATTATTCTTACTTGCAATTTCATTAATTCATTCAATCATTCATTCATTCATTTCCCTTCGGCTTAGTCCCTTAATTCATCAGGGGTCGCCACAGCGGAATGAACCACCAACTATTCCAGCATATGTTTTACACAGCAGATGCCTTTCCGGCTGCAACCCAGTACTGGGAAACACCCATACACACTCACATTCACACACACTACGGGCAATTTTGCTTACCCAATTCAGCTATAGCTCATGTGTTTGGACTGTGGGGGAAACAGGAGCATCCGGAGGCAACCCACGGCAACACTGGGGGAACATGCAAACTCCACACAGAAGTGCCAACTGACCTAGCTGGGACTCGAACCAGCGTGCCTTCTTGCTGTGAAGAAACAGTGCTAAACACTGAGCCACCGTGCCGTCGCATCTCACAATTCTTATTTGTAATACTTAGAAAAGTCTGAAGTGAAATAGAAAAGTTTGTAAAGACCTTTTTAGTGTTTATTACGGCTCCATACGAACTCTTTCAGCAGACACTAGAGTAGAGCATCAATATGTTAATCAGTTCATCAAAAAGTCAAATGTTTATTTGGATTTCACTGAACTTTCCTTCAAACTACACTTTCACAATGCGGCAATGATTCAGTTCACCGACAATGAGTGAAATCCATCATATATAGAGGTCAAACAAACATGGAGAAAGTAAATAAACACACACACAAACACACACACAGGAGTGAGAGAAAACCCTATAACAGTCGATGCGGTGACATCACAGACACGTGAGAGGAGAAGCAAACAAAAGCCAGCAGTCCAAGCCCTGCATTTAACGTGCTGGCAGGCTGCTGTCTCTCTGACCCGGCCTGTGTGTGTGTGTGAGTGTGTGTGTGTGTGTGTGTAGGGCTGAGTGCGTCTGCATGGCGCTGAAGAGACTGACCCGCTGCATAATTACAGCCCAGAGTCAAACCACAGGGTAAACATAATGAAGCTGAGCCGTCTTAGACACACACACACATACACACTCTTTCTCTCTCACACATGCACAAGCACACACACACACTTACACAAGCAGAAACACACACGTTCACTCACACGCATGTGCACACAGAGATACATACATGCACAAGCACTCACACACATGCAGAACACACACACACATTTTTTCTCTCTCACACATGCACAAGCACAAACAGATACACACACACTCTCACCACTTACACACGCAGTCACACACACACACACTTGCATGCACAAGCACTCACACTCAATCACACATACACTCACACACATGCAGCACACACATACCCACACTTTTTCTCTCTCACACATGCACACGCTCACGCTCACACACAGATACACACAGACTCTTTCACACACTTACACGCAGTCACACACACACTTACATGCACAAGCACACACACTCTTTCTCTCACACATGCACAAGCACACACGCTCAGACACACAAAGATACACACACACGCAGTCACACACACTCTTACATGCACAAACACACACGCTTAATCACACACACACACACACACACAGCACACACGCTCACAGATACACACACACACACACACACACACTCACATGCAGCACACAGACACTCTTTCTCTCTCACACGCACACACACTCACACACACACACACTCACACACACTTACACACGCAGTCACACACACACTTACACATGCACAAGCACTCACACTCAATCACATACACACAGCACACACACTCTGTCACACGCACACATGCACTCACACACACATACAAGCACACACACACAAGCGCACACACACACCCACACTCGCTCAGACACCCACACTCGCTCAGACACACACACACACACACACACACACACACACACACACACACACACACACACACACACACACACACACACACACACACACACACACACACACACACTCTCTCTCTCTCTCTCTCTCTATCACACAAACACTTATATGCGCACATATATATACACGCTCTCTCTCACATATACTCACTCTCACACACACACACACACACACACAGACCCCGCTCAGCCCTCCTCTCCTCTTCTCCTCTTTCAGTGTTGTGTGATGACCTCTCGGCCTATTAGAATCTCCGCCAGGGCTATTAGTCTGAGTCTGAAACACAAGTGGGTGTTTTTCAGGGGGGGGGGGGGGGTTGTGTTGAATTCTGCTGCTCTGGAGTCTGTGAACCGAGGCAGACGCTGCACGAGGCTGCTGTCACGCACAAGCTCCTCTAATGTTAGCGCTGATTGCTGAATGGATCTCAGATTAAGAGCAACATTACGTGCGCTTTTTGAAACTTGGATTTTGAGTTGTTTAATTAAACACTTAAAAGAGCTGATATCATACACCTGGTGCACTCCTGTGATGACTTTAAAGGGCACCTATGATGAAAATCATCTTGTGTAAGCTGTTTGGACAGAACTGTGTGTAGGTATAGTGTCATATTGGGGTGATAGAAACACAAGTATCTTTTTTTATCATTTCTGACGTTAAAATAGGATCCAAATCCCTTCCATTTTGAGGCCGACCGCAACATAGGTTTCCCCGCCCACAGAATTGATTGACAGCTGCGTATTAACATGTCTTCATAGTAACGCGTTTAATCATATCAACAAGACAGGACGTGCGCAAAGCAACCGGGATTAAAAGATCTGTTCAGCTCTCTGTGATCATCAGTCATCATCAAAATGTGATCAAGAATGAGTTTCACAAGTTTAAAACGTTTTCAAAACAGTGCATGTGTAATGAATTACAGCGATTTATCACCACAGCCGCATAGTGACTAGGGTTGGGTCGATAGACGATGCCTTCGTCCATCGCCGATGGCCTATAGACATCACGATGCTGAGCCGGCTTCGCCGATCCTCCGCCCCCGTCGCTAAAAAGGCTGAAAATGCACATCACGTGACCACACACACACAGCCACAGACACAGTCATGCGCTCGTCTGAGCTCCAGAGAGCAGTGTACGTCGGACAGTTTATCAAGGATGTCCCACTGGATCGTGTCTCACTATAGTTGTTAAACGTGATATTTAATTAATCTTGTCTCTATCCAGGGCACCTTATTTTACCGATCTCCCTCCTCAACCACCCTCCTCCTCTGTCCGCTGTTCATTTTCACTTTCTTCCGCGATTCTCTAACCCTCTTCACTTTCGTCCGCGACACCCCAGCGCCGCTCACTTTCGTCCGCGAGATCCTGCACCGCTCACTTTCATCCGCGACACTCCTCTGCCATCCACCGCACTAAACAAATGACTGAATTAGTTAATTTATTTAGAGTATTAATTAATTAATTTAGAGAATTTATTTATTTAATTTAGAAAATTATTTATTTAGAGAGTTTATTTATTTAGTGATTGTATTTATTTATTTATTTAGAGAATTTATTTATTTATTTATTTAGATTATTTATTTAGAGAATTTATTTATTTATTTATTTATTTAGATTATTTATTTAGAGAATTTATTTATTTAGATTTATTTTATTAGAGTATTAATTCATTTTATTTATTTAAAGTATTAATTAATTCATTTTATTTATTTGTTTAGAGAATTTATTTATTTATTAAGAGAAATTTTATTTTAGTTTTAATTAATTAATTTTATTTATTTAGAAATTGTATTTTATTGTATAAATTAATTAATTTAATAATTTAGAGAATTTATTTTGTTTATTTAGAGAATTTATGTATTAATTTAGAGAATTTATTTTATTTGTTTATTTAGAGAATTCATTTATTTAGAGAATTTATATATTAATTAATTTAGAGAATTGTTTTAAATTAATTTATTTTATTTTATTTTTGTATTTTTTTATTCATTCACACACTCAAAAAATTTACATTTGCTGTTGTTCAAACTAGTTATTTATAATTAGCTGAAACAATTCCTGATTTATTTATTGTTTTGGACAAATTAGTGTTTATGTTCAGTCCACTTAAATTTGTAAAAATGAATAAGTTAAGTTGGAAATAAGTTAAATAACTTAATTCCATTGATGCATTCAGTGTAAAGCTGCACAATTAGACATTAAAAGATCGCGATCTGAATTCAAACACGCGCAACATGATCGATAAATGATAATAATTCGCATATGTTTATTAATCCTTCAAAGCACTGCATTCAAATCTGCATTGAGAGAGATCCAGTTCACTCCAGTTCACAAGTACACTTTTTCAGTTCGTTACAAACAACTAAATAACATAGAAGTGCTGGGAGAACAGTTTATAGTTCATATATGAACACTGATGTTTATGGTAAATATTAAAATCACCGTTTAATGAAACATGAAGCTGAATGTTTGACGCTGGTGAAAGCAATTACATTTTAAAAAGTGTGAATTCTAGCCAAAGAAAAAGTCTTTCTCTCCCCATTTCATTCATTATGAACTATCTAGCAATCGTTCTCAACCTAAATGTATTATTTAAACAAAAGTCTCCTTATTCTGGGGTCTAACAACTCGCACATCCCCTTTGATTGGGCTCCAGGGTGTGTCTGGAGAATCAGGCCAACTCGACACATCCAGCAACGATGAATCACTCTGACAGTGATGAATCAAGTGCACTTGTTTACTGTAAGTGAGTCATTCGGCATACTATAAGAATATCTCTCTCTGATGACAAGCAATTGTTCGGGAAGGATATTACTGTGGAAAAATAACTGCGAAAGTTAAAAAAAAAAAAAAGTTGCCACAGGCAGACAAACAAACTGGGCGTAGCTTAACAATGCAATGAATCACAAATCACATTTACGCTCAATATTCAAAGATAAATTATTATGTTAATCAATTTAATGTTTAATTTTTAAATAAAATAATAATACAAAGTACTATTACATTAGTTAATTAATTGTTCATTAATATAATAGTACAAAGACTTTTGTGTTTTCCATCAAATTATTAAAGTTTTTTTAAATCGCTAATAATACAAAATGTACATAGGTATTTATTTATCTATTTAGAGTATTTAATAATTCATTTATTTAGAGAATTTGTATTTTGTAGAAAAATGATGCATTAATTTATTTAGAGAATTAATTTATTTAGAGAATTATTAATTAATTAATTTAAAGTATTTATTTATTTAGAGTTATTTATTTATTTAGAGAATTTTATTTATTTAGAGAATTTAATTCTTGTATTTAGAAGTTAATTCATTTATTTACATAATTCATTCATTTATTTATTTAGAGAATGTATTAATTTCTTTATTTAGAGTATAATTTAAATAATTATTTTAGATACATTTTTTGAGATATTATTTATTTAGAGAATTTATTTATTTGTTTAGAGTATTTATTTATTTTGTTAAGAGTATTAATTAATTTATTTATTTAGATAATATATTTAATTCATTTAGAGAATTTATTTATTTACAGAATTTAATTATTTATTTAGAGAATTAATTAATTTAAAGAATTTATTCATTTATTTACAGAATTTAATTATTTATTTAGAGAATTAATTAATTTATTTAGAGTATGAATTAATTAATTTAGAGAATTTATTTATTTAATTAAGAAAATTATTTATTTAGAGAATTTATTTATTTAGTGATTGAATTTATTTATTTAGAGAATTTATTTATTTATTTAGAGAATTTATTTATTTATTTAGAGAATTTATTTAGATTATTTATTTTATTAGAGTATTAATTCATTTTATTTATTTAAAGTATTAATTAATTAATTTTATTTATTTGTTTAGAGAATTAATTTATTTATTAAGAGAAATTTTATTTTAGTTTTAATTAATTTTATTTATTTAGAAATTGTATTTATTTATTTAGTGTATAAATTAATTAATTTAATAATTTGGAGAATTTATTTTGTTTATTTAGAGAATTTATGTATTAATTTAGAGAATTTATTGTATTTGTTTATTTAGAGAATTCATTTATTTAGAGAATTTCTGTATTAATTTAGAGAATTTATTGTATTTGTTTATTTAGAGAATTCATTTATTTAGAGAATTTCTGCATTAATTTAGAGAAATTTGTTTTAATTAATTTATTGTATTTAATTTTTGTATTTTTTTATTCATTCACACACTCGAAAAATTTACATTTGCTGTTGTTCAAACTACTTATTTATAATTAGCTGAAACAATCCCTGATTTATTTATTGTTTTGGACAAATTAGTGTTTATGTTCAGTCCACTTAAATTTGTAAAAATGAATAAGTTAACTTAATTCCTTCATGTTGTCCCAACACAAATCGACTGTGTGAAACCCAGCATTTTTACAGCATATAGACACAGAAACCTCTTTCAAAAAGTGAAAAACAAAAAAAAAACAGTAGTATAAACGTTACATATGACAAATACACATTACATATGACAAAGGAAATGAAAAAGAACTGCCTTAGACTTGTAGTTGAAATACTTAAGCCCAAGCATGAGCAATAAATGGCGACTGTTGCCTTAACAAACACCACAAAATAAATACCGTTGAGCAGTTTATGGGCACGTCTGGACTCTTGCCTGCAGGTATATCTTTCAAGAGGTTTGCGCTCTGCAGGTCTTGCTCACTTAAACAATGACTAAGGTAATTTTACGCAGCAATAATCAAACAATGATAGCTGGGTCAGATAAGGCTCTATTTGCATACTGCGCTCACAGAGAAGGCCTCAATCAAAACTGTTTACAGTCCTACACTGAGAAACTAGAGCCATACCCACTTAATACAGTCAGTTTAAATGCCAAAAAGGGAGCGAAAGGTCTCACACTAATGTAATAAACACTAATACTACCAGCAGACAGAGTTTTGTCCAACTGGACGGACGCCCAATCAGGAAGCACAACACTGGGGCAAAGAGGCAATAACTCTTTCAAAGGAGGTATTAATGATCTCCGATTTAACCAATGCAAAAACAGAGTCTTATCAGAGTGAGGAACGTCACCAAACAGAGAAAACATGTTTGCATGTTCATATAGATAACCAAAAATGGACATACTGTGCTCACAAGGCTATTTGCATAAGGAATGCATAACATGGCTAGGAGTCAGCCACTATCTTTAGTCATTTAATATGTGATGTAAACATTTCAAAACACTGAGGTATTGACTGATTATTAATGCATGGTAAATTAACTGTGAATATTAAAGTGTCTCCTGAAAATTTTGGCACACAATTTAGTGATTATGATGGGAATAAACTATGAATTGCTTAGTTTGAATACAACTGTGTGCTTCAAATGCGTTTGTGATACTGATTATATACAATTAGAGTGGATCATAGGTTGTTTTCACGTCATTGATGCCACGCGAAATTCAGATGGAGGGCAGGAAGTGATTCTTCTACGTAGGAATCGATATCAGAACATCAAAACGTTTGTTTTATGTTGTTTATAATTGTTTTAAATCTGCCAAAATAAGAAATGCTGAACAGCTTTTGTGGACTACCAAAAGTTTTTGCTCATAAAGGGGGAAAATTAAAGAAACTGGCTGAAAAATGGAAGAAATGGCGGCATATAATAAACATTTATTAAACACATCCATGTGTACAAACTTTTTTTGAATACGATAATTCGTTTGAGCGCACCAATACAGATTTTATACAGGTCTAGCTACGTGTGTAAATATGCTAATGTGTTATATAAAAATCAGATACAAACACCACCACACTTGTACAAAATGCAGGTTGTTTTCACATGACGTCATTGATGATGTGCAATTCTGATGGAGGGCAGGAAGTAGTTCTTCTACATAGGAATCGCTATCAGAACATCAAAATGTTTCTGTTTTATGTTGTTTATAATTGTTTAAATTGGCCAAAATAAGAAATACCAAACAGCTTTTATAGACTTCCAAAAGTTTTTGCTCATAAAGGGGGGAAAGTTCCAGAAACTGGCTGAAAAATGAAAGAAAAGGCGGCATATAATAACTTTGTTTTCAATGCATCCAGTTACTAATTGAGATACATAATTCTAAAAGTTACTAATTCCCAGGGAAAATAACTTGCGTAAACCCCGTCGCAACAGCAACCCGCTCGCAGAAAAATACACACTTGGGCCTCGTTTACACTAAAGCCTGGTTTATACTTGGTGACCCACGGTGCATGCAATGCGCATAGCTATGCCTTTATACTTCTGGGCACTCTTTCTGTTGCTCTGCAATAACACTTCCGAAACACTAGCTGGTAGTAGGTATCGAGTTTCTTCGCTGGTGATTTTTCTGAACGCTACCTTAAAGTACAAGTGGCTATTACATCTATTAATATTGATCCTTCTCCATTAATTGGCCTGTTTGGAGTTCTACCCCCTGACTGTGAGTTACCATTTTATTTTTCTGAATTAATATCTTTTCTGTCATTATTAGCTAGGCGGTGCATTTTGTTGCAGTGGAAGTCTCCTCAACCCCCATCCCATACTCAGTGGATTAAAGATGCCTTATTGTTTGTTAAATTAGAAAAAACTAAACATAGTCTTCGAGGTTCAGTGATCAAATTTTCTAACATTTGGTTGCCATTCTTGGAGCATGTCAAGTCTCTGAGACTTGAGGCACTTACTGTGGAGTGAATGGTTGCCAATCTTGCACTTTTGTTTTGGCCTGTGCCTTCCAGACAAGTTAGGGGTGCTAATATAGCACAAGCATACAATTTTTTTGTGACATAAAACCACAAGTTTGAAGATCGTCCCACCCCCCAGCCTATTTAGTTTAATATAATTTCCCTTTTCTTTCTCTTTTAATTTTTTCTTTTCTTTTATTTCTTTTATTATCATTTTTTTTTACTTAATACACCATGCTGTCAACCTCAACTTTCAGTACTGACCTGTTTATATGCTTAATTTGAAAAATGAATGCACATCATATATTGTTTATGCACATCATATACTGTGTGTCGCACAATATAAGGGTTATAGTGTGGTTTACTTTTATTCTTCTAATCAATTTTGTACTGTTATACTTTTTTTTTTTCTGTATTTGTACTGTTATTGTGTTTTTTTTTTTTATTTGTGTTTGTTAACTGTCATAAAAATCCAATAAATAAATCTTAAAAAAAAAAAAAAAAAAAGTACAAGTGGCTCAAACTCACTCATTTTGAGGCTGGCATTGGCGGACGTGCAACCACTTTAATCATAAGGTAAACACAAAACAACAGTCTCCATCCGGAGCTCCTTCGCGGGACTCGACACTTGTAAACACTCGCTGCATCTGGCTCGCGCGGCTCTCACCTCCGCCCACACTCGTCAGCGCTACCAAGCAGACCAATCACAGAGCTTGCGCTACGGGTTGTTGTGATGTGTAGTTACGTTTTTTGAGAGGTGCGCGTCAATGTCACCGACGGCCACAGCAAGAGCTATCGATCACGCGTAGGCTGTGCCGTAGCATACGCGTGCGCTTGACGCAGAAGTATAAATCAGCCTTAATATGTCTTAGTTTTAAAATGGCATTTTAGAATGAAAACGATCCACATCCACACTGGCGTTTCACCTAGCATTTCTGAAAAGCCCTCCTTCCACAATATACCGGTAGAAAACACACAAACACACACACACTGTTATGCGCTGCAGCATAAGCGCATGTCTGAGCTCCAGCAGTCAGCGGGTGCTTTGAGCACAAAACCCCAGAAAGCAGTGCACGTCGGACAGTTTATCCAGGATGTCCCGCTGGATCGTGTCTCACTATAGTTGTTAAACGTGATATTTTATTAATCTGGTCTCTGAACACCCACACTACTCTGCCTCTGGTTGGCAAACGATGGAAATGTACTCTAAGCCAATCATCACGTTCTCAGTTACACTAATCATCACGGGTTATAAGTCCCGCCCCAGCCCCGATCACAAACACACACACCCACCACAGAAAGAGTGACACTGCTTGCACAAAAACCGCTTCAGTGTTCTCAATTATAGTAGCACGCACATTGCTAGTAATAGTAACGACGTTGTAACAGGAGAAACTGTAATATATTTCATTAATCGTTACTGAAAAAAGTATCGCCTTTAGTAGCGCCGTTTATTTATAGCGCTGTTATTCCCATCACTGTTAATGAACGGCAAATTAGCATTTTATATGAGCTAATAGTCTCAGTTAATGAATTGTTAATAGCATGAAGTGTACATTCAACCAAAATAAGTAATGTGTAATAATATAGCACATTATTGTGTATTACACCCAAAGTGCTTCACAACTTCCTGAAGGGGGTCTCAATTTAACGTGTGACTTTAAGACCACAAATCTCTTAAATAACGACAGCTGCTGAATGATTTTCCAATGGGCGATGACATCGAGACAGACAAAAGTGTGAATACTATCTCTGATCCTTCACACACACACCAACAACCTTGATTTCTTTACTGCTGCTCGAGTGATGCAACATTAAGAAATACAAGTTATGGAAATAAAGCTCCCTTTACAGCGGTGGAGTAAACATTTCCCTCATTAGAGCCTAATCTGCTGAGACTTGCGCTGCCGCTTTTTGTGTTTTCACTTCTGTCCTGATTTACACCTGATTTGAGCTGTGATATGAGAAGGTGGAGGCTGCAAAAAATGCTAAAATCAAACCAGCTCCTCTGGATGGAGAATAAAAGGCATTGCTTGAGCGAGCGAACGTATTTCATCATTGCACAATACATCGTTTCAGCATCGATATTGCAGTGCGTGCATCCGCAATAGTCACATCGCAGGATCTGCAATGTTGAGTTGGGATTCTAGTTGACCAGGAGCCACAGTGATTGAAGATTTTTAGCAAACATTTGATCATTTACATGTGTTTTTATAAGGTCTGTGACAGTGTGAGCATATCAAGAGAGTTGAAAGCGTTCTGGCACAAGAAATTGTACCATTTGTAACTTTAATTAAAATTATTTTATTGAATTATTTATAGAGGGTTTATAGACTCTGCAGTGCTATTTTTACATTTGATTATTGAATTTCTGTACCTGAATTCTTACCAAACAAAGCCGTTCAAGTCATCTGGTATTCATATGGCAGTTTATATTGCAGATAAACAAAACCTCACAATGTCAGATTTTTTCAACATCATGCAGCCCCAATAGGGTACAGTTGACGTCAGAATTATTAGCCCCCCTGAATTATTAGCCCCCTGTTTATTTTTTCCCCAATTTAACAGAGAGAAGATTTTTTTCAACACATTTCTAAACATAATAGTTTTAATAACTCATCTCTAATAACTGATTTATTTTATCTTTGTCATAATGACAGTAAATAATATTTTACTAGATATTTTTCAAGACACTTCTATACAGCTTAAAGTGACATTTAAAGGCTTAATTAGGTTAATTAGGTTAACTAGGCAAGTTAGGGTAATTAGGCAAGTTATTGTATAATGATGGTTTGTTCTGTAGACTATGGAAAAAATATAGCTTAAATATAGCTTAATAATATTGAAATGGCTTTCAAATGGCTTTTAAAAAATTAAAAACAGCTTTTGTTCTAGCCGAAATAAAACAAATAAGAGTTTCTTCAGAAGAAAAAATATTATCAGACATACTGTGAAAATTTCTTTGCTCTGTTAAACATCATTTGGGAAATATTTGAAAAAGAACAAAAAAAATCATAGGGTGCCTAATAATTCTGACCTCAACTGTATATGCAAAGGTATGCGGAAGGAGTTTGAATTTGTCAGTAACCTGGGTCAAGCACTTCCGGTAAACTGTATGCCGTTACAAAATTGCCACGTTTAAGGTGTGTTTTCATTAAAAATCAACGATCTTCACTGCCTGATAGATATACGTTATAAAGTGGGTCTCAAAATGTACAAGAAGCACTGCATTAAATTACATTTTTTGTGCCATGCCTTTAAAATATGCACATTTATTTTACCTCAGTATTCTCAATAAAGTTTCTGCACACATGCCTGCTAATCCTGACGAATGCGTGCGTGTAAACTGCTTTTCATTTTGTTTTACGCTTGAACAACTAAATGAATGATTAAGTCTATTTAACTGATTATATTTTAACTACATTACAACATCGATGCTGTAAAAGGAACCGAATGAAATTAAAAAAAGTCACAATAACCGCTCACTGGAAGTTTATTCGTATGGGAAGAAACAGCTCTGCATATACCCTATAGGCAGGGCCAGACGGAATCTGCGGATGTTTTTTGCTATTTCTGTGGAGAATTTTGGTAACAATCTGCGGATTTCTGCAGTATCATAACTAAAACCTTAATGTGTGAAATAAAAAATGTCTTTTTAACTTTTATTTAATGTTTAAAATGCAAATCCAATTAGATTCACTTTATTTGGTAAACAAAGCAAGTCTCTCATATAATATCTCTACTAAAAGACAGAAAATATTACTTTACAAACTGTATTGGGCATAAATCAGATGAACATTTTCATATTAGTCAATAATCTTACTGTAATTAATTTAAAAACTGAATAAATTTAGATTTACACACATTTACTCAAGTAAATAAACAGAATTAATGATGGGCTAAAAATCTGCTGAATTCTGCGCGCAGATTCCGTGTGGGCCTACCTATAGGCTATATGCACAGCTAGTGTTTTCAGCCAATGATAAACTTCCAGTGAAAGGTTTATGTGACTATTTTCAATTGAATAAGGTTTCTTTTACAGCATCGATGTTGTAATGTACTGTAGGTAAAATGTAATTGTAGACTTAAGCATTCATTTAGTTGTTCAAGCGTAAAATGATATGAAAGACTGTTTAAACTTCAGCAGATGAGTGCAGAAACTCCATGTTATCCATGGGATAACATAAATTTCTAAATTTTAAAGACATGGCGTGTATAAATGTAATTTAATGCAGTGCTTCTACTCCAGTTTGAGACCCACTTTATATCGTATATCTATCAGGCAGTGAAGATCACTGATTTTTAAAGAAATCGGATCCAAAAGGGCACCTATGATGAAAATCATCTTTTGTAAGCTGTTTGGACAGAACTGTGTGTAGGTATAGTGTGTCCACAGTCATATTGGACTATTAGAAACACAATAAGTCTTTTTTTTTTTTCTTTTTTTTTTTTCTTTTTTATTTCCTGACGTTATAATAGAATCCAAATCCCTCCCATTTTGAGGCCGACCGCAACGTGACATAGGAGTGCGGTTTCCCTGCGCACCGAATTGATTGACAGACGCGTATTAACATTTCTCCATAGTAACGCGTTTAATCATATCAACAAGACAGATTGTGCGCAAAGCAACCGGGATTAAAAGATCTGTTCAGCTCTCTGTGATCATCAGTCATCATCAAAATGTGATCAAGAATGAGTTTCACAAGTTTAAAACGTTTTCAAAACAGTGCATGTGTAATGAATTACAGCGATTTACCGTCTTTATCACCACAGCCGCATGTCAGTACAATTATAAAAGACGCTGCTTCAATCCCGGGTTGTAGACGTTAACTCAGGTTTATTTTGTACATTAACATAACAGATATCCATACAGCCGTAGATATTAACGTGTATCCTGCAACATTTGCCGTGCAAAAACAATGCAAAGTTAAACGCGCACTGTGTGTGTGTACGAGCGTGAACTTTGTAACGAAATTTGTGTGTGACTCATCGTTGCAGAAAGGCTTGAATTAACTCCCCAACAAATACATCAAATAATCATTGGGAAAGTTCTTACTGTAGTATTTCTCACAAACGTTACGTGAGATCTGCTTCCTTCATGTCTGTCACTGTGCTGTTTATCTGACACAGCCGGACAGATTGAGGCACACTCTGACAGGCACGTGGAAACGGTGGGCGGGGAGAACCAGGATTAAAGGCACAGGCCACAAAACAGCTACATTGAAAATTCCAAACTTCTGAAAGCTATAATAAAACATCTGATGGGTGTTTTGAGCTAAAACTTGACAGACACATTCTGGAGACACAAAATACTTATATTAAATCTGGAAAAAGGGGTAAAATAGGTGACTTTTAAACATGGCAATTTTGTAATGGAGCAACCGTTCACAGGAAGCACTTGGGCTGGTTGACTGAAAATTAATAATTCATGTGCATATACCACATTGTAGATCCCTCGCTCGTGATCCTGCAGTGTCAGCTGAATATTTACTCACTCTCTGAATGTAGAGGCGATTGAAGTCATCTCCAATGCGCCGCAGTTCGCGAGCGACCGCCAGCTCCGGCGGCAGGGCTGCGACTGGTGCTACCATCTCTGCGTGCTGGTGGCTATGTTCTGGAAACCATACCTCTGAGGGGAAAAACAACACATACACTTAATGCAAGAATACACTACATTGAACATAGACATCACCTATATACTTTATAACTGCAGGTTAACTCTGTTTATATATAATAACTTTAGCTGTTAAATGCTATTAAAGCGATTAGTGGAATTTACTTAATAACTATAAGGCAATCATTTTACTCTTTACGGCACGGTGGCTCAGTGGTTAGCACTGTCGCCTCACAGCAAGAAGGTCGCAGGTTTGAGTCCCGGCTGGGTCAGTTGGCATTTCTTTGGGGAGTTTGCATGTTCTCTCCGTGTTGGCGTGGGTTTCCTCTGTGTGCCCCGGTTTCCCCCATAGTCCAAACACATGCGCTATAGGTGACGATAGACGATGCCATCGTTCATTTTTTTTAGGATGTCCCGCTGGATTGCGTCTCACTATAGTTGTTAAACGTGATATTTGATTAATCTTGTCTCTGTCTAACGACTTGAATATATCAGGGAACATGTCACAGCATCAGTTCACTGCTTCAATCTTACACTTTCACGGTTGTACTTAGTAATTTTAGTGAAAACCTCAGATACTGTTAGTTGGTTGTGCACTTTTTTTACCAACCAAGTTTGTCGACGCCATTATATCAACACAGATCGCTCTGCCTATTCATGCCAAAATCCGGCAGAAAAAGTGAGTGACTGGTGGTAATTTGTGTGTAACGTATCTTTATTTATAATTTAGTTATGGGTAAAACAAAGACAGGTAGTTGAAACGGTAGGCTATAAATAGTTAAATCGTTATGAATTAACTAATTATTAATAAATAATTAATTCACCGCCGCCTACGACGACGATGCCATCATCCATTGTGATGTTTCACATTAGACATCGTACGATTCCAAATTGGTCGACATTGCCTAACCCTAGTGCTCCGGTTTTTCCCCCAGTCCAAACACATGCGCTATACACTGAAAAAAATCATTCAGAGATGATTCCTTGGATTTACTCAATATTTTTATGTTAAGTGGCTGTGAACAATTTATTTATTTTATTTTATTTATTTATTTGGAATTTAAACAAACAAATTAAGTAGAATTTTATTAAACTTAATTTGTTTGTTTAAATTCAACACAAATAAATTGTTTGCAACAGTTTTGCAGACATCATTTTTTTCAGTGTAGGTGAATTGGATGAACTAAATTGGCTGTAGTGTACGAGTGTGAGTGTGAATGAGAGCGTGTATGGGCTTTTCCCAGTACTGGTTTCCGGCTGGAAGGGCATTCACTGTGTAAAACATATGCTGGAATAGTTGGCGGTTCATTCCGCAGTGGAAACTTCTGAAATAGAGACTAAGCTGAAGGAAAATGAATGAATGAGTTTACTCTCTTCTTGTAAGTAAACAAACTATGAGCATATTAATAATATATCATATTATATTCAACTTGGGGCAACGCAGTGGCGCAGTAGGTAGTGCTGTTGCCTCACAGCAAGAACGTCGCTGGGTCGCAGGTTCGAACCTCGGCTGGGCTGGGTCAGTTGGCGTTTCTGTGTGGAGTTTGCATGTTCTCCCTGCTTTCGCGTGGGTTTCCTCCGGGTGCTCCGGTTTCCCCTACAGTCCAAAGACATGCAGTACAGGTGAATTGGGTAGGCTAAATTGTCCGTAGTGTATGAGTGTGAATGTGTGTGTGTGGAAATTCCCAGAGATGGGTTGCGGCTGGAAGGGCATCCGCTGCGTAAAATCGTGCTGGATAAGTTGGTGGTTCATTCCACTGTGGCGACCCCGCAAGGGACAAAGCCGACAAGAAAATGAATGAATGAATATTCAACTTGTTGCTTTTAAGGCAATGGGTTTACTCACTTTTAAAGTAACTATTCGCTTTTTAGTGTAGTTACTAGTTAATTACAAATTAATAACTAATAAAAAGCAATAACTAATAACCTTAACTTTTGCGAATTTGATTGTAATGCAATAATCTGCACCTTTTCCAATAATTGTTTTATGTTAAATAATAAAACAAATTGTAAAACTGCCTAGAAATGTCATTTTGAGAGTAAAAAGTAATTACATTTGATATAAAAACATTATAAAAACATCTGTGCACTGAAGACCAATGCTTATTTCAGTTTTAAAACCTAGTACCCCATACACCTTTAAGAAATGTTTCACTTAAAGGGATAGTTTTTTTGTTTTTGTTTATACTTTATTGTCCGTTCTGCTTGGCACAGAAAACAAATTTGTCTTTAACACTGGATTTAAGACAACAACTGCACACATACAACAATCACACAATAACAACACTCATCAAGACAACAACATAAGTTAACAATCTAAAAACCAAATTAGACACATACATATTACTGCAGATCATTCCAGCACATTCACTTCAAACAGTGATCTGATTTAAAACAACAACTGCATTTGGGATATATGTAGTTTATTTATAAACTAATTTCGAGAGGATGACATGCTTATGATTGCTTGCGGGTGGTCCTGCATTATTCAATTTATGATTCACCAATCAGACGATTCCTAAGCCACTATAAATACCCTAAGTTCCATATCACAGCCATCTTCATTTTGAAGAATCCCCCCTTCCACCTTTACTCCTCCTCCTTTTCCTAGATGGGTGGCACGGTGGCTCAGTGGTTAACACTGTTGCCTCACAGCAAGAACATCACTGGTTCTAGTCCTTACCAAGCCAGCCGACGTTTCTGTGCGTTTACATGTTCTCCCCGTGCTCACGTGCGTTTCCCCCGGGTTCCCCAGTTTCCTCCCACCGTCCAAAAACATGCAACTTAAGTTAATTGACTAATCCAAACCGGCACCATAGACGTGCTCCTAGTAAGTAGTTATCTCTTAAGAGCAATCACTATCTGTTCATTAGCTACTACAGCAGGGGAGTTCTCGAGATCTACATGAGCTCAAACTCCCCTCTCACCTTGCAAACGGGAGGGAGCCCCGGGCTCGAGGATCTTATGAGCTCAGGGCTCTCTCCCGGGACAGCATGCCAAACAAGCTTTATAATCAATCATCAGCTAAGTGTGAACTCCTGAAATAAGCATTTCTTCGGGCTCTAAACCTGCGTTCTGATGGTAACACTTCAAAAGCTGAGTGAAGGGGATGTGTATTATCTTTAAAAAGCGCAATTGCTGATTTTTCCATAATGGAGTCAAATAGAATCTGCAGTGAATGTTGTTTATGACCAGTTATCTTATTTGCCTGATTGATAATTTGCAATAATTTCTTCTTCTGTTTAAGTGTTGTGTTACCAGTGGTGCAAAGTAACTAATTACAAATACTCAAACTACTGTAATTGAGTAGTTTTTCTCAGGAATTGTAATTTACTTAGTAGTTTTAAATGTGTACTTATACTTTCCCTTGAGTACATTTTTAGTGCAGTATCTGTATTTTACTTTCCACTACTTTCCTTCAACCTGCAGTCACTACTTTATTCTTGTCTATGCAGATTAGAAAAATCAGTCTTGTGATTCCTGTCCAATCAAATCGCACATATAAGGTTAATCGCATCATAATGAACTACCTCAAGTGATAAGCGCTTTATAACTGCAGCAAACATTTTGGAAGCGTTAAAAGTGTCCAAGAAGATGTCCAAAATCTTTACACGCATTGACCCAGAGACTGTTTAAAAGCATGTCGCTGATGAGAAGATGGGTATATGCCGAGCTAGTGTTTCTTCCCATACGAATAAACTTCCGGTCAGCGGTTATTGTGACTTTTTTCAATTTCATTCGGTTCCTTTTACAGCATCGATGTTGTAATGTAGTTAAAATATAATCAGTTAAATAGACTTAATCATTTATTTAGTTGTTCAAGCGTAAAACAAGATGAAAAGCAGTTTACACGCACACACCCGTCAGGATTAGCAGGCAAGCGCAGAAACTTTATTGAGAATACTGAGGTAAAATAAATGTTCAAATTTTAAAGGCATGGCACAAAAAAATGTAATTTAATGCAGTGCTTCTTGTACATTTTGAGACCTACTTTATATCGTTTATCTATCAGGCAGTGAAGATCGTTGATTTTTAAAGAAAACAGACCTTAAACGTGGCAATTTTGTAACGGCATACAGTTTACCGAAAGCGCTTGACCCAGGTTACTGACAAATTCAAATTCCTTCCGCATACCTTTGCATATGCAGTTGAGGTCAGAATTATTAGCCCCCCTATGATTTTTTTTGTTCTTTTTCAAATATTTCCCAAATGATGTTTAACAGAGCAAGGAAATTTTCACAGTATGTCTGATAATATTTTTTCTTCTGAAGAAAGTCTTATTTGTTTTATTTCGGCTAGAACAAAAGCAGTTTTTAATTTTTTAAAAGCCATTTTAAGGTCAATATTATTAAGCTATATTTAAGCTATATTTTTTCCATAGTCTACAGAACAAACCATCGTTATACAATAACTTGCCTAATTACCCTAACTTGCCTAGTTAACCTAATTAACCTAGTTAAGCCTTTAAATGTCACTTTAAGTTGTATAGAAGTGTCTTGAAAAATATCTAGTAAAATATTATTTACTGTCATCATGGCAAAGATAAATTAAATCAGTTATTAGAGATGAGTTATTAAAACTATTATGATTAGAAATGTGTTGAAAAAAATCTGCTCTCTGTTAAATTGGGGAAAAAATAAACAGGGGGCTAATAAATCAGGGGGGCTAATAATTCTGACTTCAACTGTACCCTATTGGGGCTGCATGATGTTGGAAAAATCTGACATTGTGAGGTTTTGTTTATCTGCAATATAAACTGCCATATGAATACCAGATGACTTGAACGGCTTTGTTTGGTAAGAATTCAGGTACAGAAATTCAATAATCAAATGTAAAAATAGCACTGCAGAGTCTATAAACCCTCTATAAATAATTCAATAAAATAATTTTAATTAAAGTTACAAATGGTACAATTTCTTGTGCCAGAACGCTTTCAACTCTCTTGATATGCTCACGCAGTCACAGACCTTATAAAAACACATGTAAATGATCAAATGTTTGCTAAAAATCTTCAATCACTGTGGCTCCTGGTCAACTAGAATCTCAACTCAACAATGCAGATCCTGCGATGTGACTATTGCGGATGCACGCACTGCGATATCGATCTTCTTGTAAACAGCCTCTACATTACTATTAAAATTCAGTTTATTGTCAATAATTGTGCCTAAATACTTAAAATTTGTTAAGTATTAGTTCACCCAAAATGAAAATTTACTCACTATTTACTCAGCCTTAAGTAGTTCCAGAGTTTCTTTCTTCTGCTGAACACAAGAGAAGATATTATGAAGAAAGCTGAAAACCATTGACTTCTATAGTAGGAAAAACAAATGCAATGGAAGTCAGGTTTCCAGCATTCTTCAAAATATCTTCTTTTGCTTGTTTCAAACCTTCATGAGTTTCTTTCTTCTGTTGAGCACAAAGTGGTAAATGAATGATGACAGAATTTGGGTGAACTAACCCTTTAAATATCACACAACATCCTCTCCTACTAACAACCGCCTCTTCAAGCTCTGTTTTTTTTTCAACTTGCATTAGCATGAATAAATATTTGCCAACCGTGTTAAAATTCCAGCGTCTGTCAGCGGTGAGACAGTAGCTGAACGGCTGAGGTTATTATGAGGACAAATACTAATATCACTCAAATTCTGTCTGAACTCAAATTAATTTCTCGCTATGACTCAAGCGAGAAACTCTTTGACTGTTATTTCTCGTGCTCAATCATATTAGGACCTTTGGATACTCATTTCCTTTCACAACTCTGCTAGACCTGTTTGAGCTCAACCAGACAATATCTCAAATATCACTCTGAGTTTTAGTCAACACTTTCACCTCCGATCTCTCATGCCTTTATTACAGTGCCAACGACGGTGTCTTAAAGGGATATTCACCCAAAAATGAGAATTTATGAACTATTTATTTACCCTGAAGTAGTTGTAATTCTACTGAAGTAGTTTCTTCATTTGGCTAAAGGGGTAGTTCACCCAGAAATTGTATTTCTGTCATGATTTATTTTAGTTACAAATCAGTTTCCAGCTCTGTTGAGCACAAAAGAAATCTGTAACAACTGACTTCCATAAAAAAAAATAAAAAAAACAAGTATTATGGATGTCAATGGTTACAGGTTTGCAGCATTCTTTAATATATCCTCTTTTGTGCTCATCAAAACAAGTTCAGAACAAGTAATGGGTGAGTGAATGATGACAGAATTTTCATTATTTGGTAACACAAAAGAAGATGTTTTGAAGAAAGCTGAAAACCAGTAACCATTGGCATTCATAATAGGAAAAACAAAGTAAGTCAATGGTTACAGATTTCCAACATTCTTCAAAATATCTTTTTTTTTGAGCACACCAGAACAACATGTTTGAAACAAGTAAGAGTTAAGTAAACACAAAAGAAGATATTTTGAAAAAAGATGAAAACCAGTAACCATTGACATCCATAAATACAGTGGAAACTATAGTTCCTGATTTCCAGCATATTTGTTCATCAGAACAATTTCAAACATGTAAATAAAAAAGTTAATTTTTAGTTAATTTTTCAACAGGTAACCATTGACATTCATAGTATGAAAAACATTCTTCAAAACATCTTCCTTTGTGCTCACCAGAACAAACAACTTAAACATGTTTGAAGCAGTTAAAGGCTAAGTAAACGATGACAGAATTTTCATTTTTGGGTGAACTAACCTTTTAACACAAAAGAAGATATTTTAAAGAATGCTTGACATTCATAGTTTGAAAAACAATGGAAGTCAATGGTTACAGGTTTCCAACTTTCCTTGATATATCTTCTCTTGTACTCACCAGAACAAACAAACAAACACAAATTTCATTATTGGCTGAACTGTCCCATTAAAACAAAAGAAGATATTTTGAAGAAAGATGAAAACTGGTAATCACTGACATTTAAAGAAGAAAAAACAGTGGAAGTCAATGGTTACGGATTTCCAACATTCTTCAAAACATCTTCCTTTGTGCTCACCAGAACAAACAAACAAACAAACAATAAACTCAAACATGTTTGAAACAAGTGAAACATAAGTAAACATTGACAATTTTCCTTTTTGGGTGAACTGTCCCTTTAACACAAAAGAAGATATTTTGAAGAAAGCTGAAAACTGGTAACCATTGACATTCAAAGAAGGAAAAAAACAATGGAAGACAACGATTACAGGTTTCCAACATTCATTAATATATCTTTTGTGCTCACCAGAACAAACAAACAAACTCAAGCATGTTTAAAACAAATAAAACACAAGTAAACAATGACAGAATTTTCATTTTAGGATGAATTAACCATTTAACGCAAAAGAAGATATTTTGAAGAATGCTTGACATTCCTAGTATGAAAAACAATGGAAGTCAATGGTTACAGGTTTCCAACTTTCCTTGATACATGTATATCTTCTCTTGCGCTCACCACAACAAACAAACACAAATTTAATTTTTGGATGAACTGTCCCTTGAACACAAAAGAAGATATTTTGAAGAAAGCTGAAAACCGGTAACCGTTGACATTTTAAAGAAGAGAAAAATAGTGGAAGTCAACAGTTAGTTTCCAACATTCTTCAAAACATCTTCCTTTGTGCTCACCAGATCAAACAAAGAAACACAAATTTCCTTTTTGGCTGAACTATCCCTTTAAAACAAAAAAGATAATATGAAGAAATCTGAAAACCGGTAACCATTGACATTCAAAGAATGAAAAACGAATGAAAGGGAATGGTTACAGGTTTCCAAAATTCCTTAATATATCTTCTCTTGTGCTCACTAGAACAAACAAACTCAAACATGTTTGAAACAAGTAAAAATTAAGTAAACATTGACAGAAATGTCCTTTTTGAGTGAACTATCCCTTTACCACAAAGAAGATATTTAAAAAGAGCTTGACATTCATAGTTCCCTAATATTTTCTTTTGTGCTCACCAAAACAAACAAACAAACAAACACAAATTTCATTTTTGGCTGAACTGTCCCTTTAACACGAAAGAAGATATTTCGAAATAAGCTGAAAACCAGAAACCACTGATATTTATAGTAGAAAAAAAAACAATGGACGTCAATGGTTACAGATTTCCAACATTCTTCAAAATATCTTCTTTTGTGCTCATCAGAACAAACAAACAAAAAAAAATTAAGACATGTATGAAACATGTAAAGGGTAAGCAAACAAAGACTGAATATTCATTTAATAAACAAGAACAATCCCTTTAACACAAAAGAAGATATTTTGAAGAATGCTTGACATTCATAGTATGAAAAACAATGCAAGTTAATGGTTACAGGTTTCCAACTTTCTATGGTATATTTTCATTTGTGCTCACCAGAACAAACACAAATGTCATTTTTGGCTGTACTGTCCCTTTAACACAAAATTTCAGGTATTGTGAATAAAGCTGAAAACCGGTAACCATTGACATTCAAAGAAGAAAAAACAGTGGAAGTCAATGGTTACAGGATTCCAACATTCTTCAAAATATCTTCTTTTGTGCTCACCAGAACAAACAAACTCAAACATGTTTGAAACAATAAAAAAAGAAGTAAACAAAGACAGACTTTTCACTTTTGGATAAACTATATCTTTAGCCGAAAAGAAGATATTTTGAAGAATGCTTGACATTAATAGTATAAAAAACAATGGAAGTCAATGGTTACAGGTTTCCTACTTTCTATGGTATATTTTCATTTGTGCTCACCAGAACAAACAAACAAACACAAATTTCATGGCTGAGCTGTCCCTTTAATGCAAAAGAAGATATTTTAAAGAACGCTGAAAACCGGTAACCATTGACATTCGAAGAAGGAAAAAACAATGGAAGTTAATGGTTACAGGTTTCTAGCATTCCTTAATATATCTTCTTATGTGCTCACCAGAACAAACCTACAAGCAAACAAACAATAAACTCAAGCATGTTTGAAACAAGTACAAGATAAGTAAACAATGACAGACTTTTCCTTTTTGATGAACTATCCCTTTAACACAAGAGAAGATATTTTGAAGAATGCTGAAACCTGGTAATATAAATACAATCGACTGTTACAGATTTCCAACATTCTTCAAAACACCTTCTTTTTTGTTGACAACCTCAAACATGTAAAAAAAAAAACAAGTAAATAATGAATTCTTCAAGACATTTCAATTGTGAGTGAACTATCTCTTTAAATAAGCACACAATCTGATCTAAATCCACACTAGTGGCCAGCAGAACATGCACTCATCATTTCTGGTTTAGTTTTTTCACCACATCTTCATTCATCTTTGACCGGATAACATATTTGACACACAACAAAAAAAGTCACAAAGTTCATGCGTGTACATTCAAGACCTTGTGCCAACACAATGCAGCAGCTAACGATATAAACAACAGGAGAGAGGAACTCTCCCGTCGAGCGAGAAACAGATGAGAGCCCTGATAACTTCTTGTTGTTTCTCTTGGCCATTAAGAGTGGCTACCGGAAGACAATTCAGCATCTCATATCTCCTGCCTCTCAATAGGGAAAACAGAGATGGGCTGGATCTTATGTCTAGCCCTCACAAAAGACAGGCTAGTCTATTTTGACTGCGCGCACTAAGGCCAATTCTCTCTCTGACTGCTTTCTGGAGGCCTCAGTGACAGTAAACAAGAACACAACAGACAAATCAGCTCACTCCATCAGAGGCATTTTGGGAAAGACGGGTCACACGCTGAGGTCAGGTGCGGTTTAGGTTTGTTTTGCGAGATGATGTGAATGTGCAAAGCTTGCTCGGTCCAATCATGCATGCAGGCTCAAAAACTTTAGTTTGCTGCTTGTTTGAACTACTTATTTAAAATGAGCTGAGATAACACAACTCTTGAGTTTTTTTGTGGGGGAGACAACGTAATTGTTTTATGTTCAATCCACTTAAACTAATAAGTTCGCTTAAAGGTGCAGTAGGTAAGTTTGACACCCAGTGGTTGAACTAGGTATTGCACCCCTGGTTCAAAACACACGCAAGAGCAGGTTGCCAGATTGGGGACATCAACAAAGACTGATTTAAACAGTGTTCTAACTAAAAGCAACGGCACACGATAGATTAAAAGGAGTTTTGTCCTAACGCAACACCTGAAATTTTAGAAACGGCTTCTAATTCTTGCAGCTGAACAACAGAAAACTGACAATGATAAGCTCAGGTACACCTCATGTGCTTTATTCAGTGTTAAATGCTAATAATGTGAGTTTGAATGCCATTCACATTTATTGCGATACTACAGCAGCAGATAGTTCACCTCAGATCTTGAAAATAAAATAAACTGTTTGAAATTGATCTTTAGAACTGTGACTCAAACTGACACATATCAGTGATTCAGCATCTACATTTAATAATGTTAAAGAGGCTTAATATGTATTAGTTAGATTGTAAACATTACCATTTCGTTGGAGTGCAGTAAGTGCACATATTCTATTCTTCTGAATGGCTGTTCAACTAACCTGGGGTGCGTTTCCGATAACCATCGTTAGCCAACTAAGGTCGCAAGGTGTGTCGTTACAAACATAGCTTGTTGATTAGCCGTTTCCAAAATCCGTCGTTCCAACAAACATTCCCAAACTGCGTCGCAAACTTCTATGCTTGCAACTACACCTCTGAAGCTGTAGTTAGAAACATAGTTCCTGGCTGTGTGCTATTCCTAGTTATCCCCCCTATGCCCTATTCATTTAGAACATTCTAACATTTAAACTTGGAATTATAAAAAAAAGCATTAAAGTCTACTCTCTTTTTTGTATTTTTACAGTTCAGTTTTAGCGATCCTCATGTTTACTATTGTGTTCCCTTCGCAGTGCACTTTAAAAACATTGATGTCATTTTGAACACAGCCGTGGCTCATGACGAAAGCTATAGGTGACCTTATTTAAAAGCAGAATTTATGTTACGTCTCCAAAGCTTGTGAAAACAATAAACATAGCATACGTTAATGCTTTTCATTTATAGTAGGTTATTTATTAAGTATCTGTACTGTATATGACATGGGCCTGTTGGTTAGAACCTTCTGCAGTGGTTTACATGTGTCAAATTGTAAAAATAGACTTTTCCAAAAATGAACAAACAATATCCTACTCAATAATAATAATAATAATAATAATAATAATCGTCATCATCATTAATATTATTATTAAAGTATGATTTTTTTACATTTACTAATAAATAATAAATATTAAATTTCATTTCTTAATAAATTATTATTTATTTATTTATATGATTTATACATGAGATTAGAATACATGTTAGCTTTTGTAAGTGATTTTATGTTAATTTAGAATAGAATAGGTAATGTTCTCAATAATATTTGTAAAGGAAACACAGGAAACATTTACATATATTTTAATTAATATGGAAAGCGAGTGCATGTTTTTACCAAAACTAATATTGAATTTTATTTTAAATGTGTGTGTTTGTGTAAAACAATATCATTTGCACTAAGAAATTATGGGGTTCTTCTAAAGAAGTTGTTACTCGACCCCGTTTAGAGCATCATTCTGGGCGTTTTACATTATAACTAACGTGGTTCAAGCGATGGATCTGCGACAGAGGAACTACTGTTTTGGGAAACACTCATCACTACATCGTTCTTTTCCCAAACGATACATCATACTATGATAGATCATTCGCGAGTTACGTCGTTGTTTGGGAAACGCACCCCTGCTCACCTAATGTTTACGCTTGTAATATTTATATTATTTGCTAATTAATAACCTCATGTGGAACTCTGAATCTGTGTCTCATTTTGGAGTCTGCTACTGTCCACCAGGGGGTCACATTTCGGTCACCGACTCATACTTTGAGAGTCTTCATGACTAAATGAATCAAATACGCTGTTTCCCACCAAGACAACCTGAGGTGCTGAAATATAATTGGCTAAACTGGCAGTGGCGGGTTAAATGACCAAAACAAAGAGCATTGTTTTTCAGATAAACAAGAATGTTCACTTAGCATGTTTCTTATATATCTGCAAACATATTATGGTATTTTTATGCTCTAAAATAGTCAAAAACTTACATATAGCATCTATAATTCTCTTTTGTTGTCTCAGCACAAATCTATTGTGTGGAACTCAACATTTTTTACAGTATGGGTAGTTTTTCTTTTACTTTTGTTTTTTTTAAAACACCATTTTTTAATAAACAATAGTTATATTTATGTAGTTTGAAGTCTGATGTTTGAGAGAAAATATTATATAATACATATAAGGGGTCACTGACTATCGATTCTTTTTTGTGTGTGCTGGGCAAAGATTAATCACAATTAATTGCGTTTAAAGTAAAAGTTTGACATAATATACATTGTAAAAATGCAATAACAAAAAGTCAAGACAACAAATATTTGTGTATTGCTTTAACTTATTTTAATATTTTAAGATTTCAACTCATTTTAAGTTATTCAAAGTTTAGTCAGTTTGATAAGTTGAAAAATTTAAGGCAGCAATATTTTTTACAGTGTATGTGTGTATTATAAATCTGTATTATGCATATATAAATACGCACATGCATGCATGTATTTTTGAAAGTGTTTATTTATATTTAGATATAAAATATAGAAGTATATATGATATAAATTGTATATAAATTTAAATGTAACAATTGTTTTGTTTTTATGTATGTATGTATGTGTATCACATATACAGTTGAAGTCTGAATTATTAGCCCCCGTTTATTTTTTTCCCCAATTTCTGTTTAACAGAGAGATTTTTTTTCAACCTATTTCTAATCATAATAGTTTTAATAACTCATTTCTAATAACTGATTTATTTTATCTTTGCCATGAATACAGGACGTAATATTTGACTAGATATTTTTCAAGACACTTCTATACAGCTTAAAGTGACATTTAAAGGCTTAACTAGGTTAATTAGGTTAACTAGGCAGGTTAGGGTAATTAGACAAGTTATTGTACAACGATGGTTTGTTCTGTAGACTATCGAAAACAAATATAGCTTAAAGGGGCTAATAATATTGACCTTAAAATGTTTTTTTTTTATTTTAAACTGCTTATTCTAGCCGAAATAAAACAAATAAGACTTTCTCCAGAAGAAAAAATATTATCAGACATACTGTGAAAATGTCCTTGCTCTGTTAAACATCATTTGGGAAATATTAAAAAAAAAAGAAAAAACATTCAAAGGGTGGCTAATAATTCTGACTTCAACTGTACATAATACATATATATATATATTATGTCAAAACAAGCTTATTTTGCATGGGATTAATCTTTCCCCAGCACTACTTTTTTCTTTCTTTTTGTTTTGCATTTTTACTGACTTCTATCGTAAAAACGTCGTGTGGTGTGACAGCAAAAATTAAGATAAACAACTCTTAACAATACAAAAATAGAATGAGTGATTTATCTTCATTGTTGGACACTTATCTTCATATAGTGCTTTTTATTATATAAGAAATTATGAATTATATATTATTTTTCTTCTTGACTTGTCGAGCTTTACTAGTTGTTTTAAAAAAGATAAATATGTGAATACTTCTGTGGCAAAATCTTAAGTGCACATCATGGGCTTCACAGGGGTTGTTGCTAGAAGGGATACAGCTGTGGCCGAAAGTTAACAAGAAATATTTATTAAATTACTCAGTAATTGTAGCTTATTAACATTTACCCCCATCCCAAACCTAAACCTACCCCTCACAGTAATCTAATAACAGTAATTATAACAATACTGTTTTATAATATTTATTAAATTACTCATTAACTTTCATCCATATTCCTTCAGCTTAGTCTCTATTTCAGATGTCTGCCAACTATTCCAGCATATGTTTTACACAGCGGATCCCCTTCTAGCTGCAAACCAGTACTGGAAAACACCCGCACACACTCATATTCACACACTCATGGCCAATATTGTTTATTCAATTCACCTATACTGCATGTGTTTGCACTGTGGGGGAAACCGGAGGAAACCCACACCAACGCGGGGAGAACATGCAAACTCCACACAGAAATGCCAAGCCGGGACTCGAACCAGCGACCTTCTTGCTGTGAGGCGACAGTGCTAACCATTCATTAACTTGTATTTTATTTACATCTACCCCTACCCTAAACACACAATAATGTAAAAACTATGATTTTATTGTTGTAATAATATAATTATTGTTATCTTCCGGCCACAGCTGTATCTCCTCTAGACTTCAGTCACATGATCTTGAATGGGTCTCTTCAACTAACTAAAGTTTTAAGAGGAATTGCACTATTTAAAGTGTTTTTAGTCACTAAATGTATCAATTTGCTATGTTTATAGAAACGTATGTATGAAAAAAAGATTGCTATTTAATAAAATGGCCACTTTTAAAACTAGGCCTAAGGTATTTATTAATAATTTTATGATTTCCTTTTAAATTTATAAGAGGTTCATATTTTTTTTTATATGCTACATTTTTAAATTAGGCTCAAATGTAAATATATTAATATTATTAATAATAACACAGCATGTTTTAAAACAAGAGGTCCATGGAAGAAATATTTAACCATTTACTGCATTTTAAATATGACGATACTCGAATGTTAATTTTTGTCATGTGACAATAAAAATGCAACGTCACATCAACAACACATACGCAATAACACACCTAATGCAGTCAACAAACTGCTATTAAATGCAGGTTACTTCTTTTAGAGAAGCTGTCACAAAGACAAATGAGCTGACTTGGCTTTAGGCAGATGTGTGCTGCAAATGAGAAGAACATGCCTTCTGGAAGAGATTTTCAAGACAAGTGCACTGCCAAGCATCAAAACATTACGCTTATCACTGCACTAATGTAGAAGAGCCACAGCCAAGTTAAACATCCAAAGCACTTAAACGGATGACATTTATAAACAGCGAGTTTCAACTATATTCATGTTTTTTATGCACATTTGCTTCACCTGTACAATCTGTCACTGTCTGTGGCTTGGGTTACAGTCGAAATGACCGCAAATAATATAAAGTTCTAGACTTATTGTAATATCATTGGTTATAAAACATTATATAAAGTTATTATGTTTGTTAAATCAAAGTATTTAAACTAACTGAACTAATGAAATAGCTACACCGGAAATATATTTTATATATCTGCCCACACACACCCTTGCCCTTTATATTCACAAACTGCCTCTTGGTGGGAAGAAAATTATATTGTAGCATAATAAAACGCAATAAAACTGCCTTTATTATAGCAGAAATAAAACAAATAGGACTTTAAAATATATATTATTGGAAATACTGTGGAAAAATTCTTTGCTTTGTTAAACATCATTTTAGGGAGGGGGAGGGGGGGGGGGGATCACAGGAGGGCTAATCATTTTGATTCCAACTGTATATATAACTTTAGGCCCCACAGAATTACCAATAATCATGAATTTAATAATTATCATGACATATAAATATGAATGAAATATATAATATAACTATGATATATAAAAGTTTGCGCGTGTTGGATGCCCACGGCGGGAGAACTGCATTCGGCTGCTTTGATCTTTCCATTTAAAAATTCAAATCTCAACGGACTATTGGAAAAAAAAAGCCTTTTCGTCGCGTACTTAGGATGTTTACACACCAAAAAACGGTGACTTCTATTCTCCAGGGGGCTCTTACCATCATTTTGGCCGTCTTGCGCTTCGGAAATATTGGGCATTAGAGGGGAACCTGGCACAGAATCGCTGTCGACGGAAAAATAGCCACTAGAGGACCTGGAGAAAGTCCGGTTCATCGGTGACCTCGACTGGTTATTCGACATGGATATCCCTCCCCTTAACGGGTCCCCTTCGCCCGGCTGAGGGAAGTCAAAGTGCCCGGCGGGCAACACCGCTCCGCCACCGGTGCTCTCTCCGCTTCCCTGCGAGGCCGGGCCATTGGCCAGCGTTTGCTCTCTGCAGAACAAACAAAACACTCATTACTGTCTTTTACTAGCGTTTCGAAGAGGAATTGTGTGGGTTGTTGTCAGGGGGGATTGAATTTCCCGTCTGTTTCGTGCGGATTAGCATGCGCTGGGAAACTCAGCTGGCAGCGAGCGCTGCGAGTAGTAACCCGGTGAAGTGCGTCACAAACGAGCTCCACTTCAACTTCCTATTTCTTCCTTATAGCGAAACTGTCAACATTTTGGGATAAAACTACAACACGCGAATTATAATGCGGCGTGGACTTTGAGCTCGCGCTGTAGCGGAATGTCCTCGCGTTCATCTTTGTTTGTTTCGTCGTGCTGGGCTAGAGAGGTTTATTATGTGGGGCTCTTTAAAATGAAAACACGTCCCTGAAGAGTTCTCCGTGGACCAGTAAACTTTGTCAAGCAGTTAACTCTGTCAGACATATGCCGGCTCGTCCAAACCGCGAAAACAAAAAACAAATATAAGCTGATAGAATACGATAGAGCACTCGCAGTCAGTCTATTGTCGTGTCACTTACCGCAATAATTGTTGCGTTTGCGCTTGTCTGGCAGTGTTGAGGACGCGCGTGTTAACGCGCACGCGATTGGACGGCGATTTATTTTTTAGTTTATTTTCTGCTTCGATGTCACTTGTCACCGAGTTGCGATGTCAGCATTTTACTGACTAATGAATAGTGCAGCTACTGTACGAACAGGGGTTTTCGCGTAACAATACCACAATGTCTTTATTTCTTTGCCTAATTTCACTTATCAGCGATCCAAAATGCTCAGAATTTCTGTCTTGGAGCGTGAAGTTTATTTTCACCAAGAGCTCGGCGGCCAAACAATATCGTGCGCACCAAAACAAAGTTTCCTATTAATAGGAGCGCATCGACGCCTCCAAGTGTTCAGGCAAACAGACAGCAGACAATAGCGCAAAGTTATGCGAACATATCTAACTGTCCGACTGCATGTGATGATCATAAAGAACAGAAAAACACGCATCGCACGACACGTCCCAAAATGCCATTGTTTCCAACCGGGAACATTTTGAGCCTTATTTCAGGAGTAAAGCGCTAATGGATGGGTATTTTTCTCCCGTGGGTAGGGTATCGCCTGGCGTACATATACAGAACTTCAACAACAACCGTGAGTTTATTCGCATTTTGAGTGTATTGTTAGTGGATAGCGGCAAAGAAAACAAAGCAAACAGGTGCCTGACGTTTTCCATTGCAAAACACGGTTAAATAATTCACAGTGGTTAAATGTCAACACGTAAAGACCATCGAGGGGAGTGGACTGCTCTACTACATCTCAACTTTTGTCTTTGTGACATTGTCTGGACGCTACTTAAATCGACCAAACGCGCATCAGAAGTTTCACTTTTTTCCCGTCGCGCGCAACTTTGCGTTTTGCGCGTTTGCGCTCGATCTTCAGCACGGAGAATAACGCAAGCGAAAATTAAACGAATTATTTATTAAACTATTTTTTGGGGGTTTAAATCACGGCGATCAATTTTTAAAACGACAATATTGAAAGACAGTATTGCTTTAAATATGTAAAAATAAAAACAAAGCATACAAAAAAGTTGCCGGCATACTGTACTAAACTCCCGTTTGAACTCACCTGGACGTGTCAGACATCCTCCGATCGCGCTAGCGCATCATGTTTTGCGATAAAGACAACAATCGAAGGGGAAATATGCAGAGATTAAACAAAAAGTATGATAAAGGTAGAATCCCAGTATCCGAAAATCAACGCCTAGAAATCTCTGAATGAACAGTCTTCCTCTGGATAGCTGTCATATAATAAGTTCCTGTTTGAAAAAGACGTCCACGGGATTGTTTTGGATGATTTCTTTTGTCTCTTAAGTGCACTTCCTCGCCCAGAGTCAGTCTCGTGCGTCTGCTGCTCGCAGAGAGCAAGTTTCTTCTAATCTCTGTTCACTGAAGCGAAGAGCTCTGCAGAAGTGACTCCACCCATAAGGGGAGGGGCGTGCGATGGTCAACCCCGCAGAACTTCTTCAAACCACACAACCGAGTCCCGAAATGTACACAAACATTTCAGATTAAACTAGAACAAAAGCACGATAGTTCTTCTTTCACACGGGCTCGTCTGCTTTGTGGTATATTTCATGTTCAGTCTGGCTGAATAATGTTTGATCACAAGAGTCACAAGTCATCACAAGAGAATCATGGTAGTTTTGAAACGATGTAAAGCTGCGTGCAATACAAGCTGGGTTTACCAAAGCCTCGGCGTGCGTTTTATTCTGTTATTCATTAGATTACCAAACTGTTTGTGACAAGATGACAACACGCACCATTTACAATACACAAACACAAAGGAAAATAACTCCACAGGCTACATCTGATTAAGGTTTTCATGTCAGAGAAAACCTGGAAAATCAGGAATATGCATCCCTTTATTAGCAGAACATTAGGGGTCTCCAACATTTAGGTTGTTTGCATGCATTTTAAAGGGATAGTTTATTCAATTAACTAAGGGATAGTTCATTTATTCACTGTCTCTAGTCAAAAACCTGTTTGAGTTTTTTGTTTTTGTTGTTAAATAAAAATAAGTTACTTAGAAAAAAAAAAGCAGTAACCACTTACTCCCATAGTATTTGTTTTTCCCACTAAGGAAGTCAATGGTTGCCAGCTTTTTTTATCATTCTGCATGATATCTTATGTTGTGTTCAACAGAAAAATGAAACTCATAAAGGTTTTAAACCACTTAAGAGTGAATAAATTTTCATTTTCAGCTGAACTATCCCTTTAAAGGGTCACGAAACACCAAAACACATGTTTTGAGCTGTTGACAGTCATATATGTGTCCCACGCTGCTATAAACACTATTAGGACACATATATTGCACTAAAAAGTGAAAATTGGTTGTTTTTGCGTTATTTTGAGCAAATTCGTTCTTCCGGTTTGAAACGATTTTTTGAAGCTGCGTCACGGCCGTGAGACACTTAGGTGTAAATCCAGAGTGGAGAGTGGCTGTCTGTCTTTTTCAGAACATTCTGACGTATGTGAGTGTGTGGCATTAATTCATGAGAAAGACGTGCTTCAAACCAATCAGCGCGCTCTATTGTGTATGACGTGAAAATTCATTAATATGCATGATAGCTCCGGAGACTGTTTACCTGTTTACACTGTACAGACGGAAAAGAGACGCCACGTTGTGTTGCCAAAACAAGTGAAAGAACAAGAATTTGGAGACAAGAGTCATCGGTTTTGCGTTTATTAGTGTGCTGCAACAAGGTTTTGTTTTCATTTTCCCTCTATGAGAGAGCTGCTGGACTCACGTGTGGATTACAGTGCACGCGACAGAAACGCGTTTGTAAGGAACATTTTTTACCCGAGAGCTTTTCGCATCTGGAAATGGTGAAATCCGGATTTGTCGCTCGTCTCCTTTTTGTCCTGTCGCTACAGATTAGGTAAGTGTGTGCGATCAGTGCTCTTTGTTTAACCCAGATTACAAAGTTAGTTCGTATGGTCAGCAGTGCTCTTTCAGTTTTTAAAGACATACCTCAGTCAAAATGATTTAGTTACTAAGTTTACAGTATGTTAATATCACTGCAATATTATAGTACAATATTATAGACTGAAAGATCCGCTGTAAATTCTGCTCTCCGAGTGCAAACATGTGAACACAAACTATTCCCGTCGTGCAGGATTTTCGCCGCATTTTGTGACAGGATAGCCTATACACACACGGCTTTCTGACGCTACCTACCGAGTACATAAGTTACAGAGAAATGCGGAGGATTTTTTTTCTCTCATTCGCCATGCTGTATCAAATCAGCCTCTCTCTGTTTGTTTTGCCTGTGAAACTAAGCGCGCGCCCAAATGGAAACGCCCTTCTATGCATATCCTACCCTCTTTCCCTCCCCCGACACTCCCACACTCCCAGAGCTGGACACGCCCAACTTTCCTGACTTTTTTCAAAACAGAGGTGTGAAAACACCCTGCTGAGACAGGGGGTTTCGTGGCCCTTTAAGGTGACAATAAACCTCTTGTGCAAATATTAAATGCACAGGTATCAAGATTTATAAAATGTTAACATATTTAAAAGTAAAACTCCAACAAAATAATTAATAGTCCAAGCTAAACGAACAACATAAAAGGAAATGCTTAAGAAGACCCAAACTACAACTTTCGATCTAATTGTTTACATATTTGGCTCAAACGGTAAATAAAGGTAAAATGATGGTGAATTAAAGTAGCATTACATTTTTCTAACTATGCAGAAATCACTTTTCTATGTGGTTTAAACACAGTTGAGTGGCGGCAGTCTGTGAATATAGCCAGCTTCTAATGGTAAAAATTAATTAGTGCTATTTTTTATACTCATGCTTGATAAAAACAGTCTGCAGAAACACTTTGATTGACATTCTCCCTTTGTACGTGTCATCAAAGGGGGGAAAACCCCGCCCATTAGTGACCGTCTCTTTTTCATTAGCATAGACAGCCCTGAGTAAGAAGCAATCATCCACAATTAGAGTTTTTACGCCGTATCAGAATCAGTTTTATTGCCAAGTGTGCTTCACACACACAAGGAATTTGTTTTGGCAACAAAAACTTCTAGTATACATAAAGTGACAAGTGACAACACAAAATTAAATATGAGAAAAGAAAAAGGCGATAAACATTAAACAGAGATGCAGTAAGTAAAAAATAAAAAATATCTGGATGTTGAATTGTATGTACAGATATATAAATATACAGGTTATAAGGTGCAGTGTACCAATGCGAATGGAGAAAGTATTGCATTGTATATTGTTAAAAGGTGCTGTGTACAAGTGCGTATAACAAAGTATTGCACGTTTATTGCACAGTAGGGGAATATTTAACTGTTCATGAGGTATCTGCTAAAGATCATTTTTAATTTGTATTTACTGGCCACGCAATGGGTGGAAACACAACAGATGCTCCGACTCATTATCTGAGCCACATATTAGCCACAGCCATATCACCCTGTAGCTCAAGACCGGTTACTCACTAAAGCTAAGCAGGGCTGAGCCTGCAGTACCTGGATGGGAGACCACATGGGAAAACTAGGTTGCTGTTGGAAGTGGTGTTAGTGATGCCAGCAGGGGGCGCTCAACCTGTGGTCTGTGAGTCCTAATGCACTAGTAAAGTGAAGGGGACACTATACTGACAGTGTGCGCCATCTTTCAAGGTCCTGACTCTCTGTGGTCATTAAAAATCTCATGGCACTTCTTGTAAAGAGTAGGGGTGTAACCCCGGTGTCCTAACCTAATTTCTTCCATCGGCCCTTAACCATCATGGCCTCCCGATTATCCCCATCCACCAAATTGCCTCTATCGCTTTCTCTCCACTCCACCTATAGCTGGTGTGTGGTGAGCGCACTTGGCGCCGTTGTCCTGTGGCTCCTGTCGCATCATCCAAGTGGATGCTGCACACTGGTGGTGGTGTGCAAAGACGCCCCCTCATGATTGTGAAATGCTTTGGGTGTATGACCATACACAATAAATGTGCTATATAAATGCACACATTACATCTGTATTAAATGGTTTAAACAGTAAAGCCTGGTTTATACTTCTGCCTCAAGTGATCGGTGTGACCCACGGCGCAAGCCTTGTGCGTAGCTGTGCATTTATACTTCTGCGCGCTGTTTCTGTTGTTCTGCAATACACTTCCGAAACGCTAGCTGGCAGTAGATGTTTATGTTCCTCTGTGTCGAGTTTCTTCGCTGGTGTTTTGTTTTTTCTGAACGCTTCCTTAATGTACAAGCGGCTCAAATTCGCTCATTTTGAGGCAGAATCCGGCAGACGTGCAACAACTTTAATCATAAGGTAAACACAAAACAACAGTCTCCATCCTAAGCTCCTTCACGGGACTCCACACTTGTAAACACTCGCTTCATTACGCTCGCGCGGCTCTCACCTCCGCCCACACTCGCCAGCGATACCAAGGCGACCAATCACAGAGCTTGCGCTATGCGTATGCATTACATTTTTTGAGAGGTGCGCATCAACGTCGCCGTAGCACACGCGTGTGCTTGACGCAGAAGTATGAATCAGCCTTAAGAGATCCTCTTCAAGACTGGACTTTCTGCATGACAAAAAGGAACGCAAGATATATTTTTATGAACACCTCCTCGTGTACAGTAGGAGTAGAGGCGAACGAGATGGAGAGAAGCTTAAACTTCACTGTTATCAGTTTTTTGTAGAATTTACAGCAACTTACTGGCAGCAGTTCACCAGTAACTGTATATCTTAGTGTAAATCACAAATATTGTGAAATACAGCAAAAATACTGTATGCATTTACAGCACCATTTAACTTGATGTATATGTATTTACAGTACTGTATATTTTTACCGTAAAAATACAGTAATTTAAACTTAAAATACAGTAACATACTGCATAGCAGTCCTACAGTTCATATTACTGTTAAATACTGTGTAATTTACAAAAGTTGTTAACAGCGTTGGTCAGAGAAAAGCTGTTGTTGTCAAACACTGTTTACATCACTGAGTCGGTTTAATGGTGAAGGGATAGATCGAATAGGCCTGTTGATGAAAGGTTTGTGAAGAAATGTAATGCTCCCTTGTAAAGCATTTTGTTTGTGGTAGATTTTAAAATGCCAAAACACAGTTTGTGTTTTAATGCATGTTGTGGCTGTAGTTTTATTTTGGTTTATTAAAACTAAGGTAGGCGACACTGTGGCTCAGTGGGTAACACTGTCACCTCACAGCAAGAAGGTCGCTTGTTCAAGTCCTGGCTGGGTCAGTTGGTATTTCTATGTGGAGTTTGCATGTTCTCCCCATGTGGTGTGGGTTTCCTCCAGGTGCTCCGGTTTCCCACACAGTCCAAACAAATGTGCTATAGGTGAATTAAATAAACCAATTTGGCCGTAGTGTATGAGTGCATGTGTGTGTGTGTGAATGAGTGTGTATGGATGTTTGTCAGTACTGGGTTGCAGATGGAAGGGTGTCCGCTGTGTAAATCATATGCTGGATAAGTCGGCGGTTCATTCCGCTGTGGCGAACTCCTGATGAATAAAGGGACTAAGTCGAAAGTAAATGAATAAATTAAGGTATTTGGTATTTTAAAATACATTTCAATCTATTTTTTGCCCAGTCCTGTTCACCATAACCATCTATTGACTGACAATTTTTCCATGACTCCTAATTTTTACCCATGATCTTACTTTGGTCATTCTTTGATTGTCTTATATTTCACTTCCAGGAGAAACTGAAGTCTTGTACCTTCTTGGGCCTTCCCATACCGCATGTAAAACAATGATTTTCCGTGTTAATTAGCTCATAATAAGAAGCTAATTAACTTGAAATTAACTTGAAGTTTTCTCTTAATTACAAGTTATCTCATCAAGGGAAAGAGTTAATCACTCTATCATTTAAGTTTAGTTTATATATCTTACTGCTGTAAAAAACCTATTAAAAAAAGAAGTGAAGATTCATTTTAGGGATGCAATTCCTTAATCCGTCACTGGGGGACAAATTAGAGGTTGTGAAAAATGTGCAGTATTGCACCCTGTCGATTTAACACAGGTTTTACGTCTCAGCTTCTCTGCTGTAAAAAGCTATTACAAAAATAAGGTTAATTTTGGTCATGCAATTCCCTAATCAGCCACTGGGGGTAAAATGAGAGATTGTGAAACATGTCTAGCATCGCAATCTTTTGATTAACACTGCTTTTACATCTTAGTCTCCCTGATATAAACAGCTATTACAAAAATAGGGATAATTTTGGACATATAATTCCTATATCAGCCACTAGAGGTAAAGAGAAAAGTTGTGAAAATGTCCATTGTCCCCATTAGACAAAACAGTAGACTATCACACTCTATTGATATTTATGTTTCAGTCTCCCTGATTTAAAACAGCTATTATAGAAATATTAATTTTGGAAATGCGATTCCTTAATTGGGGGAAAGAGAGAGGTTGTGAAAATGTTTGGTACTGCATTCTTTCAATTATTTTACTAGGTTTAGTTATTCATTCATTCATTCATTCATTTTATTGATTGTCTAGATGAAGGGTGACACGGTGGCTCAGTGGTTAGCACTGTAGCCTCATAGCAAGAAGGGTCGCTGGTTCGAGTCCAGGCTGGGCCAGTTGGCATTTCTGTGTGGATTTGCATGTTCTCTTGTTTCCCCCATGTGCACCATAGGTGAATTGAATAAGCTAAATTGTCCGTAGTGTATGTGTGTGTGTGTGTGTGTGTGTGAATATGTGTGTGTATGAGTGTTTCCCAGTACTGAGTTGTGGCTGGAAGGGCATTCGCTGCGCAAAACATATGCTAGAATAGTTGACAGTTCATTCCACTGTGGCAACCTCTGAAATAGAGACTAAGCCCACCTGATGTAAAAAGTTTCCAAAAAAGGGGGATTTTTAAATATGCAATTTAAATGTCCACTATCCCCTTCTATTGATGGACAGATTTCACATTCTGTCTTCCTGCATGTGAGTTATTGTTATAAAAATAAACTTTTTTTACAAGTAGTGGTAAAGGGAGAGGTTGTGAAACTTGCTATTTGCAGCGCTGAATGAAACAAGTCCTTTTACCAAAAAGCTAGAAGAAAACACCTATTCCATTCATTCATTTTCCTTCAGTTTAGTCCTTTTAATTATCAGGAGTTGCCACAGTGGAATGAACCGCCAACTTATTCAGCACGTTTTACACAGCGGATGCCCTTCCAGCTGCAACCCAGTACTGGGAAACACGCATACACTCTCATATTCACACACACACACACACACTCATACACTATGGGGAACTGAATTTAGTTTATTCGATTCCCCTATAGCGCATGTGTTTGGACTGTGGGGGAAACTGGAGCAAACCCACGCCAACACAGGGAGAACATGCAAACTCCACACAGAAATGCCAACTGGCCCAGCCGGGACTTGAACCAGCATCCTTCTTGCTGTGAGGTGACAGTGCTAACCACTGAGCCACCATGTCACCCCTATTCCAAAAAAACGAAAAACAAAATTTGCACTTTTCCCACAGTCCTTTACTGAGAGCGTGAGACTGAGGTAAAACTGGTTTTATGTTCGCGCTTTTGTTCATTTTTAAACAGTGAACTTGTGACCGTGTCTTGCACTTTGGTCTGAAATAGCATGCAAGTATGACTTCAAAACATTAGCACTATGTCACTGACTGTAAACAATGTTGATAGTCATTGGCTGCTAATATGATTTCACTATTAAGAATTATTTCCCAGTGATGGGTTGCAGCTGGAAGGGCACCCACTGCGTAAAACATGTGCTGGACAAGTTGTCGGTTCATTCCACAGTGGCGACCCCCGATTAATAAAGGGACTAAGCCGAAAAGAAAATGAATGATGATATTAAGAATTAGCAAAGAAAACTGTTCTGAAATTATATTAGGCCTATTAAGATATTTGCTAACTATCAAAATAAAATAAATTACAGTAAGACTTTATTTTGATGGTCTCTATTGCACATTTTGTTGACTAAAAGTTCCATTGAACTATGGCAATTACTTCTCATTTGAGTATTAGTAGACTCTGCTTAATATCTGCTGATACTGCTCCTTCAACAGATGTTTAACTGACTATAAGAAACTTTGCAAGTACATGTCAACTTAGTCTAACTCTAACAGTCTACTTATAATCTAATGAGAATTAGCTGGCATGTAGATGCAATGTAACTTAAATTCAACAAAATGCATTAAAGGGACCATCAAAATAAAGTGATACTGCAATTACTTCTAAAATATCACACATATAGCATACTTAATAAATATATGATCAATATTGAAAACAAATGTACATTTTGTAACTTGGATGTATTTGTGTAAAACTATTTTAGACTGATCTTTCACACTCTAAAACCCAAAAAGTTAAGGTAACTCAAACCATTTGAGGAAACCGATTGCAACAAACCATTTACGTTCAAAGACTAATCCTAATGAGTACTGTGAACTTAATCCATTTGAGTAAACGAAGCAATTTGAGCACAGTAAAACCCAATAAATGAAGAGAACTCAAACCAACTGAGTACTGTAAAACCTAATAAGTTAAGGCAACTCAAACCGTTTGAGGAAACCGATTGCAACTAACCATTTGAGTTAAACTAACCTACTCTATATGAGTACTGTGAACTTACTCCATTTAAGTTGAAGTAATGAGGTATTTAATTAACTCATTACCTTCAACACTGAGTTCAAAACTCTTTTCAAATGAGTGGAATTAACTGTCAGTCAATTTTGAGTTAACTACACTCATTTGATAAAGTTAACTGGGGAGCAGAAAAGATGAATGTTGACATTTGTTTAAATACTTTTGGCATCATTTTCTTTTGTAACAACTCTAAATCTTGCATTCAGTTCATACATGGTTGATCTTTTTTATTATAATGGGCAAGTTTTTTATTCACAAGTGCACATTTTTGGATAAGTATCCAATACTTGCTATTTTTTTAGTTAAAATATAGACAATAAAATATAAATAAGACAAAAAACAGAGGGAAATTGATATAAGATTATACATTGAAAGCCATTTTTGAATTTTAAAATAGTTTTTATGCTCATTAAAGATAAAATATATGGCTATTTTATCTTTAATGAGCATAAAAACTCTGTTTTTTGTCTTATTTATATTTTATTTATATATATTTTTATTTTAAAATGTAATGTGCATAATGTAACACCATTTTTGTATATTTCCTAAAGTTTAAATGCAATCTTTTATTAACAATCAGTCTCAATAAGTAATAGTAATAATGAGAAAGTCCCATATGAACTCACCTGGATGCGTCAGACATCCTCTGATGACACCAGCATATGCAGAGATAACAAAAGTACGATAAAGGTAGAATCCCAGTATCCGAAAATCAACGGCTAGAAATCTCTGGATGAATAGTTTTCCTCAGGATAGCTGTCATATAATAAGTTCCTGTTTGAAAAAGACGTCCACGGGATTGTTTTGTTCTCTTAAGTGCACTTCCTCGCCCAGAGTCAGTCTCGTGCGTCTGCTGCTCACAGAGAGCAAGTTTCTTCTAATCTCTGCTCACTGAAGCGGAGAGCTCTGCAGCAGTGGCTCCTCCCATAAGGGGAGGGGCTTGCGATGGTCAAACCCACCGTGGAGCTTAAATAATGCCAAAACAATCTGAATTTGAATGTGTTCATTGAGTTATTGACAATAGTGATTGAATAAATCTGAATATTATATGTTTAGAATTTTTTAACTTGAATAATGAACATCTGAAATTGAATACAACTGAATTGAGGCAGATTTTTATAGATGTATTTTCTAATCCAGATTGTGAAATTCATCGTGAATATTGTTTTCCTTCTTGCTAAATATCATATGCACTGCTGTTGAAGTTTCAAGACACCCTGGAGTATTTTTTTTTGAGATTTTAACAGATTTGTGTGTGTTGAGCATCAGTTAACACAACGCTAGCACCTGTCAGCTTTAATTGTGGATAAAACTGGATCATTTTTCAGCTATTTTCATCTTCCGGGTTTAAAATAATTTTTGCGGCGGGATCAAAATCAGTGGCGTCGTGCGAATCTGCTAGTGGAGTGATGACGCGTCAGTTTCTCATTATTATTCATAGCAGAGTTTTCTTATCCTATGAGATGACCCTCCTGCTTAATTATTCATGAGAGCACGAGCTTTCTGAAGGGAAGGCAGACCTGCCAAGCTGTGAGACACAATGACTGGGTAAAGCCCTGCTCACACTGAGATTTCAGCCAGGATTTTGTCATCTGAGACAAATTTGGGAAATCCTAAAAGATTTCTGAAATCCTAGGCTAAAATTGGTGATCTTTGATCATTGGTTTGACATGTTCACAGACAGCCGCTTAATGCCTGTTGCGATTAGATTTCCCCTCCGATGAAGTTCTGGCAGTGTCAGAAGATTTCAGACACTTTCCTGCAGTGTGACAACATCGATGAGCGTCAATCCAAGAACCAATAGGAGCAAAGAATCTGATGACACAATCCATGCGACAATTCAAATGACCACGGGGAAATGTTAAAACATGTTTTTTCTTCCTGGTTTTATTATTGAGACATGCCGTGTGCAAAATTGCCGCTACAGATTGTTTACGTTTGTTGTGAGGAATCATTTCAGAACGTGGGATAGTGAAAGTGTCACGGGTGGATGACGTCAAACTCCGGGGGCGTTTTCTTCAGTGTTTGGCGAGTCTTCACTGTCGTTCAGTCTGACTTTATGACAGCTGAGATCTTACAGTGTGACATGGGAGCCATGTTCGTGCAGTTTGACATGCTACAATCCTTCAGGATTATAAAAAATAACACAGTGTGAGCCAGCCAGTGGCGGTTCTAGTTTAAATGACACCCTGGGCGAACCACCCCATACACCCCCTTTATATTATTTTTTTTCAATAAATATTACAATTTATTTAGATTTGTTATTATTAATATTATTATACAATTATTATTCTAAATAAATAGCAGAAATCCATCCTAAATGCTACTGGAAAACCACCTAACAACTGGAGTGATATGCTAAGATCACTTACGAAAACTTTTGCATGAATATTATGACAATTCTATAGAATGAATATATATATATATATATATATATATATATATATATATATATATATATATATATATATATATATATATATATATATATATGTGTGTTTTATACAATTATCAGTTGCTTTAAACCCGACTTATAGCTGAAAATTAATGTTACGAGGTCTTAGCTCCCTGACTTTTTATCCTTCCTTTTTGCTTTATAGCCATGCTTAGTGAAAGTATCATCATCATCATATTACATAAACTTTAGTTTTGTCGACTTGGAAAACTCGCTGTGTGCCGACACCTCCGCACAAAAGGCTGTTACTCTGGTTTCAGGGCACGTATTTTATCGGCGTGCATGTAAACAACCGGGATTCACACGTGATCGCGTGTGAGGAGTGCTGCTTTCGCCAGCGTTGCTTCAGTTGCACATCGAGAATAACAAATTTGTGCGTGCAAAAGACACCAAATGTGAGTGGCGACTAACGCCTTTGTTCTGGGATTACCACTCTAAATTAATATACCTGCATAAAGTAAATCGTATCTCAAAGCTTTTACTAGGAGACGTTTTTTGTTTTCTTTTTTTGCACCGTCTCCCCATGCTGCCCCCAGAAAGATGCCGCCCTGGGCGATCACCCATATTGCCCATGCCTAAATCCGCCACTGGAGCCAGCCTTAAAGCTTTAATTGTGGGGAAAACTGGATCATTTTGAGCTTTTGTCAGCTAATTTCATCTTCCAGGTTTAAAATAATTTTTGTGGCGGGATCAAAACCGATGACTTGGCGTGAATCTGCTATTGGAATGATGACGCGTCAGTTTCTCATTATTATTCATAGCTGAGTTTTCTTATCCTATGAGAAGACCCTGCTTCTTAATTATTCATGAGAGCACATGCTTTCTGAAGCCAAGGCAGACCTGCCAAGCTGTAAGACCCAATGACTGGGTGAGACCGTGTCTGCGCAAGACACGGGTCGTATGTGTTTGTTTCCATGATCCGCAGGATTTGTTACATGTTTTTGGAGAATTGGAGAATGGTGGACTTTTATTAGTTGAGTTTGTTACCATTCAGACACATCGTCTACAGTATGTCCAGGCTGCTGTGTTCATCTATGTTTAAAATCCTCCAGATTACCGGCATAGCTAATGGTGGGAATAAAACATACCTGTCAACCCTCCCGTTTTTCCCGGGATTCTCCTGTATTTTACAGTTTTATCCCGCTATCATCCCGTAAAGATATTTTCCTGTATTTCTCTTATTATGTTTCTGTGAAGGGTGGCATGGAAGATTAAAGAGCTGATCCTCCCACACAACCCGTACCGCCGAACCACCAGAGGACTCCCTTTACTCTTAATTGTTAATCTGTTCTGTGCTTTTATTTTATTTAGACATAAAAACACTTTGAAATAAATATAAAAATGGCGCAATTAATTTCCTGTTCATTACAGGCGCCGTTGCCCCTATGCAATCCTCAAAACAGTCAGTTCATGTAGCGGTATGTGTCTGTCAGACGCGCTCCATAGTGATAAATAGATGCTGTTTCCTAAGCAGATTTTGTACGCGCGATTGGATGCGGAGCTCAAGTGGACACTGGGTTTTGGGTGCGTGTTTGAACAGACATATAAACATATTATTATTATCTACACACGTCGATCGTGGTGAGTTTTCTTTAGTATTAAATGAGCATAAACAGTTAGGAAAGCAATCGAATGCTTTCATTATAGATCTGTGCGTTTTTAAAGTGACACCTTTGTTATTTAATGTGATCAAGCGAAATATCTAAATGAGAGCTTCATTCTCTGCTCTTTAATCAGAATGTTTAAATTATACAGTGAAGAAAACGTAAATGAGATTTTTTTGTAACGCTTATGGTATGGAATAGACAGCGCAAGAGGGTCTGTTCTTCATATGTGGATTATTCAATTAGCTGGATTTGGTTATTGACGGTTTGACATGATCCAGGATCGTTTTGTTCTTCAAAACTCATCTGAGAGTTGTTGTCATAGCAACAGGTCTGGTAGCTCAAACCTGCTGCAGCTCATTTTATATAAACAGGATTAGATCGGGTCATTTCAAGCAAAGGAGATACTGAAAGAATGTACCGAATGCTGATATTTTTTTACAGTAGTAACCTATGGGTTACTAACCTTATGTACACTTGGGAAAATAGTAAAATAATAATTTTAAAAAATTATATATACATTTATAATGTATAATAATAATATTAATTATTAAATGTTTAATAATATTTATGTTTATATAAGTAAAAATATATATAAATAAAAGTTATGCAATCTGCACTCCAAAATAAAAGTGCAAAAACGGGCTGGTTCTCCCTAAGTAGATCAAAGAGAACATTTGTTAATATGGACTTTTTAGACACAAACATGTACTATTTTAAGGTACCGACCCAGCTTTAGTACAATTTGTGTATAATAATAGACATGCACAATATTCAACTGTTTTTTTGTTTGTTTGTTTTATAAAGGAATAATAATTTATGCAGTCATGCACATTTTTTGACAGATAATATGTCGGTGATTTGATGCTTCGAAAAGTTGCAGACACCCTTACCGATATCAAAATGCTTTTTAATGCAAAATTAATTTAAATTCCTTTCGCCGATTAAGAAACTTGAATAGGCCTGGGCTACTATAATAAAGAAAATCCGATCGGAAACGTAAAACTTAATAAATTGCCTAAATACTCTTGACACATTAAAGTGTAAAGCAGATTTGTTGTGGGCTGCTGGCTTTACACTTTCATGTGTCAAGAAAAAAAAGTTATCGCGTATCATATTTAACAAACAGTTTACTACAAATTTGATGTAATTTTGCTCACATTGATAACTGAATATTAATCAGATGATGTCATTACGCTGCTGTGCTGTCAGCCAATCGTTGGATTGCTGATCATGATTTCGAGGATCGATAGATCTGTCCTTCAGAACACACGCGGCGATCTCAGATCAGTTCATCCAAACATTCTAATCTGATTCGCGAACTTGTTTGTGGAACCAAAATAGCCAGAGATCAGTTATCAAGATGAAAAGATCCAGGATCTGCCAAATCATCTTAGATCATTTAAGCGAGGTACGAAGAACAGACCCCTGCTGCACTGCTATCCACTGTGTCTGCATTCAGACCCGGGGATTGAGGAGGAGAGAAGTCCTTCTCATTTATAGTGTTTATATAAACATGATTATCTTTATAATGATAGAACAAATTGTGGTTGTGTGTATATGAAATAACGAATAAATGTAGCAGGACATTAAATTACTTACTGTTTATTTCTTTGCATTTTAACTTTGTAAACTATAAAATCATGCGTCTCCTCACGGATTGTGTCTCATTTTGTGAGCCGACTGATAACAGTTGTTCACTCCCCCCTTTTTTTTCCCTGCTCTGCTGGCCACGCCCACTCAACAAACAAACCTGAATCTCTTCCGGAACGAACTTAAAACTCTTAAAATTATTTAAAAATTGTTGTGTCCAGATAATATCATCGGACATTCATAAATTTCTTGTATTTTGAGCTTTTTTGTTTATTTTTATTGCCTTATCTGTAACAGGGACCCCACATATGGTTTATTGCTAAATGTTTTGTACTTGGTTTGTTACTACGTTGTTACCTCTACGAGATTTTGTATTCTATGTTTAACAGTAATAAAAAAAAAAAAAGGTTGTGAAATTCAAAAGTAGGTCAGGGGTCAAATTTGGCGCCTCCTATTGGACATTTTGGTTTCAATTTATTTTAGCCTCTATTTAAAAAAAAAAAGAAGTAATATTTTAATATACAGTTGAAGTCAGAATTATTAGCCCCCTTTTGATTTTTTTTTTCTTTTTTAAATATTTCCCAAATGATGTTTAACAGAGCAAAGAAATTTTCAAAGTATGTCTGATAATGTTTTTTCTTCTGGAGAAAGTCTTATTTGTTATATTTCGGGTAGAATAAAAGCAGTTTTTCATTTTTTAAAAGCCATTTTAAGATCAAAATAATTAGCCCCTTTAAGCTATATATTTTTTCGATAGTCTACAGAACAAACCATCATTATACAATAACTTGCCTAATTACCCTAACCTGCCTAGTTAACCTAATTAACCTAGTTAAGCCTTTAAATGTCACTTTAAGCTGAATAGAAGTGTCTTGAAAAATATCTAGTCAAATATTATTTACTGTCATCATGGCAAAGATAAAATAAATCAGTTATTAGAGATGAGTTATTAAAACTATTATGTTTAGAAATGTGTTGGAAAAAATCTTCTCTACGTTAAACAGAAAATGGGGGAAAAAATAAAACAGGGGGGCTAATAATTGTGACATCAACTGTACATGAAAAAAATAATAAAATAAATATAAAAGTATGGTTAAATCAGACATTTAAGATGTGATTGATAATGGGCTTTGGGTGAGACGGTGGCTCAGTGGGTAGCAAGATCGCCTCACAGCAAGAAGGTTGCTGATTCGAGTCCCATCTGGGCCAGTTGGCATTTCTGTGTGGATTTTGCATGTTCTCCCTGTGTTGGTGTGGGTTCCTCCGGGTGCTCCGATTTCCCCCACAGTCAAGACACATGCAGTATAGGTGAACTGAATAAACTAAATTGGCTGTAGTGTATGAGCGCATGGATGTGAGTTTATGGGCGGCTGGAAGGGCATTCGCTGTGTAAAACGTATGCTGGAATAGTTGGCGGTTCATTTGGCTGTGGTGACCCCTTATAACTAATGGACTAAGCCGAAGGAAAATGAATGAATAAATGACTATTGAATTTGATGTTCCGAATTTCTTCATCTTAAAAACTTGTACAAACTGGAAATCTGCAGACTAGGAATTCAGAAAAAAATACAATCAAATAAAAATCTGAAGTTAGAAAATACATCTGTAAAAATCTGCCTTCAAAAATTCAGTCGTCTATTCAAGTTTTTTAACGCCATATAATAATCAGCTTCATTAAATTACACTTGCCAATAACTCAAATTAGCACCATTCTAATTCAGATTGTTTTGGCATATTTTAAGCTCCATACTAAACCACGCCACGAGTTCCGAAATGTACACAAACATTTGAGACATTTTACAGACGTTAAACTAGAACAAAAGCACGATAGTTCTTCTTTCACACGGGCTCGTCTGCTTTGTGGTATATTTCATGTTCAGTCTGGCTGAATAATGTTTGATCACAAGAGTCACAAGTCATCACAAGAGAATCATGGTAGTTTTGAAACAATGTAAAGCTGCGTGCAATACAAGCTGGGTTTACCAAAGCCTCGGCGTGCGTTTTATTCTGTTATTCATTAGATTACCAACTGTTTGTGACAAGATGACAACACGCACCATTTACAATACACAAACACAAAGGAAAATAACTCCACAGGCTACATCTGATTAAGGTTTTCATGTCAGAGAAAACCTGGAAAATCAGGAATATGCATCCGTTTATTAGCAGAACATTAGGGGTCTCCAACATTGAGGTTATTTGCATGCATTTTAAAGGGATAGTTCACCCCAAAACTGACAAATCATTTATTCACTTTCTGTAGTCACAAACCGGTTTGAGTTTCTTCATTTCTCTTGAACAAAAATAAGTTCATTAGAAAAAACAAAACGTTAACCATTCACTTCCATAGTATTTGTTTTCCCCACTGTGGAAGTCAATGGTTACCGGTTTCTATCATTCTGGAGTTCGTTTCTGAAAACCATCGTTAGCCAACTAAGGTCGCAAGTTGTGTTGTTACAAACATAGTTTGTTGATTTGCCGTTTCACAAATCTGTCGTTCCAATGAACATTCAAAAACTGCATCGCAAACATGTATGATTGCAACTACACCTCTGAAGCTGTAGTTAGAAGCATAGTTCCTGGCTGTGTTCTATTCCCACTTATCCCCCCTATGCCCTATTCATTTAGAACATTCTAACATTTAAACTTGGAATTATTATAAAATAGCATTAAGTTAATCTCTCTTAGGTGTAATTTGCTTTCAAAGTATTTTTACAGTTCAGTTTTAGCGATCTTCATGTTTACTATTGTGTTCCCTTCGCAGTGCACTTTGAAAACATTGATGTCATTTTGAACACAGCCGTGGCTCATAACGAAAGCTATAGGTGACCTATTATTTAAAAGCGGAATTTATGTTACGTCTCCAAAGCTTTTGAAAACAATAAACATAGCATACGTTAATGCTTTTCATTTATTGTAGGTTATTTATTATCTGTAATGTATATGAAATGGGCCTGTAGGTTAGCACATTTCTGCAGTAGTTTACATGTGTCAAATTGTAAAAGTAGACTTTTCAAAAAGAAAATTAATAAACAATATCCTACTTCATTATTTATATTATTATTAAAGTATGATTTTTTTCATTTCCTAATAATAAATACTACATTTCATTTCTTAATAAATTTATTATTAATAAATTAAACATTAATAAATCGCCTTATTATTTATTTATATGATTTATATATAAGATTAGAATACATGTTAGCTTTTGTAAATGATTTTATGTTAATTTAGAATAGAATAGGTAATGTTCTCAATAATATTTGGAAAGGAAACACAGCAAACATTTACATATATTTTAATTAATATGGAAAGCTAGTGCATGTTTTTACCAAAACTAATATTGAATTTTATTTTAAATGTGTGTGTTTGTGTAAAACAATATAATTTGCACAAAGAAATGATGGGGTTCTTCTAAAGAAGTTGTTACTCCACCCCGTTTACAGCATCATTATGGGCGTTTTACATTATAACTAACCTGGTTCAAGCGATGGATCTGCGACAGAGAAACTACAGGTTTTGGGAAACACTCGTCACTACATCTTTCTTTTCCCAAATGATGCATCGTACTATGATAGTTCATCCGCGAGTTACGTTGTTGTTTGGGAAATCACCCCTGCATGATATCTTATGTTGTGTTCAACAGAAAAATGAAACTCATAAAGGTTTTGAACCACTTAGGATTGAATAAATGTTCATTTTCAGCTGAACTATCCCTTTAAGATGACAATAAACCTCTTGTGGAAATATTAAATCAACATTTATAAAATGTGAACAGATTAAACAGTAAAACTCCAACAAAATAATTAATAGTCCAAGCTAAACGAACAACATAAACAGAAATTCTTTAGAAGACCCAAACAATTTACACCTAGGACCATAGTTGTTTACATGTATTTGGCTGAAATGGTAAATAATTATAAAATGATGGCAATTAAAAGTGGCATTACAGTTTTCTAACTAAGCTGAATGATAATTGTCCAACATTGTAGTGTGATTACTTTTACTAAATGCACAGGTTTTGCATTAATATTAATAACCGTGTCATGTGATCACTAATTACAATCAGGCACTCATTAAAACAGTATACAGAATTAAAAAGCTACCTGTTGGCACTGCCAACCTGAAAAGCTCATTTATTATGTTGTTGTAGTTCAAATACACCTATCAGAGCTCTTCTATAAGTGTCAAACGTTTAGTGTGGAGGCACAGTGCCTCAGTGAGTAGCACTGTCACCTCACAGCAAGAAGGTCGCTGGTTTGAGTCCCGGCTGGGTCAGTTGGCATTTCTGTGTGGAGTTTGCATGTTCTCCCCGTGTTGGCGTGGGTTTTCTCCGGGTGCTCCGGTTTCCGCCATAAGTCCAAAGACATGCAGTATGGGTGAATTGGATGAACTAAATTGGCCATAGTGTGTGAATGTAAGAGTGTATGGGTGTTTCCCAGTACTGGGTTGCGGATGGAAGGGCCAAAACATATGCTGGAATAGTTGGCGGTTTATTCCGCTGTGGCGACCCCTGATAAATGAGGGACTAAGCTGAAGGAATGAATGAATGAATGGTGTTTAGTGTGTTTGGATACTTTTGAATCAAGTCTGGCTGATGTATATCTTGACATCCTATTTTTTTAAAGTAAGCTAAAATCACAGAAGCACTTTATAAAGTAAGAGTATCAGTATGAAATATAAAATAGGCAGCTCATATTATTTAAAATTAGTCTTACACGTACATTACAAGCAATCTAAAATAAAATAAAGGTTCCCGACTGACATCTGTGAAGAGCCTTTAAGATCTATGTATTAATTGTGTGTTTTAGTTCCACACATATACAGTTGAAGTCAGAATTATTAGCCCCCCTGAATTATTAACCCCCCTGAATTATTAGCTCCCTCTGAATTATTAGCTCCCCTGAATTATTAGCCCCCCTGAATTATTAGCTCCCTCTGAATTATTAGCTCCCCTGAATTATTAGCTCCCCTGAATTATTAACCCCCCCTGAATTATTAGCTCCCCCCTGAATTATTAGCCCCCCCTGAATTATTAGCCCCCCTGAATTATTAGCTCCCCTGAATTATTAGCTCCCCTGAATTATTAGCCCCCCTGAATTATTAGCCCCCCTGAATTATTAGCTCCCCTGAATTATTAGCCCCCCTGAATTATTAGCCCCCCTGAATTATTAGCTCCCCTGTTTTTCCCCCCTCAATTTCTGTTTAACGGAGAGCAAATTACTTCAACACATTTCTAATCATAATAGTTTTAATAACTCATCTCTAATAACTGATTTATTTTATCTTCACCATGATGACAGTAAATAATATTTGACTAGATATTTTTCAAGACACTTCTATACAGCTTAAAGTGACATTTAAAGGCTTAACTAGGTTAATTAGGTTAACTAGGCAGGTTAGGGTAATTAGGCAAGTTATTGTATAACAATGGTTTGTTCTGTAGACAATCGAGAAAAATATATAGCTTAAAGGGGCTAATAATATTGACCTTAAAATGGTGTTTAAAAAATTAAAAACTGCTTTTATTCTAGCCAAAATAAAACAAATTAGACTTTCTCCAGAAGAAAAAATATTATCAGACATACTGTGAAAATTTCCCTGCTCTGTTAAACATGATTTGGGAAATATTTAAAAAAAGAAAAATAAATTCTAAGGGGGCTAATAATTCTGACTTCAACTGTATATAGGGGTACGTATCAATAATGTGCCTGGGTTGAAATTTTGGATCCTCTACCCGCTCTTGGTGTTACCAAAAACAATATATGTAAATGGCCATTTTTGCAATATACGTTGCATATATAACACATTTCATATACTGCATGTGAAATCCAAACATGAACTTGTCATAAATGTAATTTCCATAAACTGTCATCCATCAGATTTCAATATGCTCTAAAAAGTATGCATTCATACAGTTTGTGCTCCAATTAATCCATTACCACTCCAGCTTTCTGAAATCACTTGATTATAATCACTCCATAAGAGTTAGTTCACCCAAAAAAAAATTAATTCTGTCATCATTTACTCCTTATTCCAAACTTTTTAGTTTGTCACAATTCATGCTATTAACACTTACTACCTGCCTATTAATAAGTTATTAACTGTTCATTAGTAGTTGTAATGTAATGTAATGTATATTTATATAGCGCATTTATTGTGTATGGCCATACACCCAAAGTGCTTCACAATCATGAGGGGAGTCTCTTCACACCTCCACCAGTGTGTAGCATCCACTTGGATGATGCGACAGCAGCCACAGGACAACGGCGCCAGTGCGCTCACCACACACCAGCTATAGGTGGAGTGAGGAGACAGTGATAGAGCCAATTCGGTGGATGGGGATGATTAGGAGGCCATGATCGGTAAGGGCCGATAAGGGGAATTTGGCTAGGACATCGGGGTTACACCCCTACTCTTTACGAGAAGTGCATGAGATTTTTAATGACCCCAGAGAGTCAGGACCTCGGTTTAACGTCTCATCCGAAAGACGGCGCCCACTGACAGTGTAGTGTCCCCTTTAATTTTACTGGGGCATTAGGACTCACACAGACCACAGGTTGAGCGCCCCCTGCTGGCCTCTCTAACACCACTTCCAACAGCAACCTAGTTTTCCCATGTGGTCTCCCATCCAGGTACTGACCAGGCTCAGCCCTGCTTAGCTTCAGTGAGTAACCGGTCTTGGACTGCAGGGTGATATGGCTGTGGCACTGTATAAAGTATGATCTACATCCCTATCCAATACCTAAACCCAACTTCTACCTTACTAACTATTAATAAACAGCTAATTAATAGTTTTTAAGGTAATAATGGTGGTTAATAATTAGTTAATATCGTGAATTGTGACTTAAAGTGTTAGCCAAACTTGTTTTGACTTTTTGAACACAAACGAAGGTATTTTGAAGTGTGCCGAAAACCAGTAACCATTGACTTCCATTGTTTTTGCTACAATGGAAGTCAATGGTTACCGGTTTTCATCTTTCTTTAAAATACCTTCTTTGGCATTCAACAGAAGAAAGAAACTCGCTTAAAGTTTGGAACCACTTGAGGAAGACTAAAGAGTGAGAAAATTGACATTTTTGTGTGAACTATCCCTTTAAATGTCATTGCATCGTTCAGAGTTTGGACAGTGGCTGGGTGCTGCTGGGATATTCTGGCTTTGGATAAAAGGCCCATTCGGCTCTAGGGTTGGCAATTCCAGCGATCGGAGCCTGAATGCAGCAGGACGGTATGTTGAAGTCATCCACCACCTTCAGCGCATCATCCTTCACTGATCTGCACAGCTCCAAAAGCTTCAAAACAAGCAGACCACAATCACATGAGCGTTATAATGCAGCGGTTACACAATCATACTAGATCTGAAAATCTGAGTGGTGCTTGCCTAATGAGAAACCGCCGACAGACGCTCTCCATAAGATCTTGCACAATTTTTTTTATTCATGTCCATAACAAATAAATGATGATTGCGTTGAGTTACTTAAGAGTTAGGGATTTGAACAAACCTAGTGCCCTAACCTTAACCCTAACCAGCAGACAAACAATTGAAGTGTTCAGATCCAAAAACCTCTAAGTGCGTCTGAAATATTCCTCAAAAAATGTGTGTTTTTCTCAGCCTTCTATGTTTGTGTTCACTTTTAGTGCAAAGAATAGCTTATTTTCATTTTCAAACTACACACAACAGCCTGAGAAAAGTGCTAATTTTAGATGAAAATTACGTTTTTTGCATCTAACCTCTTCAACTGGAGAACATTCTGATGTAAAATCTTTGCTATATAAGCCATGAGACCGCAGTTTATCACAGGGAATAGTGTATATAATGAATGGTTTCTCATAACAGCACCCTCTGGTGGATATTAATGGAGCAGCATTGATAAACACAGACATTTCCTCTTAAAGGGATAGTTCACTCAAAAAAAAAATCCTCATTATTTACTCACTCAAGTGGTTTCAAACCTAAGCTCATTTCTACACGGAAGAAGATATTTTCAAGAATGTTGGAAATCTGTAGCCATTGACTTTCATAGTAAGGAAAAAAAGCTATGGAAGTCAATGGTTACCCGTTTCCGACATTCTTCAAAATATTTTCTATTGTGTTCAACAGGAGAAAGAAACTTATAAAGGTTTGGAAGAAGTGAAGGGTGAGTAAATAATGACAGAATTTATATTTTTGGGTGAACTGTCCCTTTAAGTACAGTGATTTAATTACTTAATGGTAGCATGGGTTTCAGGTAATAAAATGCACAAATATAATCATAGTTGATGTTCCTAAGATAATTCTCATCAGGTCTGTATTTATTTAATCGAAAACAAGCAATATATTTTGAAAAGTTCTTACAACTGACTTGGATTTTCACGTATTTTCAAATGATTTACTCCTGTGGTGGCGTTTATTATAGTTATTTATTTATTTATTTCAGTATCACAGCTGGCATGTTAACTTATTATTAAAATAATTTGCAAAGTCAAAATGCTAAAAACACTTTTGTAGCAAAATAAAACAATTTTTTTAAATAAATAAATACATATTAACCAAGAATTATGAAGTATGATCTTATTCTACAACCCTAATCCTACCCAATGCCTAAACCCAACCACTAAAAAAACGCACAGATTTAATGCAGATCTTATTCACACCAAATCTGCATTTATTTGATCAAAATGGGTTTCAGGTAATAAAATGCACAAATATAATTATAGTTGATGTTCCTAAAATAATTCTCATCAGGTCTGTATTTATTTAATCGAAAACAAGCAATATATTGTGAAAAGTTATTACAACTCAGTGCAACTGATTTGGATTTTCACATATTTTAAAATGATTTATTGCTGTGGTGGCGTTTATTATAGTTATTTATTTCTTTATTTATTATAGTTATTTATTGCAGTATTCAGTATCACAGCTGGCATGTTTCGCTTATTTTGTAAAATATTTTATAAAGTCAAAGTGCTAAAAACACTTTTGTAGCAAAATAATTTTTTTTTAAATAAATATATACTTATTAATCAAGAATTATGAAGTATGATCTTATTTTATATCCCTATTCCTATCCAATGCCTAAACCCAACAACTAAAAAATGCACAGATTTAATGCAGATCTTAGTTAAAGTTTTTCAGTGTTTCTAAATTAATTCTCACCAATTTTGCATTTATTTGATCAAGAAACAAGCAAAATATTGTGAAAAGTTATTACAACTCAATGCAACTGATTTGGATTTTCACATATTCTAAAATGATTTATTTCTGTGGTGGCAATTATTTATTTATTGATTGCAGTTTTCAGTATCACAGCTGGCATGTTTAGCTTATTATTAAAAAAGAATATGCAAAGTCAAAATAGTAACAACAATTTTTTGTAGCAAGTAAATAAATATATACAGTATTAATAAATAATATATATATAATAAAGTATTAGTATTAATAAATATATACAGTTGAGGTCAGAATTATTAGCCCCCCCCCCCCCCCCCCCCCCCCCCGTTTATTTTTTTCCCTAATTTCTGTTTAACAGAAGATTTTTTTCAACACATTTCTAATCCTAATAGTTTTAATAACTCATCTCTAATAACTGATTTATTTTATCTTTGCCATGATGACAATAAATAATATTTGACTAGATATTTTTCAAGACACTTCTATACAGCTTAAAGTGACATTTAAAGGCTTAACTAGGTTAATTAGGTTAACTAGGCAGGTTAGGGTAATTAGGCAAGTTATTGTATAATGATGGTTTGTTCTGTAGACTATTGAAAATATATTGCTTAAAGGGGCTAATAATTTTGACCTTAAAATGGTTTTAAAAATTAGAGACTGCTTTTATTCTAGCCGAAATAAAACAAATAAGACTTTCTCCAGAAGAAAAAATATTATCAGACATACTGTGAAAATTTCCCTGCTCCTAAACATAGTTTGGGAAATATTTAAAAAGACAAAAAAATTCAAAGGGGGCAAATAATTTTGACTTCAGCTGTACATATTAACCAATAATTTTGATTTTGCATAACACAAAAGTTCATACATTACAAAAAAAGGTTTCTTACTTAGATTTCCTGTCTTGTTTTGTGTCCAAATATAAAGACATTTTTAAAGTCCCTATTATGCATTAAAAAAAGACATGCATACAAGGTCAGAAAACACTTTCATGGTCTTATAATATGCATTTATTTTTACCTAATTATCCCAGCGACTCCCATATGAATCGTTCAGCGATTCATGTGTTCCCAAACCCCTCCTTAGCGCGAAGCTAATCTGTGCTGATTGGTCTGATGACCCAGTCTGTTGCGATTGGTCGACTGTGTTCAGCGTGAGACAAAGAGAAATGCCCACCACAGCTTATCAATATTGAAGTAGTCAGAGTGCAGAGTGTGTGTGAGCCCAGTGCAGGAGTACATTAAAGCAATGCAGATTAATACCAGCATATTGCTCTATTCCTAACCATGACACACATTCAGTATTAATGCACACAGCAGCCGAACTATTTTAAAATTTAAACGCCGCACGTGTGTAGGAACAGCTGATGGTGGCCATAGCAATGACAAAGGGTAGAGGATCGCAAGCTCACAATCACATTGAAATCGGTAAAAGAAGCTGCATGTGTCGCATTTTCAACATGGTTTCAGACGCGATATGAGAATATACAGCGATAACCAGATACAGTACAAGCCATGTGGAGCGATTACAAGTAACAAATACAATTAAATACATATTTTGCAAGCTAGAGAAAACAAAGAGGCAACCATTTTACTTACTTACTCTTGTGAAATGGAGGAAGAAACTGATCCATGAACTGTGTACTGTAAAGATCCTGTCAAGCTCTGACAAAGTCCCATACATCAACAGTCTTTTCTGATGCTTCCTTTAACAAACGGCTCATGAATCATGAATCCCCCGTTGCATTAATCACCAGAACGTTCACTCATTAATGTTCACTCATCTTCAGTCATGATCAGTCCCACACACACCCGCACTTGGCTACTGTCTGAAGGGAAAGACGCGTTCACATTTTACCAGATCTGGCACTTCATATTTGGTGTTGTTCCGTGTTGATGTCGATCCAGATGAAGAACGAATAATTTAAACGACTCGGAGTCGACTGTTTTATGGAAGAATCAATAGTTTTAATCACGGTGCACTTTCAGATTTAAACATCAGCTGGATGTTTTCATTCACTTAGAGCTGTGTTGGACACTGTATAGAAGGTCATTTTCAAAAACCCATAATAGGGGCTCTTTAAATCAAGAAGCATTTTATAGACAAGCAAAAAAATGTCTTATTTTGAGAAAAAAAAGTAAAACTTAAGTGAGTTTTTCCTTAAAACAAGCTAAATAATCTGCCACCGGGGTAAGCAAAATAATCTTGCTTTTCCTTTTGACAAAAGATAACTTTTTTTTTTTTTTTCTTATTTTGCTCACCCCATTGGCAGATTATTTTGCTTGTTTTAAGGTAAAACTCACCTAATTTTGGCATATTATTTCTTAAACCATGACAATATGTTCTGCTTTTTTAGAAAATGCTTCTTGCTTTATCAGGGTTTCCACAGGGTCTTAAAATGTCTTAAGTCTAAAATTTAAGGAAATTTAAGGCCTTAAAAAGTCTTAAAGTGTTGTAGTTCTTTATTTCACTAGTTCAATTGTAATTTGCGGTATTACAACTACAAATGAGACCAACATGCAATAGCCAATCAGCTCTCTGTTATTGAACTCAGAGCGCACGGCGAATGTGAAATCATCGCTGTGTTTAAGGAGGTTCGCTTTGGGTGTGCGCGACATGATTTCGGCTGGCGGAGCTCACGTAATGTTTTGAGACTCGGGTGAACAGTTTGCGCGGCGCCGCGTTTGATTTGAGTTGAATATGAAACACTTTGAAGAGATTTTGTCTGAAACAGGTATGAGTGTACAGACATCTTCTTTATGATCCGTTCATGCGTGATCATAGAGATAACCAGATGACCAATAATTCTTGGCTAGAAATTGCAACAGCAGTGGGAAAGGAGGAAAGTTTTTGTAAAAGTTTGGAGAAACCTGATCGATCAGTTTGTTAAAAAAAAAAAAAAAAAAAAAAAGCCATGCAAAAGTGGAGACCCAGGTGGTTTTAATATTACAGAATATGTTTTTCCACCATTCATAGTATTTACACTGATGTATATATTACAATTTTGAATTTATTTTTAGTAATTTTTCATTACTAAATGAAGCATTGCATTATTTACAAACCAGTTATTTAAGCATAGTTGGTGTTTTTTTTTATATCATTCAGAATGAGTTAGTAAATGATTATTAAACTATTATAATTAGAATTTATAAATCTTATTATTCAGGCATATATTAATAGGTAATTTGTATGTTAATAAATGCTTTATTAACTCAATTTCATGCAGTTTTGTGACCTAATCTAAAGTGAGGACTATTTATGCTTTATAAATCCCTTATAAATGACAATTAAAGGCTCAGTTATATTCTAAACAGGAAAAAAGAACACAAACGACATTATTCATTTCTATTCGTTTGAAGATACACAAATAAAACTGTATTTTAAAAAATATATATTCTTTGCAACCTTATCTAAAATAAAATTACTGTACAGTTTAAACATTGCGTCTTATTATATTGTTATATTGTTGTTGTGTTATCCAATTTTATGTCGTATTTTGACACTCCTGTTATTCAGCAATGTTTAAACTTTACAGTAATTGTACTTTTTAGAAAAGATTGCAATGATTATTGTTCATACTGAGCCTTTAATTGTCATTTATAAGGGATTTATAAAGCATAAACAGTCCTCACTTTAGATTAGGTCACAAAATTGCATGACGTTGAGTTAATAAAGCATTTATGAACATACAAATTAACTATTAATATATGTCTGAATAATAAGATATATAAACGTTGATTTCAATAGTTTATTAATCATTTACTAACTCATTCTGAATGATCTTAAAAACCATCGACTACTCTTAAATACAACTGGTTTGTTAATAATGCAAAACTTAATTTAGTAATGAAAAGTAAATCATTAACAAAGTATGAAAGTACAATTATTAAGCACATTATAAATGTCAAGAATAGATGATTTGTAGGTGCAGTTATAAACCGCTTACTAACGCTTATTAATGTAGAGTTAATGATTAACAGATAATGAATTCACTAGATGCTAATGCTTAGTAAATTATTGATAGTGTGTAGTTATTATAAAGTGTTACCATTTCTTTAGTCAGAATCAGTTTATAATATATTGATGCCCAATTTCTAGGCTTTATTGGTGAAAATGGTCACAAATGTTGGACCATTATTGCCTTTTTAGCTTATAAGTAGAGGACAGAAACTAGCCAGACAGTAATGTGTGAATTGTGGAGTGGGCAGAATATAAAAAACGTCAGTATTTTAGTAAGTGTACTTCTTTGTTGTTTTTATTCTTGCCAAAATAAAAAATATAATTGTAGAGCAACCCATGTTCTGTTGCCATTAATATTTAACTTTAATAGGTAGAACTGTCCGAAATATGAACAAAAGCGAGTGATGCATCATTTAAATTTAAAAGAATGGTTATAAAAATCTATTTATAAAATAAATTATAAACAACAATTATCTTGAATGATATTAATGATATCACCAGTTCCGGAAACTTTCTACTTCTCTGTTTATCCGTCTGATTTTACTGTCTGTTTCTTTTGACCGCCCCCTGTCATTTAAAAGAATATCTCAATGCTGAACGCATCAAGTATAAAAGCCTCGTCCGTTTCGTGAGGTGTGCGATGTGACGCCAGGCAAAAGTATAACTCATCATTAAGATGTTTGTTTGTTTGTTTGTTTTTTCTGTAGTTCATTGGTGCATCTAACCTGTCTTTAGTACTGTTCAATTTGAATACATTTATTTTACCACTAGTTTTGTGATTTTGCATTTTCTCTTTACGTGTATGCGTGTTTTTGATATTGTGATAAAGGTCTTAAATTTAATACTTAATGGTCTTAAAAAGTCTTAAATTTGACATTATGATATCTGCAGAAACCCTGTTTAAGTATATTTCAATATTTGGACTAGAAACGACCAAATCACATTCAGAAAAGCAGATTTTGCAGTTTATTCATAATATTTGTCAGCTGTCTGCACAGACATCTACAGAATATGCAAGCACATGCCTAGAAACGAGACTAAAAAACAAAGTGATTAAATGATAAGAAAACTGGACTGGAATGGAGGGAATCCACAATCACTCTTATGTATGTAAGAATGATTCATCTGTCATTGCTTCATTGATGAGGTGTCGCACTGATTCTGCAGACAGACATCCTGCGTGAGTCACTGAACCTGCTATTTTCCTCCTGACAAAGAGTTAATTTATCCTCCTGACACTTTTGGCTCCTGCTCAAGTTCTCCGGAGCCCAGATGAAAGACAAACGATCATAGTCTGTCGGTTTTTTTCAGCAAAGCTCTGCTTGTGTATTTTGACTTTTATAACCCTGTAGTATGAAACCCCCTCATTGTTCTGTTGGAGAAACGCTCCGCTTATCTGAGGCGCATTAACGGCTGAAATGTGTTTAGACACGTCTTGCTCAATAGCCGTCTGTCCGATGAGGAGTCTGAAATATGTCTGACCTCTCTCTTTCTCTTTCTGGCTCTTATTTCAGATCTGATGAAAAGAAAGTAGCTCTATGTGGTGGTTAAATGCCGGGTGATACAAACAGAGAGATAAGGACAAGTGTGTGTAAACAGAGACAGAGAAAGCGATGGGATGAAAGAAAGAAAAGGAGATACAGAATGGAAAAGTCTGTCAGGTGAGTACTCATAATATGAATAAACTTGGCCAAATTTCCTACTGTAAATATACCAAAATGAAATGTTTGATTAGTAATGTGCATTGATAAGCACGTCATTTAGACAATATTAAAAGTGATTGTCTCAGTAGGGGAGAGTGGGGTAAAGTGAGACACGTTTGCTCCCGTTTAAGCGAGCTAAAATTATATATCAGTAAAATTTAAACATTTCTCATTAATTCAGAATGTTTCCTAGCAATGACATTTTTCAGACTGTATTTAGGTTAAAGGAAAGTGAAAATATGATTGTTTTAAAAAAAGTTGTCTTGTGTGTCACTTTACCCCAGGTTCGGGGTAAACTGAGACAGACCAGAAAAATCTAAGGGGTAAAGTGAACCAGCCGGGGGTAAACTGATCCACTTACTTTTTTCCACTTTAAAACTACCATAACAACACATGTTGTAAGAGTCTGAATCCTGACAGCTAGCTTGACAACCACACATTTCAGAACTAATGTCGGACTAGCCAATTATGGATTAGGGATTGGTCAATTAAGCACATTTGTTTTTCACTTTTAAGTAACTCTGAACAAAATCAAATACAACAATCTACTTCAAACTATTTGAATTTACATTCTAATAACAGATAGAACCAGTTCGATTAGAAGACAATCCGGGGGTCAGAACACAGGACCCTTAGAGCCAGCTATAGTGTCTGGGGGTCAGAGAAAAGGACAATCAGAACCAGATAAAACAGCTTAGGACTCAGAACACAGGACTAGAACCACCTGGATTAGAACATCAGCCTACTGTCATACTCTACAACCCCCACTCTTTTGTGTTTCCCTGGATTCTTCTTAGAAATTGTGTACGTACCTCGTCGCCAATAGGGTTGGGCGATGTTGACAAATTTGGCATCGTACGATGTCTAATGTGAACATCGGCGATGGACGATGGTATCGTCGTCATAGGCGGGGTGGGGGTCTTTGTTGTTAAATATCAATTAATTCATAACGAATTTAATAATTGTAGCCTATCGTTTTCACGACCTGACCCACATGGTCTTTGCTTTACCCATGACCAAACCATAAATAAAGTTATACACAAATTACCACCTGTCAATCACTTTTTTTCCACGGGACTCTGGCATGATCAGGCAGAGTGATCTGTGTCATAATGGCTTTTCCCCACAGCTGGTGGCGAAGACCAGACGAGAGTTCGTTTGGAGTTCACTGTAATTTGTATTGTGATTAATGATAACTTCCTTTTTTTATTACTATTATTATGAGGAAATAATAACAAGTAAAGATGCTAGGGCTCGACCGTTTTGGTCACACTTGCGCCTGATATTTTATGCGACCTAAAATATGTATTTGAAAGCATTTGTGCTAGTGCATACATTTTTACCGTGCAACCTGTTTTCACTGCAAAATCCTCACCGCGTGCGCAGATTTAGGAGACATTTATGCAGAATGCATCTTTGCACCTAAAGACACCAAACGCAGCGCTCAGGAACAGATTAAAACAGTTGTCATGTGAACTTGCTGAAGTACAAAAGCCCGCAATGCTTGCCCCGCCTTTGTGCTCTTCCTATTGGCCCACTGCACTAGAACTGAATGCGAATGGATTGGTTAATATCAGCTGTCAATCACTCAGTCAACGCCTTCTGCGTTCACATGACAGGAGCAACAGCCGCGGAAATGTGACGCGCTGAAGATGAGAGAATGAAAATAACACTGACAGATTTAGTTTTAGAAAGCACCTAAAGTTAAATAATGGCACATCTTATTAGTGATCATGTGCTGAATGTTAATCCACCATTTACACTTTTCCAAGAGTGGATAAAAGACTTCCAGTGGCTTCAAGTCTGCTATGAAAATAACTAAAGCCATTCACTGTAAAGTCTGTAGGACGGGGTTTGCAGGTAACAGCGTTTGCCACTGAATCTACACATTTTAAGCGTGAGAGGTACTGTATAATCCTCACGATGTATTTAATCCTCACGATGCTGTCAGCCGTGCAAACAGCAGCTATAAGTATAATATAACACAGCTCATGAAAAGACCGTTATTGCTATTAAGATGACATGCAAATAAGAAGTTATATATCAATATTCATGTGGGGCGGGGCGATGGATCACGATGCCGGCTCAGCATCGTGAAGTTTATCAGCCATCGGCGATGGACGATAGCATCGTCTATCGGCCCAACCCTAGTCGCCAACCAAATTTCCCCCACATGTTCCTGGATTAACATCTATGTTGATCCTTGAACAACATTCCAATCAGCCAATCAGAAATAATGGATACGTTTACCGTTTATGTTCAGCTCAGGCTTATGGTTAGGTTTACACAATTCTGATGATTGTTATCCAACTATTATTCCCCTCTGATTTTGGTAGTAATTTACAGTTATCGTCGTGTTTAGGGCTAGGGAATAGGTATGGATTACATTTTACAACAAAAATGATGTTCCAGGATAAACAGATTTTAATCCAGGATCAGATCATACTTGGCAAAATCATGACGTGCGTATCTCGTCATCCTCAACTTTCTTGATTCCAGGTTGGCTGGAAACACATGGCACATCCATGTAGACTATATGCGCAATGAACGTATTATCATCAGTGCGTGAATTATCTGTAGGTGGATCATCTGCAGTGGGTAGATCATCCAAATCTTTTGTAGTGGCAGGCTGGAGCTCAGGAATTAGCCAGTCTGACACCATCGATGGTGCAAATGCAAATTTCAAGGAAAATTTCTCGGTTATATGGAAAAATTCCAGTGCACCCAAATCCAGAAGTGATGTTGCATGGTGTCACTGTTGATATGAAGGCCTCATTCACAAGTCCTGCATTCTGGTAGACTAAATTTAACTGGTGCCTTATGTCTCACTTTACCCCACTGCCACATTTTAGGAAAAAAATGATCTTTTTTAGCAATTCAGGCTAATCTTCAGCTAGCATCATCACATGGTTTATATGTTGATAGGTTATCAACATGTATGATATAAGTTTTTCTCCTTGGATCAATTTGCTTTGGCACAACAGTTGATTAAGTTGACGGCAAAAAAAATTACTTTTACATGCAAAAAACATATTTTTGTGAAAAAAAAACATGCTTTCCACAGCACCAGAAATTCCTGTCCTTCATGGTAGAGAGGAAAAGGAAGGGGCTTGAAAACAAAATTGTTATAGAGTGATATATAAAATCTGTTGTCTAGATATAGGGGGTGTCTCACATTACCCCATTCTCCCCTATTTAGATTTTGTTGAACCTTCAGATTTTCAAATAGTTGGGTCTCTGCTGAATATTGTCCTATCCTAGCAATAAGTCTGTGTGTATATATATATGTATATATATATTATACAGACACCAGCCACTTTATTAGGTACACCGTACTAGGTTGGACCTTCTTTTGCCTTCAGAACTGCCTTAATCCTTCGTGGCATAGATTCAACAAGGTACTGGAAATAATAGAGATTTTGCTCCATATTGACATGATAGCATCACGCAGTTGCTGCAGATTTGTCGGCTGCACATCCATGACGCGACTCTCCCGTTCCACCACATCCCAAAGGTGCTCTATTGGATTGAGCTCTGGTGACTGTGGAGGCCATTTGTGTACAGTGAACTCATTGTCATGTTCAAGAAACCAGTCTGAGATGATTCGCGCTTTATGACTTGGTGCGTTATCCTGCTGAAAGTAGCCATCAGAAGATGGGTACACTGTGGTCATAAAGGGATGGACATGGTCAGCAACAATACTCAGGTAGGCTGTGGTCTTCTGCTGCTGTAGCCCATCCGCCTCAAGGTTGGACGTGTTGTGTGTTCAGAGATGCTTTTCTGTATACCTCAGTTGTAACGAGTGCTTATTTGAGTTGCTGTTGCCTTTCTATCAGCTGGAACCAGTCTGGTCATTCTCTGACCTCTGGCATCAACAAGGCATTTGCACCCACAGAACTGCCGCTCACTGGATATTTCCTATTGTTCAAACCATTCTCTGTAAACCCTAGAGATGGTTGTGTGTGAATCTCCCAGTAGATCAGCAGTTTCTGAAATACTCAGACCAGCCCGTCTGGCACTAAAAACCATGCTATGTTCAAAGTCACTTAAATCACCTTTCTTCCCCATTCTGATGCTCAGTTTGAACTGCAGCAGATCGTCTTGACCATGTCTACATGCCTAAATGCATTGAGTTGCTGCCATGTGATTGGCTGATTAGATATACGCGCTAACAAGCAGTTGGACAGGTGTACCTAATAAAGTATATATATATATATATATATATATATATATATATATATATATATATATATATACACACACACACACAATGAAGTCTATTTCGCTCATCAAGGCTGCATTTATTTGAATAAATACAGAGAACTGTTTTTTTTTAATAAAATAAATATATGTTTTTATATATACAGTTGAAGTCAGAATTATTAGCCCCCCTGTTTATTTTTCCCCCCAATTTCTGTTTAACAAAGAGCAGATTTTTTTCAACACATTTCTAAACATAATAGTTTTAATAACTCATTTCTAATAACTTTGCCATGATGACAGTAAATAATATTTGACTAGATATTTTTCAAGAGACTTCTATACAGCTTAAAGTGACATTTAAAGGCTTAACTAGGTTAATTAGGTTAACTAGGCAGGTTAGGGTAATTAGGCAAGTTATTGTATAATGATGGTTTGTTCAGTAGACTATAGAAAAACAAAATAGCTTAAAGGGGCTAATAATTTTGACCTAAAAACAGCTTTTAAAAAATTTAAAACTGCTTTAATTTTTAGCCGAAATAAAACAAATAAGACTTTCTCCAAAAGAAAAAATATTATCAGACATAAAAAATTTCTTTGCTCAGTTAAACATCATTTGGGAAATATTTAAAAAAGAAAGTAAAAATCAAAGGAGGGCTAATAATTCTGAATTCAACTGTATATATATGTGATGAAATACTGAACTTTCAACTTTCAATGTCACTACTTCAGTCTTTTAATAATAATAATAGTGATCATTAATAATAATAATAAAACAATATATAATATGAAATAATAATAATTATATGCTGAATTTTCAATGTCATTATTCTAGTCATCATTAATAACAATAATAATAATAAAAATAATAATAATTATAATAATATTAAATAATATAAAATAAATAAATAAATATATATATATATATATATATATATATATATATATATATATATATATATACTATTAAATAATAATAATAATGTGAAAGGCTGAATTTTCAATTTCATTACTCCAGTCTTCATTATTGTTATTCTTATTCTTATTATTCTTATTATTATTATTATCATTATTAAAACATCTGAGACAAATCTGAGACGTCAAAAGATCAATGACATTACACTCATAGTTCCAGTAATGGATTAATATACGTTTTCTATAATATATGCATGTTTTTAACATGTCCACAAAAAACAAATAATAATCCATCACATCAAGCTCACAATTAAAAGTAAAAAACAATCTGCAACACTGGGCCTCTGTGTGTCCAGTGTGTGTGAGTGTGTGTTCAGTTGAGCATGTGAGTCTGTAATGTTGACACATGTAATGATGGGAGAGTGTGTACAATAGGAGTCATTCTAAAGAGCTGGAGCCACACACAGAGAAATCACACGTACATGAGAGGATCTTGTCCACACACACACAGGCTGTCCTTACAGACCTCACACACACTATCTTACTCATTTAAACACACTCATGGACATTTCTGCTGCCTTGCTCATGGCCACACACACACACTAATTAGTGTCAAGCAGTCATACTTAGTGTTAGTGACCTGAATAAACCTCTAACAGTATCATGATAGAAAATAAGTAAAAATTGAAATGAGTTAAAAAAAAAAATTAAATAAGAATAAAATTGATAATGAATTGAGAATTATGTTAGAAAACTAGCAAATTAGTAAACACTAAATAAGTAAGAAAATAAATAAATAAATAAAATAGAAATTAAAAAAAATATACAGAAAATTAAATAAAACAAAATAAGAATAAAAATAAATAAATGCTGAGTTACCCGCTTCGATTGTTATCACTGGATTGAATGGGTGTTATCAGTGGTTATCAGCTGATAGATATGGGCCAGTAGGGGCATTCTGTGCCTACTGGTAGGCTCAGAAAGCTGTTATCATCCATCCACATGCTCAGATCACATCAGTTATAGATCACATACGGCTGCGGCCGGAAGTTAACGAGAATTATTTATATTATTCATTAAATTTCCCATTAATTGTATTTTATTAACGCCTACCCCTAACCCAACCCTAAACCCAACCATCAGAGTAATGTAAAAACAGATCTGGAGTCTTCTCTATTAGTATAGCTGATTAACCATGTGGATGGATGATAACAGCTTTCTGAGCCTACCAGTAGACGCAGAAGGCCCCATACTGGCCAATATCTATCACCTGATAACCACTGATAATGCCCATTCAATTGAGTGATAACATTCAAAGCGGATGGCTGAGTATCATGTTGGAAAACTAGTAAATTAGTAAAAAATTAAATCAGTAAAAAAATTTATTAAAATAAAATAAAAAATTAAAAGTAGTAAACATTAAGATGACCAAAAAATGTGTAAAAATAAAATAAATATTAAAAACTTAAAATAAGAATAAAATCTATAAATGTTGAGAATCATGTTAGAAAATGTAACAATTAGTAAAAAATATTTATATTATTCTTAAAAGAATTTAAGATTAGAAATTAAATGTTGAGTGTCATGTAAAAAAAACTAACTAGTAAATTAGTAAATAATAAAATTTGTAAAAAATAAAGGTAACACTTTAAGAATAACAAATATAAATATTGAGAATCATGTTAGAAAAATAGTTAATTAGTAAAAAAAATTAATTAGTAAAAAATAAATAAAAATAAAATAACATTTTTGAAAATTTATTTTTTTTAATAAGAATTAAGAATAAAGAATAAAATGTTGAGTATCATGTTAGAAAAATATAGTAAATTAGTAAAAAAAAATATTTTGTAAAAAAAATAATAAAAATTTAGAAAATGTTAAAATTTAAATAAGAAACACAATTAAATCTTGAGTTTAATCACAACATTGAGCAATCTTAGAAAACTAGTAAATTAGTAAAAAAAAAAAAAAGAAAAGAAAAGAAAAGACAATTCATAAAAAAGAAAATTAAAATGAAAATTAGTTGTAAGAAGACTTTAGGTGAGACACTGCAGTCAAAAACACTTGATTTTTATACTTTTTGGCTTTTCATAAAGTGCTTTTTTTCAGTTTAATAGAAAGAAAACGTCCAAAACACATTTAGATGCTTCTTTCGTTGCTCTTTATATCTGTGTTTAGATTTCAAATACAATGCATATTTTAAAGGTCAATTATTTCTAAATGTGGGTGGCGCAGTAGGTAGCGCTCTCTCCTCACAGCAAGAAGGTCGCTGGTTTGAGCCTCAGCTGGGTCAGTTGTCATTTCTGTGTGGAGTTTGCATGTTCTCCCCGCGTTTGCGTGGGTTTTCTCCGGGTGCTCCTGTTTCCCCGACAAGTCCAATGACATGCGGTACAGGTGAAATGGGTGAGCTAAATTGTCTGTAGTGTATGTGTGTGAATGAGAATGTATGAGTGTTTCCCAGTGTTGGGTTGCGGCTGAAAGGGCATCCGCTGCGTAAAACATATGCTGGATAAGTTGGCGGTTCATTCTGCTGTGGCGACCCCAGATTAATAAAAGGACTAAGCCGAAAAGAAAATAAATAAATGAATGTATTTCTAAATGTGTTTTTTGCTTGTGTTTTGAAATGTCTTCTACACTGGCAATAAATCTACAATTCAGCAACAATTTACATTAACAGTTATTTGATCAAAATTCAGAATATTGAAAACTAATAATAAAATCGGAAAATGTATTTACATCTGTTTTTTGCTCTAAATTATGGTGTGATTAAAAGAGATTTATAAAAAAAACAGTGAAAGCATTTGATTAAATGCACAAAATCCTAATCTTCAATCTAATTTCCTCTAATGCTGATGTTTGTGCTATAGAAATGTATTAACATTAGAGCACAATATTTATATGAATGTTTATAATTTTACAATATTTATATGAATATATTTATATTTTCACAATATTTAATGAAATATTGCACAATTCACATAATTGTCGCATAAACAAACTGAATATGCAACATATATTGCATAATTTGGCTATTGAAACATAATTTGCATATTTAAACAAATTGGATGTGAAACATATTGCGGAATTTGCATATTTGAACATCTTTAGTTCGACAAGAAGAAATATCTTCTCTGAAGCCTCTCATACTCGCTATTATGAAAATAAAGACACATTTCAGACAGACTGGCATTTACATGAAGAAGAATCATGCCTAAAAGCTGTTTTAGACAGAAAATAATTACTATTTTAACATAGATCAAATTATTTATTCATTCATTCTTTTTCCTTCGGCTTAGCCCCTTTACTCATCAGGGGTTGCCACAGCGGAATGAACCGTCAACTTATCCAGCATATGTTTTACACAGCAGATGCCTTTCCAGCTGCAACCCAGTACTGGGAAACATCCATACACTCTCATTCACACACACTATGGCCAATTTAGCTTACCCAATTCACCTATAGCGCATGTCTTTGTACTGTGGGGGAAACCGGAGCTAACACGGGGAGAACAGATGAGAGAACTGACCCAGCCGGGGCTTGAACCAGCGACCTTCTTGCTGTGAGGCGATCGTGCTACCCACTGTCCCACCGTGATGCCTCCTGTTTTAACATGCATCATATTATATATATTCTTCAACAAATCTTAAATGAATTGTGCTGAAACGGACAAACAAATCTGCAGCATATCAGAAGGAGTAAATGAAAGTGATCTCCCATGTTTGTTCATTGAGTACAGTTTCCAGCGCACACAAATGTTCTGGTTGGACTTGAGCCTCAGATCAATAACAAACGTAACGTCAATCAAAGCTCGCTCAGCCTGCCTTTATTTGCATGGCTTATTGCGTGGCATGGAAAATGAGATGATAGGCAAAGATGCTCACTCTTATCTGTCCAAAACATGTTTTCATCTTGTCCAAGGGCAGATCCTTTCTTCAGCAACTCCCGCTCAACTAAACGTAGAAGAAATCCAGTGACTGCCAACATAAAATCCCGAAGGAAAATTTGATGCTGTTTTACAGTACAGAGAAATTAATAAAGATCTCGAATATGAACCTAATAATAACAAACAAGTCAGTCATTTTTTTTTTAAGTTAATAAAGAGTAAGTGTATAAAGGTTTAAATGAATTTATACAGCTGCTCAATTAAAAAAAAGAAGAAATAACATTTAAATTCATATAAAACATCTGGGAACTTTAAAACGTGGGACATTTTTAATAGATAATAAATGTTAGTTTATATACGTGTTTATCTTAATGTTAGCAGGGTATTTACATTTATAGAAAAGTTAAAGTTATAGAACAGTTAAATGGACATGGTCAGCAACAATACTCAGGTAGGCTGTGGCGTTGACACGATGCTCAATCGGTACTAATGGGCTCAAAGTGTGCCTAGAAGATATCCCCCACACCATTACACCACCACCACCAGCCTGAACCGTTGATACAAGGCATGATGGATCCATGCTTTCATGTTGTTGACGCCTAATTTTGACCCCGACCATCCGAATGTTGCAGCACTCATCAGACCAGGCAACGCTTCTCCAATCTTCTATTGTCCAATTTTGGTGAGCCTGTGTGAATTGTAGCCTCAGTTTCCTGTTCTTAGCTGACAGGAGTGGCACCCGGTGTGGTCTTCTGCTGCTGTAGCCCATTCTCCTCGAGGTTGGATGTGTTGTGTGTTCAGAGATGCTTTTCTTCAGACCTCGGTTGTAACGAGTGGTTATTTGAGTTACTGTTGCCTTTCTATCAGCTGGAACCAGTCTGGCCATTCTCCTCTGACCTCTGGCATCAACAAGGCATTTGCGCCCACAGAACTGCCACTCACTGGATGTTTTCTTTTTCGGACCATTCTCTGTAAACCCTAGAGATGTGTGTGTGAAAATCCCAGTAGATCAGCAGTTTCTGAAATACTCAGACCAGCCCGTCTGGCACCAACAACCATGCCACGTTCAAAGTCACTTAAATCACCTTTCTTCTCCATTCTGATGCTCGGTTTGAACTGCAGCAGATCGTCTTGACCATGTCTACATGCCTAAATGCATTGAGTTGCTGCCATTTGATTGGCTATAAATATATATATATATATATATATATATATATATATATATATATATATATATATATATATATATATATATATATATATATATATATATATATACACATACATACATACAGTTGAAGTCAGAATTATTAGCCCCCCTGTTTATTTTTTTTCCCTAATTTCTGTTTAACGGAGGGAAGATTTCTTCAACACATTTCTAAACATAATAGTTTTAATAACTCATCTCTAATAACTGATTTATTTTATCTTTGTCATGATGACAGTAAATAATATTTTACTAGATATTTTTCAAGACACTTCTATACAGCTTAAAGTGTAATTTAAAGGCTTAACTAGGTTAATTAGGTTAACTAGGCAGGTTAGGGTAATTAGGTAAGTTATTGTATAACGATGGTTTGTTCTGAAGACTATAGAAAAACAAAATAGCTTAAAGGGGCTAATAATTTTGACCTTAAAATGGTTCATAAAAAATTTAAAACTGCTTTTATTCTTGCCAAAATAAAACAAATAAGACTTTCTCCAGAAGAAAAAATATTATCAGACATACTGTGAAAATGTCTTTGCTGTGTTAAAAATCATTTGGGAAATATTTAAAAAAGAAAATAAAATTCAAAGGGGGGCTAATAATTCTGACTTCAACTGTGTGTGTATATATATATATATATATATATCAAATATATATTCAAATGAAAAACTATACACATTATGAAATTACAAAATGTTTTAATTTTAAATAATGTAAAACAAATTACAAATGCATATTATTTTAGATGAATAAATACTGTATAAATATTGTTCTATTAGTTTAACTATTGCTAACAATTAAATCTCATAATAAAGTGTTCCCAAATTTTTTTTTATTGCAAATTAGACATTATATGAGGCATCTCAATGTGCTCTTCATTTAATCTCAGTAGAGTCCAAGTAGAACCGATGAGATACTAAAGAGACCTCATTTATGATTCCTATGTGCATCCTTAAGAAAACTAGCAAACAGCAGCTAATTCTAAACAAGCGATCGGGTTATTTTGGCCTGTCACATGATAAATTATCTTCAATAAGCCATTGAAAACGTGTAACAATAGTTGATATGAGCGCGCTGAAAGGAACCGTAAGCACATGCCTTCAGTCACGTGCGGCGGCTGCTGTGGGAGAACAGAGAGGGTTGTTTGCGCAGAAACGGCGGCTGTGTTGGGTTTACTACACTGGTAAACATGCGGTAAAACACCTGCTGATGGCATACTGACAGACCCGTGTCAAAACCTCTGTCCCGACGCACTGTTTAATCACAGATAATTGTGAACAACTGGTCATTTGTGTGTGTGTGTGTGTGTGTGTGTGTGTGTGTGTGTGTGTGTGTGTGTGTGTGTGTGTTTGTGCTGGTTTTGTAAAGGCACATGGGTATGACCTATAGTATAATTACAAAACTAAATAAAATGCCTGCATATTTTGTGATTCACAAGTGTTTTCTGTTTATTTACGGTTGTAAATTGCATTATGGGATGTTGATCTCTGCTCTGTTGGCTTTAGATGCTGAAAATTCAACTCTACAGTTTAACAAAGTGACTTATTGACATTTTACTAAATAATATAATGTATAAGAAATAATATATACAGGGTTCATGCGGTCCTGGAAAACCTGGAAAAGTCATGGAATATTGACAAGGCATTTTCCAGGCCTGGAAAAGTTTTGGAAAAACAAATAAACCCAAAATGTTTTGGAAAAGTCATGGAAATATCTGTGTACTTGAATATATTTGAGATGATAATATTGGGTAAATTTTAAATACATATGCGCTGGCTGTCTCTTTCCAACTCGCAGTTTTAGCTTCACCTCTCTTTTACTTGCTTTCAACGTAATTCAAGAAACATTTTGAGTGTCGTGTCCAGAAACAATCTTAAATAACTACAGAGGTAAGATACTGTGGGTGCTAAAGGCTTCCATACATCCATACACACTCATTCACACTCATACACTACGGACAATTTAGCCTACCCAATTCACCTGTACCGCATGTCTTTGGACTGTGGGGGAAACCGGAGCACCCGGAGGAAACCCACGCGAATGCAGGGAGAACATGCAAACTCCACACAGAAATGCCAACTGACCCAGCCGAGGCTCGAACCAGGGACCTTCTTGCTGTGAGGCGACAGCACTACCTACCGCGCCACTAAATCGCCCCTATTTAACATGTCATAGCACATAATTCGATTAACATTGTTGCGTTCGCTTTCATTCAGGAACATGTCATGCACGCCCCCTATGACAAACTTATTTATTGGATGAGAGTATGACGTAAGGACTGCTGGAAGAGTGTTGTTTAAATGGAGTTTGTTACTGAAGCAGCACTTGATAATTGATAATCAGCTTAATTAGCTAGCCCAGGTGTGTCTGATTGGGGTTGGAACTAAAAATCAGCAGGACACTGGACCTCCAGGACCGAGATTGAGAACTCCTGCTGTATAAAATACATTTCATTCACCAGTACAATACAATATGTTGTGTGTGTGTGTCCCAAATCGCATTTGTATGCACTATTCTATGCCATTTTGTAGTATAAATAGTGTGAGTAGTGCATGTAAAAAGAATAACTCTCTTTAAATACCCGATGATGCACTTATTCAACCATTAAAAAGAAGTGTAGACAGTTTTGCTCATGTAGTGAAAGAGCCAGTGCAATTGGACGCTGAGGTTGGATTACTTCACTAGATTGTGCAAACAAAATTCTCCTGCATGAGAGATTACTTGGTACTATTGGTAGTAAGATATTGGTAAGATACTATTTAGTAGTTTGGTCATTTATTTCACTAATCTGGCAACCTTCAAATGTCGTCTGGGAAACTGTTCGAATTTCCATTTAGTAAAAAAAATGCTAGTGTTCTTTTTGGGATGACACTGAACTCATACAGTACATGGTTGTGTGTACAAGTGCATAGTGTATAATGTGCCTTTTAAAACACAACTTTTGTGTATGTGTTTGGGTTTGTGTGTGTGTGTACTGGTTTTGGTGGTTTACAAGGACGGTTGATTTTGATTAAATTTTGCATAAAAAAAGGTTTTTGAGATTATTGTTGTTTACATGATATTGCCGTCAAACTGTTGTATATACGCAATATCACACTTGTAGCACTGCAATATGGCTGCAGCACTGCTGGTTTCCTGTGAGGGTTGGGTTAGGGCCTTATAATAAATGGTTTTTACTGTATAAAGTACATTAGACGCATGCATGTGGCTAATTTACAAGTGTTCACATTGTGTCAATGTCTGTAAACACTGCTAATGTGCAAAGAGTTAATGAGGAGATCTAATCCACAAACAGCAGCAGGAAAGGCTTTGCGCCTCTTTAACGGTGAAAGAATGATTGACAGTGTGCTGATAGTCTCCTGATGTGGCTGATTTCATTGCACTGGGTTAAATTTCATTAAACTGATTGATAGAGACACTTTTAAATAAATGGTTTGTGGTGGATTGTCTTCACTGTACAATAATATTTTTTTTTTTATTTGAATGAACAAAAATTCAATCAGCCTATTTTTTTTTAATGATACTACAGTATAGGATAATGTGTGTCTGTTTTTGTTTTTATAAGAAGCCTGACAAAAAATATGAATTCCACCAAAATATTAGGGAGTCATTTTCAACATTGAAAATAAGAAGAATGTTTCTTCTCCATATTAGCATGATTTCTGAAGGATCGTGTGACACTGAAAACTGGAGTAATGATGTTATACAGTTGCAATCAGAATTATTCAACCCCCTGATTTATTAGCCCCCCCGTTTATTTTTTTCCCCAATTTCTGTTTAACGGAGAGAACGTTTTTTCAACACATTTCTAAACATAATAGTTTTAATAACTCATCTCTAATAACTGATTTCTTTTATCTTTGCTATGATGACAGTAAATAATATTTGACTAGATATTTTTCAAGACACTTCTATACAGCTTAAAGTGTCATTTAAAGGCTTAACTAGGTTAATTAGGTTAACTAGGCAGGTTAGGGTAATTAGGCAAGTTATTGTATAATGCTGGTTTGTTCTGTAGACTTTTGAAAAAATATATAGCTTAAAGGGGCTAATAATTTTGACCTTAAAATGGGTTTTAAAAAATTCAAAACTGCTTTTATTCTAGCCGAAATAAAACAAATAAGACTTTCTCCAGAAGAAAAAATATTATCAGACATACTGTGAAAATTTCCTTGTTCTGTTAAACATCATTTAGGAAATATTTAAAAAAGAATAAAAAATTCAAAGGGGGTTCAATAATTCTGATTGCAACTGTATATTCAAGGTTAAATCAGAGGAATAAATTATGTTTTAAAGCTATTCAAAGACAAAAAAAATATTAAGATTAAATGTAAAATTATATATTCAAATAAATGCAGAAATTGTGATTTAAAAGCATTTGAATTCAAGACACTAATAGTTATGCCCCATACTTCCCAGGCTTAGTTTACTCTGCGTTTCTTTGTGTTGAGTTTAAAAATAAATAAATAAATTTAATTTACAACCGAGACATTAGTAGTAATAACATTTGTGCTAATTTGAGTACATTACTAGCAAAAAAAGAAATAAATCTGAACATCAGATAAAGTCATGTTCAAAATTTTGTCTATTTTTAACCAAAATGTTAAAATTGATGAGTGCGTTAAAAAATCACCTGAAACTTACCAAACATTCGACCAGTAGTGCACATATTATGCAAACTTAATGCAAATGAAATTACCTTTTGATTCAAGTGCAACCTTACAGTACTGAAACAATTAATTCCTCAAAATATATGAAATGTGATGAACAATGTGCTGAGTACCTGGCTGCGGATCTGTCGGCTGGTAGTGGGGGTCAGGTACTTGTGCTCCAGATACCAGGCTCTCTCCTGGTACACCAGACTTGTGCCGTGAAGGAGGCAGAACTGCAGGAAAAACAGATTTATTCAACAAACAGGCCTGAACTGCACATATTAGATGTACACACAGTTCTGTACTGGCATTCAGGGTTCCACATTTTAACATCCATAGCACGTTTTTGTTATGGCTAGATCCCGGCTTCATTCACGGCAAGCTGATGATATAGCAATGTGATATTTTACTTCGTTAAAATATACTGACATGGTTAATTTGTTTTGCTAGTATTATGTCAGAACAATACTAAACTAGTTTTAGTAGCTTTAATACTGTTGCTCTGTCTACACCTTTGAAATAATAAGTTATGCTGTTGTCCCACCCCTACGTACACATGCCAATCATTGTTAGTTTTGTTGTTGTCCCACCCCTATACACGCATGACAATTATCATCAGTTATGTTGTTGTCCCACCCTTATACACACACGCCATTCATCATCAGTTATGTTGTTGTCCCACCCCTATACAAACACGCCAATCATCATCAGTTATGTGGTTGTCCCACCCCTACACACGCACGACAATCATAATCAGCTATGTTGTTGTCTCACCCCTACACACACATACCAATCATGATTAGTTATGTTGTTGTCCCACCCCTACACACACACACACACCAATCATCATCAATTATGTTGTTGTCCCACCCCTACACACACACACCAATCATCATCATTTATGTGGTTCTCCCACCCCTACACACACACACACACACCAATCATCATCAGTTATGTTGTTGTCCCACCCCTACACACACCAATCATCATCAATTATGTGGTTGTCCCACCCCTACACACACACACCAATCATCATCAGTTATGTTGTTGTCCCACCCCTACACACACACCAATCATCATCATTTATGTGGTTCTCCCACCCCTACACACACACACCAATCATCATCAGTTATGTGGTTCTCCCCCCCCCCCACACACACCCCAATCATCATCAGTTATGTTGTTGTCCCACCCCTATATGCACACACACACACCAATCATCATCAATTGTGTTGTTGTCCCACCCCTACACACACACACACACACACACACACACACACACACACACACCAATCATCATCAGTTATGTGGTTCTCCCACCCCTACACACACACACACCAATCATCATCAGTTATGTGGTTCTCCCACCCCCCACCCCCCCACACACACACACCAATCATCCTCAATTATGTTGTTGTCCCACCCCTACACACACACACACACACACACACACACACACACACACACACACACACACACACACACCAATCATCAGTTATGTTGTAGTCCCACCCATATACACACACACACCAATCATAATCAGTCATGTGGTTGTCCCACCCCTACAAACACACACCAATCAACATAAGTAATGTTGTTGTCCCACCCCTACACACAAACACACGCACGCCAATAATCATCAGTTATGTTGTTTTCCCACCCTTACACAAACGCCAATCATCATCAGTTATATTGTTGTCCCACCCCTACACACAAAATTGCCAATCATCATCACTTATGTTGTTGTCCCACTTCTACACACACACACACGCCAATCATCATCAATTATGTTATAGTCCCACCCCTATACACACAGGCAAATATGGAGTAAGGACTGGTGAGTGTTTAATAACGGACTTTAATAACGCACGCCAAATGGACAGAAAAAACATCCGCATTTCGCAATGTGTGTGTGTGTGGTCCTTTACTGACAGCCGCATGTGTGGATCTTGTCGAATAATATGGCGCAAAGTTCTACATGACAGTAATAGTTTGAATGCAATGTTTACTTCAGTAATGCCACTAATATCCGCATACTCCACATCTTAATTCCATTTCTGTTTAGTTCAGTTATGACTTTAGTCGGATTAAGGTCATCAAAAAATCGCTGTTTTGAGTTTATGTAGGCCTACAGTTCAAAATTCATGTTTAACTGAATAAACAGTTAGTAAACACAAGTACATCTTATTGAACATCCTTTATTTTCATCACCAATTATCATAGTAGAACAGTTTCTCAAGCAGTTTGTGATGCATTTTGGAAACAGGAGATGAGCCCCTGGTCTAATGCGCCACCTGGCTTGAGAAACTCGTTCCCAAAGACTTACTTTTAGTCATTATTTGGGTAGCACACATATTCTGAATGCCCTCGGCAGAATTCAAATGAGCCATTTAATCTAGATTAATCTAGATTAAAAAAATGAATCTATGCCCACCTGTAATTTATTTATAACACTGCTGTTGCCTCACTGCACCTTATACTTCAGTTTCTCTTTAAATCTTCTGACCAATCAAATGCTCTCTAGTATCTGACATGCCCTGTCCCCTTCAAGACGCTTCTCATTAGCTTTTCCTTTGATGCGCTTGAACTCTCATTGGCAGAGCTGTGATTAAAAACAAAATGCTATTGGCTGTTTTTTTCTTCATATTTCAGTAGAAATGACATCACACATCGAACAAAAATGCACTTTAAGAGCATTTCAGTGAAAGGTTCATTAGAAAACCAAGGCGTCGCTAGGAATCTCACCTATCTTTAAAATAATATGGAGTTTCAGCAGTCACAAGTGCATTGAAATACAGAAGTTGATTACCTAAATTATCATTTCAGTTGTGTACGATATACAGCTTACTCCTGAAGTTGTGATGATTAACACTGGTGTTCTGGCAACTTGCACATTTAATTGGTGTCTGCTATTTCTGACCAAAGTAATATTACAGTGACCATAAATTACAGATCATTATCATTCATTTGAACTAAATCACTGTCGACAGAGGCGTCGCATTTCATTTATATTTGGAAGGCAGCGTGTTTGCAGAGTGTTGCCATGTCCACTTATTGTAAGCAATGCTTTTTATGCATCTTTGAGGTTAAGCATGGGCGTCGCTAGGCCTATTTTTCTACTCAGCCCCCCTAAAACTTTTCCGATTAGCTCATAAACTGTAGATCAAATAATCGTCTCTGACTGATATGAAGACGGCGGCAGAATTCGGCTCCTCCCCGACTTTCGTTTTTCATTTGATCAGAAGACCACAGCTGTGCAGAGCGAGAGAACAAGCTGTGTGTTTGTCGATAAATTGTTATAAAATATGCTTATTTGCAGTTCTTTGCTGTGGATACACTTGTATCACTTGTACCCCAATGTCATATAGCAGCAATCGGGTTTCCAATCTCTTCTCCTCCAGCGAAAATGTAACAAACATTTTACTATTTTTATTTCAAAATGCACTACCATTATAAAACACATTACAGTGCATGTGGCATTATCTATTAAACAGTCAAGCACAGAAAAGATTTAACACAGTGACAGAACCACTTAGAGAATGTACTCACATATGTGAATTAGTTAAATAAATAAATGTATATATATATGTGTATATATATATATATATATATATATATATATATATATATATATATATATATATATATATATATATATATATATATATATATATATATTATATGTATGCCATTTGATTAGAAAAGTGGCAGTTTTATTTATTAAATACATGGAAACAAAAATTGTACTTCAACATATAAAGTGGCTTTTACTACAGTAAACAGGTTTGTTGAGCCTATTTGTCTCATTCAGAACTCAAATGACTATGCACGTCTGTACAATACAGTCGAATACTGCTAGTTTAGCATACAACCTTACCATATTAGTCAAACATTTTTAAGTTTTTACTATTAAATTAAATATATATATATATATATAATTAAATGTATTTATTTATTTTTCTCATAAGGAGCTGAGCCCCCCTAAAATAAAAATCCTAAAATGGCCCCTGAGATTAAGTGAGTCACTTTGTGAAGTTAATACGGTAAAATTAGAATGTGCAAGTCAAAATATTTTGGTATGTTGCTTTTTTTCTAAAATATATAATTACGGTTCACATTTACTTGTTCTTTGGTTCTAAAAAGATCTGGCAACACTTAATGAATCAATACAGGGAGTGCAGAATTATTAGGCAAGTTGTATTTTTGAGGATTAATTTTATTATTGAACAACAACCATGTTCTCAATGAACCCAAAAAACTCATTAATATCAAAGCTGAATATTTTTGGAAGTAGTTTTTAGTTTGTTTTTAGTTTGAGCTATTTTAGGAGGATATCTGTGTGTGCAGGTGACTATTACTGTGCAGAATTATTAGGCAACTTAACAAAAAACAAATATATACCCATTTCAATTATTTATTTTCACCAGTGAAACCAATATAACATCTCAACATTCACAAATATACATTTCTGACATTCAAAAACAAAACAAAAACAAATCAGTGACCAATGTAGCCATCTTTCTTTGCAAGGACACTCAAAAGCCTGCCATCCATGCATTCTGTCAGTGTTTTGATCTGTTCACCATCAACATTGCGTGCAGCAGCAACCACAGCCTCCCAGACACTGTTCAGAGAGGTGTACTGTTTTCCCTCCTTGTAAATCTCACATTTGATGATGGACCACAGGTTCTCTATGGGGTTCAGTACAGGTGAACAAGGAGGCCATGTTATTAGTTTATTTCTTTTAGACCCTTTCTTGCCAGTCACACTGGAGTACTTGGACGCGTGTGATGGAGCATTGTCCTGCATGAAAATCATGTTTTTCTTGAAGGATGCAGACTTCTTCCTGTACCACTGCTTGAAGGTGTCTTCCAGAAACTGGCAGTAGGACTGGGAGTTGAGCTTGACTCCATCCTCAACCCGAAAAGGCCCCCACAAGCTCATCTTTGATGATACCAGCCCAAACCAGTACTCCACCTTGCTGGCGTCTGAGTCGGACTGGAGCTCTCTGCCCTTTACCGATCCAGCCACAGGCCCATCAAGACTCACTCTCATTTCATCAGTCCATAAAACCTTAGAAAAATCAGTCTTGAGATATTTCTTGGCCCAGTCTTGACGTTTCAGCTTGAGTGTCTTGTTCAGTGGTGGTCGTTTTTCAGCCTTTCTTACCTTGGCCATGTCTCTGAGTATTGCACACCTTGTGCTTTTGGGCACTCCAGTGATGTTGCAGCTCTGAAATATGGCAAAACTTGTGGCATCTTGGCAGCTGCACGCTTGACTTTTCTCAGTTTGGGCATTTATTTTGCGCCTTGGTTTTTCCACACGCTTCTTGCGACCCTGTTGACTATTTTGAATGAAACGCTTGATTGTTCAATGATCACGCTTCAGAAGCTTGGCAATTTTAAGAGTGCTGCATCCCTCTGCAAGATATCTCACTATTTTTGACTTTTCGGAGCCTGTCAAGTCCTTCTTTTGACCCATTTTGCCAAAGGAAAGGAAGTTGCCTAATAATTCTGCACTCCCTGTATATTCTTTGTTGTTGTATTTTTATTTATTTTTTGCACCACACACTAGCTGAAATAGCTGTACAATGCAGTTCTTTACACTCTGCCTAGCATACTTGGTGTCCCAGCAGTGCTGATAAACTGATATCGTAGTGCTACGAGTAACTAGTTTCTTCCACCATACATTCACATCTGCAGCTGAGCGTCTGAACAGCAAATGCTGTTGCAATTCATTTAGTTTCTAAATGTTTTTTTCACTCCCAGAAAATAATCAAGTACTAAAAGGTGAACTGACAACCAAATTTAGCAGCTATGTCCATGCAGCCTATTAGTGATGCATATATATTTTGGCAAAGTATGCAGCAGTTAAATCTTATACTTGCATAATGGTCACAGATTTTATAAATGCATGTACGCAAGTGCAGTTTTGCTAATCATTTTTCTGCATATTGCATCGTGAACTCCTTACTGGGAACTGATTTCAAAAAGACTCAGTTCTTTGATTCTGATTTCAAAGGTTGGGAAAAGAAATTGCATGTAAATCCAGGGATTTTGTTCCTCAGTATCATTATCTTTATTTCTGTGATAGGATCAAATTGGTTAACATAATTATTGCTAACATTATAGTCTGTCACTGAAAAATGCATTAGCAATGCTATGGGTTTGATTTCCACAGATTGTAAGATAAAATGTATGCCTTAAATTAAATAAATAGACATTTAAACACTATTTTTATCCACAACCTCATCAAATTGACCTGAGCATGTCCAATCTGAAATTCAAGCATCCAGACTGTAAAAAACAATATGACAAAGACATGACAACATATTTTTTTTTGTGTATGAAACTTATTTTAATAAGTTAATTAGGTTTCAACTGCATTTTTAAAGTAAAACAAAGTTTAACTTCGCTTGACTGATGTGAGCTGACTATAAAAGTTCATTTGATTCAACTAAAAAATTTAAGGCAGCAACTATTTTTTCTTTTTTACAGTTTTTTTTTTATATAGGCTGCCTTCTAGAAAGAGAAAGAGCAAAACAACACACATGTCCTCCCTATCCATGGTAAACAAACATTGCTCACGTGTGAGTTTGCTCCTGTGTTTACATCATTACAACAGGAATCTCACACTCCTAGGCTGTTGTGAATGACCGTTTGCTGAGGCTGTGGATTAAAGTTAATATTGCAAGAAGTAATCTTGTTTCTTGCACAGACCCTTATCTTATCTAATATCGTGACATATATAGTAAGACTTCCCAAATTAATAATATTATAAAGTATTCATTTTGTGTGTTTTTTTTTTTTTTTACTCTCTCAATGCAAGATAACTTGATTTTATACATCTTCAAGGACCTGAGTTTCAGCTTTCAATCTTCTCTAATGTTCAGAAAAGCCTTCAATCTTGGATGACCTGTGGGTGAGTATGTTCAATTATTTCTAAAATCATTTCTAAAACTAAAATTGAGCAGTCGAGCATGTGTGATGCCATTAGCATTGCGATACAGGACAAGCTCTGTTTAACAAGTTAAAATCCAGGATTTGTACGGGTGCTGGAAATTCTAAAATACTTGATTTTTATTATAGTGTTTTCAAGGTTAGGAATGTGCTTGGATTTTGGACAAAGTGCTTGAATTTGAAACTGCAGGACTGGAAATTGCGACTGTTTTGGTTGCATATGTGCCCGAAATTTTATTTATGCGATCTCAAAATATATTTGGGAACATTCGTGCGAGTGCATAAAATTGTTGTCGTGTGACCAGTTTTCATTGCAAAATGTTCACCGCATGCACGTATTTGGGAGACATTCACTTAGAATGCATATTTGCACCTAAAAATGCCAAACACATTGCTCAGGAATAGTTTAACCCCTTAACTATCACCATTTGACAGGTGGGACATTTGCATACAGTTACAACAGTACCTTAGTCCTAAACTAAAGTAATATTGACAATAATAAAAAGTAATATTGATGAAAGCTTATGGTTTCTATATTTAGTGACTGATTTTCAAAACAGTTGACATAGGAACAGTTCATTAATTTGCAGCAAGAATATTTTCGGACTCATAAAGATTTAATTTGTTATTTGAATAGCAGTGTACATGAAATATTATGAACAACTGGTCATGAAAGTTTGGTACTACACCCAAACACAATCCTGCAATTTTTGGGTGAACTATTCCAATAAATCTATGCTCTAAAGTATTCAACAATGTAAAAAGATGTAAAAAAAAAAAGGTACATCCAGCATATATAAACGTAATTTACCGTGGTTGTATCATGGTAATTCGCACTAATTCGCACCCACACTAATTCGCACGCATGCACACCGGACACTTTAGTTCATCCAATTCACTTATACTCCATGTGTTTGGACTGTGGGGGAAACCGGGGCACCCGGAGGAAACCCATGCCAACACGAGGAGAACATGCAAACTCCACACAGAAATGCCTGGCCCAGCAGGGGCTCAAACCAGTGAACTTCTTGCTGTGAGGCGACAGTGCTAACTACTGAACCACCGTGTCGCCCTTGGGAAGAACATAAGTTAATATAAGTTGTATATTTTAAATGAAAAAAATCATACATATTTTGCATATACAGCATATTTACATTTGTGTGTGTGTGTGTGTGGGGGGGGGGGGGGGGGGTATCCCTTTAAATACTCTCATGCCATTCAAATTGCATCTGAAAATTTGCAACACTCACACAAGTGAGTGTGTTTGACAAATCACTTGTAGAAAACACTCTTTTATCTCTCTGACACTGTAACAAACACTTGCACCAATTAAACCAGATACTTTCTTAAAATCCTTTTATATCTCTTTAAAAACATTGTGCATTTCTGAGTGTTTTCAACAGGAATGAATGTGATTGGCCATGAAGGTCATCAGTTCACCGCTCTGTGCAAACACCGATACACGGACACTGGAGCATTTTAAAAAAGATCAGTCGATTCATCAGTGTGTTCACACTCTGAAAACGTCGGTGAAGTGCAGTGAACTAATGACCTTCACGGCCAATCACTGTCATTCCTGTTGAGCACTGGTGAATACTATGGCAAATCAGCGCTGTTTAAGAACGCGCGCAACAGTGCTTAAATGTTAGCGGAAAATTGACGTTTTCTTAAATTTCAGTATCGAAATTCAGTATCGTGAGAAGTCATTACCAGTTCATTAACTTAAGTTCGATAAATGGCATCTAAAACGTGTGTTTAGGAAAGTAAACGCTAGCTAACTAGTGCCATTTGCCTTAACTTAGTTGAAAATGAGGTCATATTTTCCTTTTTTTTTTCACTATCTATTCAGAACGGACCTTCGGGTCACTCGAAAAGCAGTGAAATGATACATTTGTAGGGATGTCCAAACTAGGGTTGGGCCGATAGACGATGCCATCGTCCATCACCGATGGCCGATAAACTTCACGATGCTGAGCCGGCATCACAATCCATCACCCCGCCCCACATTTATATTGATATATAACTTATTATTTGCATGTCATCTTAATAACAATAACGGTCTTTTCATGAGCTGTGTTATATTTTACATATAGCTGCCGCTTGCACAGCTGACATCATCGAGAGGATTAAATGAAGGCAGTGTTTCCTCTAGGATTTTTTCCAGCTGTGGAGGCAGGACATTTTTACACAGATCTGCCAACTATTTCAAAGACAAATATTACACGCAGTATTACAAGTCGAGATAGCATTCGTGTAATACGAGCATGCGAATCTCTTTGCTTGCGCGCCGATTTCCTCTGTTCGAGCACAGAACTTCTTGCACGCACTCAAATTTACACGTTCAAGACAAGTGCAGATCTTCTCATGCGCTCTCCAGTAAGCGCTGCTGAAGTGCGATTTAGTGTGTTTTTGTGCGTTTTCCGACATTAACGCGTCCTGAAGTAAAGTGAAACGGCATTAAACTCCAGCAAGATAAAGTCATTGTATGCAAAACCATTGACCTTTATAAATAAAGTATACTTATGGAAACTGTGTTCATCTTAACTGAAAGCTACGCGGTGTTTGCTAGACTCACGCACCTGTCAGTCAGTCTGTCAGAGAGTCAGTCAGCATGTCACCTTGAACAAATAGCGCACAGCACTACTACGGTTACAGAAAAGTTTGCGCTGTTTACCTCTAATATGTTTTGGTGCGATTATAATCCGCTATAAAAAACATGACTAAATGTTTTAAATGAGAAGTTGTAATGTAGCCGTGGCGGGATGAATTTTGGCGTGGCGGCCCGCCACGGATGAATGAATGTAGCGGAAACCTTGGAAGGATTATACAGCACCTCTCACGCTTAAAATGTGTAGATTCAGTGGCAAACACTGTTACCTGCAAACCCCGTCCTACAGACTTTACAGTAAATGGCTTTAGTTATTTTCATAGCAGACTTGAAGCCACTGGAAGTCTTTTATCCACTCTTGGAAAAGTGTAAATGGTGGATTAACATTCAGCACATGATCACTAATAAGATGTGCCATTATTAGTAACTTTAGTGGTTTCTAAAACTAAGGCCCAATCCCAATTCTACCCCTTAGCCCTTCCCCTTACCCCTACCCCTCGTTTTGCGCGTGCCCGCCAAGGGGTAGGGCTGTCCCAATTCTCTTTAGCTTGAAGGCGTAGGGCTAAGGGCAAGGGCTATACACCCCTTCGAACGAAGATTTTCCAGGACCACACTTAAAACGGAGGGGTAAGAATATTTCCCAGAATACACCAGCCACAACGGCAGTATAGCTGAACCCGGAAGTAAGGAGATCCACAAATTAGTATTTTTTGTCATTATTACGAATTTTTACGACAAACAAACATGTTTTATTATATTCATAACCGCGTTCATGTTTTACGGTCATGCTTTTAAAAAAAAAACGCAAAAAAAAAAAACGCTAAATTTGGCGATCTATAATCCCTAATAATAACTCCTGTACAGCAGTCCTACAACATTCTGTCACTCGATAACACTCGAATACCCTGTCAGAGCAGTCTAGTGGCTGAAAATGAGCTTTTTACAGTGTCTGCTATAATGTTAATGCTGTTTTTGGTGTGTTTACATAGATGAATATGGCCACTGTGTAAATGCGCAGTATAGTTACGATCTTATTGCCACATTAGATCGTTATGATAACATAATATATGCCTTCAGTGATTTCCTGAAGATAAATACCACAAAATAACACAACTGGAATAACTACAGCAGTCGCCATCGTCTGATCTCATATGAAGCAAGAGTTCGTGATGACATATGATGACGTGTGCAGGTGTTGAAGTGCTGTTCCAATTCTTAGGGGTAAGTTTTGAAGCCCTTCCCCTTAACCCTCGGTTGTAAGGGCCAAGGGGAAGGGGAAGGGGTAGGGGTACAAAAACAGAATTGGGATTGGGCCTTAATCTGTCAGTGTTATTTTCATTTTCTCATCTTCACATTTCCACGGTTGTAGCTCCTGTCATCTGAAGGCAGAAGGCATTGACTGAGTGATTGACAACTGATATTAACCAATCCATTCATGTTCAGTTCTAGAGCAGTGGGCCAATAAGAAGAGCACAAAGGAGGGGCAAGCATTATGGGCTTTTTTTTACTTCAGCAAGTTCACATAACAACTGTTTTTTTTTTTTTAGGGGTTTTTCACCTTTTTATTGGGATAGAATAGTGGAGGACAGACAGGAAAGTATTGGGAGCAGAGAGAGGGGAAGGGTCGGCATAGGACCTCGAGCCGGGAATCGAACTCGGGTCGCCGTGAGCACCATGGTGCTATATGTCAGCGCACTTAACCAATAGGCTATTGGCGCCGACCATAACAACTGTTTTAATCTGTTCCTGAGTGCTGAGTTTGGCGTTTTCAGGTGCAAAGATACTGCATAAATGTCTCCTAAATCCGCACACGCTGTACTTTTTTTAATAGCTAATTTTCCACAGTGTGTTCGTACAGTCGTTTATTTTTTATGAAATTAAGAATTTGCACAAGCTCTTAATTAAACATTCACTGGGAGCTAATGAATCCCACTTGTTTAGACTAATTAAAAACCTGTGCACGTTGACTGGTGTAAAACTTATTTTGTGAATGCATATGCAGGGTAGGCGAGCTGCCCTGTGAAAGCATCCAGAATTAGAACAATGCAATGCTAAAAAATGTAAGTGGAAAGATACTCGCTGACCCTTGCGTGAGTTCATTTTTTTTTTTTTTCCATATCTAAAGGACCCTACATGAACTGCAGGCCCCTTCACATGCGAGCAGCTTGACTGAGCACAGGATGTCGTACAGAAAGATGAAGGGAATGGAAAAAACAGTAGCGGTAGAAGCTAATATCTTTCTCCACAGAGGTGAGGCAGCAAGCAAACCACCCAAATACTTCAAAGAGCCGGACAGGAAAAAAACAGAGTGTGCAAAGCTATCAGTTCTCGAGCATGGACACTAAATTGAATAATATGACCATTGACCCTTTTTGGCCAGTCATTTTTTTATGCGCTGTATCCTGTTTTTGAATTAACGCAGGGTCGAAGCAATATAAACAAAACTGCAACTGCTGTACATCGTCTATCACTCTTTCTCTTTGGGTTCTGCTCTCTTCCTCATATGCAAACCAGAGAATCGATGGCTTATCGCGGAGCCATTAACTTTGTTATCAGTCTGGGTTTGCTTGAGCTTTAAGTCATATTGTTGGCGTGTCAGCTTTGGGAAGTGAAAGCATGTGCTTTTTGCATAATCACGAGAATAACTGAACTGTATTTATTATAAGCTTAAAGACCCCACAAAATAAGTGTAGTTTCCTTTACTGTCTTAATTTAGGAATAGACTAAAGCATGCTATTTTCTACTTACAAGTCGAAAGCTGCAACATCCCATTTTGGTCTGTGCATTATATTACATTTCTAGAACTATATATGTTTATGCCTTTGATTCTGATTGGCTGGTGAACATTTTAAGGCAGGGGTGCCCAAACTCGGTACTGGAGGGCCGGTGTCCTGCAGATTTTAGCTCCAACTTGCCTCAACACACCTGCACGGATGTTTCTAGAAAGCCTAGTAAGAGCTTGATTAGCTGGCCCAGGTGTGTCTGATTGGGGTTGGAACTAAAGTTTGCAGGACACCGGCCCTGCAGGACCGAGTTTCTCGGTCATCCCTGTTCTAAGGTGTGCAGTTATTTTCAGATATATGCACAGATAAAGTAGTTCCGGTAGGTTTTGGGAAAATTACAGTTGCATGTCACTACGCTGAATGATTTCAGTTATTTCACAGCTACAACAGTCAATAATCACATCAAAACACAACTGAAGGCTTTGGATGAGATGTGTAAGACACTAGTGCTACACACAGGAGCAGTTTCAGGTCTGAAATACAACATCATATATAATGGATACGTTTAAATTAAATTAGATGTTTAAGTTATTCAAATCTTTTTTTCTGGCAAATGGGTAAAAGTTTGGGTAAAAGTTTGAATCAAAGAGTTTTTGAGGTCTGTTAATAAATATAGTGTGTGTGTGTGTGTGTGTGTGTGTGTGTGTGTGTGTGTGTGTGTGTGTGTGTGTGTGTGTGTGTGTGTGTGTGTGTGTGTGTTTAAGAGGTCAGTTTAAAAGTTATCAGTTAAGTTCTATTATTGATTTTTAGGGTATGGATATCAGGCCGCATGGTGGCGCAGTGGGTAGCACATTCGCCTCACAGCAAGAAGGTCGCTGGTTCAAGCCTCGGCTAGGTCAGTTGGCATTTCTGTGTGGAGTTTGCATATTCTCCCTTTGTTAGCATGGGTTTCCTCCGGGTGCTCCGGTTTCCCCCACAAGTCCAAAAACATGCGCTATAGGTGAATTGGGTAGGCTAAATTGTCCATGTTTGTGTGTGAATGAGTGTGTATGGATGTTTCCCAGTGATGGGTTGCAGCTGGAAGGGCATCCGCTGTGTAAAACATATGCTGGATAAGTTGGCGGTTCATTCCGCTGTGGCGACCCCAGATTAATAAAGGGACCAAGCTGAAAAGAAAATGAATTAATGAATGAATGAATGAGGATATGGATATCTAGAGATAGTTGCCCTCTTTGAAGGGGTCATATTGTGCTTTTTCACTTTTTGAATGTGTTGTCAGTGTGCAGTGTATGTTGGGGCATTAAAAAGAAAGGAAGGCGGGGCCTTCATCAAAACCTGGAACAAGCTGAGCCGTTTGTGCAGGGCTGGGGTGAAAGGTATTGTATTTAAATGATGTAATTAAATGATGTAAAAAATAATGCATTTTCCAAACCACCAAACATGAAAGAATACTCTAGAACACCCAAAAAACAGAATTGATTAAAAATGATTAAAATATGAACCCTTTAAACGTTAAATTGAAAACAATTTGAGCATATTGCACAGTATTGTAATGTGTATTTATTTAGCACATGTATCGTGTATGACCATACACCCAAAAGGTGTGTGGGGGGGGGGGGGGGGGGGGGGGGGGGGGGGGGGATATGGAAGTAACTGAAACTGCAATTCATCGACTAGCCTTGGGGGCTGGCTCCAGAAATTCCAGATGTCCACTGACTGCAATACTAAATTGGCCAATTTTACAGCTGATAAAAACATGTTTACAGCCTTCTACAAAAGATGGTTTGGTTCATATAGCTAATATTACCCTTTTTGACAACTGTGGGGGGGGGGGGGGGGGGGGGGGGGGGGGGGGGGGGGGGGGGGGGGGGGGAAATTAACGACTTAATTTCGTTATATTAAGTCTGCATAATTAAGGGCGTGGCCACTTGAGTGACAGCTAGGCCTCGCTGGTCACCATTATGTCATTCTGGCTGATTAGCCGCTGAACTCGGCATATACAGTATATCATATTTTTGTTTTGCTTTGTGTGGCTTTACACAGTCATTTGCCTTTTGGGATTATTTCCTACAATTATCAGATCATATGGCACGCTGTGTGCACTTAATTGCACTCACAAACCATTCAAATTGCCTCCATTTCCCAGGTGAGTGAAATTATATACTTATATACCATCTCTATGAATGTATTTGTTAATTTAAGCTCATTTATCATTTATATTTTTCTTTAGACCTGTAATGCACTCCAGAATCTGACAGATTGATTAGCTGTAGGCTCTAGAACAGTCATCTGAAACGTTGTCATTCAATGTTATGCTGGATTTCATCAATAGCCTTGCATTTCCTAACACAGACTATATTTGATGTGTTTGGAAGTAATTTGCGTTTTCCTCCTGTAGAAAAACGTCTTAAGAACAATGCTCAGTGGCTCAATGTATTACAACAGTGTTTTTAAAAGTCTAAATACTTTATTGATATAGTGTACAACCAAGCACATGTGGTCAGAACACAAACGAGTCGCAGGTAATGAAGTGTTAAGCGTTTCTCCTAAAGAAAAGCCCATCTAAGGAAAATGCTAGCAGGCGTCTGTAGCTTCGCTCACGCTCCGCCTCTTTGCCCTTGTTTGGTGAACAAAATGGCGACGGTTGGCCACACCTACTTGTAGCTTCATTTGCGCTCTTCAGAAACCTATGGGTGACGTCACGAATACTACATCCATATCTTTTACAGTCTCTGGTCTCTCCACACTACCACTAGTGTGCAGCATCCGCTTGTAGGATGCGACGGCAACCACAGGACAACGGCGCCAGTGCGCTCACCACACACCAACTATAGATAGAGAGACAGTGATAGAGCCAATTCAGTGGATGGGGATGATTGGGAGGCCATGCTACGTAAGGGCAGATGGAGGGAATTTGGCCAGGACATCGCGGTTACACCCCTACTCCTCACAAGAAGTTTCATGGGATTTTTAATGCCCACAGATGACCTCGGTTTAACGTCTCAACTGAAAGACGATGCTCACTGAGCAGTGTAGTGTCCTCTTTACTATACTGGGGCATTAGGACTCACACAGACTGCAGGCTGAGCGCCCCCTGCTGGCCTCACTAACACCACTTCCAACAGCAACCTAGTTTGTCCATGTGGTCTCCCATCCAGGCTCAGCCCTGCTTAGCTTCAGTGAGTAACCGGTCATGGGCTGCACGGTGATATGGCTGTGGCTTACTTAAAATGAGCTGAATCAACACAATTCTTGAGGTTTTTTTTTTTTTGGTGGGGGGACAACTTAATTATGTTATGTTCAGCCTACTTAAATTTATAAAAAACAATGTAATCTAACAAAAACTTGCACGAAAAAGTACACAATTGTCTTTGCTACTTTGTTCAAACTGCTCATTTAAAATAAGCTGAATCAACACAATTCCTCAGTTTTTTGAGAGACAACTTAATTGTTTTATGTTCAATCCACTTAAATTTGTAAAAACAATTAACTTAATCGATTTGTGTTGGGACAACATCAAGGAATTGTGTGGAACCCAAAATGTTTGGCGGTGTAAAAACATTCAAATTTGAGCTGATTCATTAAAGTATTTACACAGAAGCAGCGCTGTTTCAGATGCTATCTAGGGAGTGTAGATGTGAAATGTCAGACTGAGGTGAGTTCACAGGTCTCATGACTGCGCGAATCATAAGTTTGAAGAAACAGGTGGAAGTGAGGTTTTCCTGTTCCTCACTGGCACTCTTTGTCTCTCGATCACGGGTCTGGTCTGACGGCGCACCTCGTGACCTGCAGGAACCAGGTCATTATTTGAGGTTTATTCCTGTAAGCTGCTCTCTAGAGGGTCTGACAGCTGCAGGTCTCAGATCAGTGCTGTTCTGCTCGGGCGCTCAGCAGTTAAACTGATGCTCTTACGAATGAATGTGCACCATAATGTTTTTTTGTTGCTGTGTCATCTTGCTGCCAAAGACGGTTAATGTGTAAATCCACTGGTAGGCCACACTGAATGAGTGCTGCAATCATTTAGTTTAAAGCACTGCCACAAAACCTGAATGAAAAACATCTGGTATCATTTTACCAGGGGTGTAACGGTACACACGTTCATACTGAATACTTCTGCAACACTCTGCATGAGCTCTGAAACAAATACAGTTGAAGTCAAAATTATTCGCCTTCCTGTGATTTTTATTTATTTATTTATTTATTATTTATAAATGATGTTTAACAGAGCAAGGAATTTTCACAGTATTTCCTATAATATTTTTTCCTCCGGAGAAAGTCTTATTTGTTTTATTTCGGCTAGAATAAAAGCAGTTTTTAATTTTTTAAAACCCATTTTAAGGTCAAAATTATTAGCCCCCTTAAGCAATATTTGTTTTCAATTGTCTAGAGAACAAACCACTGTTATACAATGACTTGCCTGATTACCCTAACTTACCTAATAAACCTAGTTAAGCCTTTAAATGTCACTTTAAGCTGAATACTAGTATCTTAAAAATATCTAGTCAAATATTATTTACTGTCATCATGGCAAAGATAAAATAAATCAGTTATTAGAAATGAGTTATTAAAACTATTATGTTTAGAAATGTGTTGAAAGAAATCTCTCCGTTAAACAGAAATTGGAACAAAATATTCAGGAGGGCTAATAGTTCTGACTTCAACTGTATGTTGCAGAAACTACGTTTAAGTCTTATTAAAGTCTTTTAATATTGTTATATATTTTAGTCTGATCTTTTTTGGTTGGTTTGCAAATAAAACTTTATTGGGCTAAAGATATAAAATGATATAGTGAGCCAACACTAATTTTTTTTTTTTTTTTTTTTTTTTTTTGGCTTGTTTCTAGTCCAAATATCAACAAATTTTTAAATCAAGAAGCATTTTCTTGACATGCAAAATATATTGTCATGTCTTAACCCTTTAACTACCCCACCAAGTAAAAAAAATGTTTGGATTGCATTTAACTCCTAATGTCACTAGTTAACACACTCAATGCATTTTTTTTTTTCAACACGTCCCATAAATTCAAAAATATCAGCCTCTACCAAATGGTTGATATGTTGGTTTATAGTAAAAGTACTGGGCTTACTACATATACTATGCTAAATCTGAAAATATAAAGTGTAAGACCAATTTATTTTAAAAAAATTCTAAATCAAACATGTTTGAATACTAAATCACCTTTATTTTGAAGTTTGCCAAAAATATTCTTATTTAAAATGTTTTCTTGTTTTTTTTTTTTTTTTTTTTTTTTTTTTTTTTTTTTACAATAAAACCAAAATCAAGTGTTGTGGTGCAACAGGATTATGTTTGTTTGTTTGATTTATTTATTATTATTATTATTATTATTATTATTATTATTATTATTATTATTATTATTATTTTGTAAACCAACATTGCTGTGTGTGTAAGCCATAATTTAAACGGTCATTCTTTGAATGACTTTAACAGTCATTATTTAAAACAGTAAAAACATGGTCAACCATTTGGTAGAGCCAAAGGGTTAACAAATAATCTCAAAATTGAGTTTTTCCTTAAAACAAGCAAAATAATCTGACAATGGGGTAAGCAAAGTAATCTAGTCATTGACTAGATATTTTTCAAGACACTTCTATACAGCTTAAAGTGACATTTAAAGGCTTAACTAGGTTAATTAGGTTAACTAGGCAGGTTAGGGTAATTAGGCAAGTTATTGTATAATGATGGTTTGTTCTGTAGACTATTGAAAAAAATATAGCTTAAAGGGGCTAATAATTTTGTCCTTCATATGGTGTTTAAAAAAAATTAAAAACTGCTTTAATTCTAGCCGAAATAAAACAAATAAGACTTTCTCCAGAAGAAAAAATATTATCAGACATACTGTGAAAATTTCCCTGCTCTGTTAAAATTGAAAGGGGGCTAATAATTCTGACTTCAACTGTATATGGCTATATTAAGAGATAATGAGGAGTAGGATAAGATGTCATTCCTCTGGGTAAAAGTGCATTTTATGTTAAAAATGAAAGTGAAAGTATGTTGTCTAACTGAACTATTAAAAAATATCATCCCAACATGACTTCTGATATAGAATAGATATATATTTTACAACCCTTGACAATTGAAATGAGGCTATGTATGAGAAAGTCTTATCTGGCTTATATTTGATGACTATGTAGTGTGGTTTAATTTTCACTGCTAGAAGTCCAAACACTGAAGAGCAAATCCATCGATGCGCAGCTCGACAAGTCCCAAACCAAGTAAGGCAGTGATGATAATGGAACAAAACTTCCCCAATTGACGAAAGTGAAGGAAAAAACCTTGAGAGATACCAGGCTTAGTTGGGCACAACCATTTCTCCTCTGGACAAGCTTCTTGTGCAGATACAGATTAAAGTGCACCTTTTCACTTATAATGTTTTATTTCTCATCGTCATAAATTAAAATAACGACGTAAAACAGCTTACCAGAATCCTGGAAAATAAACCAAACTCTGTCCAATGTGAGGAGAGTTTGCTCACACATGACTTGTGTTAATAATTTTGGTCTATTTAGAAACTTTGCTGTGTGAAAGCAAACCGCACCGAGAACAAAAAGCAACATTAGCCACATTTCTACTGTCAGGCCAGTGCGAGCCAGGGCTTTAATCGGGCCGTGGCGTGGCAATAGCCCGGGAGCATGAGCAATGAGGTTAAAATCATGTCGCGTTTCCATTGTCAGGCTAGTACAGGGGTGGGCAAACTCGGTCCTGGAGGGCCTGCACAGTTTTGCTCCAACTGTAATCAAACACACCTGAGCATGCTAATCAGTGTCTTCAAGATCACTAGATATTCTATAAGCAGGTGTGTTTGATTAGAGTTGGAGCTAAACTGTGCAGGACATCGCCCTCCAGGACCGAGTTTGCCCACCCCTGGGCTAGTAGCTCGCAGCACGTCACGCAAACTCCGCCCCAAAACGTCCCCCGAATCAAACGTCACACAACCCGCCCAGTTCAGCGGGAATCAGACAGACAGATAAAGCACCATCGCATCATCATGAAACTATTAAAATGAAGACAACCGAAACAAACAAATGACACGTTACTGTACAGCATTGCATTATATGTGTATACGCAGGCCTGTGTGTTTTCATTCATTATATTTGTTTACTCGCTGACCGACTGTTGGCATCGTGCATCGAGTGGTCTCGCCACTAACAGAGGGACCCAGCGCAGTGAGCGCAACCTTCCATAATATACTGTAAAACTACAGAAATTCTCCAGTAATAACTCGGTATGAAATGTATTTTATAACATGCTCGTTTCGGTAGACACTGTCAAATATTCAGCCTAAATGCTCCGGAGAGACCTAAAACATATTAATATTTCCATAGGCTATATGACACTTAATAGGTAATTCCCCTTTATTTAAGAGAATAATTTAAGGATGTTGTATATTATTCAGTTATCTTAAGTAAAGGAAACTGTTAAGTGTATATAGCCCATACTGTATATCGCTGCGCTCAGAAGCTATCTACTAATAAAGCTCTACATTTAAATTTCATTTTTAAATTTAACACATCATATAAAAACATAAACATTTGTTTGAGGGCATAGGCTAGAGCACATTTTTTACGTGCAGTTTTTCCTAATCTGTTTGTAAAGCAGCACTGCAGGACTGGATGACAGAAAAGAAGGTAGTTTCTGGTTTCACTCACCCCAAAAATGCTCTGTTTGCACAGTTTTATTAATATCATCGTATCCAAATACTTAATAAATTATATTTTAAAACTCCTCCGTTGTTTATTGTTTTTTAGAAAATATCTAAAATCTTTTTTTCAGATAGGCCTTTGTAAAATGAAAGTTTAAAATGGCTTGAAACAGATTAATTTATTTGTATTGTATATACCTACATACCTTTATATTGGTTTATTTATTTATTGTGATATTATTATATCCAATATTTGTAATTCCTTAAATGATTTTAATATAACTTTGGGCTATTTTATCTAGATACTCTCTCTCTCTCTCTCTCTCTCTCTCTCTCTCACACACACACACACTTAAACGCACATGTTTCATGCACAAACATAACTTTTAAACTTGACAAAAACTCTCGACAGCTGTTACTGGCTGCTGTGTCTTTACTATGGTGTAAAAATTATTATGCATTACTGAAACATCAAGGAGGACGCAGCAAAGAAATATCACTTACAATTAAAACTACTTTATTATTTTTTGCAACATCCCTACATTTAAAAGAGAAACATAAGGGCAATCATAAACAAAAAGACCCCTAGCATATAAGGTGTTTTATGGAATAGCCTATCTTAAACTGACCAGCTATATGTTTTTCTTTCCCTTATTTATTTATTTATTTATTTAATTTGGCACATGTACTCGTGTGCGATCGGGAAAACTAGTGTAATGGCGGCATGCCATCTTTACCAGACTCCAGCAAAGTCGCCTTTCTTTCCATTGTGCCCCGAAGCCCCAGCTGGCCCTCTTTGGCCCAAGGTATTCGGTGGGCCGAAAAAGTCCAGCCGCTGGCCCCGAGAAAGCCCCGCTTTGGCCCGATCAGGCCCTGGAAGTGACAGTGAAAACGCGACTGGCCCTGGGTTGCTCGCTTAAGGCACGATAGTGGAAACGCGGCTATTGTAACAATTTTAATTTGTTTAGGTAGAAAACAATCAATCTACAGACGGGAAAGCACCCTAAGTCGTTGCTACTGTTATGCCCCATTGACTTTTTTCCCCTTCACTTTCGTCAATTGGTGAAGTTTTGTAAAACTGTCGCCAATGGCTTGCATGGTTTGGGACTTGTGGAGCTGCGCATCGATGGATTTGCTCTTCAGTGTTTAAGCTTTTAGCAGTGGAAAATAAACCACACTGAACTGAACTTCAACTCTGAAAACTGGACTGACACAGTTTCAGTTTACCAAAACTTCTATGTTAAGCTGCTTTGACAAAATCTACATTGTAAAAGCGCTAGAGAAATAAAGATGAATTGAACTGAATTGACATGGCAGATTGACATTGATGCTTAACAGAGGGCATATATGAAGCTTTATAACTGATATAGCGACAGCAGCCAATTACATACCAGAATACACACCAGATTTACCAAACACTTCTGCCGCCATTGCTTAATCCCACTCCATTAAAAGTGAATGAGAAGCGTTATTGATGACAACCTGTGTGAATGGGGCATTAGTTGGTTCAGGTCTTAGGTGTTGCTGCGTGGTAACTAGAGTATTGTGTGTTGGTTACTTTGTATGTTATTTTGTATGTTGGTTGTTGTTTTAAAGGGATCCTATTTTGCCACTTTTACAAGATGTAAAACGAGTCTCCGATGTCCCTATTGTGTGTGTGTGAAGTTTTAGCTCAAAATACCACATTAATAATGTTTTATATCTCTTTAAAACTGACACTTAGGCTTTTAGATCTAAAATGCTAATGAGGGAGAGATGGTCATTAATGGGTGGGGCTTTCCCCCTGACATGTACAAAGGGAGAATGTCAATCAAAGTGTTTCTGCAGACTGTGTGATTATAAAAAATACCATTAATTTTTATCATTAGAGGCTGGCTATAATCACAAACTACAGTATTTAGACTCCTAAGATATTAATATGATATAGTTTAAATAATGTTAAAAATGTAACACTGCTCTCGTTTCATTCGGGTTTGTCTGTTTGGTGTGTTCACTTGCAGCTTTTTGGTGCAGATGCTGTCCAAGCAATCACCCAGAACACCAATGGACTGTTGTGATCAGTTTGTCATTCATGTAAAATATAAAATGCTTCGTAATTACAGGGTTTCTACAGCTTTTACCCAGTCAAATTTAAGACTCTTCAAGACCCTTTTAAGACCATTATAAATGAAATTTCAGGATTTTTTCTGGCCCGGTTGGTCCAGCAGAAAGATTTTTCACTTGCCTTATCAAAACAAATTCATTCATTCATTTTCTTTTCAGCTTAGTCCCTTTATTAATCTGGGGTCGCCACAGCGGAATGAACCGCCAACTTATCCAGCATATGTTTTACGCAGCGGATGCCCTTGCAGCTGCAACCCATCACTGGAAAACACCCATACTCATTCATACACTACAGACAATTTAGCTTACCCAATTCACCTATACCACATGTTTCTGGACTTGTGGGGGGAACCGGGGCACCCGGAGGAAACCCACACAAACATGGGGAGAACATGCAAACTGCACACAGAAATGCCAACTGACCCAGCCGGGGCTTGAACCAGCGACCTTCTTGCTTTGAGGCGATTGTGCTTCCCACTGTGTTGCCTCAAAACAAATTCTAATGAGTTGATTCTAATTTAAATTATGTGTCAAACAAGCAAAGTTGTATACATATTTAAATGTATGCACAACAACGGTGGCTCAGTGGTTAGCACTGTCACCTCACAGCAAGAAGGTCGCTGGTTCGAGTCCCGGCTGGGCCAGTTGGTATTTCTGTATGCAGTGTTCTATCTGGGGTTTGCATGTTCTGCCCATGTTGGCGTGGGTTTCCCCCGGGTGCTCCAGTTTCCCCCACAGTCCAAACACATGCGCTATAGGTGAAATTGGCTGTGAATGTGAGAGTGTATGGGTGTTTCCCAGTACTGGGTTTCGGCTGGAAGGGCATGCGCTGCTTAAATCATATGCTGGAATAGTTGGTGGTTCATTCTGCTGTGGTGACCCCTGATAAATAAGAGACTAAGCCAAAGTAAAATGAATAAATGAATGCTCAACAACAGTCTGTCCGGGTCAGTGTCCTCACCCTATAAGTAGGCCCACACAGAATCTGCGCGTGGCAGAATTCCGCAGATTTTCCGCAGATTTTTAGCCCATCATTAATTCTGTTTATTTACTTACAATTAACTATTTACTGTTAATCTAGTTGGATTTGCATTTTAAACATCAAATAAAAGTTACAAATATATTATTTTTTATTTCACATTTTAAGGTTTTAGTTATGATACTCCTAAAGTAATTCAGCAGAAATCCGCAGATTTTTACCAAAATTCTCTGCAGAAATAGCAAAAAACGTCCGCAGATTCCGTCTGGCCCCACCTATAAGGTCTATAAATACATGGGGAATTTTGACACAAATGTTATTATTCATTCATTCATTCATTTTCTTGTCGGCTTTGTCCCTTGCGGGGTCGCCACAGCGGAATGAACCGCCAACTTATCCAGCACGATTTTACGCAGCGGATGCCCTTCCAGCCGCAACCCATCTCTGGGAACTTCCACACACACATTCACACTCATACACTATGGACAATTTAGCTTACCCAATTCACCTGTACTGCATGTCTTTGGACTGTGGGGGAAACCGGAGCACCCGGAGGAAACCCACGCAAACCCAGGGAGAACATGCAAACTCCACACAGAAACGCCAACTGACCCAGCCCAGCCGAGGTTCGAACCTGCGACCCAGCGACGTTCTTGCTGTGAGGCAACAGCACTACCCACTGCGCCACTGGGTTGCCAAATGTTATTATAAGGAAGATAATCAAAACATATTGGTTATAAAGATATTAAAATAATCATAATAAACCGCATCCAAAATAAAAGTTTGTTTAGACATAAGATGCTGTATGTGTGTGTTATATATGTATTATGTATATGTAATATGTACACATACATAAACAAAACAACACCAAACTTATTTTTTGCATAGATATTTACATTTATATATTATTTGTATTATACACATATATATTTATATCTAAATACAAATAAACTTTTTCTCAAATCTATGCATGCATGTGTGTATTTATAAATACATAATAAATAAACACAGCACACACACATACCCTAATCGGCCACTTTATTAGGTACACCTGTCCAACTGCTCGTTAACGCAAATTTCTAATCAGCCAATCACATGGCAGCAACTTAATGCATTTAGGCATGTAGACATGGTCAAGACGATCTTCTGCAGTTCAAACCGAGCATCAGAATGGAGAAGAAATGGGATTTAAGTGACTTTGAACGTAGCATGGTTGTTGATGCCAGACTGGAGTATTTCAGAAACTGCTGATCTACTAGGATTTTCACGCACAACCATCACTAGGGTTTACAGAGAATGGGTCGAAAAAGAGAACACATCCAGTGAGTGGCAGTTCTGTGGGAGCAAATGCCTTGTTGATGCCAGAGGTCAGAGGAGAATGGCCAGACTGGTTCCAGCTGATAGAAAGGCAACAGTAACTCAAATAACTAACCGAGGTGAGCAGAAGAGCATCTCTGAACACACAACAAGTCCGACCTTGAGGCGGATGGGCTACAGCAGCAGAAGACCACACCGGGTGCCACTCCTGTCAGCTAAGAACAGGAAACTGAGGCTACAATTCACACAGGCTCACCAAAATTGGACAATAGAAGATTGGAAAAACGTTGCCTGGTCTAATGAGTCTCGATTTCTGCTGCGACATTTGGATGGTAGGGTCAGAATTCGGCATCAACAACATGAAAGCATGGATCCATCATGCCTTGTATTAATAGTCCAGGCTGCAGCAACTGCGTGATGGTATCATGTCAATATAGAACAAACTCTCTGAAAAATATTTCCAGTGGCTTGTTGAATCTACGCCACGAAGGACAAAGGCAGTTTTGAAGGCAAAAGGGGTCCAACCCGGTACTAGAAAAGTATACCTATTAAAGTGGCCGGTGAGTGTATGTTGTCAAAACAAATTTTTATTTTGGAGGCGATTAATCGTGATTAATTTATAATTAGTGCTGAGCAAAGATTAGTTATAAATAGAGTTTTGTTAAAAGTTTAATTGAGATGGATTGTTGCTGATTGGATGTGGGTGTTGGCCTAATTGGGTAGCTTTACATAGACAGAAAAATTAAGAGCCGTTTACAATGATGTAAGACCTACAAGACAATATTTCAGTGAATTTAAGACTTTTTAACACTAAAGCTTTTTTGCATTGTTTTCTGATGATCAACAGTGAAATCCCAAATTTGATCTCTTCCCAACAGAAAAACAACAACAATCAAGATAGCATGATCATATGGTGTCATGGCTTTGCAATCAAAAAATGTCATTATAATGGAAGTCAATGGAGCAAAACAGCCATTAACATAGTGAAAGGGTAGTCAATTTGCCCAGAGTGTTTTGAGTGTTGAGTTTAAAAAAAAATGTATGTGACAATGTAAAAATATGTGTCAAAATAAGATTAGTCTGCAAAAATCATTTCATTTGCTGAAACACAGAGAAAGTTGTGGCCAAATTAAGACTCAAAATCACCCCAGAGTGGATGAAAACATCCCCAACACACACAAGGGTTAAGACCCCGCTGACGCCCTGTATTATTTTGGCTCTTTACACTAATTTAGCCGTCTGTCTCAGCAGGCGCAGTAACCATAAAAAAAGACATAAAAGATGCATTTTTTTTAATTTTCCAAACACGTGGTCAAGAGTGGAATCCTCTGAAAACTCCCTAAGACACTGAGAAGCTCAGCTTATTGTTTTTTGAGTGGGCACGAGGCTGTTGTTGTTGTTTCTGAGAACTTTCCATTGGAACCATTTGTTGCGTCAAAAGACAAAAAGAGAAGCAGAGCTTCACACATACCTTGCTAAGCAATGCACGGTCCTCTTTGATTTGGCAGTCTCGAACGGCAAGAGCAAACTGCTCCAAGGTCACTGCAGAAACAAAATAAGTTCAATTCTGACATTGAGTTATCTATAGCTAATAATAGTGACAATTTGTTTTTGTTACTATTTTTCACTTTTTTTTCTTAAATAAAATGTCCTGTGGCTTTTCAAAAACACTTCTTTTACATGTGAAATGAGAAGCAGTGCTTTGATGCTTCATCCCCAGGCAGATATTTTTTATGTAGTCAATATTTGTATCTACTTGAAAGAGGGATATAAACCAAAACAGTCTAAAGCAAAACCATATTTAACATTCAAGTAACCACATTTTAAATGTGCACCATGCAAAATGCACCAAAAACACAAGATGCGTCTCTTTTAACTAAATTCTCTTTTAACTTTTCATCAAGTAAATGCATATTCATCTGTTTGATCAATCATAATTCAATAACGGAAGAGGAAGTTAAAATACTTTTTTTAGTGCATTCAATTTTTATCTTCTCAAAAGATTAAGAGAAATTTAATTGCTCATGATATGAATCAGGGGCGACTCAGTGGTTAGCACTGTCCAGCAAGAAGGTCGCTGGTTCGAGTCCCAGCTGGGTCAGTTGGCATTTCTGTGTGGAGTTTGCATGTTCTCCCCGTGTTGGTGTGGGTTTCCTCTGGGTGCTCCGGTTTCCCCCAGTCCAAACACATGCGTTATAGGTGAATTGAATAAACTAAACTGGCCGTAGTGTGTGAATGAGAGTGTATGGGTGTTTCCCAGTACAGGGTTGCATCTGGAAGGGCATGCGCTGCTTAAAACATATGCTGGATAAGTTGGTGGTTCATTCCGCTGTGGCGACCCCTGATTAATAAAGCGACTAAGCTGAAGAAAAATTAGTGAATGCAGTTGGAAGGGCATCCGCTGTGTAAAACATATGCTGGATAAGTTGGCGGTTCATTCCATTGTGGTGACCCCTAATGAATAAAGGGACTAAGCCGAAGGAAAATAAATGAATGAATGAATAATATATATCCTTTAAAAATCCCATGAAGCGATTTGAAATATTAATTTTTATTCAATGTTTGACGTAATCTCAACTGAAACCCAAAAGCTGCGTCCGAAATCGCATACTTCCATACTATATAGTTTGCTGTATAGTGTACAGTAAGTGAGCCGAGTAGTATGTCCGAATTCATAGAATTTGAAACGGATGACCTACTACTGGTGAGATTCTGAAGTGTGCATCGGAGGGATGCTACGCTTTCCCATGATGCACCGCGAGAGAATTCATGAATGGGAATAAAGCGACGCAACTGACGTGATCATGACGAAATGGTGGATGTAGTACGTCCGAGTTCCATTCATACTGCTCACATTCATACTGTATAGTACATACTTTTATAACGTCTGAGTAGTACATTTACATTCAAATGCAGAACCTACTGAGTAGAAGGCGTTTTTGGATGCAGCCAAAGAGAGGGTGGGACATAGAGTAGCTCCTCCCCTTTTTTTAAACAGCCAATAGCGTTCTGTTTTTATCACTGCTCGGCCAGTGAGAGTGGTTGAGCTCATATGTGCATCAAATGAAAAGCAAATAAGAAGCGTCTTGAAGGGGGCGGGGCTTGTCAGATGCTAGAGAGCATCTGATTGGTCAAGATTTGATGAGAAACTTTTATATCATTTGATGAGAAACATGTTTATATCAGTTTTATATCTTCTAAATGCAAATTTTGTCACTGTTTTGGAGCACACTAGCTTATAGATATCTTAAGATCTAGCAATACTGATGCTAACATCTAAAAAAAAAACCTTTATTTTAATTTCATGGGACCTTCAAAGCAACTTTTTGACAACAATAAATTGAAAAAGCATGTTTGTTCGATATTCTGTGCACATTTTATACCATATATTTGAATGGACAGCAATACATTTCATTACACTGCATTTTTCATGCATTGAGCACTGTAATGTATATTCTGTGATCTGTAACCGCTACGATTATTACTCAGAGTCAAAATCATAAATAAAAGTGCAGACTGAGACACTGGATGTAAGTAAAAGCCCCTCTTCTCAATGTTATCAGCTCCATCTCAGAGAAAATTAGTGTGTGTGTGTGTGTGTGTATGTGTGTGTGTGTGTGTAAGTGTGTGGGAGGAGGGTGAGAGAATGGAAATTTGCTATCAGGGGAGGAAAATATATCTTGACACACAAACCCCTGCACACATACACTGAGCATGTGGAAATACTCGCGAACATCAGAGGCTGAGGCTGCACAACACTTGCGTGAATCAGAAGTTAAACAGTGTCTTTAATGATCAAAGATGTGCGGCGGGTTTAGAGTCTACAAGAACACATGAATCACCTGCTTCAGACAAACTCACACTGTTTCAAAAGGCACATGCTAATAAAAATGCTTTTGTTTTAAGGGTACACTCAAAAAATATCTGTTTTTTCTGCTAGTACAAAGTATTTATTCAAAATGAGCTAAAACAACACAATTCTTCAAATTTTTTTATGTTCAATCAACTTAAATTTGTGATAAAACTAATAAGTTAACTTAATTCTTTCATGTTTCTCCAAAACAAACTGTGTGAAACCCACATTTTTTTTACAGGGTACACTCAAAAAACATGTTTTCTGCTTGTTCAAACTACTTATTCAAAATGGGTTGAAACAACTTAATTCTTGAGATTTTGGGGGGACAACTTAATTGTTTTACGATCAATTCACTATAATTTGTTAAGTAAACTTAATTGATTTGAGTTGGGTCAACATGAATGTATTGTCTGGCATTTTTTACAATGCACTCAAAAAATATGTTTTCTGCTTGTTCAAACTACTTATTCAAAATGAGTTGAAACAACTTAATTCTTAAGATTTTATGGGGCAACTTAACATATTTAAGTGAATTGAACTTAAAACAATTAAGTTAACTTAATTGATTTGAGTTGGGTCATTATGAATGTATTGTGTGCCACTTTTTAGTGTACATTTAAATGTTAAATAATAAAAAGTAGTATTTAGTGACAAAACGAGGCAACGGGAGGACGTTAACTAGTCTAACTTATTTTGCAAAGCAGAAATCCTCACGTTATTTTAGGCAACTTTGCTTAAATTATTAATACTACAGTTGTCCACATTTGAAGTGGATCAAAAACCCTTTTTTTTTTAATTGTCTTAAGATGAGAAGGAGCACTCAAAAAAAAAATTTGTTGCTTGTTCAAACTACTTATTCAAGATGAAACAACACAAATCTTGAGTTTTTTGAGGGCAACTTAAATGTTTATGTCCAATGCACTTAAATTTGTAAAAACTAATAAGTTAACTTAATTCTTTCATGGTTCTCCAGCACAAACTGTGTGGAACCCAGCATTTTGTACAGGGTCCACTTAAAAAACATGTTTTCTGCTTTTTCAAACTACTTATTCAAACGAGTTGAAACAACTTAATTCTTGAGATTTTATGGAGCAACTTAATCGTTTTAAGTTCAATTTACTTAAATATGTTAAGTTAACTTAATTGATTTGAGTTGGGTCAACATGAATGTATTGTGTGGCATTTTTTACAGTGCACATTTAAATGTTAAATAATAAAAAGTAGCATTTAGTGACAAAACGAGGCAACGGGAGGACGTTAACTAGTCTAACTTATTTTGCAAAACAGAAATCCTTACGTTTATTTTAGGCAACTTTGCTTAAAATATTAATACTACAGTTGTCCACATTTGAAGTGGATCAAAAACATTTTTCAAAATTGTCTTAAGATGAGAAGGAGCACTCAAAAAATGATGTTTGTTGCTTGTTCAAACTACTTATTTAAAATGAGCTGAAACACAAATCTTGACTTTTCAGGTTTTTTAATTCTAATAAATGTGCATGTATTAGTGCATTTAGATGCTTATTTTATTGAAAAAAAAGTAGTATTGAATCTGCATTTGGTAAATCTGGCAGTTCCTTAAATTGAAAGTGATCTCAAGCACTAGCCAGCAGTGATTGTGTACAGTATTTAGATCTTTTTTAAATGGAGATTTGATTAATACTATGATGCTATAATATTACAGTTGTCAAAAATGTATTTAAAAAACATACCTCTACACTTCACAAATTAAAATGTCTGAATATTAAAGCAAGCGTTATCAGCAAAGAAACGCTTGCTGGAGTTTTTCTTAGAAGCAACTTCCCATTTCTAAGTCATTAGCTGCAGTCACTTTTTGAGAAATGTTTTTCTTAAAAGTGTCTTTCTTTGAATTTCAGTGTCATATGTGAATGCACGTGCATAGGCATACATTCATTCAAACATAAAGAGCACATGCTCTATAAATAATGTTCATAAGCCTCATTCTTTTCTCACCTCGGTGTATGTGTGCAATCGCTAAAGTGGTCACATGATGTAAACAAGAGTTCCAGGCCAAAAAGAACTCCTCTTTGTTTTTGTCCACCTGTTCAAATGACAAACAAATGCAATGATTGTGATTTAGTGTCAGGAAAGAACATTAAAATTCTATATAAAATGACTCACTTTGAAACGCAGCTAACAGGAAACATTCTGAGAATTTTGGATATAATTCAGCCTTGGTTCTTTGAAAGCTATGAACAAAAAAAAAAAAACAAAGTTCTTCCAGTAATGCTAATAGAATGTTTGTTCAATGTCAGAACATTAGCGCGCAGATTTTGATGTTCACGTAATGTTTTTATATACAGTTGAAATCAGAATTATTAGCCCTTCTGTAAATTTCTTTTTCTTTTTCAAATATTTCCCTAATGATGTTTAACAGAGCAAGGAATTTTTTACAGTATTTCCTATAATATTTTTTCTTCTGGAGAAAGTCTAATATGTTTTATTTTGGCTAGAATAAAAGCAGTTTTTAATTTTTTAAAAACCATTTTAAGGTCAAAATTATTAGTCCTCTTAAGCAGTATTTGTTTTCAATAGTCTACAGAACAAACCACCATTATACAATGACTTGCCTGATTACCCTAACTTACCTAATTAACCTAGTTAAGCCTTTAAATGTCACTTTAAGCTGAATACTAGTATCTTGAAAAATATCTAGTAAAATATTATTTACTGTCATTATGACAACAATAAAATAAATCAGTTATTAGAAATGAGTTATTAATACTATTATGTTTAGAAATGTGTTGAAACCAATCTTCTTTCCATTAAACAGAATTTGGGAAAATAAATAATAAGGGGGGCTAATAATTCAACTGTATATCTTATTAATTTTTAAGACCATTCAGAAGTAATGTAAATGTCGAATGAGTATTTAAGCAGCAAGAGTTAAAGAATCAGTGCACTGTTGAAAGCACACAGCCAAAAAGTTTCTTTTTTCTATTCTCTTCTATTCTCTTCTATGATTTATTTATTAAATTGAGTGTGGACCTACTTTGGTACTTGTAATTAAAAGAAATTTGGTCACAGCACCCAACTTATCTGGTAATTTAACATTTGATTAAATGTCGAATTCAAGAAATGTGTATTATATCTTTAAAAAGTCTCGCTGAATAATTCAGAAATGCTTGTTATTAGTGACACCGGTGGTCGTTCAGTGAACTGCAGCTAGAAACATTTTTATTTTTATTTTATTTGTCAATTAGAGCTAAAAAATAGTTAAAAAGTTAATAATATCTCTGTTGTGATAACAAACACATCGACGCTGTGACATTTAGATGAATACGTAAATACACTATGAGCTGCTCTGGAATTCTGTTTTGGTACAAAATTTCACACACTGGCAATAAAAAATAGTAGTAGATGTAAGATAGCATCATATTCTATTACTCTTTTTTTTTTTTTTTCTTCGATAAAATAAAAAAGCTAATATTCAGGTTCAGCTAATATTAGTCTTTAGTTATGAAAACATTGTAAACGTTTTTTTTTAACTTTCCAAAAAAAACAAACAAACATTTATTCAATCGTTTTGCAAACATAATGTTATTTTCAACCCAGGGTCTTTGGAAATATATGACAAAAATGACATTTATTAATGAGTAAGATGCATTTTCTTCATTCAATATGTAACACTGATCTCCTCACTCATCAGTAAAACACACAGAGGGGAAACAGTCTTTGTTTTCACTGATTTATAGTAAGAGCGACTGACCTTAGTGTAAAGTCGACTCGCTAGACTGCGCTGTAACACTCTTTCCCTGTAGCGCACCGCTTTCAGCAAGAACATTAGGTCTCCTACTTTGTCCACGCTGAAGCCAAGAAAGCTAGACAAACAAGGAAACCGCCAAAAGAAATACAGATTAACTTACTCAGACAAAGAGATACTGTATAAAAAGCACAGATCCGCTATCGGAATCACATCTAGACAAATAAAAGCTGATTTTATTCAGCCTATGATGGCCGATTGCAGATCTCTGCTTCGGTTAATATGTTATGAATAGCAGGCCGGAAAATCATTACACCTCTCAAATTTTCCTCTTAGGCAAAAATTGCTAAATTGGTGACCTAAATGTGAGTGTAAACACAATAGTGAGAGTAGACCAGTTGCTTAGGGCTGAAACGTCTGTGTGTGTGGCTCTTCAGGAACGTGAAGTTTTAGATGCTTGGATGATCTTGCATTGCAAAGCCAACAGACAAATGCCATCTGATGGGGGGAATTAAGCTGGAAATGAGGCCAGAATAGCATTAAAGGTACAGATTAGGGATGCTCAAAATAACTGTTTAACCGTTAACCGAAAGGGTGCATTTGTAACCGATTAATGGTATCAGTTAAACGATTAAAAAAATATTATTTTCTATATTTTTAAAATGTGGCTGCATAAGGGACCGATCACCGAAAGCGCTTTTTGCCAGGCGCATATTTTGAATGGTTTTAAGCGCTGTGTATGTGTCCTGCGCGCCTCACATTATGCCATTGCGCGCTGTGTGCTCCCAGTTGAAATAAAAGTCAACTGAGCCGAAAAAGCGTTTTACGTCAGTCGTCTGTTTCATTCTTCAATGATGTTATGCCGCTCTCTTATATGTGCTAAATATAGCTACAAGTCACAGCACCAGTATTTATTTAGTAGAGGTCATGTTGCGCGGCTCCGGGCAAATTCCGGGTAACTATATTCAAGTCAATGAAATAATAACTTTGATAAATAAAATATGTTCGTAAGAACGTGGTGGGCCAGTGACTCCATTCTATGCCAGAGACTGCTCTGTGGTTTTAAAAGCCTTTTCAAACTGTATCGTTTAGACCTGTATCAGTTTTTCATGTTAAATGTAGTGTAGTTTACATGTGGATGTCTGATGAGTATAGCGCGCTTCCGCTGAGCCAACTGTGGTGTCAACAGAGCCGCGACGTCAACACATAGAATCTGTCGGCACAGTTCAGCACGGTTGTCTAACCCTGCCGAGAATGGTTTGTAATCGTTCCGCGCCGTTTCAGGCTCAGTGGAGAAACAACCATAACCGTACCAAAGTGTTCTTAGAATGGTTTGGCACGATAGTGGAAAAGCGGCTATTGTCTTTTATCACATGCATCGTGCGCACATGAACGGTGAGTGAAAAGAGTGAGACGAAGGAAATAAGTCATTATGACAATCTTTAGGCTAATGACTTCTATTAAAAATGTTAAAAGGGTTTTTGTAATATAATAATAACAGCAGAGCATTAATTAAATGTATATTTTCCGTGGAGCGATCCATTTGAGGTAGCCTGATATTTTTTTGGACGGAAGAAAAAAAAACATGATTGGACAAACAGCCGCCGGTTTTTAAAAAGGGTTCAGTCAGTGTTTTCGTTTTGTAATTAAATGTGCCATTTAAGTGAAAAATATCTAGGGCAAGACTATTTATTTTATTCTTTTTATTTAGTTTATTATTTTTTTTCTATGCTGTTGGAAACATACAGGTGCGTAAAGATGCTCTGTTATGTATGCTGCTGTTTGCATGTTAAAATAAATCAGTATTTTAAAATGCAATATTTAATGTGTCACACAAAATAGACACGTCAATTTTTTTTTTCAATTAAATAATTTTTTAATATTAATCTGATAACGGTTAATATCCGGTTAATGAGCAGCGGTTGTCGGTTAGTAAAATTAACCGAAATGAGCATCCCTAGTACAGATACAATTCAAATTATTTAACTTTTTAGGCAAGGCAAGGCAAGTTTATTTATATAGCACATTTCATACACGGTGGCAATTCAAAGTGCTTTACATAAACAGGAATAAAAGAGACAAGTATAAGAAAAAAAAAATAAAAACAGATATTAGAAAACAGATAAAAACAGACAAAAATGTGTTAAAACAGGTTATAAAAGAATGAAAAAGAAGAGAAAAACATAGAAGTGCAATTTGTCGGACGTAGCACAGTGCTCATTCAGGAAAGGCACAGCTAAACAGATGTGTTTTCAGTCTGGATTTGAATGTGCCTAATGTTGGAGCACATCTGATCATTTCTGGGAGCTGATTCCAGCAGCGAGGGGCGTAGTAGCTGAAAGCCGATTCACCCTGCTTTGACTGAACTCTTGGAGTTTCTAGTTTATATGATCCTAAAGATCTGAGTGTTCTTCTAGGTTTGTATTCAGTAAGCATATCTGTAATGTATTGAGGTCCTAGGCCATTTAGTGATTTATAGACAAGTAATAATACTTTAAAATCTATTCTGAATGTAACTGGGAGCCAGTATAAAGACCTGAGGACAGCTGTGATGTGCTCTGATCTCCTGGTTCTGGTCAGAATCCTGGCCGCAGCGTTCTGGATGAGCTGCAACTGTCTGACTGTCTTTTTGGGAAGGCCCGTGAGGAGGCCGTTACAGTAATCCACCCTGCTGCTGATAAAAGCATGAACAAGTTTCTCTAAGTCTTCACTGGAAACAAAGCATCTGATTCTTGCAATGTTTTTGAGATGATAGTATGCTGATTTACTAACTGCTTTGACATGACTATTGAAACTCAGATCTGACTCCAGAGTCACACCAAGATTCTTGACCTTATTTTTTGTTGTTTGACTCTTAGTGCCAAGGTACGCATTCACCTTGAGAACCTCATCTCTGTTCCCAAACGCAATGACTTCAGTTTTTTCTTTGTTTAACTGAAGAAAGTTTTGGCACATCCAACTGTTCATTTCATCAATGCATTGGCAGAGGGTGTAAATAGGGCTGTAGTCATTAGGCAGTAAGGCTAAGTAGATCTGAGTGTCATCAGCATAGCTGTGGTAGGAATTTTTTTAGATTAACAAGCACATAAAATTATTGTCCAGTGTCCTAAAAGTTGCATGCAAAGTTAGGGGACCTAATATTCAAAAATCACCTTTATAAGGGGTTTAAACACGGTTGTGTGGCAACAGTGTTTGAATATAATCACCTTCTCATGGTAAACATTTATTAATTATATATTTTTATAATCACACTTGATAAAAACAGTCTACAGAAACACTTAGATTGACATTCTCCCTTTGTACATGTCATCAGAGAGGGAAAGCCCCGCCCATTAGTGACAATCTCTCACTTGTTATACTAAACAGCCCTGAGTGAAAAGCAGTCGTCCTTATAAAGGTCATTTCTGCATAATATATCTCCTTTAAAGGTGCAGTATGTAAGTTTGACACCCATTGGTTGAACTAGGTATTGCACCCCTGGTTCAAAACACGAGCAAGAGCAGGTTGCCAGATTGATGACACCAACAAAGGCTGATTTAAATAGTTTTCTAAATAAAATCAACGGTGATGGATAGAAGGAATATTTTCCATATTAAAAGAAGTTTTTGTTCTAACAAACACCTGAAATTGATATATTAGAAACAGCTTCTATTTCTTGCAGCTGAACAACAGAAAACTGACAATGATCAGCTCAGGTACACCTCATGTGCTTTATTCAGTGTTAAATGCTAATAATGTGAGTTTGAATGCAATTTTGCATGACATTTATTGCCATACTACTGAAAGCAGCAGCAGATAGTTCACCTCAGATCTTGAAAATAAAATAAATCGTTTGAAATTGAACTTTAGAACTGTGACACTCTGACTAAACTAACACACATCAGTGAATCAGCATGCACATTTAATAATGTTAAAGAAGCTTAATATGTATTAATTAATTCTAAACCTTACAGTTTCGTTGGAGTGCAGTGAGTGCACTATTCTGTGCTTCTGAATGGCTGTATTTAAATTTCTGTCGTGTTTTGTCTGGTGCAAACCGCCAAATTGTTTATCACTGCAAATCTCGTCACGTAGCTTGTTGTTAGGACACAGAGTTACAATGAAACCAGGGGTCTGTTCTTCGTATGTGGATTACTCAACTAGCTGGATTTGGTTATTGACGATTTGACATGATCCAGGATCGTTTCGTTCTTCAAAACTCATCTGAAAGTTGTTGTCATAGCAACAGGTCTGGTAGCTCAAACCTGCTCAGGAGCAGCAGCTTATTTCATATAAACAGAATTAGATCGGGTCATTTCAAGCAAAGGAGATACTAAAAGTATGCACAGAGTGCTGATATTTTCTTACAGTAGTAGATACAGTTGAAACCAGAAGTTTACATACACTCTAAAAAAAGGAACATAACCATTTTTTAAAGAATGTCTGATGGTAACTCATACTAAACGTTTACTATTTTAGGTCTGTTAGGATTACCTAAATGATTTACATTTGCTAAATGCCAGAATAATGAGAGAATTTATTTATTTTATTTTTTTGAGAATTTTTTATTAATTTCTAGACAGTCAAATGTTTACATGCATTTCCTTGGTATTTTTTGTATAACTGTATACTGTAACTTTGGTCAAATGTTTTGGGTATCCTTCCACAAGCTTCTCACAATAGTTTGCAGGAATTTTGGCCCATTCCTCCTGACAGAATTGGTGTAACTGAGTCAGATTTGTAGGCTGTCTTGCTCACACAAGCTTTTTCAACTCTGCTCACAAATTTTCTATAGGATTGAGCTCAGGGCTTTGTGATGGCCACTCCAAAACATTCACTCTGTTGTCCTTAAAGCACATTTTAACTAATTTGGCTGTATGCTTAGGGTCATGGTGTGTTTGGAAGAGCCATTTGTGGCCAAGTTTTAATTTTCCTGGCTGATATCTTGAGATGTTGCTTCAGTATTTCTACATAATGTTCTTTCTTCATCATGCCATCTATGCTGTGAAATGGACCAGTCCCTCCTGCTGCAAAACAGCCCTACAACATGCTGCCGCCCCCCTACTTCACAGTTGAGATGGTGTTCCTAAGCTTGTAAGCTTTCCCCTTGGTCCTTCAAATGTAACACTGGTCATTATGGACAAACAGTTCAATCTTAGTTCCATCAGACCACAGGACATGTCTCCAAACATTATTCTTTTTCCCAGTGTAATTTAGCAAATTGTAATCTGGCTTTTTTGTTGATTCTGGCTTGTTGATTTTCCCATGTTGTCACACAAGGAAGCAGTGTGTTTGAGGTTTTCCTTAAATACTATTCTACAGTTGTGCCTCCAATTAACTCAAATGTTGTCAATTAGCCAATCAGAAACTTCTAAAGCCTTGACACCATCATCTGAGCTTTTTCAGAGGCATACTAATCAGAAAAGTTATAACAATTTCTCAAGAAATATCTCTCTCATTATTCTGCTATTAAGCATAACAGAAACAAATTTGATAATCCTAACTTACCTAAAAGAGAGTCACATTAACATCTGACTTTTTTTAAATGGTTATGTGCCTTTCTATACAGTGTATGTAAACTTCTGGTTTCAACTGTATTTATATATATAAATACTGCACTCTGAAATAAAAGTACAAAGAGAACATTTATTAATATGGACTTTTTAGACACAAATACATACTATTTTAAGGTACTGGCTTTAGTACAATTTGTGTTCAATATGCACAATATTCGACTGTTTTTTTTTTTAAGGAATGCAGTCATGCATGTGTTTTGACAGCTTATATGATGGTGATTTGTTGCTTCGCAAAAGTTGCAGACACCTTGACTGATATTAAAATGCTTTTTGATGCAAATTAATTTATCCAGCCAGTTATTCCTTATGCTGATTAAGACACTTGAATAGGCCTATAGGCTACTATAATAAAGAAAATCTGCTCTAATAAATTGCTAAACACTCTTGACACATGAAAGTGTAAAGCCTGCAGCTCACAACAGAGGTGGAAAGTTATTGCGTATCATATTTAACAAACCGTTTATTACGCATTTTATATCATTTTGCTCGCATGGATAATTGAATATTAATCAGATGATGTCAGCCAATCGTTGCATTGCTGATCATGATTTCATGGATTGATAGATCTGTCCTTCACAACACACACAGCGATCTCAGATCAGTTCATCCAGACATTTTAATCTCATTTTAATCTTATCAAGATTAAAAGATTCAGGATCTGTCAAATCATCTTAGATCATTTTAGCGAGGTACGAAGAACGAACCCCTGCTCACCTAATGTTTATGTTCATAATATTTATATTATTAGCTAATTAATAACCACTTCATGTGGAACTCTAAATCTGCGTCTTACTGCTACTGTCGACCAAAGGTTGCATTTTCGCTTTAAGAGCCTTCATGACTGAATAAATCACACCAAGGCAACCCGGGGTGCTGACATATAATTGGCTGAACTGGCAATGGGCGGGTTACAGGGACCAAAACAAAGACGCACATTTTCAAAGCAGAATATCTGACTTCAGCATTGTTTTTCAGATAAACAAAAATGTTCACTTAGCATGATTCTAAAATATCTGCAAACATATTAAGGTATTTTTATGCTTTAGAAGAGTCAAAAACTTACATGCTGCACCTTTAATGATTAATTTGTTTATTGATTACAGTCCATGCATTTTTTTTCGCATGCATGCACTGCACATTTTGCGTCCTGCATTGATAAAAATGCATCAAACTCTTACCTGGTTCTAAGGCTGTCTGACACTGAGCTGGTCAAGTTTCTGATCAGTCCCATTACCAGGTTGTTGCCCATCTGTTTGGTGTACTGAGTCAGCAGTTCTCGAACCACCACCTGCACAACAACAAAAACCTGATTAGAGACAAACTGCTTAGGCACATATAATGTTGATAATATGTTGTCTAAAATATGAGCTGCTTTAGTCAAATGTGGGCTGGTAACTGAGAGCTTTTAGCAGATTTTTAAATGTTATTTATTTCTTTTTTTAATGCAGTGTCATTTCTGTTGCTCAAACTGTTCAGAATGGCACTATGAAAGCAGTGAGGTGCCATGGGTTTGATTGCCAGGGAATGCATTAACAAATAAACTGCATATATTTAATGCAAAGCAAGTCACATTGCATAAACACCTTTGCCAAAAGCATGGATGAGTGAAAAAAAGGACATTTTTAAAAATGTTTTCTTTTGTGGTCTGAAAAAGAAAGAAGAGCAAAGGGAAATACAAAAATGCAGCAATAAGTAAAAAATATTCATGAAAAAACATTTTAGGTGAAACTATCACTTTAAGTTCAATTGCATTTAATGTAAATTAAAATGAATGTACATTTACATTTAGTCATTTAGCAGACGCTTTTGTCCTTTGAGGCATTCAGCGATTCGACAAGAAGAGGCAATACACATAGGAAATGCTAATTATACAAAGCAACTGTTAGTGCTAAGAGAATTAACTTACGGACTAAAGAGAGGGAGTCTTTTATTTTTTAAAGACAGAAGAGTGTTTCTACAGGTGGTTTGTCAAGCCCACTCACCTGTGTGAAGCACAGCTTCAAAAATGCACAATGTATTATTATTTAATGATTACAATTACAGTTAGTTGTAAGTGATTAATTACAATAGTAATTGTAAGAAAGTGTCAAGTGCAAATGTGCAAAACTGGTGCAAGTGTCAGTTAAAGTGTCAAGCCCACTCGCCTGTGTGATGCACACTCAGAATTGCATAATACTGTGTATGTACATATACAGTTGAAGTCAGAATTATTAACCCCCCTTAGTTATTAGCCCCCCTGTTTATTTTTTTCCCCATTTTCTGTTTAACAGAGATAAGATTTATCCAACACATTTCTCATCATAATAGTTTTAATAACTCATTTCTAATAACTGATTTATTTTATTTTTGCCATGATGACAGTAAATAATATTTGACTAGATATTTTTCAAGATACACTAGTATTCAGCTTAAGGTGACATTTAAAGGCTTAACTAGGTTAATTAGGTTAACTAGGCAGGTTAGGGTAATTAGGCAAGTTATTGTATAATGATGGTTTGTTCTGTAGACTATCGAAAAAAATATAGCTTAAAGGGGCTAATAATTTTGACCTTAAAATGGTGTTTAAAAAAATAAAAACTGCTTTTATTCTAGCCAGAAGAAAAAAATATTTCCAGACATACTGTGAAAATTTCCTTGCTCTGTTAAACATCATTTGGGAAATATTTTAAAAAGAAAAAAATTCAAAGGGGGGCTAATAATGTGTTAAGGTGCATTGTTGGTGTGTTGCTATTTTGAGGAACTGAAATAGACCGCGCCATTGACCAACTAAGAGCTGTGCTAAAGTCCAGCTCACTGCGCGTTAGTTATGAGCCTATGCAGGTCCAAACGCTTACACATTGCTCAATACACACACGATGTTCAGCAATACACAAATATCTTTACACATGAAAACAATTAAAGGATAAAAATGTTACAAAAATTATTATTTTCTACATAAATATAAAAACCACTGCCTCCATGCCTTCTTCACCTCAGGGGGCTTTTTCAGTTTATTCATGACAATTTGCATTTGTATAATGTTATTATTATCAGCAGTATTATTTATTATATGCATATTTATATTTGTTTTAATAAAAACAAGTTTAGATTTGTCCACCTGTGGGGTTTTGGAGACGTCTGCATCATCATATGGGGCATAAGAACAGGACGTGTGTTTTGTTATAACTCAGTGTTTTGACCACACTTCATTATTATTGTTCATTTATTCGTTTGCTGGAAATTAGAACTGAATTTAGAAATAGTTTTAAACAAATCTTTGCGCTTAAACAAAATTAAATATGTAGGCTAATGGATGTCATCATTGGAGTGCGTACAACGTTTCCTTATGCACGAAAAGAAAGGAGTAAAAGTAAAGTAAAGAGAAAGTAAAGAGGCCGAATGGAGGAGGCTTGTTCTTTATCCTCGTGCTGCAGATGCTCTGTTTAACTGTTTTCTCACTAGTGAAGCGTTCAGTTTTTCTACTTACAAAGTCTGCCATGTAAATAGCAAATGCGCCATGGCGCGACGCAACTGACTCTTAAAGGAAACGGTAGATGAGACTGATTGGTTTAATGCACATTAAGCTCGAAACACACCCAGGACTCATTAAGAGAATAAGCACAACCCTGTTAGACCATGCGCCGCAGGGCAGACCGTATTTTTCCATCCTTATAATAGCAAAAGTGGATTCGGACACGCCCTTAATGCTTTTGCGCCATGCGCTTTAGACTTTGAGCCTAGATCCTTAAAATAGAGCCCAAAAACTCAATGGGAAAAACATTATTAAATGTATAATTCACACAAAATAAATAGTTTCAACATTTTACGCATCTTTGTGGTCTTTATTTTCAAATTCAACACAAAAGGTAAAATTTATTTATACAAATGTAATGCTCGCATACAGTATAATGGTAAAAAAAAAATTACACAAAATCAAATAATTTTCCATATTACTATTTGGGTGAACTGTAACTTTAACTTTAATGAATTTAAAAATTAAATTGTGCTAATATGTAAAAATGTACATCTATATAGGTCTTCGTTTTTGGTTGAACTATCATTTTAAGAGTGTTTTTAACACACTTAAGTTTCAATAATTCAGTAAATAAGCTTCTTTAAAAATGAACCAAAAACATCTAAATGGTGCTAAAGTTCAGTGAAGTAGGCCTTGATTTTTGGTTCAACTATCATTTTAAGAGTGTTTTTAACCCACTTAAGTATCACTAATTGAGTAAGTTAACATGTTTAAAAATAAACCAGAAAGTAACGTTTGTAGACAAACTTTATGGTGTCTTGAGAAAGCCTCATCTGAAAGTTTGAAGTAGCTTTAAAGCTTAAATAAATAAAGTAGTTTTTAAGAAGTTTGAAACAGTTGGCATAGATAGAACTACATACATGTTAGCATGTTTCTAGTATGGATTGGCATAGATATTTACTAATATGTTTGTTAGTATGTGTCTAGTATACTAGTATGTTGGTATGATTGTTAGTAGTGTTTCTAGTATGTTTTTAGTATGGATTAGTATATTTCAAGTATGGATTGGTATGTTGTTAGTATGTCCATTGGCAGTTTTTTACAATAGAAGTCTATGGAACAGTTGCTAGGGTGCTGTAAGTGGTTGCTAGGGTGTAGAGAGTAAGATGAAAGGTCACCAGTGATTGGCAGATTGGTAGTCTGAGTAAAATGAGCCCAAACTTAAGTCTGTATGACAGTCTGGCATAAAGTTATGTGGTCACAAAGTTTGGTCCAATGTTAAGTCAATGGGACTTTTCTGACTTTTCCGGGTCAGTTTTCGGAAAACTGTAAGTTGGATCAGTTGTAAAAGATATAGCAACTTAATTCAGTATAGTTTGGAGTTAGTTTGGTGGTTGTAGTATGAGCGGTCTAGGGGAAGATGCGTTCCTAAAATAGTCTAAGAAGACGGATGAATAATAAGTTTATGTAGTATAACAGTATGTTAGCTTTCTCAAGCCACCATAATAACATTCTCTAAGTGGTGCTAAAGTACAATAAAGTAAGTCTTTACCTCTGTAAAATAAAGAGCACTCTAGTACACATTTTAAAGTGCTTACTATTAAAATTAATGTACTTCAGATGTGACGCATGTACAGTAGTGACTATTGTACGTGCAACTTTGCATATAGTGCAGGAACACAATACAATGCAGACTCATACTCAAAGTAACTCTCGTGCCCTACAGTACAGCAATGTATATATCCTAGTTTACTCCACCTAATCCTTAGTGTAAAGGTGTGATCCTAATGGTCAGGACTTCCCGTCAGTCATTAACGTTCCTCAAGGGATCACGCTATCAACACAACATCACATTATAAACACCACAATCCAGACGCACAACCCCAGAAAGTCAATGACTCATTGTGTCATAATCATTGTGTACGTTTGTGCGCCAGAAACCTGAAATAACCTGCTGTTTTCACATCTGCAGTGCAGAAAGTGCTTCACCACTGCATACTGTAAAATAAGCTTCTTATAGTAACCCAATTGAACACACTCAGCGTCTAAAACGCAACAGTGTACCAGTCATGTGTATGAAATTTGGAGATAAATGCTAATTTCCCTTATGACAGGTGACGATAAAACATCTTAATGACTTTATTAGGCTGTAAATTCCCCGTGACTGATCTGAACGCGAGAGCGGGAGAGAAATAAAGAGCGAGTCTTGGGTTAAAGGGGTTGGCAGAGACTCGCACGGTTCTTGTGACTTTGGTTTAAGCTGTGGTCCCACAAAACTCATCACCCTTTATTTTCACAAGCCCATTATGACCTTCAGCACTGGCTGGTCATTTGTTGTTAGCCTAAAGAGCTTAATCAAATGACACACATTTAGTCAGAAACCTTTCGAAATGTGCTTTGAAATGGCAAAGCTGATGCATTATGATGTTAAATTAGTAGTCAAAGGCAGCAGGCTACATCTTAAAGAGAATTAGGTTAAGTTTTCTGTTATTTAAACGCACAGTATTACAGTATCATCATAAAACATCTATCTGTCTATCCATCCATCCATCATTCTTCCCATAGTGCATCATATATACACAAGTGTGATATTGCGTTTAGTTTAGTTTGACGGCATAATCGTGTATATAAAAAATCACATCTGCAGCTGACGTCAGAACAGCAGAAACACTTGCTCATTCACCAGCGTCACTGTAGAGCTAGTATTTGAATGATTCTCTAGCATACTGTCTAAAGCAGGGGTGGGCAAACTCGGTCCTGTAGGCCCGGTGCCCTGCACAGTTTTGCTTAAACACTAATCAAACACACCTGAACATGCTAATCAGTGTCTTCAAGATCACTAGAAATCTATAAGCAGGTGTGTTTGATTAGAGTTGGAGCTAAACTGTGCAGGACATCGGCCCTCCAGGACCGAGTTTGCCCACCCCTAGTCTAAACCCTGCTGAAAAATCCAGCTTAAACCAGCTTAAGATGGGTGGCTGGTTTTAGCTGGTTGACCAGCCTGGTTTTAGAGGGGGTTTGGCCATTTCCAGGCTGGTTTCCAGCCATTTCCAGCCTGGTCTTAGCTGGTCAGGCTGGGAGTTGACCAGCTAAAACCAGCTTGACCAGCCAGAACCAGCTATGTCCAGCTTAAACCAGGCTGGTCAAGCTGGTTTTAGCTGGTTTAAGCTGGTCATTTTCCAGCCTGACCAGCTAAGACCAGGCTGGAAATGGCTGGAAACCAGCCTGGAAATGGCCAAAACCCCTCTAAAACCAGGCTGGTCAACCAGCTAAAACCAGCCTAGGCTGGTTTAAGCTGGTTTTTTCAGCAAGGAAGAGATGACAAAACAGGTGATTTTGCTCACATTTTAAACTTATAAGGCTGAACGACATGAAATGCCATCAGTCTACATAGATTTCCCAGTATTTCTCTGTTGCAATCGAGAGATCCCAATAATTAACCCCAAAAAAGCAGAAGCAGCGCAAACACTACCAGATTGCAGTTGTGTTTGCGATAAGGAAAAACGCTAAACACATGCGGGCATTTCTTCTTTCTTTCTGTTTACTGAACTAGTCTGCAGTAACGAAAACAGGAGATGCATGAGAAACAAACAGATGGCCAACGAAAAAGTAACTCAAGGTTATACAAAGAGTGGCAAACACAAAATACACACATTACTGATACGTAAGTCCCATCTCACACTCAATACACTACAATTACTATGGTATAAATACAGCACTGCAACATACAAAAGAGAGAGATCGACTTAGAAAGCCACTCACCAATTTTATAATGTTTTGATCAGCTGTAGTTTGAAATTCTGAGTTTGAGTTTGTCTCCTCTAAGGGCTTATTTTGTGGTCTGTCGCCATCTTGTGGATGGACAACGTCAACTGGCTTTGCTCTGCTCAGCTTTTAAACTATAAATATTTAAAATAGGCACTATTGCTTTAAAGGGCCATAAAACCCCCCTGTCTCAGCAGGGTGTTTTCACACCTCTAGTTTGAAAAAAGTCAGGAAAGTTGGGCGTGTCCAGCTCTGGGAGTGTGGGTGTGTCGGGGGAGGGAAAGAGGGTAGGATTTGCAAAGAAGGGAGTTTCCATTTGGGCACGTGCTGATTTCACAGGCAAAACAAACACACAGATGCTGATTTGATACCGCACGGCGAATGGGAGAAAGAAATCCTCCGCATTTCTCTGTATTTTATGTACTCGGTAGGTAGCGTCAGAAAGCCGTGTGTGTATAGACTATCCTGTCACAAAATGCGGCGAAAATCCTGCCCGACGGGAATAGTTTGTGTTTACATGTTTATACTCGGAGAGCAGCATTAGCGGATCTTTCAGTCTATAATATTGTACTATAATATTGCAGTGATATTAACATACTGTAAACTTAGTAACTAAATCATTTTGACTGAGGTATGTCTTTAAAAACTGAAAGAGCACTGCAGCACACTAATAAACGCAACACCGACGACTCTCCAAATTCTAGTTCTTTGACTTGTTTTGGCAACACAACGTGGCGTCTCTCTGCCGTCTGAACAGTGTAAACAGGTAAACAGTCTCCGAAGCTATCATGCATATTAATGAAGTTTCACGTCATACACAATAGAGCGCGCTAATTGGTTTGAAGCACGTCTTTGACATGAATTAATGCCACACACTCAGATACGTCACAATGTTCTTGAAAAGACAGACAGCCACTCTCCAGCTGGATTTACACCTAAGTATCTCATGGCCGTGACGTAGCTTCAAAAATTCGTTTCAAACCGAAAGAATGAATTTGCTCAAAATAACGCAAAAACAACCAATTGACAACACAGATATGACTGTCAAGAGCTCAAAAAATGTGTTTTGGTGTTTCGTGACCCTTTAAATAAACTGCATAGTTGCAATCTAAACAACTACATTCTTGCCCAAAAAAGCCTCATAAGTACATTTTGTTGTCCAACAGCTGCAATATTTGTCAAACTGTAGTGAGTTTATTGATCTGCTGTCGCTCTATGTGGGCGGAGTAATACAGAAGGGTGAAGAGGCTGTATGAGTGCTGATATTGCAGAATATCGCATGGCTATCAGCCAATCAGATTTGAGAACCAAACAGAACTGTTGTTTGTATATATATATATATATATATATATATATATATATATATATATATATATATATATATATATATATATATATATATATATATATATTCATTTTGTTTTCGGCTTAGTCCCTTTATTAATCTGGGGTCGCCATAGCAGAATGAACCCATACCTGCCAACATTTGGTTCGTAAATTCCGGGATTCCCCTCAGGCTGCAGGGGAGGGGCCGGTGTCGGCATCACCCGCAGCTCGTTGAGAAGAGTAGGGACGGTACAGTAATGGACAAACGACAGTCTATAAAAATCGCCAGTAACACACAAAAAAGTCGCTAGATTTGTCGCTAGTCGCTTTTTTGAAAATTTGTCGCTAAATTGGCAACACTGGCGCAACCTGAAGAGCGGGGAGCGGGATGAGTGAGAGGTTTGGGGAGATGGGGGCGCGCAAACTGTAGTGCGCGACCGGAAGAGCACAAGCACCAAGTTTCAGCCCGGACTGTACCAAAATGCTGAGGGGCTGGGGAATTCCGGGAGTTTACCGGGAGACAGAACAATACGGGAGACGGGTCTGAAATACGGGAGACTCCCGGGAAAAACGGGAGTGTTGGCAGGTATGTGAACCGCCAACTTATCCAGCATATGTTTTACACAGCGGATGCCCTTCCAGCCGCAACCCAGCACTGGGAAACACCCATACACTCTTGCATTCACACATATACACTACAGCCAATTTAGCTTATTTAATTCACCTATAGCGCATGTCTTTGACTGTGGGGGAAACCGGAGCACCCTGAGGAAACCCACGCCACACACAGGGAGAACATGCAAACTCATTCATTCATTTATTTTATTTTCGGCTAAGTCCCTTTATTAATCTGGGGTTGCCACAGCGGAATGACCCGCCAACATATCCAGCATATGTTTGAAGCAACGTATGCCCTTCCAGCCGCAACCCATCACTGGGAAACACCCATACACTCTCATTTAGACACATACACTACGAACAATTTTAGCTAACCCAATTCACCTGTACCGCATATCTTTGGACTGTGGGGGGAAACCTGAGCACCCGGAGGAAACCCATTTGAACACGGGGAGAACATGCAAACTCCATACAGAAATGCCAACTGACCCAGCCGGGGCTCAAACCAGCGAGCTTCTTGCTGTGAGGTGACAGTGCTACCCACTGCACCTATATATAATGTAATAAATATTAATCGCGAACTTAAAACATGCAGTCAAAAAAAACATCTACTGCAAATATTTATTAAATAATAATAACTGTCCTTATTAAAATAAAAAATATATTTTAAAATTGTACAGTAAATATTAGTGTATGCCAAGAAAGGCTTTTTAAAAAAAAATTTCTACCCCAAAATTTAATTTATTACAGTGGTTTGTAATATTTACTAAGCAATACCTGAGTAAAAAATGATTATACATCATATGTTCTTCTCCACTGTACTACTGTATTGGATGAGTAAATGCCGTTATTTCTAAGCACAAGCTGTTCCTGGCTGTGTGTAACACTTGCTGCACTTGCATTTTTTTAAACAGATCACAGCGTTGGAAAAGTGTGGCTCAAATATCAAAAAACAACAGTCATCATTTACTCACCCTCATGTCGTTCCCAACCTATAAGATTTTTCTCCATTGTGGCACACAAAAAAGAGATTTTCAGCAAAATGTGATGTGATAACCAATAACATTTGACGTCACTGACATCAAAGACCTGTTTACAGCTGCGATTTAAAGAGCGATTAAAATGACAATATTAGTAATTGAGATGTTCAGCTAAAACTGTGGTCTTTGGCGGTGCAGAAAATGCAAAGACAGTTTGACAGTGAAAAAAATAACAGACATGTACAGGCAAAACAAAATGCATACAGTGGCTCCTGACAATACATAGAGGTGGTATGGAATTAAATGATCCCTCTACACTCAAAAAAAAAAGAGTTTTGCTGCTTGCTTGTGTAAACTGCTTATTTAAAATAAGTTGAAACAACACAATTCTTAAGGGTTTTTGGAACAACTTAATTGCTTTATGTACAATCCACTTAAATTTGTCAAAAAATAATTACGTTAACTTTATCTACTGTATTTGTGTTGGAAAAACATGAAGGAATTTAGTAGAGCTAGAAACTAAATGTTATTTAAAAATAATATTAATCCCCAGCTTCAAGAAAATGTCATAATAGTCTGGATCTCTCACATGAACATACAGTACAGTACTTTTTGATTCAACATGCAGGATAAACATGTACCATTTGATTAAGCTTTTACACATTTTAGATACTAATATGAACCTTTAAGATTCTAATATAGACTATTTCTGATCAAACATGTATCAAATAACTACAAACATGAAGTTATTGCTCTATGTCTGAGAGTGATAACAAATGTGTATCCTTCCCTCTTTATAACAAATTGTTTACCAATGTGCTGTGCAATACTATATATACACACACTCACCGGCCAATTTATTAGGTACACCTTACTAGTACTGGGTTGGACCCACTTTTGCCTTCTAGATTCAACAAGCTAATGGAAATATTCCTCTGAGATTTTGCTCCATATTGACATGATAGCATCACGCAGTTGCTGCAGATTTGTCGGTTGCACATCCATGATGAGAATCTCCTGTTCCACCACATCCCAAAAGTGCTCTATTGGTTTGAGCTCTGGTGCCAGTCTGGCCATTCTCCTCTGACCTCTGGCATCAACAAAGCATTTGCGCCCACAGAACTGCCGCTCACTGGATATTTTCTCTTTTTCAGACCATTCAGGCAGTTTCTGAAATACTCAGACCAGCCAGTCTGGCACCAACAACCATGCCAGGTTCAAAGTCACTTAAATCACCTTTCTTCCCTATTCTGATGCTCGCTTTGAACTGCAGATCGTCTTGACCATGTCTACACGCCTGAATGCATTGAGTTGCTGCCATGTGATTGGCTGATTAGATATTTGCGTTAACGAGCAGTTGGACAGGTGTACCTAATAAAGTGGCCGGTGTGTGTGTGTGTGTGTGTGTGTGTGTGTGTGTGTGTGTGTGTGTGTGTGTGTGTGTGTGTGTGTGTGTGTGTATATATATATATATATATATATATATATATATATATATATATATATATATATATATATATATATGAAGATGAAGAGCAGGAGTGGGAGTCATTTTAAACTAGAGCAGGATTATTTTTGTAACTTTGGTCTGAGAGTGGGATGGGACAAGATTTCTTTCTGTGGGAGTGGGACGGGACAGGAGGGAAAATCCACTCCCGTGTCATCCTCTACACTAGTCGGAGCAACACACCGAATCGAACCATGAGGCGTCTAGCTATCTGGTATATATGTCTATGGCAGGGCTATTCAATTAGTTTGTCATTGGGGGCAGTACATGAAGAGCATCCCAAAAGAAGGGCCGGAGAGATATGATTTGCAATATGAGTGATAACACAACAGCATATAAGAGCTCATATGTTGTATTTCTGCTCATTAAGACTCCCACATTGGCTTTTTCTACATTGCAATGTAATCAATTGTATTTTGAAACTACATAATATCAGTACATTGTACAATGTGGCTTTTTTACACACATTTAAGTGTTGTATTTCAAAGCACAACAAAAGCAGTGCATTGCTTAAGTAGGCTTCTTCTACATTCAGACACATTCATATGTGATGTTTTGAACTGCATAATAATTATGGATGCAACAATTATAGATTTTGGTTGTAGGATTATATAGTGTGAAGAATAATCATCATGGATTCACCGTTATCATGTCTAATGTAAATTTAAGCTTTATATTAATTACTTAAATGACCTGTTGTTATCATCTGCGTTCATACATGCATAATCATTTTAATAAATATCTTTTGTTTACATTGCACTGAAAGCCACGCTACAGCGTCAGATGTTTTCTACTTGCTGCGCTCCGCTTGCGCACGCATATTGGCATATTCTTACATTGGAAATAAACTTGCGCGCGGAAAAGACGCGATATGTGAATGGTCTGCTGCTATAGTTAATCCAGTGTGTGCGTATTAGCCTTGGTGTATAAACCCGCAACATTAAACTAGCAAACAGGTGGCATAACTTTTAGATGCAGCAGTTTTGTTCTGTGCAACAGAAACGCGGCGTTAAGAAGCCTTTAATATTAACCCAGCAAACATTGGTCGGACGACAACGTGCTCTCCCCGGCCAAAAGGGGTCGCCGCCGGACGACATAAATGGTATTCTGTGGGTCTGAGCGCGACGTGCGCTCCACAGCCAAAATTGGTCGCGGCTGGACGGCACAAATTCACAACATGTCCTAAAATGCATTAATATACATTTGTATGCATTTGTACATGTCTATATTCTACTGGGGTTGCGTGTATTTACAGTTTTATGTACATGTAGTTATAATATATACCCCGTCTTGATTAGGTCCACAAGTGACGTCCTTTATACGTGCATTTATAGTCCATCGTATACCCTCGCTGAAATTATGAAATATGCAAAAGTATTGCACTTACATCTGGGTATTTACTGCAGCAGTGAATTTATATGCGTGCCCCAAGTGAGTGTGAAGAGGTTGTGGACAGACTTTATGCATCTCAAGACCCATTAAGATTTGTCTTTATGAAATTCATATTTTCATCTTGTCAACTGACAATTGCATTCATAAAGTGTCCTGTGTGGTTAAGTGATTGTAAAGTCACTGTTTCTAAAACCGTAATGCAATTTTATTATCTCTAATAACATTTTTGAACCATTCTAACAAATCTCGCGAGATGACTTAACGTAATCTCGCGGGATCCTACCTGGTGCTTGTTTTTAATTTCCTCCGGTAACCGGTTTTGTCCAGCATCACGAGAATATGAAGACGCGGCGAAAAGTCGGACAATTATTACAAACCTGCTTGCGTGTAAGTACAGTTTATATCAGTTTATTAATATTATTGAGTTTTACACGAAGGAACTGAAATAAATGATGCACATTGTCAACAGCAGTGTGGAGTTGTTTCGATTAGGCTAAAATTAGCCGTTATGCTAAACGTAAGTCGAGTTTGAGCAATATTTGATGTTATTGCAGGAATATGTGCAATTTATCAGAGGTTCCAGCATCTCTCCCCATCATCCACCTGCTGTGTGTTCAGTCAGAGCTGCAAATGACAATTTCAGGTGAGTTTGGAGTGAAATTGTGTAAAAATAAAACACTTTAATAATAATAATGCACGAATTTGTTAGAAATCCTAACAAAAAGCTATACAATATCATTCTATTGTAGATATATCTTCCAGCATTTACTACAATACCAGTTATTAATGAATCTGTTTAGCCTAATAGGCTGTCATTAACAATGAGAGCTAAACTTATGAATCTGTATCAAAGAAAAGTTATTTACTGAATATTTTTACAGTTAGCATAAATTAAATACATGTTAAATATATGTATGCAGGTGTTGTTAGCTCATGGGTAGATTTAACAGTTAAAGTCTAACCACTTTTCTTTAAGCTGCTCCTGAAAAATAGTTTTTGTACTATAATTCATTAAACTGTATTAAGGTTCAATTTTGTTTTGCAGGGTCAATAACAGTCAGTCATCTGTCAGACAGAATTCAAGACTCTTTCTCCTGGCCAACTGTAAGAACCATATAAGGCATTGCATTCATTTATCTGTTGTACCTTAAATAATTTCATTATTACCTTTCTCACTGTTGTTTTGTTTGTCTATGTAGAATTGTCTCCTGTGCAAATAATCCTTTGTCATCCCACTTCCTGAGGACACGCCAGTGTAGGTGAGAATCTATAGAGGTAAAGTTGGTTTTATATTCAGATATTCAGACGTTCTTCTTAATAATATACTTTTAGAAAAATAGTCTTTGCAAATTCTAAATAGGGAAATCATATAAGCAGCCAATGACTATCAAAGTACAATATTGTTTACAGTCAATTAGACAGTGCTAATGTTGTTTTGAAGTCATAATTGCATGCTTATTCCGATCGAATATTTAAAGTAACATGGTAAACAATATAGAGACTTAACTTTACATCTATTGAGAAACTTGTTGAATGTTTAAGTGTATTTCAGAATTTCTGAGTTCATCTTTGTAAACCCAGAGCCTGTAGTGTCAAGCGGTGCTCAAACACAATTTCACCCCATGCTGGAACACTTAGCCTGCTGTTTATTTTTCACACATTCATAATTTCATGTTAATCTGGCCTGACATGCATCAGATATTACTTGAAAATTATCTTATTTATAGTCTTATTATACATTATAAGTTAATAACCAATACAGTTTAGTTGTCTTCTAACTAACATTAATATAGTATTTGCAATAAATGTCTGTTTCTCACTGTTAATTTTAACAATAACTAAATTCAATTTTATTACATTTGTATAAAATATATCAATACACAAAGTACTTTTTATACCTGTGGTGAATATTGTGATCTTATTACTGCATGTCCTGATAAAAGCTTTAGTAAATAATTGCAAATAAAAGAGTTAATGTCATCATAAGCCTGATGTTAGCTACTGCCCTGTCTCCAGCAGGTCTACATGTTCTGTTAAGAGTCTGGATTCTGAGAGCGAGATCTTGTGAAGTGTCCATCAAAAGCTGAAGAGAAGAACTGGATCTGTGTAAGTTTGAAATGTGACAGAATGTGTGTCTCTGTATGTTTGTCTAGAGGGATCGCTCTGACTGTGATTTTGGTGTCACATTTAGGTTCAGCAACTGTCTAGAGTTGGTGGATGTTCAGTCCGAGCTGGAGTAAAAATGTCATGAACAGGTACATATTTATCTTGCATTGTTTGTCTTTACTTCTGCATAATATTTCAGGAAAATATATTTTACCACCCCAACAATTAACCCAGTCTTGATGCTATTTAAATTCTGGATTTAATCTGTCATTCAGCATTGTGTATTTCCTTATAGACGTGCCTGTTTTAATGTTCAGATGTTTTAAAATGTTTGTACAGATTCAAGCTGTCAGCCAGACTGAAAATATTAAATTATAATATCAGTGTAAGCCATGAATGTCAGTCTTTGCTTGTCACAAACCTGTGGATATGGGTAAATATGTGGATATGGGCACTTGTAAAATGATGAGTGGTAGGGCATGTGTATGTATTGACATTAGATACTGCTCTGCACATTGCTGTTCATTGATGAAACATGACAATAATGCTTGATTTGCTTGAAGTTTTTAGTTGTAGGATCATACAAAGTCATATTCTTCTCCCTCAGATGCTGTGAAGTGAGTCCAGATGTTACAGATGCAGCAATGGAGGGACACAGCGAGCACCTTCCAGAAAGAGCTGGAGGATATTAGAAATAAAAGACTTTAAAATAACATTTCACTTGTGTTGTCCATATTTCTGTTTTGTTGTTTTATTTATTATTAGGTGTGTCTGTTTAACAGTGATGTAAATCTGTTACCATGTTGCTATATGCACAATAAATAATTTGCTTAATTGAAACACTATTGCATCCTCAAATAATGTATTAGTTGTGATATACACGTGATTAAGACGTTCAGGTATAACTGGATATAACATTCACAGCTTTAAATGATAAGTTCAGTTATTATATATGTATAATTGGGCTAATAAAACATTTAAATTATGCAGCAACACGTTTTATAAACGGCCTGAATCAGGCACACACGTCCAGAAGATGACATATTTCGACGTGCAGAAACCGTGTAGAAAAGACGTGCGATTCACGGCCAGAAGACGTAAAAGACGTCGGTTGGATTTTCATTTTGGCACTACTTTTCAACCATGACGCAACGTGACGGAGGGACGTCTTTTCAACGGTAATCGGACGTCCAAATGTTTGCTGGGTAATTAAGCGCGACGATTTAAAGCGCGGTTAGTAGTGGAATCGGCTAATCGTTGCATCCCTGGTAATGATATCAGTGCACTGAACAAAAAGGCTTTTCTACAAACATATCCAATGTTTTCGCCTGCCCGCCCCACTCGCCTAATGTCAGGTGACTCACTCTCTGTGCAGCCTTCCCAGCAAACATTTGGACGTCCGATTACCGTTGAAAAGACGTCCCTCCGTCACGTTGCGTCATGGTTGAAAAGTAGTGCCAAAATGAAAATCCAACCGACGTCTTTTACGTCTTCTGGCCGTGAACCGCACGTCTTTTCTACACGGTTTCTGCACGTCGAAATATGTCATCTTCTGGACGTGTGTGCCTGATTCAGGCCGTTTATAAAACGTGTTGCTGCATAATTTAAATGTTTTATTAGCCCAATTATACATATATAATAACTGAACTTATCATTTAAAGCTGTGAATGTTATATCCAGTTATACCTGAACGTCTTTATGACGTTGTAATCACGTGTATATCATAACTAATACATTATTTGAGGATGCAATAGTGTTTCAATTAAGCAAATTATTTATTGTGCATATAGCAACATGATAACAGATTTACATCACTGTTAAACAGACACACCTAATAATAAATAAAACAACAAAACAGAAATATGGACAACACAAGTGAAATGTTATTTTAAAGTCTTTTATTTCTAATATCCTCCAGCTCTTTCTGGAAGGTGCTCGCTGTGTCCCTCCATTGCTGCATCTGTAACATCTGGACTCACTTCACAGCATCTGAGGGAGAAGAATATGACTTTGTATGATCCTACAACTAAAAACTTCAAGCAAATCAAGCATTATTGTCATGTTTCATCAATGAACAGCAATGTGCAGAGCAGTATCTAATGTCAATACATACACATGCCCTACCACTCATCATTTTACAAGTGCCCATATCCACATATTTACCCATATCCACAGGTTTGTGACAAGCAAAGACTGTTATTCATGGCTTACACTGATATTATAATTTAATATTTTCAGTCTGGCTGACAGCTTGAATCTGTACAAACATTTTAAAACATCTGAAGATTAAAACAGGCACGTCTATAAGGAAATACACAATGCTGAATGACAGATTAAATCCAGAATTTAAATAGCATCAAGACTGGGTTAATTGTTGGGGTGGTAAAATATATTTTCCTGAAATATTATGCAGAAATAAAGACAAACAATGCAAGATAAATATGTACCTGTTCATGACATTTTTACTCCAGCTCGGACTGAACATCCACCAACTCTAGACAGTTGCTGAACCTAAATGTGACACCAAAATCACAGTCAGAGCGATCCCTCTAGACCAGGGGTGTCAAACTCCGATCCTGGAGGGCCGCAGCCCTGCACAGTTTAGTTCCAACCCTGCTTCAACACACTTACCTGCAGGTTTCAAACAAGCCTGAAGCACTCAATTAGTTTGATCAGGTGTGTTTAATTAGGGTTGGAACTAAACTGTGCAGAGCTCCGGCCCTTCAGGAACTGAGTTTGACACCTGTGCTCTAGACAAACATACAGAGACACACATTCTGTCACATTTCAAACTTACACAGATCCAGTTCTTCTCTTCAGCTTTTGATGGACACTTCACAAGATCTCGCTCTCAGAATCCAGACTCTTAACAGAACATGTAGACCTGCTGGAGACAGGGCAGTAGCTAACATCAGGCTTATGATGACATTAACTCTTTTATTTGCAATTATTTACTAAAGCTTTTATCAGGACATGCAGTAATAAGATCACAATATTCACCACAGGTATAAAAAGTACTTTGTGTATTGATATATTTTATACAAATGTAATAAAATTGAATTTAGTTATTGTTAAAATTAACAGTGAGAAACAGACATTTATTGCAAATACTATATTAATGTTAGTTAGAAGACAACTAAACTGTATTGGTTATTAACTTATAATGTATAATAAGACTATAAATAAGATAATTTTCAAGTAATATCTGATGCATGTCAGGCCAGATTAACATGAAATTATGAATGTGTGAAAAATAAACAGCAGGCTAAGTGTTCCAGCATGGGGTGAAATTGTGTTTGAGCACCGCTTGACACTACAAGCTCTGGGTTTACAAAGATGAACTCAGAAATTCTGAAATACACTTAAACATTCAACAAGTTTCTCAATAGATGTAAAGTTAAGTCTCTATATTGTTTACCATGTTACTTTAAATATTCGATCGGAATAAGCATGCAATTATGACTTCAAAACAACATTAGCACTGTCTAATTGACTGTAAACAATATTGTACTTTGATAGTCATTGGCTGCTTATATGATTTCCCTATTTAGAATTTGCAAAGACTATTTTTCTAAAAGTATATTATTAAGAAGAACGTCTGAATATCTGAATATAAAACCAACTTTACCTCTATAGATTCTCACCTACACTGGCGTGTCCTCAGGAAGTGGGATGACAAAGGATTATTTGCACAGGAGACAATTCTACATAGACAAACAAAACAACAGTGAGAAAGGTAATAATGAAATTATTTAAGGTACAACAGATAAATGAATGCAATGCCTTATATGGTTCTTACAGTTGGCCAGGAGAAAGAGTCTTGAATTCTGTCTGACAGATGACTGACTGTTAATGATCCTGCAAAACAAAATTGAACCTTAATACAGTTTAATGAATTATAGTACAAAAACTATTTTTCAGGAGCAGCTTAAAGAAAAGTGGTTAGACTTTAACTGTTAAATCTACCCATGAGCTAACAACACCTGCATACATATATTTAACATGTATTTAATTTATGCTAACTGTAAAAATATTCAGTAAATAACTTTTCTTTGATACAGATTCATAAGTTTAGCTCTCATTGTTAATGACAGCCTATTAGGCTAAACAGATTCATTAATAACTGGTATTGTAGTAAATGCTGGAAGATATATCTACAATAGAATGATACTGTATAGCTTTTTGTTAGGATTTCTAACAAATTCGTGCATTATTATTATTAAAGTGTTTTATTTTTACACAATTTCACTCCAAACTCACCTGAAATTGTCATTTGCAGCTCTGACTGAACACACAGCAGGTGGATGATGGGGAGAGATGCTGGAACCTCTGATAAATTGCACATATTCCTGCAATAACATCAAATATTGCTCAAACTCGACTTACGTTTAGCATAACGGCTAATTTTAGCCTAATCGAAACAACTCCACACTGCTGTTGACAATGTGCATCATTTATTTCAGTTCCTTCGTGTAAAACTCAATAATATTAATAAACTGATATAAACTGTACTTACACGCAAGCAGGTTTGTAATAATTGTCCGACTTTTCGCCGCGTCTTCATATTCTCGTGATGCTGGACAAAACCGGTTACCGGAGGAAATTAAAAACAAGCACCAGGTAGGATCCCGCGAGATTACGTTAAGTCATCTCGCGAGATTTGTTAGAATGGTTCAAAAATGTTATTAGAGATAATAAAATTGCATTACGGTTTTAGAAACAGTGACTTTACAATCACTTAACCACACAGGACACTTTATGAATGCAATTGTCAGTTGACAAGATGAAAATATGAATTTCATAAAGACAAATCTTAATGGGTCTTGAGATGCATAAAGTCTGTCCACAACCTCTTCACACTCACTTGGGGCACGCATATAAATTCACTGCTGCAGTAAATACCCAGATGTAAGTGCAATACTTTTGCATATTTCATAATTTCAGCGAGGGTATATGATGGACTCTAAATGCACGTATAAAGGACGTCACTTGTGGACCTAATCAAGACGGGGTATATATTATAACTACATGTACATAAAACTGTAAATACACGCAACCCCAGTAGAATATAGACATGTACAAATGCATACAAACGTATATTAATGCATTTTAGGACATGTTGTGAATTTGTGCCGTCCAGCCGCGACCAATTTTGGCTGTGGAGCGCACGTCGCGCTCAGACCCACATAATACCATTTATGTCGTCCGGCGGCGACCCCTTTTGGCCGGGGAGAGCACGTTGTCGTCCGACCAATGTTTGCTGGGTTTAGCTGCAGCTCTTGCTGTATTGAACAGACGCGCGTCACTTCATAACTATAGCGGCCGTTTTTCAACTGAACTAAATTTATTTTTGATGGTCATACTAGCCTATTTGAAGGGTAACAAATTACCTCGGGGCCGCCAATTGAATAGCTCTAGTTTATGGTTTCACTCATGTTATTGCTAACGTTAGCAGAATTAGCCTTTCCCAGAGCTTCTGTTGTTCTTTCTTTTCTTTAAATTTTGTCACGGACACAAAACAGTCCAGTAAGTATTTACATAATATTCTTTCCTAGAATAGAATAAAAAAACTTTCAAAATGCGCCTCTAGCAGCGTGCGCTATTGAGTTTGCATCGATTCACCTGTTGCTTGGGCGCCATCTTGGACGCAGCTTCTCTTCAGCGCTCGTCATGATGTCATTCTCAGCCAGTGACGTCGCGTTCTAAACATTCCATCTGCATTCTTTTAAAGCTCTGGCAGTTTCTCTCAGTTTAGTCAGTTCTCAAGGTGTTGCTGTTTGTACTTGACCAAGGTGAGTTCAATACCGACGGTACGAGTGGAGCCACGCCAATCTCACGAAGTCCGCTTCGTGAAGCTTCACCCGGGCCCGTCTGTGCTGTAGTTCCTCGCGGTTTGCGTACGTAAACGCAACATCGCGAGGAATATTACGTGTTTGTTGCTCGAAATGTGCCGCCGAGCAACATTCCAGTGACTACTGGCACGGACTGGCGCCCGGTCAGCTCGTGCACTCCCTGGGGCGAGGCGTCCGTGCACCCTAGGCAGGGCGCAATACGGGCTCTGAGGACCCTCAGGGAAACACGGGAGGCCGGTATAGTGGGACCTGCTGCGCGGGTTATGGTGGGCGGGAGCAGCGTGGCCCACTTTAGCTTCTATTTTAAACTATAGTTTTAAACTTTAGTTTACTATAGTCTAAAATAGACAATAGGGCACGTGCCTGAACTGTTTGATGTTTTGTTTTGTTTTTCAGCAGACCAGTGCTGTTGAGCAAAGAAGCCTTCAGAACAACACACTCAAGACAACCGCGATATAAAGTTATATGTGCGCGCGTATTCTCCGGTTTCCTTCTTCCGGTTTGTTGTTTTCAGATGAGTTTGCAAATCAAACAGAATAAAGTTCTCTTTCTCAACACCTGTGTTGTGTTTTTATTTGTCCTAGAGTCCACTGAAGTAGCCTACAATGTCATAGGCAGGGATGGGCAGTATTTCTGATACATTTAAAATACAAAATAGTATTTAGTAATTTGTATTTTATGGGGTTTATGAAAATGCCTCAATATTGTGTATCAAAATACTTCAGTGTCTTGTAATTTTGTATTTTAAAATACAGTAAAATACTTTGTAAGAAGTCTACATGATGACAAAAATGCGGCCTCAGCTTGATGCTTTATCAGTTATTTGCCTATAGGCTTGAGATCTGAACAGAAAATTGATTAAGAAGGTGGTCAATGCTTGGAGTAGATAGAAATTATTCAACACACATAAAGAAAATAACAGACAAATGGCATGGGTATATTTGGGAGCAAGTCAACAATCACTGAAAATAGTATACTGCACAATACTGAGGCCAGTAATATGTAATGGCAGTAGCCTATAGTGTACATTTCAGCATCAACATCAGCATCTTTGTTAAACGAGATGTAATAAAATATCAGTCCTTAAGAACAGGATGAGGAGCTTCAGCACATAATTTAGTCTGAGTGCTGCAGGTGCTCTGTATAGTTAATGAAGAAGAAAGATGTCTGTCTAAAGATGCACAATACAGTATATAAGATACAAATACAGTATATAATAATAATAATATATATGTATTTGGTGTTTTATTTTAAAATACAGTTCAATGTATTTTTGCCCATCCCTGCTCATAGGAGTACCATTGAATGCATTTGGTTAACAATAGTTAAAGTGGTCCAACAAATAAGTAGTTGTTACAAATATATTTTAATTTCTCTCCAGAGTATTTAAAAAAGTCTTAATATAATAAATAAGGTTTTTGAAAAATGTTGATTTCATGCCGAACAATAAAGCTCATTCAACAGCAGAACTTTATTGAATTAACATATTATTTTTACACATAGTAAAAACAGTTTATTTACGTTAATATAATATAATACAATATAATAATGCTCATGACAGTCTATATTATTATACTGCTGTTTGTTTAAACTTTGCGTTTTACATTAATAAAAGACATGTTATGAATATTATGTGACCCACATGAGTTTTAGGTCACAAGAAGATTGAATTAAATGTAAATATTTTCATTATTTTATTCATTACTGATTGCTGTATTAACATTGTATCTTTAAGAAGAACACAAAGTTGCATTTTTTTAAACTGCTGACAGTTGAGAGAAAGTGTTACCGTGACAACCACAGCGTGTCTTCAGTCAACAAAGAGGACAGCACAGCTGAACACCAACTCTCTGTTTCTCTGTTTTTTATTCATTTTAAAGGTTAGTAAAATACTACAATGCAGATGAAATACTATCATTTTATGAGATAAAATATATGTGTACAACTGCAGTATAGGTGTGTGTGTAAATTATCTATGTTAAGTCATGTCTGTTATTTGTGAAGAAGTGGGTTTGTGAATTGAGTTTTAAAGGATAATCTGCTGTTAGTATGTGGTACTGTTATTGTTTTATGATCCTGTTTTTGACACACATACATTTGTATATATTATACATCTATCTATACATGTGAAATCTGAGATGTCATGGCTTTTAATGCCATGTGTGATTAAAGTCAACAAAGAGGACAGCACAGCTGAACACCAACTCTCTGTTTCTCTGTTTTTTATTCATTTTAAAGACCTCCAGAGTGAGGTCTGCAACAGATTTTTGGGGGCTCGTCCGGGATCGGCTCCTAATATCCATGGGAAGCTGATCCAGTGATTCTTGATCTTTGGGACCACAGAAGTGTGGATGCGCTGCTGCGAGTTTGTACTCAAGAGAACGTCGGCGAAGAGTGTGATTCTGCTTTCTGCTTACTGCAACTGGGAAGAGAGTGACTTTGCTGACTGGTTACTGCAACTGTGAACTGAGGGATTGTGAAGAAGATTCATCATGTCAGATACAGTAAGGAAGAGTCTGGTGTGGAACATCAGAAAGAGTCTACTCACCTTGTCTGCTGATGAACTGTATCAAATTGCCAAAAGCATTGTTTCAGTACCAGAAAGGGACCTGTCTGAACTAGATGCCACCGATCAAGAGGGTTGCTTCGAATACATCAATGCTTTTATGTACTGTACACAATTACTAGAGTCAGAAGATAAAGGGATGACTGAACTTCTGATTTTGCAAGAAACTGTAAACTCTATTGAACAAGTCCGAGCAATTGCTGCACCTGTTTATCGGCGTAATCTTGTTGAGACTAATGCTAAAATTGATGCACACATTATACCCACAACACATACCTCCATTACTACTGACCAAACCACAAATACAAACACTGTTCATCTATCATCATCTACATCTGCAACTGACGCAGAAGAAATTAGAGTATCAAACACAAATTCAGACAATAACCCAAATATAGTACACCCAAGTTATGAAGAACTGACCAAAAACTTTCTTCATTACCTCACATTATCCACACAACAACCTGCAATGACACAAAATGCAACACACAAAATTGAAACCACACAGCCTAACAATCACCCTGAGAATATTACACAGTTGATGCCAGACAAAGTAATTTCCTTTAGAGACCTTTCCTTCCTTCAGCACAGAGAATTCAAAATCCATGGAGGACAAATTGGCGATTACACATCAGATATTACATACACTAATGTATGTAGACAAATCGAAGATGGAATCAAACAGAATTACAGTGAAGCAGAATTAATTAGAGGCATTTTTCGAATAATAAAACCAGGGACCTTCAAAGACATGCTGATGAATAAGGAAGATATGATGATTGAGGAGCTAAAAGGATTCCTTCAGTCACACCTAGGAGACAAAAGCAGTACAGAGTTATTCCAAGAACTAATGTGTACAAAACAGAGTGAAAATGAAACACCTCAACAGTTCCTGTACAGAGTAATAGGCCTCAAACAGAAAATTATCCTTGCCGCAAAACAGAACAACTCTGATATCAGATACAACTCAGCAACTGTTCAAGATGTCTTTCTACATACCATATACCAAGGCTTGGGACACAAATATAAAGACATTCGTAGTGAATTAAAACCCTTGTTGTCCAACCGTTCCATTACAGATGAAACAATATTGAGAAGTGTAACAAAAGTCACCAGTGATGAGAATGAGAGGGTGCGAAGGCTAGGTCCATTAACTCGGGTTAAGCAAACCACTGTGAGCTGTTCCCAGCTGGAAAGTGAACCTGTTGGAGAATTCAAGGAGAAAAACAAAAATGATCCTATAAAACAACTAACAGTTCAAGTCGATGCACTTACCAGAATGGTGGACTCTATGACAAAGTCGAAACAGTTGACACAACCTGAAACTGCCTGTCAATGCTCTTTGAGTAAGAAGATTTCACAAAGAGGAGTAAAATCTCATGGCTGCTCAAAATGTGTTGAAGCTGGACATAATTGTAATCACTGCTTCCGATGTGGTGAAACAGGACATTTGGCTAGAGGATGTTTACAGAAAAACAGACTTCAGGGAAACGAGAAACGGTCACTGCAAAGGGACGAGCAGTGACCAGGCCTTCGTTGTCCCAAAACTCAGTCAATACATCAGACAGTGAAGCTAATTCAGTAACACATGATCACAGAAGAACATTCCATCAACATTCCTCTAACATCAACATTGAGTCTTTCAATGACAACAGTGAAGATTGTCAGCCAGCTATTTTAACACCACCTAAAGCCAAGAATGCTAAAATTGTTAATCTGATTGGAAGAAAAGCCTTAACTCAGTGTAACCTCAATGGCCTTGCAGTTAGTGCTTTGCTTGACACTGGAGCTCAAGTCAGCATAATTGATCGTACATGGAAAGACAGGTATCTACCTGATGTAAATGTAAGACCACTCACTGAGCTTATAGGAACTCCAGACAAACTGGAAGTGTATGCTGTTAATGGAGACCTTATTCCATTTGATGGTTGGGCCATCATTACTGTTAATTTACAAGAAAATGATAATCCCAACTTCTCAATCAATGTTCCTTTTTTGGTTAGTCATTTGCCAATTGAGAGACCATTACTTGGATTTAATGTAGTGGAAGAAATAATTCAAGGGCAACCTGAGCGCCTGATACCAACTCTAGTTTCTTTACTTTCTGGAGCAATATCTGTATCAACTGAGAAAGTCCAAACTCTTGTGAATTTTGTGCAGACTTCTGAGTCCAATATATGGTGGGAACGAGTGAAAGTAAAACGAGGGGGTATCATCATCCCAGCTAGACAAGTTGCATGGGTGAAGTGCAAAATTGCATGCAAAACTGATCAGGTTGATAACTTAGTATTGTTTGAGCCAGAGGAGAACAATGTGCATTTAGAGCAACTAGATATAGGTGAAGGGCTATTAGAAATTCAGGACCAGAAAAATCCATATGTCTCTGTGCCCATCGGTAATAATTCTACATGTGACATTACTCTGCCCAGTAACTCAATTCTTGGATATTTCCAGTCAATTGATGATGTATTACAACCTGAAATGACAGAAAAGACAAACTGTAGTGTGAGAGTTCAGAGCATGACTACCTCAGCTACTCAAGAAAATTCACCACTATGGCATCCACCTGTAGACCTTAGCCATCTGAAAGAGGAACAACAAGCAGTGGTCAAAAAAATGCTGTATGAAGAATCTTCAGCCTTTGCCCAAGATGGAAATGAAATCGGCTGCATTCCAAGTCTACAAATGTCAATCAACCTCAGAGATGACATACCAGTGCAGCACGCATATTCTTCAATTCCTAAGCCTTTGTTCAAAGAAGTCAAGGACTACATTCACGATCTACTGGCAAAAGGTTGGATTGTAAAGTCTAAGTCCCCTTATTCTGCTCCAGTGGTCTGTGTAAGAAAGAAGGATGGTTCACTGCGTCTTTGTATTGATTATCGCCAACTCAACAAAAAGACAGTACCAGATAGGCATCCACTACCAAGAATTCAAGATTTGATTGACACTCTTGGAGGATACAAATGGTTCAGCATTCTTGATCAGGGGAAAGCTTATCATCAGGGCTTTATAGCTGAAGGGTCTAGACATATGACAGCTTTTATAACACCCTGGGGACTTTATGAGTGGGTGAGAATTCCGTTTGGCCTGTCTAATGCACCTGCGGCATTCCAGCGCAGTATGGAGGAAATGCTGGACTCCCTCAGGGATGAATATTGTATTCCATATCTAGATGATGTGCTATGCTATGCCAAGTGTTTTGAAGAACATGTGGAAGGTATTCGAAAAGTCCTTCAAGCTCTTCAACATCATGGGGTCAAGCTAAGACCAGAGAAATGTGAACTTTTTCGTCATGAGGTCCGATATGTTGGTCGCCTCATATCAGACAAAGGTGTGAGAATAGATCCCAAAGACCTTGAAGCAGTTTTATCACTAAAAAGCCAAATTCCACAGACAATTGGTGATGTAAGGAAACTTCTTGGATTTCTAAGTTACTATCGTTCTTTTATCCAAGATTTTTCATGCATAGCTAAGCCACTCTATGAACTACTACAAACAAAAGCTGAAGCGGCAACAGTTCAGTCCAGGCAAAGAAAAACCAAAGGCCCACAACTGCCCTCACGGACTCCTGTGGAGTGGAAAATTGAACATCAGAGAACACTTGAAACACTGATTGACATGTTAATGAAACCACCAGTTTTGGCTTACCCAGACTTCAACTTACCATTCACGCTTCACACTGATGCATCAGAGAAAGGTCTTGGGGCTATCTTGTACCAACATCAAGATGGGAAGTTAAGAGTCATCGGATATGCCTCTCGAACACTTTCACCAGCTGAACGAAATTACCGATTACACAGTGGCAAACTTGAATTTCTTGCATTGAAATGGGCTGTGTGTGAGAAATTTAGGGACTATCTGTATTATGCCCCACATTTCACCATCTATACAGACAACAATCCTTTGACCTATGTTATGAGCACAGCAAAACTGAATGCAGTTGGTTATCGCTGGGTGGGAGAATTGTCGGACTATCGTTTTGATATCAAGTACCGGCCTGGTAAAATAAACATTGATGCAGATACACTTTCACGCATTCCTCTTGATATGGAAAAGTTTGTCACAGAGTGTACCGAGGACCTATCATTAGAAGTTGTGCAAGCAGTCTGGAATGGGACTCATGTGGCTAAAACAAAGGATGTAGCTTGGATTGCAGCGCTCAGTATCTCCTCAATAGACACTGACCCATCATCTCAATGTTCATTGTTACCAAAGATAAGTAAAGCTGAACTTTCCAGAGCTCAAAGAGAAGACCCAGTGATCTCAAAGATAATTAAGATGAAAAATGATGTCAAGGTACCAGATGAGGACATGAGGAAACAAGTGACTGGGGCTGCCAGGAAACTCCTTTACGAATGGCACAAACTACTTTTAGAGGATGGCTGTCTTTATAGGCAGACTAATGAGAGGAAACAGCTGGTTCTACCAACCCAATACAAGCAACTTGCTATGGAATACTTGCATGATAATATGGGGCATGTGGGCACAGAACGAGTACTCCACCTGATGAGAGAAAGATTCTATTGGCCATATATGAAAAGGGAAGTAGAGGAATATATTACACGAAAATGCCCATGCATCAAGCAAAAAAAGCCAGTGACCCATGTCCGGGCACCAATGGGTAGTATAACTTCCAACTCACCTTTTGAGCTTGTTTGTATTGACTACTTGCATTTAGAACCAAGCCACGGGGGCTATGAATACATACTAGTAGTTGTAGACCATTTCACTCGATTTGCTCAAGCTTACCCAACAAAAAACAAATCTGGCAAAACTGCAGCTGAACGTCTTTTTAATGACTACATCCCTCGCTTTGGCTACCCTGGAAAGCTACATCATGACCAGGGAAGGGAGTTTGAAAATGAGCTTTTCCGAAATCTTCGACAACTTGCTGGAATACGCCACTCAAGAACATCTCCTTACCACCCTCAAAGTAACCCAGCTGAGAGATTCAACCGAACCCTCCTTCAAATGCTTCGAACATTGGCTGACAAAGAAAAAGCAAGGTGGAAAGATCATCTCCCACATATCATACATGCATATAACTGCACCCGCCATGAGTCTACTGGATATTCCCCTTTCTATCTGTTGTATGGACGTCAACCCTACCTTCCTATTGATTTGATATTTGGATTGGTTGAAGAGGGTGAAGAAGTGACTCACCAGGGTTTTGCTGGCCAGTGGGCTAAAAGGATGTCTGAGGCCTACGAAATAGCAAATGAGAATAGTAGACAAGCAAGTACACGTGGCAAAACTCAGTATGATATGAAGGTCAAAGGTGTGGTTCTAAAACCAGGAGACAGAGTTCTTGTCAGAAACCTCAGAGAGCAGGGAGGCCCAGGAAAACTTAGGTCATACTGGGAGAAAAGTATTTATGTGGTAAAGGAGCAAATTTCAGATAATCCTGTGTATGTAGTAAGCCCTGAATGTGGAAATAAGAAAGGTACAAGAACTCTACACCGAAATTTGCTGTTATTGGTAAATGACTTACCTGTGGAGACATCGTTCCATCCAAGGGAAGTAGCAAAGCAGAGACAAAACAGACAAAACAACAGAGAGACTAAGAACAAAGAAACTATTTACTGCAGTGATACAACGGATTCAGATGAGGATAACCATGAGAGATACTGGCTGAGGATCCCCTCAAGTTGGACTGAACAGGAAACGGAGAATACCTATCAACAGAAGCCTGAGTTAGTCCAGGAGACTCATCTTAACACAGCACCTGAAAGAAGAGACAAAATAAGAGAGAGAGTATCATTAAGAATAAGAGATAACCTGGAGGAAAGTCAAACACCAGATGAACTTATCACTGATTCAATCCCATCATCAGAGAATGATGCAGATAAAGAAAATGAATGCATACAAATTGATGAAGCCACAGGTCACCCATCAGGAGAAAACTATCCTGAATTGAGACGATCTACCAGAGAGAGAAGACAGAGGCAGACATTCGCATATGAAACACTAGGTCAACCAACATTACAGCAAACCACAGCAGTTAACACTGTAGGTTTTTATGAACAACCAGCTAATCACATAATAAGTTATATGCCATACTACCATTCACAGACACCAACATACTTACCTCTATGTTACATACCTCAGTCTGCACCTTACACGCCATACCATATATTCCCACCATTTTCCTACCCTGTATATGCCTTTTGAGACCACAACTGTTTAAGAAAATTGGGAAGTAGCATCTTCTTTGGCCGGGAGAGTGTGACCCACATGAGTTTTAGGTCACAAGAAGATTGAATTAAATGTAAATATTTTCATTATTTTATTCATTACTGATTGCTGTATTAACATTGTATCTTTAAGAAGAACACAAAGTTGCATTTTTTTAAACTGCTGACAGTTGAGAGAAAGTGTTACCGTGACAACCACAGCGTGTCTTCAGTCAACAAAGAGGACAGCACAGCTGAACACCAACTCTCTGTTTCTCTGTTTTTTATTCATTTTAAAGGTTAGTAAAATACTACAATGCAGATGAAATACTATCATTTTATGAGATAAAATATATGTGTACAACTGCAGTATAGGTGTGTGTGTAAATTATCTATGTTAAGTCATGTCTGTTATTTGTGAAGAAGTGGGTTTGTGAATTGAGTTTTAAAGGATAATCTGCTGTTAGTATGTGGTACTGTTATTGTTTTATGATCCTGTTTTTGACACACATACATTTGTATATATTATACATCTATCTATACATGTGAAATCTGAGATGTCATGGCTTTTAATGCCATGTGTGATTAAAGTCAACAAAGAGGACAGCACAGCTGAACACCAACTCTCTGTTTCTCTGTTTTTTATTCATTTTAAAGACCTCCAGAGTGAGGTCTGCAACAATTAAATAATTTTTTTTGTTTGTTTTTTTTAATAAACAAAACAAATATTAAAAAGCAGGGCATCCGCTGCGTAAAACATGCTGGAATAGTTGGCGGTTCATTCTGCTGTGGCGACCCCTGATATATATTTTGATTTGATTTATTTATTTTCGAACAGAAATATCATACATAAAAAATAAAAAAAACATTTACACATGGTGGAAATGGAGCGGGATGAAGCACAAGCTTATTATTTTCCCACCCCATTACCACAGACATCATTCGTCTATTACTTAAACATTTCTTCGTTTACTTTTCTTTTTACATGAGACATATGAGCTTTGCATGAGACATGTTTTATCATGTTGGCATCTTTGACATTGTATGTTTAATTCTATTTGTACATTTACATTTTATAACGTAGACCCACAAAACACAGTCCAAACAGCCATTAATTAAAATTTCATCATACCTTTCTCATTTTGTTCTTTTTCAATCTCCTCTATTAATCATTATATTCCTATAATATTATATATATATACACAACTTTATACAACTTTGATTAATATCCTGACATTGTTTGAGAATCTGTTCCATAATTTCACACCAAATACAGACATACACAAACTTTTTAAAGTTGTCCTTGTTTTTAACCTCCTAAAATTTTGTTCTTCTCTCAGATTATATCCCCATTGTGTTTCTTTAAAAACCTTTTGTATGCTATTCGGAAGTAATTTATTCGTAGCTTTAAACATAAATTGTGCTCTTTTAAATTTAACCAAATCATTAAACTTAAGTATCTTTAATTTAAAAAAAAAAAAGGATTTGTATGCTCCAAATACCCCACATTTTCTAGCAGTCTAATTACTTTTTTCTGCATTGTACATAAGGATCGTAAATTAGATTTATATGTATTCCCCCAAATCTCAACACAATAACTCATATATGGCAACATGAGTGTGTTACTGTATATAATACATACATTGATTTATTGTCCAGGATAAATCTCGCTTTATACACTATTGCTACAGTTTTGCTCTAATTTTGATATCACATTATTTATTTTACAATTTACATTTAGATATGAAGAGTTATGGTTGCCAATTTCCACAAACTGTTGCCTATTTTATAAATATCTGCTTATCCAGTCTATAGCTACTCCTCTAACACCATACCTTTCTAATTTATTTACCAATATATTATGATTTATTGTATCAAATGCCTTCTTTAAATCTATACAAATTCCAACTACCTTCTCCTTTTTATCTATCTTATTAGTAATTTCCTCCATAGTTTCTGTTAATGCCAGAGATGTTGATCCTGAACCCATATTGCTCATCAGCTAAAAGGTTATGCGTTTCTTTGAGATTATTAAGCCTTTAAACAAAGAGTTTTTTTTTCCAAATGTTTGCAAACTGAGAGAGTATAGAAACTGGCCTATAATTTGTAAAGTATTGTTTATCTCCAGATTTATAAAGTGGAATTATCTTTGCAATTTTCATTTTATTTGGAAATTTACCAGATTGGAAAGATCTATGACAAATATACAGTAGGTTAATGGTTTTACAGTGTCTTCAATCACTTTCTTAATTATGTTCATATCAATATTATTCCAATCCATGGACGATTTGTTTTGACATTTCCTTACAATACTATTATTTCCTTTTTATCTGCAGGGTGTCCGCGCGGTTGTAAAATGTAGTAAAAGGTAGTAAAATGAAATTAGCCAAAATTAAGGGCATTAAAGTATTAAAAAGAAATAAACGTCATCTGACGAGGTGTTACATTTTCAAGCCCAATTTTTTTAGATCAATTCTCAATTTGTGTTAAGTGCAGGCCTTTATTCTAAAATGTGTGTGGATTTATTTATATGTTGAGAGTAGGACCTGAGCGATATCATGTGAAGTGGTGTTCGTTCACGCCCATGCTGAAACAAACTGGGTACCCTTCTGGCTTACTGCCAACCATAGAGGCGAGCTCGTTTTCGTTCATTAATTAAATTAAAACATGGGAAAATGCGAGTTTTCGGACCTCTGGCTGAAGGACTCAAGATTTAAAGACTGGCTTAGGCCTATAGTTGGCACACTTGCACGCTCATCACACAGCGCCTGCAGTTAAACTCACAGCGCTTTATCATGACACTTTTATCGATCATTTTTTCCCTGCAATTGACAGCAAGAACAAACATAGAAGCGTTGTCTGATTGACAAGCAGCACCTAATTATGTTCAAAAGAATTTAAAACGGCAAATGGGATGCATTTATAACCCATTTCGAAAGTAAAACACTCTAATAGTGCAGTGTGTGGGTAAGAGGGGGGCACTGTTTCAATGTGATCCGGTTATGTTGTGGTTCTGTGATTGCTAGTGTTGGTTTGCCCTATGGTTAACAATTATGACAGTTAAGGTAACTAGGTTAATTTCGATTGAAGTCAAAAATAAATAAGATATTAATCTAATATTTTGGGTGTTTTTTGTGCTTTTTTAGACAGCTTTTGGGCTGGAAAAAGTTAGCTATATCAGTATAACACTGGTGGTAGCTTGGCAACAGAGCCGCGACGTCAACACAGTAGAAGCTATCGGCACAGTTCAGCACGGTTGTCTAATTCCGGGCCGAGAACGGTATGTAATCAAGCCGCGCCGTTCCAGGCTCCGTGGAGAAACAACCGTACAGAACTGTTCTTAGAAGAGCGGCTATTGTTACTTTTTGACATTGATTTAAAACTATGGACAAAGGCTCATTGTGACATCTTGATTAATCGCTCTGCTTTACTTAAGTGTATATGTTATCTGCTATATGTTATTTGCAAATATATTTCATTAACGGCACTACAGTTGCAGCTCTTAGTCTTGCTGGTATAACGTTTTTTTTGAAGGTATTAAAAAAGGTAGTAAAAGGTATTAAATTCAACTGAAGAAGTTCTGTATATACCCTGATCTACTACTCTAACAAAAATAAAATTAGGATTTCTCTCAATCAAATCAATATCCACCCCTTCTGTTTATTAAATCATTGATATTTTTAACCAATTCTGGTCCCACATTTATAAAAAATGTATTAAAGCAATTTACTATTTCCTCTTTATTATTTATTTTATGATCACTTTCAATGAAATACTCAGGATAATTTGTACTATCAGTACCATTTCTTATCATTTTATTTAATATATTCCTTAAGCCTTTCAAATAGTTTCTATTATTATCTAATATTTTATTGTAGTATTCCTTTTTACTTTTTCTAATAATAGTAACTAATTTATTCTTAGGCAACGCAGTGGCACAGTAGGTAGTGCTGTTGCCTCACAGCAAGAACGTCGCTGGGTCGCAGGTTCGAACCTCGGCTCGGCTGGGTCAGTTGGCGTTTCTGTGTGGAGTTTGCATGTTCTCCCTGCGTTCGCGTGGGTTTCCTCCGGGTGCTCCGGTTTCCCCCACAGTCCAAAGACATGCGGTACAGGTGAATTGGATAAGCTAAATTGTCCATAGTGTATGAGTGTGAATGTGTGTGTGGAAGTTCCCAGAGATGGGTTGCGGCTGGAAGGGCATCCGCTGCGTAAAATCGTGCTGGATAAGTTGGCGGTTCATTCCGCTGTGGCGACCCCGCAAGGGACAAAGCCGACAAGAAAATGAATGAATGAATGAATTTATTCTTATCCTCTTAAGACCCTTAAGGTGTTTTTTACCTGCATTTTTTATTTCTCTTTGGTATTTGGGCTTATTGGAACCTAATTAGAATAAAAATCTAAGTATCATCTTTTGATATGATGTACTTTTAGAGAAAAATGATGCCCATATATGTGGACTCGTGGTCCCAATTTACATAAAACCCCTTTTCCTGATTTTTTTAATGCATATATAACAGAAGTTTTTTCTTGAACTTGCTTTGACTATCAGAGAGTAAAATCAAACATTTTTTCCCCCATTTTGGACAGTTAAAAATAGGGTTTGGGACATTTCATATGCTGCAAAACAGTTGCAGGATGACACTGTAAGTATGTAACAAAATATAAAACATTCAAAGTATTTTAAATAACCACTTAGAAGCTAAAATGCGTTGTCCACGTATGTGGACACTCGGGCCCTAGGAGGTTAAACTTTTTATATCTATTTTCAGTCTCTGGGGTATGATACTTAATAAATTGTCTGTGAAGTGTATTTTTCTTGTTGCATGCGTTTAATACACCTTTTGTAATCCATATACTTTTTATTTGCTTTTGTTTATAGTTAAAATGTACTATTGGGCAATGTTTATCGCATAATGAAACGAAAATATATTATCGCTATCAACCTCTTCACATACTGTTCTCCAGTTGTGTTTCAATAACTCACATATAAGAGACTACAATAAATTAAAACGACAAAACGTCGCTGGTTCGAGCCTCGGCTGGGTCAGTTGGCATTTCTGTTTGGAGTTTGCATGTTCTCCCTGCGTTCGCGTGGGTTTCCTCCGGGTGCTCCGGTTTCCCCCACAGTCCAAAGACATGCAGTATTGGTGAATTGGGTAGGCTAAACTGTCCGTAGTGTATGAGTGTGTGTGGATGTTTCCCAGTACTGGGTTGCGGCTGGAAGGGCATCCGCTGTGTTAAAACGTGCTGGATAAGTTGGCGGTTCATTCCGCTGTGGTGACCCCGGATTAATAAAGGGACTAAGCCGAAAAGAAAATGAATGAATGAATAAAACGGCAAAACGCATCAGGCTGTTTCCAGGGATTCAGTTGCATGACTTTATTTTGGTCCTAAAGGAGATAATCTAATTCCAGCAGAAAATACATGTCTTTAGGCCTAGTGGAGCTGTGAATGCAGGCGTTGTGCTTGAGTTTCCACGCATGTTGTGTGTTGTGTGTGTGTGCATGCGTGTCGTTTTACGCATGTAATGGATGAAGCAGCATATAATAGATCCCAAAGCCGACCTAATTACCTCAATAAGCAGTCCCACGATACACTGGCATGTTCAACACCGGCATCAAAATGAGCCCCTTTATTCCGATGCCTTCATAATCGACTTAATTCGATTTAGTTTGTCAGACACAGTTTGTATTTTGCAAAAGAATCGCCGCTTGTCTATTTCTCCCCTCCGAGCAGTCATGGTGTAGATATCTCAGTGTTTTTCTGTTTACTCTCGCCTTGTTTTGTCAGAACATGGGCATTTAAATGTGATATTGGACTATATTAAGGGAGTATCTCCAAAATAAGTGGGAAAACAAATAACAACCTTGAGGAAAAGAAGATGGTAATAAACATGACCCTTGTGACCAAGTTTTTTCTTGTTGCCCTCAATACTTGCTGGCCAGTTTTATGAGTGCATTTGTTGTGCTGTGTCATCTTGTTACGTAGTGATTATGAATACCTGAAGCATGACCATGTTGTCACCCTCAAATGTGACAAAGACGTCCGAATCGCACTTTAGAGAAGGGATACGGTTTTCCATCATGAAGCCCTGGGGGGAAATCAACCACAGGTCATGTTTCAGTGGGATAAAGCCAGTCACAATACAGTTTGATGTTATGAGATGCATTTATGGATGCTGTTTAATGGAAAATCACACACTTGATGTTTTATGTAATGAGTGGAGCAAAGTTTACAGTGTTAATGATGCATTAGTATGAACAAAAGTTATCTGAACTCCTCTAATAAGCATTAAGTTTATTTAATAATAATAATAATAATTCCTTACATTTATATAGCGCTTTTCTAGACACTCAAAGCGCTTTACATATTGGAGGGAATCTCCTCATCCACCACCAGTGTGCAGCATCCACCTGGATGACGCGACGGCAGCCATTTTGCGCCAGACCGCACACCACACACCAGCTGATTGGTGGAGAGGAGACAGAGTGATGAAGCCAATTATGATATGGGGAGGGTTTGGAGGCCATGATGGACAGAGGCCAGTGGGCAGATTTGGCCAGGATGCCGGGGTTAAACCCCTACTCTTTCTCGAAGGACATCCTGGGATTTTTAATGACCACAGAGAGTCAGGACCTCGGTTTAACGTCTCATCCGAAAGACGGCGCTCACTGAGCAGTATAGAGTCCCCGTCACTATACTGGGGCATTAGGACCCACACAGACCGCAGGTTGGGCGCCCCCTGCTGGCCACACTAACACCACTTCCGGCAGCAACCTAGCGTTCCCATGTGGTCTCCCATCCAGGTACTGACCGGGCGCAGCCCTGCTTAGCTTCAGTGGGCGACCATGTGAGAGTTGCAGAGAGCTAGCTGCCGGATGCCGGATTTTAGAATCACGGAGATATACTTTTGCAGTTATAATAATAGTTGAAATAGTGATTATTTTTCATTAAAGTAAGATCATTTTAGTGCCTTCCAGCATGATAAAAAATGGAAGTGAGAAGTTTTATTATATATATATTTTATTTGATTTTTAGCTGGTTTTTAATGTATTATTTGTACATAAATGGAAGCGAGAAAATATTTGTATATACAGTATTTTATGGTGAGACATGGTGGCTCAGTGATTAGCACTGTCGCCTCACAGCAATAAGATCGCTGGTTCGAGTCCCAGCTGGGTCAGTTGGCATTTCTGTGTGGAGTTTGCATGTTCTCCCCGTGTTGACGTGGGTTTCCTCCAGGTGCTCCGGTTTTCCCCATAGTCCAAACACATGCACTATAGGTGAATTGGATAAGCTAAATAGTGTACACATACACCAGTGTGAATGTAAGAATGTTTGGCTGTTTTCCAGTGTTGGGTTGCGGCTGGAAGGGCATCCGCTGCGTAAACCATATGCTGGATAAGTTGGCGGTTTATTCTGCGGTGGTGACCCCTGATTAATAAAGGGACTAAGCCGAAAAGAAAATGAATAAATAAATAAATTTTTATTTTATATACAGTTGAAGTCAGAATTATTAGCCCCCCATTTAATTCTGTTTTCTTTTTTAAATATTTCCCAAATGATGTTTAACAGAGAAGGACATTTTCACAGTATGTCTGATAATATTTTTTCTTCTGGAGAAAGTCTTATTTGTTTTATTTTGGCTAGAATAAAAGCAGTTTTTAATTTTTAAAAAAACATTTTAAGGTCAAAATTATTAGCCCCTTTAAGCTATATTTTTTCCAATAGTCTACAGAACAAACCATCATTATACAATAACTTGCCTAATTACCCTAACCTGCCTAGTTAACCTAATTAACCTAGTGAAGTCTTTAAATGTCACTTTAAGCTGTATAGAAGTGTCTTGAAGAATATCTAGTCAAATATTATTTACTGTCATCATGGCAAAGATAAAATAAATCAGTTATTAGAAATGAGTTATTAAAACTATTATGTTTAGAAATGTGTTGAAAAAATCTTCTCATCGTTAAACAGAAATTGGGGGAAAAAACAGGGGGGCTAATAATTCAGGGGGGCTAATAATTCTGACTTCAACTGTATATATATTTTATTAGATTTTTAGCTTTTTAGTATTTTTTGTACAGCATGATAATAAATGGAAGTGATAAAATATTTGTATATACAATATTTTATTTTATTTTTAATTGTTTTTAAATGTTGCACAGCATGACAATAAATTGAAGTGAGAAAAAAAAAAAAAAAAAAAAATATATATATATATATATATATATATATAAATATATATATATATATATATATATATATATATATATATATATATATATATATATATATATATATATTATTAGATTTTTAGCTGTTTTAAATGTAATTTATATTTTTGTACAGCATGACAATAAATGAAAGTGAGAAAATATTTACATTTAAATATATATATTATTAGATTTTTTGTTGTTTTTAAATGTATTTTTGTACATCATGATGATAAATGAAAGTGACAATTTTTTAATATAGTTAATCCATTTTTTAGCTGTTTTTAAATGTATTTTTTCTACAGGATGATAAAAAGAAAATATTTTTATATATATATATTATTAGATTTTTAGCTGTTTTAAATGTAATTTATGTTTTTGTACAGCATGACAATAAATGAAAGTGAGAACATATTTTTTTAAATATATTTATATTATCTTTTAACTGTTTTTAAAAGTAATTTATTTTTTGTACAGCATGATAATAAATGGAAGCATGAAAATATATTTTATACATTTAATAACATTTTTAGCTGCTTTTAAATGCAATTTGTTTTTGTACAACATAATGAATTCAAGTGAGAAACTTATATAAAGTTATATAAATTATATATATATATATATATATATATATATATATATATATATATATATATATATATATATATATATATATATATATATATATATATATATATATATGTTGTAACCACATTTAATATTTTTTTTTTCCATGAAGGGTAAAATTAGCTCCCTAAATTGATTTTTAAAAGTTCTTTCTTTACTATTTTCATTGGTAAAATATAGATCAAAACAGACAATATACTTAATGTCTAAAATGTAATTAAAACGAATGACCTTATTGTTTATCTAAATGTTGTATAAAACAAATAAAACATTTGAAAAATCATGCTAATATTCATTGAAAAGCCATTGTGCTTATACAACATTGCTTTGACTAAACTGTAAAAATATTCATGTCATTTGTTTACATAAACTAATTCTACCTAATTTACTTAAGGTTTAGCAATTACGTTTTACCATAGTAAAAAGTTTGCCATATGATGAATTTGTTTATGCCATATATCAGTGTGACATGTTTTAAAAAGCCATCTCAAAGTCTACACAAGTGCCGTTTTCTTTCCAATCGTGTGATTTGTGTTGCGTGAGAAGAAAAGGATTTAATGTCAGACGTGTGAAAACAAAGATATACACTGAGCTATTTATTACAGCACACATCAGTCTTGTGGTTTCATGCTTTTTAAACATTTACCAGCAATAGCTGCAATCAACACAAGCATGAAACTGTGTGTTGAGGATGTCATTTAATGTCTCAAACAACAGTCAACGGATACATAAAATACTGCATGCATAGTAATGCAAAATGCAGTTTAAAATGTGCTAGGATTTGGCATATAAAGCATGGCGTACACTTAAAAAAATATTACAGTTGAAATCAGAATTATTAGCCCCCCTTTAAATTTTTTTTCTTTTATAATCATTTCCCAAATGATATTTAACAGAGCAAGGAAATTTTCACAGTATGTCTGATAATGTTTTTTCTTCTGGAGAAAGTCTTATTTGTTTTATTTAGGCTAGAATAAAAGCAGTTTTTTATTTTTTTAAAAGCCATTTTAGGGTCAAAACTATTAGCCCCTTTAAGCTATATTTTTTTTCCGATAATCTACAGAACAAACCACGCAAAGCAAGCTGGGAACTGCAAATCCCCTAACCAGGTAGTTGGACCAACACAATTCCTTCATGTTGTTTCAACACAAAACGCTTAAGTTAACTTAATGGTTTACAAATTTAAGTGGACTGAACATAAAACAAATAAACTGGCCAATAGAATTACAAGAATTGTGTTGTTTCAGCTCATTTCAAACAGGTCTGAACAAGCAGCAGTAATTATTTTTTTGAGTGTAGTTAAACTTTTAAAGCATTAAAGTGAATACTAGTATCTTGAAAGTATCTAGTAAAATTTACTGTAATCATGGTGAAGATGAAATAAATCAGTTATTAGCAATGAATTATTCAAACTGTTATGTTTAGAAATGTGTTAAAATACGTTCTCTCCGTTAAACAGAAATCAGGGGAAAATATGAAAGAATTCAAGTTTAACAGGAGGGCTAATAAGACTGACTTCAACGTGACAGTGTTACGTCATTTTTATAAGTGGGTAGTAGGCACAGAGGAGACCGTCCGCAAAATGTCAGTGCAAGTTATTTTTTGACATCTCAGGATGTTTGTATTTGACACCATTAAGTCTAGACACAACAGGACATGGGTGTCTAGATGTACACTCACCATGCCGCCTGTGCACTCACGACAGTCCTGCAGACACGCAACATTGGCCCATGTGCTGTAGGCTTTGAGTCCGGCCACCAGCGCCTGCAGAGCGCGGTTACTCTGGAGGTCTTCACCTTTACATAAAGCATCGTCCATCAAGTCTGCTGCGTATCTGCAACCAAAACCAAGGAATGCACATTAGCTATGTTTCCATTCAAAAATGCGAATTAACTTTAAGCGCAAAACTGGATTATCGCATAATAGACGTGCGAATAAAGCAGCGTTTCCATCCAACGAGTCAAAGAGAACTTACTTTCTAAATAACTGTCGCCAAATATCAACAGTAAAAATGGAATTTGCTGCGGCAGGAAAAGCTGCGTCAATCTTTTCTTTATTTAATAAATGACTTGCGCCTCAGAAGGCAATCCTGACACGCAGTGAACGCGTGGTGGAGTTTGGAGGTGTGAGACGCGGAGCACAGATGCTCTTGAAAGTTCTGGAGGTCATTAATAATATAATAACACTAATACTGAGATGGTTAAGGTGTTTTAGAATGACCAAAACAACATTTCAGATGCTTTACAGTGTGCTCAGCCTGCTGGTTTGAACATTCACACACATTTTCATCATCACATGATCTCTTATAACAAAATCACCTTTTTTAATAGACATACTGGAATTTGTTCAGTAAAGGTATTTCCATCATAGTTTATGCGCATCTTTTCTTATCGAATAAAAAAGTATATCCTCCTCAGTAGCTATGTTTTCCTCCACCTATTTTTATGCGTATTTTGGATATCCGCATAAATAAACCGGTTGAAGGAAACGCCATGATGAGCATCAATTTTGAAAATGCGCATAAAAAACATGCGCATAACTGAGTAGGATAAACTTTTTATTCGATAAGAAAAGATGCGCATAAACTACGATGGAAACACTTTTATCACACAACTTCCAGTATGCGCATTAAAAAAGGTCATGTGATTTTGTTATAAGAGATCATGTGATGATAAAAATGTGTGTAAATGGACAAACCAGCAGGCGGAGCACACTGTAAAACATCTGAAATGTTGTTTTGGTCATTCTAAAATGCCTTACCGTTTTAGTATTAGTGTTGTTATATTATTAATGACATCCAGAATCAAGAGCGTCTGTGCTCCGCGTCTGACGCCTTCAAACGCCACCGCAGGTTCACTGCGTGTCAGCATTGTCTTCTGAGGCGCAAGTCATTTATTAAATGAAGAAAAGATTGACGCAGCTTCTCCTACTGCAACAAATTCAGTTTTTACTGTTGATGTTTGGCGCCAGTTAATCAGGAAGTGACGATTTTGTTCACTTTGACTCGATGGATGGAAACGCTGCTTTATTCGCATGTCTTTTATACGATAATGCAGTTTTGCGCATAAAGTTCATTAGCATTTTTGGATGAAAACATAGCTAGTTATGCGCATGTTTTTTTATGGATATGCGCATTTTGGATATCCGCATAAAAAAACGGTTGATGGAAATGCCAAGATGAGCATCAATTTTAAAAAATGCGCATAAAAAACATGCGCATAACTGAGTAGGATAAACTTTTTATTCGATAAGAAAAGATGCATAAACTACGATAGAAACACTTTTACCGCACAAATTCCAGTGTGCACATTAAAAAAAGGTCATGTGATTTTGTTATAAGAGATCATGTGATGATGAAAATGTGTGTGAATGTACAAACCACCAGGCGGAGCACACTGTAAAACATCTGAAATGTTCTTTTGGTCATTCTAAAATGGCTTACCGTTTCAGTATTAGTGTTGTTATATTATTAATGACCTCCAGATTCAAGAGCGTTTGTGCTCCGCATTTGATGCCTTCAAACGCCACCGTGCGTTTACTGCGTGTCGGCATTTGCGTCTTCTGAGGCGCAAGTCATTTATTAAACGAAGAAAAGATTGAGGCAGCTTCTCCTACTGCAACAAATTCAGTTTTTACTGTTGATGTTTGGCGCCAGTTAATCAGGAAGTGACGATTTTGTTCGCTTTAACTCGTTGGATGGAAACGCTGCTTTATTCGCATGTCTTTTATGAGATAATCCAGTTTTGCGTATAAACTTCATTTGCATTTTTGGATGGAAACATAGCTAGTTATGCGCATGTTTTTATGGATATGCGCATTTTGGATATGCGCATAAATAAAAGGGTTGATAGAAACGCCAAGATGAGCATCAATTTTGAAAATGCGCATAAAAAACATGCGCATAACTGAGTAGGATATACTTTTATGCACATCTTGGCATTTCCATTAACCGTTTTTTTATGTGCATATCCAAAATGCGCATTAAAATAGGTGGATGGAAACGTAGCTACGGTTATAAATTTAAAGTCGACATGAATCGGAAGCTGTGACCTTTTTTTTCTTCGTATTATGATGCAGTTCATAGAGAAACGGAATATTAAATAATAAACAGTGGCCGTGGCTTGTTTTTTCTACTGCGAGCAGATTGGATGTAAAGTAGGCATTTCATTCAGAAAGATCAGTAAAGGAGTTTTGGGAGAGTTATGTTACAGCCTAAAGGAGATCTATTATGCAAAAATCCCTTTTATAAGGGGTTTAAACATGAGCAACAGTCTGTGAAAAAAGCCAGCTTTGATTGGTAAAAATGTATAAATTTTTTTTTTATAGTCACACTTGATAAAAGAGTCTGAAGAAGCACTTAGGGCCCTATCATACACCCGGCGCAATAAGGTGCAAGACATGTATGGCATGATTTGTTGCTATTTTCAGACCAGCACAACAGTAATTTTCACGTTTTGCGCCACGTTGTTTTAATAGCAAATCCATTTACACCGCTTTGTGGACTCATGGGTGTGCTGGTTTATAAAGGAGGTGTGTTAAGGCGCATTGTTGACACATTGCTATTTTGAGGAACTGAAATAGACCGCGCCATTGACCAACTAAAAGCTGCTCTAAAGGCCAGCAGAGCGAGTAAGTTATGCGCCTATGCAGGTCTAAACGCTTACACATTGCTTAATACACACAGGATGTTCAGCAACACACAAATATCTTTACATATGAAAAACATTAAAGGATTAAAATGTTACAAAAATGATTATTTTCTACATAAATATAAAAACCACTGCCTCATGCCTTCACCTCGGGGGGCTTTTTTCAGATTATTTATGGCAATTTGCATTTGTATAATGTTATTATTATCAGCAGAATTATTTATTATATGCAGATTTATATTTGTTTTAATAAAAACTAGTTTAGATTTGTCCACCTGTCGGGTTTTGGAGACGTCTGCATCACCATATGGGTTTGTAAGAACAGGATGTGTGTTTGGATATAACTCAGTTTTTTGACCACACTCCGTTATTATTGTTCATTTATTCGTTTGCTGGAAATTAAAACTGAATTTTGAAATAGTTTTGAACAAATCTTTGCGCTTTACAAACTAAATTAAATATGTAGACTAATAGATGTCTTCAGTGGAGTGCGTACAACACTGTTTCCTTATCCACGAATGTAAAGGAGTAAAGTAGATAGAGAAAGTAAAGAGGCTGAATGGAGGAGGCTCGTTCTTTATCCTCGCGCTGCAGATGTTCTGTTAAACTGTTTTCTCGCTAGTGAAGCGTTCAGTTTTTCCACTTACAAAGTCCGCCATGTAAATAGCAAATGCGCCATGGTGTGACACAACTGACTCTTAAAGGTAATAGAAGATCAGACTCTGATTGGTTTAATGCACGTTATGCTCAAAACACACCTATAACTCATTAGGAGAATAAGCACAACCCTGTTAGACCATGCGCCACGGTTTTTCAGTCCTTAAAATAGCAAAAGTGGATTCAGCCCCCCCAATGCTTTTGTGCCATGCGCTTTAGACTTTGTGCCTAGATCCTTAAAATAGAGCCCTTTGATTGACATTCTCTCGTTGTATGTGTCATCAGAGGGGAAAAGCCTGTGACGATTAGTGACGATCTCTCCCTCATTAGCATAGGACATTACTTTTGTTTTTGAATCTGCCACTATGCTGACACATAGGCAGTTGTAGCTCCGCCTTTTCAAAAAAGCACAATCTTTGAAAAAATTTCAATTTCAAAAATCAAAAATTTTAATTTAAAGCGACAAAATGACACAACTTGGATCAAATATATGATTTTATATAGCAGTTCTGCAAATAAGAAGTTGATATTGTTTTATTTTAGGCAGAATGTTCCATGTTTTTGTCATATTATCTACACTACCTGACAAAAGTCTTGTTGCCTGTCCAAGTTTTAGGAACAACAAATAACTTGACTTCTAGTTGATCATTTGGTATCAGAAGTGGCTTATATGAAAGGCAAAGGTCTCAAGATTACGCTTATTTGACCACAATAAAATATGATCATGCCTTGATTTTGAATTCTTTCATTAGGACAGTAAGGTCTGACTTTGCTTAGACTAAAGTCTTGTCACTTAACAGAAATATTGTCCAGTATAGAATATAAAGTCATGCTGCAGTGGAAACAGAATGAATATTGTGTCTGACTCCATCATGAGCTTGGAGGACTGCATCCAGACATCTCTGCAATGACTCAAATCACTTATTAATAAAGTCATCTGGAATGGCAAAGAAAGCGTTCCTGCAGGACTCCCAGAGTTCATCAAGATTCTTTGGATTCATCTTCAATGCCTCCTACTTTATCTTACCCCAGACATGCTCAATAATGTTCATCTCTGGTGACTGGGCTGGCCAATCTTGGAGCACCTTGACCTACTTAGCGTTCAGGAACTTTGATATGGAGGCTGAAGTATGAGAAGGAGCGCTATCCTGCTAAAGAATTTGCCCTCTCCTGTGGTTTGTAATGTAATGGGCCGCACAAATGTCTTGATACCTCAGGCTGTTGTTGTTGCCATCCACTCTGCAGATCTCTCGCACGCCCCCATACTGAATGTAACCCCAAAACCATGATTTTTCCTTCACCAAACTTGACTGATTTCTGTGAGAATCCTGGGTTCCAGTAGATCTTCTGCAGTATTTGTGATGATTGGGATGCAGTTCAACAGATGATTCATCAGAAAAATCGACCTTCTGCCACTTTTCCAAATGATCAACTAGAAGTCAGTCATTAAGTTAGTTATTATTATAGAAGTAAGTTATTATTTGTTAACGCTTATAACTTTTAACGCTTTTAAAACACTTTAAAGTGTTTAGTCGGCGCAATAGCCTAGTGGTTAGCGCGCCAACATATAGTGCAGTAGCCCATCAGGGTGTCCCGAGTTCGAATCCTGGCTTGAGGACATCCCCCCCCCCCTCCCACTTTGCTTCCTGTCCTATCTAATAAAGGCCAAAAATAAATCTTTAAAAAAAATTAAAAAGTGTTTAGGTGTTAAAGTGTTTGTCATATAAAGCTTTTTTTTTGTGCACCTCTGATCAACATACAAGTGTTTTCTTTCTGAATGAATATGAATTTTGATTAAATCAAGTGACCCAGTTGGCCTTTCACATAAAAACCTGCCTCATTTCTGAATCAGTCCTTTGTATAAATGAAATGAATAAATTGTTTGATGAATTGTTTATTAGACATAAGACATTTATCACCAACTGCTGGGAGTTATTATTTAAAAGATTACTTCAGTACACAAAACAGTTTCAAATTTTCATTTGGCCATTAAATAAATAAAGAGATATATATCACCCAAAAATGAGAACTCTTTTCTTTATGTTTTAAACCTGTATAAATATATTCCTTTAGGAATATGACTATTTTAAAGAAGGTTGGTAACCCAAACTGTTTTCCAGCTGCAATAAATGATCAGTAAATATGTCTCAATACCAATTCCAACCCAGGCTCATTCTGAAAACGTACCCCTATATACATTTCTGGAGAGTGCCCAGGAGCTTCATTTTTTTTTTTTTTTTTTTTTTTGCTCTTTTGAGATCTGAAATTTCTCTCAGGAGTGCCATTCATGCCTGCTGTTCTAGCGTAAATCCACCAGAGGCTGCTGTTGACTGACTGACCGACCAATCAACCGACCCACCCTCCTCCTTCCCTAAACCCAACCAATAGTGTTTTCAAAAGCACTGATTGACCAGCGCCCACCCACTTCCCTAAACTCAACCGACAGTTTTAAAAAGCAATCCTGAAAAATAAAAACTCTCGTTTCATTTTTACCACGTTTTAAGATTTTACCACATTCTCACCCTGTTATTTACTTATTAAATTTTTTGGCTTCTGTTTTTGTTTTACCAGCTTTCTGGAATCGTTCTTCGCTGGAATCAACCCCGTTATCATCTTCTCTCTGCATTTCACGTCCACCGACGTATATGGCGAGCTACTACACAAACTGGTAACAGCAGAAAAGCCGTCCATACGGAGGTAAGTGGTCAGCTGTAAACAGGAAAATAAACGGCGTCATACCGCCCTGTAGCGTTCATTTTAAAGATGAAATGCAGCCATACGTACTTCTGGATACAAAATTTGCGATCTCCAGAAATGTATATAGGGCTAAATTTTCAGAATGAGCCTATGTTGACCAATTCAGATTCATCATCTTGGGGGGAAAGAGCATGCCTGTTGTACACCATAAGTTTGTGTAATCAAAATATTTCTTTCTAAAGCTACTTTTTGTAAGTTCTCTATAGCATTTAATACAATATTGACTTTAAATTGTTGTTTGTGGGTAATTTCTCTACCAAGTTGAATATACAATTCATTTACATTCATTAATTATATTAATTTATCCCTACATTGTGTAATTTATTACACAAGTTAAGGGCTAAACAATTATGCCCTAAATAATTATGAACATCTATCTCAGTGTTCCACTTGACCTTAAGTTCGAGGTAATTGTAACCTGTAATAGATTGTTCTGAAACATCTGATTTATTTATACAGTTCTGGATCATGTCATTATAGCATAATTAGGTTCTCATTTGTCACTGAACAAACTTAAAACCTTTGCTATCTGGGTTTAGATCAGGACACCGTACCGAGACTGCCCTGATTTCAGTAATGAATGACCTCCTTGTCTCTGCTGAGTCTGGAAACTCAACCACTTTTGTTTAGTCGGCCCTGAGTGCAGCATTTGACTGTGTTTTTTAATTCAGCTTGATAGATTGAAGAGTTTGGTGTTTCTGGCACTGTGCTTGAATGGTTCAGATCCTGCTATACTAATCTGTTTGGTGTTCTGCGAAATGATTAATCTAATATTGGACATGATGTACCACAGGGGTCTGTTTTGGGTCCTCTATCTTTTAGTATTTACATGTTTCCTCTGAATCAGATTATTGTTGACACTCAAATTAATTTACAGATATTAAGTATTTGGATGATATTAAATTAAAATTATGGCTGTGATATTTGATTATCATTACACACTGTTCGAATGGTTTAGATCCTGCAATACTAATCTGTTTGTTGTTCTGTAAAATGATAAATCTAACATCGGACATGGTGTACCACAGGGGTCTGTTTTGGGTCCTACAGTATATCTTTTAGTATTTGCATGTTTCCTCTCGGTCAGATTATGGAGACACTCAAATTTACAGATATTGACTATATGGAGGATACCTAATTTAAATTGTAGCTGTGATATTTGATGATCTTCTACAAAATGATAAATCTAATATTGGACATGGTGTACCTCAAGGGTCTGTTTTTGGTCCTATATTTTAGTATTTACATGTTTGGGTTAGATTATTAATGGCACTTAAATTAATTTACAGATATTGACTATTTGGAGGATATCAAATTTAAGATTATGGCTATGATATTGGATGACACTGTGCTTGAATGGTTCAAATCCTGCAATACTTTTGGGTCCTATATCTTTTAGTATTTACATGTGGTCAGATTATTGAGACACTCAAATTTACAGATATTGACTATATGGAGGATATCTAATTTAAATTGTGGCGGTTATATTTGATGATCTTTAGACACTATATGCTTGAGTGGTTTAGGTACAGCAATACTAATCTGTTTGTTCTGCGAAATCATTGATTTAATATTGGGCATGGTGTACCACAGGGGTGTGTTTTGGGTCCTCTATCTTTTAGTATTTACATGTTTCCTATGGGTCAGATTATTGATGACACTTAAATTAATTTACAGACTATTTGGAAGATATTAAATTAAAATTATGGCTGTAATATTTGATGATCTTTAGATACTATATGCTTTAATAGTTCAGATATATTCAATATTAATCTGTTTGTTGTTCTGCAAAATGATTAATCTAATATTGGGCATGGCGTACCACAGGGGTCTGTTATGGGTCCTCTATCTTTTAGTATTTACATGTTTCCACTGCATCAGATTATTGATGACACTCAAATTAATTTCATGTTTACAATTGCGCTCCCTACACAGTGCACTTTGAAAACTTTGATGTCATTTTGAACACAGCCTCATGACTAAAGCTATAGGTGACTATTTTTTTAAAAGCGGAATTTATGTTACGTCTCCAAAGCTTTTGAAAACAAAAAACATAGCATACGTTAATGCTTTTAATTTACAGTAGGTTATTTATTAAGTATCTGTACTGTATATGACATGGGTCTGCTGGTTAGAGCATATCTGCAGTGGTTTGCACGTGATCAAATTGTAAAAGCAGACTTTTCAAAATAAACAATATCCTACTTAAAAATCATCATCATCATCATTAATATTATTATTAAAATAGGACTTTTTTTCATTTTCTAATAAATAATAAATATTAAATTAAATTTCTTAATAAATAGCTTCATTATTTATTTATTTTTTTATATGATTTATGTTAGAGATTAGAATACGTGTAAGCTTTTGTAAGTGATTTTATGTTTTAGAATAGAATATGTAATATTCTCAATAATATTTGTAAAGGAAACACAGGCCCTATATGTGCCATTTACATATATTTCAATTAATATGGAAAACGAGTGCATGTTTTTATCAAAACTAATATTGGATTTTATTTTACATGCGTGTGCGTGTAAAACAATATAATTTGCACAAAGAAATTATGGGGTTCTTCTGTAAAGAAGTTGTTACTCCACCCCGTTTTATGGGCGTTTTACGCTAAAACTAACGTGGTTCAAATGATGGATCTGCGACAAAGAAACTAAGGGTTTTAGGAAACACTCATCACTACATTGTTCTTTTCCAAAACGATGCATCATACTATGATAGTTCAGTCGCGAGTTATGTCGTTGTTTGGAAAACGCACCCCTGTTCGTTGTTCTATGAAATGATAAATCTAATATTGGACATGGTGTAACCACAAGGGTCTGTTTTTGGTCCTTTATCTTTTAGTATGTACATGTTTGGATCAGAATATTGATGACACTCAAATTTACAGATATTGACTATTTGGAGGATTTAAATTGTAGCTGTGATATTTGATGATCTTTAGAGACTATATGCTTAGTTGGTTTAGGTACAGCAATACTAATCTGTTTGTTGTTTTATGAAATGATAAATCTAACATGGGGCATGGTGTACCACAGGGGTCTGTTTTGGGTCCTCTATCTTTTAGTATTTACATGTTTCCTCTGGGTCAGATTATTGATGACACTAAAATTAATTTACAGATATTGAGTATTTGGAGGATTTAAATTGTGGCTGTGATATTTGATGATCTTTAGAGACTATATGCTTAGTTGGTTTAGGTACAGCAATGCTAATCTGTTTGTTGTTCTATGAAATGATAAATCTAATATTGGGCATGGTGTACCACAAGGGTCTGTTTTTGGTCCTTTATCTTTAAGTATATACATGTTTAGATCAGATTATTAATGACACTCAAATTTACAGATATTTATTGAATATTTGGAGGATATCTAATTTAAATTGTGGCGGTGATATTTGATGATCTTTAGACACTATATGCTTGAGTGGTTTAGGTACAGCAATACTAATCTGTTCTGTGATATTATTATTCTAATATTGGGCATGGTGTACCACAGGGGTCTGTTTTGCGTCCTCTATCTTTTAGTATTGACATGTTTCCTCTGCATCAGATTATTGATGACACTTAAATTAATTTACAGATATTGACTATTTGGATGATATTAAATTAAAACTATGACTGAGATATTTAATGATCATTAAACATTGTGCTTGAATGGTGTAGATCCTGCTGTACATTCAAAATTTACAGATATTGACTATTTGGAGGATATAAAATTAAAATTATGGATGCAAAATTTGATGATCATTAGACATTGGAGCCCATTTTAATGAAAGTTTATAATACTTTAAATATATTTAACCTTCCCCATATCTAACAGGACTGAATATTGTTTAAACGCATAAATATTTACACATATTGACCATACATTTCAGCATTAAATATTTTTTCATAAATCTAAAAGTGTATGTGAATGAATTAGTTTATTTTCGAACACCTCTCAAAATAGTTCGTGTGTAATCTGGACTTTTAGGTCTTTCCAAATTGCCAAAAAAAATGCATAATCACATGTTTACATCTTACATCTTTATATCTGATAAATGAGGTTACAATTTTTACCATTAAAATAATATCAACAATCTGCTAAAAGCTGGTCAAAGGTGGCATGGATGTATTTACACAACAACTGGATGTTAATAATTGCTTTTAATATTGTAATAAAGAGTAACAGAAGGCATTTAAAAATGTTTTTGTGTTTGGTTAAAGCAGCACGTTCCAGCTACATAGACAAAATATCAGACTTCGATTTTAATCTAGTATGAGTTATGTAGTCTAGTAATAGTATGCAATCTTATTATAAATACTAAAGCTGTCTACACTGCGAAATTGATCACATGATTTGCGTCTTCATTTATATTTCACAATTCAGATAAAACTCTGACGTTTATAGCAGTAACTAATCTAAACACATACAATTGTGTTCATGAGCAGATATGTGCGATTAGTTATGCTTAACGGAGACATATTATGCAAAAATCACTTTCATAAGGGGTTTAAACACAGTTGTGTGGCAGCAGTGTGTGAATATAAATCTCTAATGCAGGGGTGCCCAAACTTTTTCTTATAAAGGACCAAAAACCAAACTTGATTGATGGCTGTGAGCCAAAGTTGAATATACCAAACCGTTTTATATTAAAGGTGCAGTAGGTGATTGTCTTCAGAAACATTTTTTGTTGTGGTGGTTGAAAGTCTCTTCACATTCCAATAGTAATTAAAGCTGCAAGCAGCGATGATAGGGACCTCGCACCCCGGCTCACCGCCGCCCGGTGGCCTCAGGATGACAGAGAACAGCGAACAATATTAATTTAAGCCGATATATAAAAAAAACCTGAAAAAAAGCACAGATTTATGCCAAATTTCCTTCTGTCAGCAGGTGGCGCTATGACTGTGACTCAACATTGGCATATAGATGTCTTCAGGAGAGGAACTTTATCAACCATGTGAAAGTTCAAGCAGATCGGACATTGTTTGATTGAGTTATAAGCCAAACTACCTTTTGCCAGCAGGTGGCGCTATAACTGTAACTGGATATTGGCATGTAGATGTCATCAGAAGAGGACTTTTATCAACCATGTGAAGTTTCAAGCAGATCGGACATTGTGCGATTGAGATATAAGTACTTCCTGTTCCATGGCGAAGTGTTGATGTTTGTCAGTTCGCCACGGACACGCCCCTAGGCAAAAACTCTAGATCTTCACAATATATCATCGCTAGAGCTTTCAGATAACACCACCTAAATTTGGTGCTGATACGATAAAATTTGTGGGAGGAGTTTGTTGTGCTGTAAAACACATCACTTCCTGTTGCCAGCAGGTGGCGCTATAACTGTAAATGGATATTAGCATGTAAACGTGTTCAGGTCAGGACGGTTATCAAACGTGTGAATTTTGAGGCAGATCGAATAATGCATGCCTGAGTTATAGCAACTTCCTGTTTCATGGCGAATCGTCAAAGTTTGCGAGGCTGCCAGGGACACGCCCATCCACAAAAACTCTAAATCTTCGCAATTTAACATCGCCAAGGCCTTTAGATGATAAACTCCAATTTTGGTGTTGATCGGATAAAATCCCTAGGAGGCGTTCATTCAAATACAATGCCTGGAAATGGCAAAAACGCCACTTTTTCGCCGCAGGAAGTCAAAAATATCAGACTTCCTGTTGGGTTTGAGATATTGCTCCAAGAGACTTTTTTGTATGGTTTGGCATGTTTGAGGTGTGTGCCAATTTTCGTGCGTGATTCGTAGCTCGGGGGCTAGTCCGTCACAAGCGCATAGGTGGCGCTGTCGAGTCATTTTGCCACGCCCACTTACGAAACCTATAACAAACGTAAATTTTCGCCACTTTTGGGGCGTGTGCAAAGTTTCGTGAGTTTTCGGGCATGTTTAGCCCCTCAAAATCGCGATTCATTCCGCGGAAGAAGAAGAAGAAGAATAAACAGAGCAATTCCAATAGGGCCTACGCACCGTTTTGGTGCTCGGTCCCTAATAATTAAAGTAAATGAGCTAAATGTATTTATGTGTATTTTTATATTATGGGAAAAGACTAAAAAATGTCTTCCAATTAAATATGTGAAATATGTGTCGGGCCGACATCTTCCATAATTCCGATAAGTAGCTCAAACTGTCTGTCAACAAATGTAGATTTGGGCTTCTGCGCATCTCTGTTCACGCATATCCTCCATTAGCGCGTGCACGCCTGCATGCGCACCGCGCGTTCACGCCACAGTCGCGGTAAAATCAAATGCTGAATTGAAACTTTTTAAAATCCTGAATCAATATTGGAGTGAGTTTTGCATGCTGGAGGAAGGACGAGACCATGGCTGAAGTGTTTCTGTTAGACAGGTAATGTTCTGTTTTAAAACTATTTTAGCCACGTAAAGCTGATGTAGATTGTGTTGTATTACAAATGGGTTATATGCACAGAGGTGTTGTTTAGCCACTGAAATCCTGCGGCGAAAGATTGATGTGACTACTTTCACTTTCATAAGGTCCTTTTACAGCATCGATAATGTAGATTTTTATTTAGTTTAACAACAATACATCAGTAAATAGCGCTATTCCCCCTAGCCTGCTTTACTGAGCTGAAGTTGCTTTTATATTCACATTGGTTCATTTTTGAATATTCGCTCTGAAATAGCATGTAAGTGTGGCTTAGTAACAGGTGTAATTCCTGCACACCGCTGGCCAAGCACTCTAACTGGCGAATGACATGAACTAGTGGGTTGTCACAGTGCGCGCATTTACAATTTTGGCAGATTACCTACTGCACCTTTAAATTTGCCATGGGTAATTTCCTAATTTTTTTGCTAATATTTAAAATAACAAAAAAAATGTTGCTTTAAAACATATTAATTAATGATGCAGGATCATTTTTTAACATTTTCTAATGAACTTATTATAGTAAAAACACTACTCAAGCTGCTTCCGTGTTTGCCTTAATTGACTCGCCGATGTCTTGTGCATTTTCCTCTATCTGTCAAGTGACGTAAGATTTTAAAAGTCTGATTCATTTACAACATTTAATATTAGTTGGCTTTTTTGTAGCTCCTCAATTAAACAAAGAAACAAAAGGTTTGGTTAAATTGGAAATGAGGATCTCTGTCAAAGGCATTCTCTCCAATCAACTCCCCATCATTCTCCCTCTCTTTTCAGATAGGATGGTGAGCCAAACCAAAGGTTACAACCCAGGCTCATTCTGAAAACGTAGTCCCGTGGATGTTTCTGGAAGCTGCAAATTATGTAGCCGGAGGTACGTATGGCTGCATTTAATTTTTTAAGCGAACGCTTCAGGGCTGTATAACGCCGTTCCTTTTGGCGCTTACCGGCTGACCGCTTACCTCCGTGTGGAGGCCTTTCCCGCCGCAACAAGTTTGTCCCGTTAGCTTGTCGTGAATTTCGGCGGATTTGAGACGCAGAGAGGAGTTGACCACGACGACCGGGTTCGAGTCCGGGGAAGAGCGGTTCCAGAAATCAGGTAAGACAAAAACAGAATCCAAAAAAATAAAATGAACAAGTGGACAACAGGCTGAGAACGTGGTAAAATCCGAAAATGTGGTAAAAATCAGACGAGGGCTTTTCTTTTTCTGGATGGCTTTTGTAAACCGTTGGTTGGGTTTAGGGAAGTATGTGGGTGGGCGGGTCAATCAGTAAAATTGGTTGGGATAAGGGAAGGAGGAGGGTGGGTCAGTCGATTGGCCGGTCGCCCAGTCAATCATTCAGTCAGACAGACAGACAGATGGTCGGTCGACAGCGGCCTCTGGTGGGTTTACGCGAGAACAGCGCGGGTGCGAACAGCACTCGCGACAGACATTTGAGATACGAAAAAGCGCACACAGCGGCCTCTCGCGGATTCATAAAAACTGCAAAAATACGTACCTCCCGGGACGTATGTCGCGGTCTCCAGAAACGTCCACGGGACTACGTTTTCAGAATGAGCCTGGGTTGAAAGGTTAACATGGGCCAAATTTGGCATCTCTGTTCTAATGGTAAAAATGTATTAACTAGAATGATTAAGTTAATTTAATTAATATATATATATATATATATATATATATATATATATATATATATATATATATATATATATATATATATATATATATATATATATATATATAATTTTTTTATAATCACACTTGATAAAAACAGTCTAAAGAAACTTTTTGATTGAAAATCTCTTTGTACGTGTCTTCAGAGGGGGAAAGCCCCGCCCATTAGTGACCATCTCTCCCTCATTAGCATAGGACATTAGTCTTGTTTTTAATTCTACCACTATGCTGACACACAGGCATTTGTAGCTCCGCCCTCTTTTAAAAAGAGCACAATCTCATTTGAATTTAAAGCGACAGTCACCAAAACGGCACAATTAGGATCAAAGCCTAAAAGGGTCAGCTTCAAAGAGTTATAAAATATTATTTGTAAGATATTTTGAGCTGAAACACTCTAGGGACATCAGAGACTTATTTTACATCTAGTAAAAAGGGGCATAATAGGACCACTTTAAAGCTGCACAAGTAAACAGAAACCATTCCAACGTGCGTAAATCTATGCAATTGCACTAATCAAGTCTTTTTATCACATTTCACTTCAATTGCAAGTTCACAACAACAAAAATAAATAATTGATTTCAGTTTTTGACCCTATGTTGAGTTTATGTGGTCATTTTTCAGCTAAACACCCAATATTTTCCACTTCTGACAAACATATGTACTATTATTTTGTGATTTATCAAAACAGACAACTGGTGACTTGTTCAGTCATGTGTCAGTAATTCGGCATCTCTCTCTGTAGTTTCACTGTACAGATTTGTGGCCATCATTTCTTTTATTTTCCAATAGTCTGCAGATGTGTCAGATAAATAATGGTGAAATGTGTAGTGGTTTCTCTCAGAAGGAGGCATCTGAGAGCTCCTCTCTTCCTTTGATTCTTCTCCTGTGGTATTTCTCAGAATGTGTAACTGACCTGAATTACATAAACACAGAGACCTCCAGTGGAGGACTGTAAAACTGCTCCGTGAGTCACACTTCAGGACCATCACTTACCGTCAGCCAAAAATGAAAAATCTGTTATCATTAACTCACTTGTTTCAAATCTTTATTAGTTTCTTTCTTCTGTTTAACACAAAAGAATATACTTTGAAGAATGTTGGAAACTTATAACCATTGACTTGCATAGTATTTGTTTTTATGGAAGTCATTGGTTTAGCTTTCTTCAAAATGTGCTGTTTTGTGTTCAACAAAAGAAATAAACTCATGAAGGTTTGGAACCACTTGAGAAAGAGTAAATAGTGAGTACATTAAAATTTTGGGTGAACTATCCCTTTAACATGTTCAATACCAATCATTTTAATTTAAAAGTCATACTTTTGCAACTAAACAACTGAACATTAACATGGTTCTCAGCAGCAGAAGATGTCATAGAAAGGTAAACTAGTGTGCAGAAGAAAAAATATTGAACTCATTTTGATCATGAGACAGAAATATGCCAAATTTGCCATCGTTTCTTGAGCCACTGTATTAAAAAGTTTGTCATAAAGACTATGAAGTACAGTGACACTGCTGCCAGACATAATATTTTTTATTATTATGTTATAAAACGGTATCTTTTCTTGTAAACTTTTATTTTTTTATAAATTTTCTCATAATAATGAGATGTTATTTAGTTAAAAAACAACTTTTTTGATAATAATTACATTTTATTTTGTTAAAATGACAACTTTTCTCATAATAACATGATATTATGTCTTTAAAATGACAAATATTCTCTTAATAACGACATATTATATTGTCATAACAAATGGAATAATGCTACCAACAGATCTGTGAAATCTCCGATATTCAGGATGCTGACGTAGCATTCACACGCTAATAATAATCTTGTGAATGTGTCTTGTCCCGAGTCTACCTCCAGTAGATGTTAAACCTGATCTGTAAGCCACACTTTCAGGATCATGACTTTACACATTCAATACCAACATAATTTATATTTAAAAGTCATACTTTTGCATCTAAACATGTAACATGAACAGGGTTCTCAGCAGCAGAAGGTGTCATAGAAGCTTATACTAGTCTGCAGAAGAAAAAAATATTGAGCAAATTTTGATCGTGAGACAGAAATATACCAAATTTGCCATCATTTCTTGAGCCATTGTCATATACAGACCATGAAGTGTAGTGACCCACTGCTGCCACACATAATATTTTTTTCCACTCAATTATGTGATAATAATGAGATCTTTTCTTGTTAAAATGACAGCTTTTCTCATAAAAATGATATATTCTGTCATTAAAATGACTTATTTTCTCTTAATCACAACATATTGTATTGTTCAAATCACACCTAGTCTTGTTATAACAATTATAGTAATGCTACTATCAACAGATCTGTGGAATCTCCAATATTTAAGATGCTGACGTAGCGTTCACATGCTAATAATAATCGTGTGTATGTGTCTCAGCAGAGACTTCCAGTCGAAGATGTTAAAACCGATCTGTAAGCCACACTTTCAGGACCATGGCTTGACATGTTCAATACCAACATTATTTATATTTAAAAGGCATACTTTAAATAATACTTTAAAAATTGCATCTAAAAAATTGAACATTAACAGTGTTCTCAGCAGAAGATGTCATAGAAGGTTAAACTAGTCTGCAGAAGAAAAAATATTGAGCTAATTTTGATCATGAGACAGAAATATGCCAAATTTGCCATCGTTTCTTGAGCCACTGTATTAAAAAGTTTGTCATAAAGACTATGAAGTACAGTGACACTGCTGCCAGACATAATATTTTTCTCCACTCAATTATGTCAGAAAAACGCTATCTTTTTTTGTAAACTTTTATTTTTTATACATTTTCTCATAATAATGAGATGTTATTTTGTTAAAAAACAACTTTTTTGATAATAATTACATTTTATTTTGTTAATATTACAACTTTCTCATAATAACATGATATTATGTCTTTAAAATGACAAATATTCTCTTAATAACGACATATTATATTGTCATAACAAATGGAATAATGCTACCAACAGATCTGTGAAATCTCCGATATTCAGGATGCTGACGTAGCATTCACACGCTAATAATAATCTTGTGAATGTGTCTTGTCCCGAGTCTACCTCCGAGAGATGTTAAACCTGATCTGTAAGCCACACTTTCAGGATCATGACTTTACACGTTCAATACCAACATAATTTATATTTAAAAGTCATACTTTTGCATCTAAAAATGTAACGTGAACAGGGTTCTCAGCAGCAGAAGGTGTCATAGAAGCTTATACTAGTCTGCAGAAGAAAAAATATTGAGCTAATTTTGATCATGAGACAGAAATATGCCAAATTTGCCATCGTTTCTTGGGCCACTGTATTAAAAAGTTTTTCATAAAGACTATGAAGTACAGTGACACTGCTGCCAGACATAATATTTTTCTCCACTCAATTATGTCATAAAAACGGTATCTTTTCTTGTAAACTTTTATTCTTTATAAATTTTCTCATAATAATGAGATGTTATTTTGTTAAAAAACAACTTTTTTGATAATAATTACATTTTATTTCGTTAAAATGACAACTTTCTCATAATAACAAGATATTATGTCTTTAAAATGACAAATATTCTCTTAATAACGACATATTATATTGTCATAACAAATGGAATAATGCTACCAACAGATCTGTGAAATCTCCGATATTCAGGATGCTGACGTAGCATTCACACGCTAATAATAATCTTGTGAATGTGTCTTGTCCCGAGTCTACCTCCGAGAGATGTTAAACCTGATCTGTAAGCCACACTTTCAGGATCATGACTTTACACGTTCAATACCAACATAATTTATATTTAAAAGTCATACTTTTGCATCTAAAAATGTAACGTGAACAGGGTTCTCAGCAGCAGAAGGTGTCATAGAAGCTTATACTAGTCTGCAGAAGAAAAAATATTGAGCTAATTTTGATCGTGAGACAGAAATATGCCAAATTTGCCATCATTTCTTGAGCCATTGTTATATACAGACCATGAAGTGTAGTGACCCACTGCTGCCACACATAATATTTTTTTCCACTCAATTATGTGATAATAATGAGATCTTTTCTTGTTAAAATGACAGCTTTTCTTATAAAAATGATATATTCTGTCATTAAAATGACTTATTTTCTCTTGATCACGACATATTATATTGTTCACCTAGTCTTGTTATAACAATTATAGTAATGCTATTATCAACAGATCTGTGGAATCTCCAATATTTAAGATGCTGACGTAGCGTTCACACGCTAATGATGATCCCGAGAATGTGTCTCAACACAGGGGAAGATGTCAAAACTGATCTGTAAGCCACACTTTCAGGACCATGGCTTGACATGTTCAATACCAACATTATTTATATTTAAAAGGCATACTTTATATAATACTTTAAAAATTGCATCTAAAAATTGAACATTAACAGTGTTCTCAGCAGCAGAAGATGTCATAGAAGGTTAAACTAGTCTGCAGAAGAAAAAATATTGAACTCATTTTGATCATAAGACAGAAATATGCCAAATTTGCCATCGTTTCTTGAGCCACTGTCTTAAAAAGTTTGTCATAAAGACTATGAAGTACAGTGACACTGCTGCCAGACATAATATTTTTCTCCACTCAATTATGTCATAAACATGGTATCTTTTCTTGTAAACTTTATTCTTTATAAATTTTCTCATAATAATGAGATGTTATTTTGTTAAAAAACAACTTTTTTGATAATAATTACATTTTATTTCGTTAAAATTACAACTTTTCTCATAATAACATGATATGTCTTTAAATTGACAAATATTCTCTTAATAACGACATATTATATTGTTAAAATCAGATCTTTTCTTGTTATAATGAGTAGAATAATGCTATTTCAAAATGATCTGTAGAATCTCCAATATTTAAGATGCTGACGTAGCATTCACCTGCTAATAATGATCCCGAGAATGTGTCTCAACACAGGGGAAGAAGTTAAAACTGATCTGTAAGCCACACTTTCAGGACCATGGCTTGACATGTTCAATACCAACATAATTTATATTTAAAAGCCATACTTTTGCATCTAAAAAAATGTTCTTAACATGGTTCTCAGAAACAGAAGGTGTCATAGAAGGTTAAACTAGTGTGCAGATGGAAAATATTGAGCTCATTTTGATCGTGAGACAGAAATATGCCAAATTTGCCATTGTTTCTTCATTAAAGTCTGTCATAAAGACCACGAAGTAGTGACACACTGCTGCCACACATATTATTTTTCTCCACTCAATTATATCATAAAAACAAGATCTTTTCTTGATAACACAAGGTCTTTTCTGATAATAATGAGATGTTATTTCGTTAAAATGACAACTTTTCTCATAATAACATGATATTATGTCTTTAAAATGTCAAATATTATCTTAATAACGACATATTATATTGTTAAAATCACATCTTTTCTTGTTATAATGATTAGAATAATGCTATTACCAACAGATCTGTATAATCTCTGATATTTACATTAACATTACCAGGATTCTCCGAAGTAAACTAAATATTTCACGCCAATCGCATTATATTTGATCTGCAAAAAAATTGAGAACATGTTCAGTTGTTAAGTTTTAAATCCATCATTATTATGCAAAAACATAAGGAGATTTCTCAGCACCTGCTAATGGCAGATTAATGTGCTAATTCATCTCCAATACAGTAGGATGATTACAATACAGTAATTAAAAAGGAAAAAATGAAAAGTCATGATATGTATTGAGTTGTAAGTTTGTGCAAGAATCCAAAATAAAAGTAACTAGAAAACCGAAACAAAATAAAAACTAAATAGACAAACTCAAAATAATAATAATAATATGAAAAAAAAAGTATTTATTGATACTTATTGATTGGAAGGTGTTTTTGATATGAACATACCGTTCTCAGTTTGTTTTTCTGTGTGTTCTCCGGAGTGTGTTGTTATTTATTTTTTTTTATAAATGACTGCTAGTATTTAGATGCAAAACTTTTTCTTCAACTCCTCATTGCAATTGTAAATCTGAAATAAAATGCTGGTAATATTTCCCAAAGTGTTTTTTTCAGTAAAATCTATGAATTACTGGCTCTATTATGATAAATATGCATGATATCAGTAGTACCTGGAGGTGAAGGTGAGAGCGAGGGCTGCAGACAGATGTGGCATCAGTCTCAGATTCTGCGTCTGGTGCTCCATGATCTTCACCTCTTCCTGATGCTTCGGCCCGAACTGCCTGCGACTGAAAACAGAGAAAAAAAATTACGTAAATGATAAAAATGTGCTCCATTTTAAAGCCAAAATCTATAAATCACATGCAAAAGTGATCATCTTTCTCAATGTTTTTTCGCTTTTTTGTCCAGTGCAAATATCTAACATTTGCTTTTGTTTTAATTTTTTTTTAATTGAAATTAAGATGTCAACATTGCTTTTTAATACGTTTATTTTTATAATAACGTTGCCAGATATATTTCTTGTTTTAAGCATAAATAACATTCATTCATTCATTTTCCTTCAGCTTAGTTTCTTATTTATTAGGGGTTGACACAGCGGAATGAACTGCCAACTATTTCAGCATATGTTTTACGCAGCGGATGCCTTTCCAGCTGAAACCCAGTACTGGAAAACATCCATACACACTCACATTCGCACGCACACTTTTACACTACAGCCAATTTAGTTTATTTAATTCCCCTATAAAGCATGTGTTTGGACTGTGGGGGAAACCAAAGCACCCAGAGGAAACCCACGCCAACACAGGGACAACATGCAAACTCCACACAGAAATGCCAACTGACCCAGCTGGGACTCGAACCAGCAATCTTCTTGCTGTGAGGCAACTTTTTCAATACATTTTCTGCACAAGATTTTTTCAACACATTTCCAAACATTCATTCATTCATTTTCTTTTCGGCTTAGTCCCTTTATTAATCTGGGGTCGCCACAGCGGAATGAACCGCCAACTTATCCAGCACATGTTTTACGCAGCGGATGCCCTTTCAGCTGCAACCCCTCTCCGGGATACATTCATACACACTCATACACTACGGACCGTTTAGCCTACCCAATTCACCTGTACCGCATGTCTTTGAACTGTGGGGGAAACCTGAGCACCCGGAGGAAACCCACGCAAACACAGGGAGAACATGCAAACTCCACACAGAAACGCCAACTGACCCAGCCGAGGCTCGAACCAGCGACCTTCTTGCTGTGAGGCGACAGCACTACCTACTGCGCCACTGCGTCGCCACATTTCTAATCATAATAGTTTTAATAACTCATTTCTAATAACTGATTTATTTTATCTTTGTCATGATTACAGTAAATAATATTTGACTAGATATTTTTCAAGACACTTCTATACAGCTTAAAGTGACATTTAAAGGCTTAACTAGGTTAACTAGGCAGGTTAGGATAATTAGGCAAGTTATTGTATAACGATGGTTTGTTTTGTAGACTACTGAAAAAAAAATTAGCTTAATTATTAATTAAAGTAATAATAATTGAGTTACTTTTTAAAAATGTAATGCGAGTTACTTTTTATTTTAATAAATTCTCTCAATAAAAGAATGCATTCATTATTCTGAACACAGGGGAAAAAAGGAAAAGGGATTATCTGAATGGACACTGATTTTACTTCACTAATAAAACAAAAAGTACAAAGGTAGCAAACCCATTAATCTGTATACGACATGTAGAGCTTTGGGGTCAGGAAGTACTCAAAAGACAACATTATTCTAAATTATTAATTTTTTATATGTTTTTTAAAGGTAAATGAAGGTTATACAGTGTGTTGTTAATTGCAGAGCTGCTCTATTTAAAAAAAAAAACCTGCAAGTTCTGAAAGAGATCAAGCAAGGGTAAGGAAAGTAACTCAAAAGTAACATAACGCATTATATACAACTAAGTAACGCAACTAGAAACTTTTTTACAGAATAACTCAATATTTTAATGCATTACTTTCAAAAGTAACTTTCCCAAACACTGTTACACATGAGATTTGTTTGTTTGTTTTAACTTAAAACATGCTTGATTTAAAAAATATATATTTCATAAAACACGTTTTAAATGTCACGCAACATTTCTCACAAAGTACAGTATTTATGGGCAATAAAGCGCAAGATGTGTTTGGCGCGATTTGTTGCAATTTTCAGACCAGTGCAACTGTAATTTTCACGTTTTGCGGCAGGTTGTTTAAATAGCAAATCCATTTGCACCATGTTGTGGACTCCTGGGTGTGCTGGTCTGTAAAGGAGGTGTGTAAAGGTGCATTGTTGAAATGTGTTGCTATTTTGAGGAACTGAAATACCACGCCATTGACCAACTAAAAGCTGCTCTAAAGTCCAGTGCAGATTGTGTTAGTTATGCGCCTATGCAGGTCCAAACGCTTACACATTGCATAATACACAGGATGCACAGCAACACACAAATATCTTTACAGATGAAAACAATTAAAGGATTAAAATGTTACAAAAATGATTATTTTCTACATAAATATAAAAATCACTACCTCCATGCCTACATGGGTATGTAGCCTATTTGTATAGGCTAATGAATGTTATTATTATTAGCAGTATTATTTATTATATGCATATTTATAATGATTTTTAAAAAAACAAGTTTAAATTTGTCCATCTGTCAGGTTTTGGAGACATATGCCTTACCATATGTGGAATAGGATATATGTTTCAGGCCCGTAACCAGGGAGGGTATGGATAGTTTACTGACAAAATCCTGATTTTGACCCATATGAACTCATTTATCCAAATTTTTCACTACTGTGCCATCATAAATTGTGGAAATTATAGACAGAAGAAGGTTTTAGAACAAATTTAATTTTTAATTATGATTTCAATTAAGTGGACAAATTCTGACTGAGAAAAGTTTAATGAGCTGGCCATTTTTTATTTGCCCATAGGCGACTTGTTTAATTTAAAACAAGTTTTATCAGATTCTTTTTTTTTTTTTTTAAATGATGGATGATAATAAATTTATATTTAAAAATAAGTTTTTTTTTTATATATTTTTAACTTATTTTTTATTTATAAAACTAGATTAACTTACAGTTTAAATCCAAGTTTGTAAATAAATACTTTGTAGTAAAATAGTATGGTGAGCAGTTTGACAAAATTGCAGGAAATATTTTTGGTGCATCAAAAAAGTGTGGTTATGATCACCATCCGACAAGCTGATCCAGCAAAGATTAGTTCTAGAATAGTTTTAATAACTCATCTCTAATAACTGATTTATTTTATCTTTGTCATGATGACAGTAAATAATATTTGATTAGGTATTTTTCAAGACACTTCTATACAGCTTAAAGTGACATTTAAAGGCTTAACTAGGTTAATTACGTTTACTAGGCAGGTTAGGATAATTAGGCAAGTTATTATATAACAATGGTTTGTTCTGTAGACTACTGAAAAAAAAATAGCTTAAAGGGGCTAATAATTTTGACCTTAAAATGGTTTTTAAACAATTTAAAATTGCTTTTATTCTAGCCGAAATAAAAATAATAAAACTTTCTCCAGAAGTAAAAAATATTATCAGACATACTGTGAAAATGTCCTTGCTCTGTTAAACATCATTTGGCAAATATTTAAAAAAGAAAAATATTTATAAAACTGGATTAACTTACAGTTGAAATCCAAGTTTGTAAATAAATACTATGTAATAAAATAGTATAGTGAGCAGTTTGACAAAATTGCAGGAAATATTTTTGGTGCATCAAAAAAGTGTGGTTATGATCACCATCCAACAAGCTGATCCAGCAAAGATTAGTTCTTAAAATGTCACTGAAATACATAATTGAATAGAAAATGAGGTGAATAACTGCAAAAAGGTCCACTTTTTCAGAAAAAAGAACCACCCCTTTTAATAGGCTGGCTACGGCCCTGTGTTTGGATATAACTCCATTTTTTTAAATTAGAAATAAAGGTACCAAATCTGTCAATGATTTACCTTTTCAAAAGTATTTTTTTCCTAACAGGTCTTTAAAGTTACATATTAATACCTAAAAAGTACAAATGTGTACCTCATATACCTTAAAGGTACAAAAGTGACCTTACAGGTACAAAGTGTACCCTAAAGACACTGATGTGTAGACACAGACACGGCTTCAGTGACGGATTTTGTACCTTTATTTCTGAGAGTGCACCAAAATGGGCTCAAAGCAAAGATTTCAACATCGTAACACACCTAAATGGCGACAGCAGACACACACCGAGGCAAATAAACCAATAATAAGCTTCCAGTTAACCCACTTCTCTAACCGCTGACTGTGGTGGACGGCTGGTCTTCTGCCTCGATGTGTTTGTGAATTTCTGCAGTACTGAAGTTTAGCTTTTGTACACCTGTTACCCTTGAAGTACCACAAACTGTATCTCTACATCTAACAAATGCAGGTGGCTTCCCCACACAGCAGGCGCCATAGGAGTGTAAGTGTCTGAGTGTGTGTGCTCGTATGTGTGGTTTTAAAGGTGAGAAGCCCACACAGAAGTCCTATTGTAACTTGCATCATATAAAGTTAAGTGCATTCTGCTGTATAGTTATCTTCAGGTTGAGCAGACGCCTTTTGAAAGCATGTTAAAAAGCGTGTTTGGTTACGGATGCTAATGTAGAAACACTTGTTGAAATGAAGTCAAGCTATGTTTATTTTTAGGACGGCTACGCATGATAATATTAAACAAGAAGCAGAATTAACAGGATAGTTGACCAAAAAATGAAAATGGTGGTTCTAATCTTCTTCTATCGAACACAAAACAATGTTGGAAAAAAGCATCTGTCGCTAGAGCACCTTTAGAGGTCAGAAAAAATGAGGTTTACCTGCACAGCACTTCACTAGCTGCTCTCTGCTACACTTGAGGTGGTTATGGACTTAAAAATATTAAAGTAATTAATGGAAGATGGTAACACATTTGCCCAATAAACACTGACATAGCAAACATTACACTCACGTGACCAATTAGCTGTCTCCATTTATGTTTGCCTTGTTAACTGCTGGTTACTACGTTGCCAATACTACCGTCATGTTGGGTTCACACCTAATGCAGAATTAGGTATTTGAATAAATAAATTACAGTACATACTAAGTAAATATAAATGTGTGAAAAAAGACGAACGTAATGCAAGATGCATTTGGCGTAAATGTGCGGAATTCGTTAAAATAATTAAACTATGAAAAATTTGCTGGAGATTGCATGTTCTTCCTGTGTTGGTGTGGGTTTCCTCCGGGTGCTCCGATTTCTCCCACACTCCAAAGACATGCGCTATAAGTGAACTGAATAAACTAAATTGGCCGTAGTGTATGATTGTGTGTGTGTGAATGCGAGAGTGTATGGGTGTTTCCCAGTACTGGGTTGCGGCTGGAAGGGAATCCGTACAACATATGCTGGATAAGTTGTATTCTACTGTGGCAACCTCTGAAATAGAGACTAATCTGAAGGAAAATGAATGAATGAATGACATTGCATAGGGGAAAAACATCCTGTGAGTAAACTAGAGCTAGTGATGTAGTGAACGCATCACTTTAACAACTTATGCCTAGTTCACACTACAGGATTTTAAGCCTGATTTGAGCCCGATTTGGAAGTTAACGAGCTCGCCGACAGATCGGGCTGTGATCGGGGGAAAATCTGTAGGTGCACGGCGCTCGGCAGTCTTTATGTGTGAACTACTGAACAACGCGTCAAAGAGGCTCGCTGAAGCGTCGCCGACACCTCGCAGATGGAAATCCAATATTTAGCATGCTAAATATTCCAGAGCAGTCGGCCGACTCGACCCCACGTGTGAGAGAGCATATCAGCATGAGCTGAATGGCTGTGTGTTCAGGAGCTGAAGAGAAACATCTGTGATTGGCCAGAATGGGCATCGATGCACTCGCTTCATTCTATGTTAACACGGACACGAGTAGGATATATAAACAGGGGAACTAGAATTCTGTAACTATTAGAATTACCATAATGCTCATTCTGACCTTTCTCACATCATATTTACATTCAAATTACGATTAATTTGAATTAATTTATATTATCTATTGCGATATAAAAATTAAGCTTTGAATGTCTGTCATCATATATGACAGCATTACCCTAAAAATATTATCTTTTTTGGTAATACAGCCTATAAATATGTAGTTAAGATACTAGAACATGCAAAGGTCTGAGCCTCGCTTTCATTTTCTCTTTCAAACAGGAGCTATTTCGCGGCACAGAATATGCTGTTTTGAAATATATATCTGAAGTAAATTTATGTTTTTTCTATCAGAAAGTTTTGTTTATTTTAGCATTAAGTTGCTAGGTAAAAAATACATGCATATTTAAAGTCACAGCGAAAAGAAGCAGACATGCATGCAGTCGTTTTGACCAATATGGTAATTAAAGGTAGAAATGCTCAGTTCTTTACTGTTTTGTAAATAAAAAAATAACAATGTTAGAAAGAAATACACAGCTATTTAGAAAACATCAGGGTGTTATATATATGTTAGTTTTATTTCAAAGAGTTATAAAGTTGCAAAAATTAAAAACTCTCTGTGTATCTTTCCACTTGAATTTTGCAGATGAGTGATTGATCCGCTGATGCATCAGCTGACTGATGATGTTTTTAAATGCTCCCTTGAAAGCTTGAAACGCTGTCAGTGATGTAATCAGCACACAAGCAGCCAATAGTGTTCAGCTTTTTCTGACGACTCCTCCCTCAAAATGTCATTGGCTGTGGTTTGGTAGCTTGACTGAGCTGTTGGCGAACAAGTTGTTGTCAGATCATGTAGCGTGTGACCCCCCCTCTTGTGGATCATTCGTAGTGTCGCTTAGTGTGAACACTATAGTGATTAAAAGACACAAAATCAAGTCATGTAGTGTAAACTGCACAGCGATCTGCCGATGTTTAAAATTCTGTAGTGTGAACTAGGCATTAATATGCATTTGAGATTTTTATTTTTATTTTTTTTGCTAACTTTGAAAAGATTCTCTTTATGTTAGGATGGAAACCAAATTAATGTATCAAAGTGGTATAAATAAAATGAAAGAATAAACATCTGCCAATGGGGTATAAAAAATAAAGTTAAAGGCACAGTATATCATTTTCGCCACTACGCTCTCAGAAATAAAGGTACAGGAGCTGTCACTGGGGCAGTGCCTTTTCAAAAGGTAGATATTTGGACCTGAAGGATCCATAATGGTACCTCAGAGGTACTTTTGTATTACATTTTGGCATTAATAGGGACCTTTGAGGTACCACTGTGGACTCTTTGGGTACAAATATGTATCTTTAGAAAAAGTACTACCCCAGTGACATCTCCTGTACCTTTATTTCTGAGAGTGTAGAGGACACGTATTCACAACAAACAAAGGCGTAGACTGATGACCTGAGTGTGGAATCTTGGAGTTGTGCTTTTTCACATTTCCGGGTTTGTCAGTAGCGGAAGTCGTCATAGTTGGGTAAACTTGAAGCGCAGTGAATGGGAAAGTACAACAAATATAATTTTTTATATTCCCCTTTGCCCAAATAATAAAATAAAAACTCTTTGATAGTGTTTTCAGGACTTTTAGAAAAAGGAAATAAGTAGTGTGAGACTGATTACGGCAACCAGAAGAGGGAACAACAAATCTGTTGACCTAACTGTCCTGCCCCATAAACGCTGCATTAGAAACACCTTGCATAAGCAATAATTCGTTTTTTTTTTTTTTTTTTTTTGATGCGAAGAAGATATAATACATACTTAAATACATATAAATGTCCTTTTTTTTAATCTAAATATTAAAAACTTTCAAGGATTTAAGATTCTGATGACCATTAAACAAGTCATAATAGTCTAGTGAAAAGGGTCCATTTAACTTCAGAAATTGAATTCAGAAATCAAATCATTTGTTAAAAGCTAATGTGTTTCAGGGCCCAAAACAACACTGAAGTATCAATGAATGGCAAAAATGCATACAATGTTTCAGTTTTTCACCTCAAGTCAGTTCAGTGTTGATTCGTTTCCAAGTTTGTCAGCTATTATTATTTATTCTGCAGCCAACAAGGCCCAACATTGGTTGCTATCGTTGTTATTGAGATAAAGTGATTCCTGTAATGCAGAACATCTAACACTGACATGGCAACCATCATGAGGGAGTATGATTTAATGTAAAAATCTCTCCTTCAGAAGTAAAGCTTTTTCATCAGAACCGCAGAGTCTATTTTGAACCTCACAGCAGGCTGTAGTTGAACATATAGAAGACGGCGGAAGACAAGGTGGAACCACATAATGAAAACACACATTTCCTGCGACTGTCCTGCACAACACTAAACTCATGACGGAGGACTCTGTTTGTCTGTCATTTGTCTGTGCCACACATCAACTCAAGATAATATAGAATTAACAACTCGTTTTATGTGCATATAGCTGGTACTGGGCATCCTCTATGAAATTTTCAAGTATGTTGTTAGCTGCAATAACCACTTTATTAACCCTTTATAAGGCACTTATTGGAACCCTGGAGTGTTACTAGGGGTTATTAAAAGACATTTGAACATTTATGACAAAACAATAAAATTAATTATCTTGTTATCAGTGTAAATTAAGTTACCATATATGGTTCCTTTCCAAATGAAGGAGTAAAGTTAAGTTGTAAATAATATTACAATTCTGAATTTTTTATTACTATTTTTTGCAAAACAAGTTTACATTTTTAATCTAAATTGGGGTTTTATCTAATGATTTGCTGAAAAAAAGTGGTAGGAAAATAAACTGCAAATATTAGATATTTGAAAATGAGACGTTCTTTTGACAACAATGAATCAAAAATGAAACAATTAATCAATCAGTCAAATTTAAAAAAAATTGCAGCTAACTAAAGTAAATAAAATAGACACATAAACGTATATTTTTATTTATTAACTAAATAAAAAATCCCTAAAACTGAAATAAAACAAAGCTATACAGAAATAGCTCAAATACAAAAAGCTAAATATTAATAATTACTATATATATATATAGTATACCCCCTTTTGCCTTCAGAACTGCCTTAATTCTTAGTGGCATAGATTCAACAAGGTTGATTTTGCTCCATTTTGACATGATAGCATCATGCAGTTACTGCAGATTTGTCAGCTGCAAATCCATGATGCGAATCTCCCATTCCACCACATCCCAAAGTTGCTTTATTGGATTGAGATCTGGTGATTATGGAGGCCATTTTAGTACAGTGAACTCATTGTCTTGTTCAGGAAACCAGTCTGAGATGATTCGCGCTTTATGACTTGCCGTGTTATCCTCCTGGAAAAAGCCATCAGAAGATGGGTACACTGTGGTCATAAAGGGATGGACATGGTCAGCAGCAATACTCAGGTAGGCTGTGGCGTTGAGACGATGCTCAATTGGTACTAATGGGCCCAAAGTGTGCCAAGAAAATATCCCTCACACCATTACACTACCACCAGCAGCCTGAACCATTGATACAAGGCAGGATGGATTCATGCTTTCATATTGTTAATGCCAAATTCTGACCCTACCATCCGAATGTCACAGCGGAAATTGAGACTCATCAGACCAGGCAACGCTTATCCAATCTTCTATTGTCCAATTTTGGTGAGCCTGTGTGAATTGTAGCCTCAGTTTCCTGTTCTTAGCTGACAGGAGTGGCACCTGGTGTGGTCTTCTGCTGCTGTAGCCCATCCGCCTCAATGTTCAGAGATGCTCTTCTGCAGACCTCGGTTGTAATGAGTGGTTATTTGAGTCACTGTTGCCTTTCTATCAGCTGAAACCAGTATGGCCATTCTCCTCTGACCTCTGGCATCAACAAGGCATTTGTGCCCACAGAGCTGCCGCTCGCTGGATACTTTCTCTTTTCCAGACCATTCTCTGTAAACCCTAGAGATGGTTGTGCGTGAAAATCCCAGTAGAACAGCAGTTTCTGAAATACTCAGACCAGCCAGTCTGGCACCAACAACCATGCCAGGTTCAAAGTCACTTAAATCACCTTTCTTCCCCATTCTGATGCTCGGTTTGAACTGCAGCAGATCGTCTTGACCATGTCTACATGCCTAAATGCATTGAGTTGCTGCCATGTGATTGGCTGATTCGAAATTTGAGTTAATGAGCAGTTGGACAGGTGTACCTAATAAAGTGGCCGGTGTATCCCAGACAGCTGTCATAATATTTATTATCACTTTATTTCCATTACATAACTAATGTTAGTAAAGATGAATAAATACTGTAATAAATGTATTTTGTGTTTGTTCATGTCATCTTGCTTTAAATGAAGTGTACGACAAGCTATTCATCGAGTCTTATCAACCTAGTTATCCGCCGGAAGACTCAACAATGGAGGTGTCTCCATCAAATGTACGAGCACACGATGGTTGACCAGTCGCTGTCTGTACTTTCACTGCAGTATAGTTTAAGCGGTGTTCAGAAGCGTGCTGGTTTTGTGGTGCGTGTCGTAATAAAGATGGGAGGTGTGGTGGCTGAGAGCTCAAACTGTGGTTTCTCTCTCACACCTGGCGAGGCCTTGAGCGCTCAGACGTGTTTTTTGGTAACTTTGTTCCTCCTCTGATATGTGTGGGTGCGCAGAGCTGCTTTGCAAATGGAAAACCTGCAACTATAGAAAGCAAACATTTCCTCTCTTTCTGTTTTTTCTTTCTTTTTTTTTTCTCTGCGCTCTGGGGATGCCATGTTGATTCGCCCACGCAGACGCTCAAGTGCTGGATGATTCTCTTTCTGCGGTGAGGAGAAAACTCCACACGTCACGACGATCGTGCTCATTTCTAGAGTTTGTTGTTTATTTTTCTCTCCCCTGCGACCACATAAATAGCTTTTGAAACTCGTCGATGCAGTTTTGATGTCGGTTTTTGCGTTTGAAGGAGCGCGGCTGTAAGATGCTGATAATAAATAATTACAGGAAATATGCTTGATCTCTTCACGTGAATTTTATAATCAAGCAATTCCAGCCTTATGAATGTGACATTTGCTGTAAAAACTCAAAACATAAATTGACAGAGAAAGTATATGTTAACATTATATTAAAACATCTGTTTATATTTTCCAGAGTTATGAGATCAGAAAAATATCAGTCTGTAAACATTTCTTCAGATTTTAAATGAGGAAAATAAACATGCGTTCTGGATGTGACCAAAAAGGTCTGCGCGGTCTGCACAAGATACTTTGTAGAAATTTAAACTGTAAATTTATAACCTTTATTTAATCAGGTAAGTCAATTGAGAACCAGTTCTCATTTACAATGACGACCTGGGGTGCGTTTCCCAAAACCATCGTTAGCCAACTAAGGTCGCAAGTTCCGTCGTTCCAAACATAGTTCTTTGATTTGCTGTTTCACGAATCTATCGTTCCAACGAACATTCGCAAACTGCGTCGCAAACTTGAGCCCTTGAAACGACACCTCTGGAGCTGTAGTTAGAAGCATAGTTCCTGGCTGTGTTCTATTCCCACTTATCCCCCTATGCCCTATTCATTTAGAACATTCTAACATTCAAAGTTGGAATTATTAAAAATAAAAAGCATTAAGGTCATCTCTCTTAGGCGCAATTTGCTTTCAAAGTATTTTTACAGTTCAGTTTTAGCAATCTTCATGTTTACAATTGTGCTCCCTTCGCAGTGCACTTTGAAAACATTGATATCATTTTGAACACAGCCTCATGGCGAAAGCTATAGGTATATTTAAAAGCGGAAATTATGTTACGTCTCCAAAGCTTGTGAAAATAAAAAACACAGCATACGTTAATTCTTTTATTTTATAGTGGGTTATTTATTACGTATCTCTACTGTATATGGCATGGGTCTGTTGGTTAGAACCTTCTGCTGTGGTTTGCATGTGTCAAATTGTAATTTTTTTAAAAAAATAAATAAACAATACCCTAAATAATATTAATAATCATCATCATTAATATTATTATTAAAGTAAATATATTTATAATAAATCGCCTCATTATTCAATTATTTATAGGATTTATATATGATATTAGAATAGTGTTAGCTTTTGTAAGTGATTTTATGTTTTAGAATAGAATAGGTAATGTTCAACTTCTCAATAATATTAGTAAAAGAAGCATAGGCCCTATGTGTGCCATTTACATATATTTCAATTAATATGGAAAGTGAGTGCATGTTTTTACCAAAACTAATATTGGATTTTATTTTAAATGCGTGTTTGTGTAAAACAATATAATTTGCACAAAGCAATGATGGGGTTGTTCTCTAAAGAAGTTACTCCACCCCGTTTAGAGCATCATTATAGGCGATTTACGTTATAATAACTAACATGGTTCAAGCGATGGATCTGCGACAGAGAAACTACGGGTTTTGGGAAACACTCGTCACTACATCGTTCTTTTGCCAAACGATGCATCGCACTATGATAGTTCAGCCGCGAGTTACGTCGTTGTTTGGGAAATGCACCCCAGGCCAAGAGGCAACATAAAAAGCAGTTACAGTACAAAGCAGCAAGGACACAATACAATAACAATTTCACAAATGCAGATAATAACATATAAAACCAACGAAAAACTAAGGCTTTTGGAAGGGCACTTTATATCCCAGACTCAAAGGGGCATGTACACTGCACAGGTTGAGCCCTATGTGTGCACATGTCTGGCACTACCTACTGCGCCACTGCGTCGCCAAAATTAAACTGAATTAAAAACCCAAAAGAAATGATGCTAATCAAAAGGATAAGAGTTGCTCTCTATAGAACAAACATGATTGATTTTATTTTATTTGACATGTTTGCATTTATGAGGGAAAAGCTTGCTTATGGATGTGACACCTCTCTGCTATGGATGTGAAATTGGCACTTGTGTGACTTTGGTAAATCAAATATAATTGTTTGAACACATTGATAGAGACATTTTTTGAGTATTTTAAAGTGCTGTAAAATAGTTGCTCATGCAAAAAAAACGTAGGTTTCACTATTTTTGTGAAAACATAATTTTTTTCATCGCAAGGCTGACATTTGCATGGATCTGCACTTATAGTACACAACGTAAACAGATTTCGTCTTTTCCTACCTGTGACTGTAGCGAACAGCAATGATGAGCCCCAACTGTGGAGAAAACACAAATAGGAAAGGACGTTAATAATAATGTTCATTCATTCATTTTCCTTCGGCTTAGTCCATGATTTATCAGGGGTCACCACTGCGGAATGAACCGCCAACTTATCCAGCATATGTTTTACGCTGGGGTTGCACTTTCAGCCACAACCCAGCACTGGAAAACACCCATACACACTCACACGCACTCATACACTACGGCCAATATAGTATTCAATTCAGCTATAGCGCATGTGTTTGGACTGTGGCGGAAACCGGAGCACCCGGAGGAAACCCACACCAGCACAGGGGAGAACATGCAAACTCCACATAGAAATGCCAACTGACCCAGCCGGGACTCGAACCAGCGACCTTCTTGCTGTGAGGCGACAGTGCTAACCACTGAGCCACTGTGGCACCCATTAATAATATTGTAATATTAATCAATTAAAACCCAGTTAGCAACGCAGTGGCGCAGTAGGTAGTGCTGTCGCCTCACAGCAAGAACGTCGCTGGGTCGCAGGTTCGAACCTCAGCTGGGTCAGTTGGTGTTTCTGTGTGGAGTTTGCATGTTCTCCCTGCGTTCACGTGGGCTTCCTCCGGGTGCTCTGGTTTCCCCCACAGTCCAAAGACATGCGGTACAGGTGAATTAGGTAAGCTAAATTGTCCGTAGTGTATAAGTGTGTATGTGTTTCCCAGAGATGGGCTGGAAGGGCATCCGCTGCGTAAAAATGTGCTGGATAAGTTGGCGGTTCATTCCGCCGTGGCGACCCCAGATTAATAAAGGGACTAAGCTGACAAGAAAATGAATGAATGAAAAACCCAGTTATTCATCCATACCTTTTCATTCACTCATACTCGTGTCAATAAACTATTATTTACAGCACAAAACAAGGTTATTTACTTGTTATTATCAGCTCTTGTCTTTATTAGTCAATTCAGTTCCAGTTTGTTTGTATAGCACTTTTCACAATAATTATCGTTCCAAATCAGCTTTGCAAAAGTTATTACATTCTTAAAAATTCTGGGTTGTTTTAACCTAATGTTGGGTCAACAATAGACAAACTCAACCATTGGGTTAAAAGTGTCATTTAAATTTTTATTTTAGAAATGCTGGGTTGTTTAAAGTTGATTTAATTTTTTCGAATGCAAGAAAACATTTTTTTTTATCCAATGTTGTTTTTTTTTGAGCAAACAATTTTGACTATTGTAAAAAAAAAATGTTTGATTTGTTAAAGACATTACTAAAATGAATGAGTGTACAGTAACAGACAGTACACTCTAAAAAATGCTGGTTTGTTTTAATCTAACTCTGGGTCAAATATTGACAAACCCAACAGTTGGGTTAAAAAATGTAATTTACGTTTCTTTTTTTTTATTAACTCAATGTTGTCCTTATTTGACCCCAGAATGTGATTGTGATTGTGTCCTTCATAATTAGTTTAAGACTCATTTAATCAAATATTAGGGACCGTTTACATATTGCGTCTTTTGTGCACAAAAATTCATTATTTCCAATGGAAAGTGTGGCTTGCGCGCACAAATAGGGAGCGCTCGCATTTTCCAGGCACACCTAGTTGAAACACTTCAACTTTTCAGACTGCCGCAAGCGCACTGCAAGTCATGTAACTAGAACTAACCAATCAGCTTCATACTAGATATGGAATATGGAACAAGGGGAGATCATGCAAACTCCACACAGAAATGCCAACTGCCCCAGCCACGACTCAACCAGCGACCTCTTGCTGTGACAGTGACAGTGCTAACCACTGACCCACTATGCTGCCTGTATTAAAATGTATAATTTATAAATATATAAAAAAATGTACATATTATTTTGTTATACATATTACATATTTCCATAGTAGTCGTAAAGCATTACTTTGCTAAAGCAATCCACATGTAAAATTTTGTTTAGATGTTTTAGTTGTTTTTAAAGGCTAAATTTAAATCAAATTGATCCAATCTTCCCATACTATAGAATTTTCGAACTACTTTACAAATGTTGTCAAAAGTATGAAAAAAATACTATTCATATTCCTCAAAACATCGGGGGCGCTCTTGTTTGGTCACTAATGAAAACTGGATGTCACCTGATGGTCATGTTTGGTACTGCGGCCAAACACAATCTTACTGAAAGCTCATCTTTTGAGATATCAACTTCAAATTTGGAATATAATTTGTTCAGATATTAAGCTTTGATTTTGTCAATTTTATGCTAAAACAGATTTTGTAAAATACATATTTTATGTAATCTAATATATATTTTATTCTTTTTTTGTAAACATAAAGGCACATAACTTTTGTTTTGTTTAACTTTTTGAACTTTTTTTTCATTTCACCTACAATCTGACATTTGTTTTCTTTAAAATGCGACTACGCTTAAATCTGTGCACCGAAGCGTTAAAGATTGCCATTAATTTAAGCTGAACATGTCATTTTCATATCTATGTTTTAAAAGTGAGGGTGACATTTAAGGTATACAAGTACACCATATTAACTTTTATACACACAGCATATTTGTGTAGGATGATGTACAGTACACAATGTAGCAAATCTCCGCTGCCTGATCGCTTGAATTGCAAAATGCAATTTACAGTATATTATCTGATAGAAATTAAGATATTATGATATTATCAAGGTCAGCATTATGATTTTCTCCAGCGCTGCTTCGTGAAAAACACCATACAAATACATTTGACAACACTTAAAGAAAGATGAGTGTGGTCTGACCACAGATCCACCCACTTTCACTGGATGGAAAAAGCTTCACTTTTATGTTTTACACATGATAGAATGTTAGAACAATATATGAGAGAGTAATCTTATATTTTGAATCAATAATTAATGACCTAATTAAGTCTGAACTTACATCTGATCTATAAGAATGATAGTATGCTTTTGTTAACTAACACAAATATTAATTGTAATTGTAAACTAAAATAAAGCTAAAATAAAAAACCCAAATATTTGATGAACAACGTAATAATAAGTATAATAATAAGTATATATATCATGTAATATAAACTGAAGTGCTAAAATGACTAAAACTGAAATTAAAATGTAAATAAAATAGAAATATTAAAACAAAAACTTCATAAAATTACATATATTAATACACAAATACTGGATGTAAAACATAATAATATATGCTAAAGTGCTAAACTTACTAAAACATTTACTTAAAATCAAAATATTATTAATAAATGAATGTAAATAACAAAAGAAAATACAAAGTTTCTAAAAAAAAATCATTACAAACATATTGTAATTGTAAACAAAAATAAAAAACACAAATACTAGATGAACAACGTAATGATATGTATATAATATTAACTGAAGTGCTAAAATTTCTAAATCTAAAATTTAAATTTAAGTAAAATAGAAATATTAAAACAAAAACTTCATAAAATTACATATAATAAAACACAAATACTAGATGTAAAACATAATAATATATGCTAAAGTGCTAAGCTTACTTAAACATTTACTTAAAATCAAAATATTATTAATAAATGAATGTAAATAACAAAAGAAAATACAAAGTTTCTAAAAAAAATCATTACAAACATATTGTAATTGTAAACAAAAATAAAAAACACAAATACTAGATGAACAATGTAATGATATGTATATAATATTAACTGTATATTAATATCTAATATTAATGTATAATAATATTAACTGAAGTGCTAAAATTTCTAAATCTAAAATTTAAATTTAAGTAAAATAGAAATATTAAAACAAAAACTTCATAAAATGGCATAATAAAACATAATAATACTAGATGTAAAACTTAATGTTAGTATATAATATATAAAACTTAATCAACTTAATATATAATACAAGCTGATGTCCTAAAAATGACACAAATACTAGATAAACAAAAAAGTAAATGACTAAAAATAAAAATATTAAAACTAAAATGAATATAAATGACAAAAGCACATAACAAAATTGCTAAATACATCATTGCTAAAAACATACTGTACTTATATTAAAATTCAACTGAAAAATAAAAACTAATTCAGATGACTGCTTTAATGGTATTTAAATCCTGTGGTAGAAATAATCATATGTCTCCCTCTTGTGGTACAGCAGAATCTTCACACTGAGTTACACAGAAGTGATTGTGTTTTCATATTAATATTTCTGATCACTGTATTTTGAGTGCAGCTGTGCTAACTGTATGCATGTATACTGTACCTTCATAGCAGCCATTGCTTGTACGGTGAGGCCGAGACGGGTCGGTGTCAGCGCCGCCAGCATTGCATTAAATCGATTACCTTTAAGAGCAGGAGACGAGTACAAACCATCTGCTGACACGGAGCCAAACCTGACAATAACACACAATACACAAAGACGATAATCAGAAGCATACATACAGTTGAAGTAATAATTATTAATTGAATTCTATGTAATTTTCTTTTAATTTCCTTTTTCAAATATTTGCCAAAGGATGTTTAACTGAGCAAGGACATTTTCACAGTATTTCCTATAATATTTTTTCTTCTTATTTGTTTTATTTCAGCTGGATTTAAAGCAGTTTTTAATTTTTTAAAAACCATTTTAAGGTCAATATTATTAGCCCCCTCAAGCAATATTTGTTTTTGTCTACAGAACAAACCATCGTTATACAATGACTTGTCTAATTACCCTAATTTGCCCAATTAACCTAGTTAAGCCTTTAAATGTCACTTTAAGCTGAATACTAGTATCCTGAAAAATATCTAGTCAAATATTATGTGCTGTCATCATGGCAAAGATGAAATAAATCAGTTATTAGAAATTAATTATTAAAACTATTATGTTTAGAAATGTGTTGAAAAAATCTTCTTTCCGTTAAAATGAAATTGGGGTAAGAAATAAACAGGCGGGCTAATAATTCAGGAGGACTAATAATTCTGACTTCAACCGTATATAATATCTTTGTGTTTTAATAATGACAAATACCAAGGCAGTCTCTTAATGATAAGCTTTTTAAATACATATTGAAAAATAATAAATAAACCTTAAAGTAAGCATTCAATTAATAGATGAAAAGAACAACAATGTATGTCTATATTTATGTCTTAATTTTTATATAAAATTAAATAAATTAAAATTATAGATATACTATGTCTGATGAAATTGGTATGCTTTATTTAAATAATAATATAATGATTAATAATACTACTACTAGTAGTAGTAGAAGTAATAATAATAATCATCATCATAAAAAATATTTTGGTGATGATGATGATGACAATAATAATTTTTTTAATTATTATTATTATTGTTACGATTATAATTTTGTTGTTTAATTATTTAAATAGATTTAATAAATTTAGAGGCATTTATAAAGTTTCCATAACTTTCCAGTCATTCAAATCAAATAAATATAAATAAATATATAAATATTTTTTATAACATAAAAGTAGTAAATAGTAAATATTTTTATATACTGCTCCAAATGAATGAATGAACAAATTAATTAACAATTTTAAACATAGATAATAAATATAAATAAATAAATATATATATATATATATATATATATATATATATATATATATATATATATATATATATATATATATATATATATATATATATATACATATATATATATATACATATATATATATATATATATATACATATATATATATATACATATATATATATATATACATATATATATATATATATATATATATATATATATACATATATATATATATATATATATATATATATATATATATATATATATATATATATATATATATATATATATATATATATATATATATATATATATTAATAATTCCAGATAAACAAATATTTTTATTGTAACAGTTTTACAGTGTAACTAGGGAGGAAAAAATATTCCCTGTAAAAAATTTTTAGGATATTCATATCAATATTTTATTAATTTCCATGACTTTCCCAGGTTTTTTTAATCTGATATTTTCATGGTATTTTATAACCACAGATACTTTATAAATAGAGTTTCATTCATGTTTCTTGTTCACGTTTTAAGCTTCTAGGGTTCATGATGCCTCCTCTACAGACTACAACAATTCTGCACATTAACTCACTTTCCCAGCAGATTTTCCCTTGGTATCCGAACATTATCAAATATCAAAATGCCATTGTCAACTCCATGCAGACCTGTGTAAAACACACACATACGGATTAGAAAAGTCAAAGGTTATACAAAGTAAGGCTATATTGTAAAATAATGTTACTGTATTACCTTCCTTGTGCTTCATATCAGAGACGGTCACTCCAGGCCACATGACTCCATTCTCATCACGGATTGGTACAACAAAGCAATGAGGACCTGAGAGAGACAACTTATCAATGAAATGCATAATCTGAGGCATCATTCATAAAACATAAATTAAACAAACATCAATTAATACAGGACCCATCAAACACGGCATCCAAGTAATCTAATCTAGAGGTCATAAAAGCATGAACTAGCTTTGCTGCATGTGAGATAAATAGCATGTTTCTTAGCTTAGCGATATTTCTGAGATGAAAGAAGGCTGTTTTTGTGACATTGGAGATATGAGCTTTAAAAGTTAAGTTGCTGTCTAATAAAACACCCAGTTATTTTACAGTGCAGAACAAGTTACAACTCCAAGTTTAACATTTAGAGAAAAGGGTTTGTTCAGATCACCAACTTGTCGCCACCTACTGGCTGTTTTGTGGTCATAATTATTAAGCACAGGCTCATTGGAAACCGCATAAACGTACTTAAACATGCATTTGAATGCCTTTTCTAGTTAAAAAAAAATGCTAAAGGCAAAAATGACAGTAACAACTTTTGTTCCCTTTCACACTAATGATATTTATAGAAATATATTATAAAGGAACAAAGGATTATTTTAGTTCAGTTGCATCATCTGTCTATCTCCATGTGGTCAACTTTTCAGTTTTTTTTCAGTAACACACTTTGTACGATGTCATACGTGTGATACAGAGAGCTCGTTTTCGAGTCCATTGAAGCACGCTTTCACAAAAGACATAAAAACAATGTGAAATCAAGCTAAAACTACAGTAGTGGTTGCAGTGCACTTTTACAAGTGGCTGCATTTGCTTTTTAAAACACTATTGCTTGGGTTTAAGAAACTATTTAGGTGAGTTTATTTGCTGGTCTAGGTCAGGAGTCCCCAACCCATGGGTCATGGTCCAGTATCGGGTTATGAAAGATTTGCTACCCAGCCGCAATAACTCGAAATTACTCAAAATGCTATCCCACTTTATTGGGAGTTTTCCAACACAGGCTTATTGGGGATATATGGCCAGGACTACATTTTTGGAAATCGTGAAATATAGTTGAAGTCAGAATTATTAGCCCCTTTTTAATTTCTTTTTTCTTTTTTAAATATTTCCCAAATGATGTTTAACAGAGCAAGGACATTTTCACAGTATGTCTGATAATATATTTTCTTCTGGAGAAAGTCTTATTTGTTTTATTTCGGCTAGAATAAAAGCAGTTTTGAATTTTTAAAAAACCATTTTAAGGACAAAATTATTAGCCCCTTTAAGCTATATTTTCTTCAATAGTCTACAGAACAAACCATCATTATACAATAACTTGCCTAATTACCCTAACCTGCCTAATTAACCTAGTTTTGGTTTAAAATGTCACTTTAAGCTGTATAGAAGTATTTTGAAAAATATCTAGTAAAATATTATTTACTGTCATCATGGCAAAGATAAAATAAATCAGTTATTAGAAATGAGTTATTAAAACTAATATGATTAGAAATGTGTTGAAGAAATCTTCTCACCGTTAAACAGAAATTGGGGAAAGAAATAAACAGGGGGGCTGATAACTTTGACTTCAACCTTATGTGTCCAGGGCTACGTTTGGCTGCATTTTCTGTGTAAAATGAACGATATGGGGTGGTATGATGCCATCGACAACTTATGGTCTTTTTTGTGCTAATGTTGATCACTTACTTCCATATGGATGGCTTTTCTGGTGCAAAAAGTTTGCTCAGTAGCTGTCCTGTTACAGCGTCAGGCAAATCTCCAGCGGACCAGAAATCAGTTAAAACAAACCAAAAAAAAAACAATGTGAAATCGCAGTAAAAGCATGCGGCCGAGATGTACTTTTCTTTTTCTGTACACTATAGGTTGGGTTTAGGGAAGGGGTGGATGGGTCAGTGGATAGAAAGCTGATATATTAAGCACCACAAGCTGACCAGCTTCTCTAACAGAGTGGAGGAACTATGACGTCACCTTGTAGCCGAATCGGCTGCTAGCATAAAACTGGTTCCCTCGAAAAATTCCCTATAGGATTTTCCCATAGGCTTTTCAAAAATTGCAAATAATAAGCTGTGTGTTTAAACACTGTTCATTAAACTTACACAATTTGTCCAGCCGGATAATCCTCACACGAAAATACAACTTTTAGCACTTTTGGATCTTGAATGCAAACAGAGGAACTGAAAAGCTAACATTAGGCTATAGACGGACTACAGAGCCTTCGGGGACAATGATTTACGCCCTCGGTTTATTATATTATAATCCACGCTATATATTATAAACAAATAAATAAGCAAAAGCACATAGATAGACCTATGTACCTTTTGAATAGTTTTTACATGGGAAATACATTTTGTTTTGCTTTACGGTTGTTGTAAAAGTTTTAAAACTGTATGTATAAATGTGCCTACATAGTATTATCATGAGACATGTTTAAACAAGTGTATCGCTCGCGTGAGTACAGCCCGCTTACCTCAGTCACAGACGACAGAAATGAGGCGATGAGGCGTGAGGGACAAGTCTAATGTTATATGCCGGAAAGTTGCATCACGGGCACAGAACAACATGCAATATTCTTTTTTTGTCACCAAATACAGCGAAAAGCAGCCCATACAGTCACATATGCGATACATTTTAAGGAGGAGTGTAAATATTATGCAGTTAAATGTGTTCAGATGAAAAAAACCCCGAAGAAAAATCTATGGATCACGTTAAAATGACAGTTAACGTGTATTTACACATTTATTCACACGTTTGCATTACCGAAAGCAGGAAAAAGACAGGCTGCACTGGTAATGAGTATCCCCATATCGTTTAATTAAAATAAATTATCAACGAATTAATCTGTGTTGACAGTCTCTACAAGTTAAGGCATTATCTACACACAATATGTATTACCAATTAGAAAAATACTACAAACTATAAAATACAACTCATGAAAAAATACTTAAATAACAGACAAATCCAAATGCCCAACACAAGCGAGCTGCGCTCCAGACCAGTTCAGCTTGATGACGTATAATGTCTCCGACACCGCCTGTAGTCCCGTTTAGCAACTTGATAGCAACCGTCTTTTTAAAGAAGCGAAACTGATTTTAAAAAATCAGGAGTGTGCTGAAACTGATGTGTTTTATGTCGTAGAAATAAAACGTGAAAGTATTTTGAGTTTGTGTTAGCCACAGACCTTATTTAAGCGATTTAACTGAAATCCCATTGAAAAAACCCATTGACTCTGGGACGGGGGAACCGGAACTGCTAAAATGCTAACTCGCTTCCGGGTTTTTGCATACAAATTGATGTCATAATTCCCCCACACTATAGACGCGCAAAAAGGACATTGAGATTAGCAGAAATGTACACAGTGGCCTCTGGTGGATTCACGAGAAATGGCACGTATAAGAAAACATGCCCTATTTGAGATTGTCAGAAATGTACACAGTGGCTTCTAGTGGATTTATGAAAACATAAAACAGCAAACAGACGTACTGTAGCTTGGGGCACATATTTTGTGGTTCACAAAAAAGTAGCCCTGGGCGCATATCTCCATGGGCCTGGGTTGGAGTTTAACTTTGATTCTGGGTTCACACCAAATGCAGAGTTTACACAAAATGCATGTTTTTCACCTCACGCAGATTTTCCTCTGAAGTTTAATTATTTGGACTGTCCCAATAGACACAATTGAGGTGAATTCCTTGTGATCGTTTACACCGCCCGACAGGAATTGAGCTTGCATTGATTTTGCATCTACTTACGCGAATAGGTAATTTCACTTTTGATGTGAACACATCAAAGTTGTATTATTATAGATGCAATTTCACAAATTATAAATAGATGCAGTTTCACATAAATTAAATTCTTGTTTTAAATTGGAAATATTTGATGACATCTCCACACCTTTCAAGCATTGCAAAATTCCAAAAAATATAACTAAACTAAAGGTTGAAAAGGCTTGTTATAATGATGTAAATGCAGTATGAACGGTCTTAGTCGAAGAGTCTTCATCAGTCTTACCCTGAGATTCTCCATTAATGATGAGCTGAGCAAATACAGCAGCAAAGTTTCCTTTCATTGCGTTCCCGATGTACATTTTGTGAGCGTCTTCGGAAGGTGTGTGAATAATAAACTCCTGCAAAACAATGATCAGAATCATTCAAACATTTCAACTCAGTGTCTGTTATACAGTAATGCAAGTATGTGTGGATTCAAGCAGTTTAAGTACATTTTTGACTTCTAAGGAAAAATACATCTAGAAATGAAATATGATATGAAACATGAAAATCAAATATATTAACATTTACCATTTGTAAAACGTTTTTCGCTATTTCTCTTATTGGAGTTTATATAAAAATAGATTCGTGGCATTTATTCATTCATTCATTCATTTTCTTTTTGGCTTAATCCCTTCATTAATCAGGGGTCGCCACAGCAGAATGAACCGCCAACTTATCCAGCATATGTATTACGTAGCGGATGCCCTTCCAGCTGCAACTCATCACTGGGAAACATCCATACGCACTCATTCACACACATACACTACAGACAACTTAGCTAACCCAATTCACCTATACCACATGTCTTTGGACTGTGGGGGAAACCGGATTACCCGGAGGAAACCTATGCAAACATGGGGAGAACGTGCAAACTCCACACAGAAACGCCAACTGACCCATCCGAGGCTCGAACCAGCGACCTTCTTGCTGTGAGGCGAACGTGCTACCCACTGTGGCATTCAGTTTAAGGCAATTTTTTAAATTAGATATTAGAATGTATCCTATTTAATAAAAAAATTGAGCAAAATATAATGACTTGTTTATAATGAATATAATTAATGAATTTAATGAATATAAATGTTTTCAGGCACATTTAGAACAATATTTTTTGATTACATATTAATTTGCAAGCAGCACAGTCATTCATTTATTCATTTTCCTTCGGCTTAGTCTCTGATTTATCAGAGGTCGCCACGGCGGAATGAACCACCAACTTTGGACTGTGGGGGAAACCGAAGCACCCAGAGGAAACCCACGGCAACACGGGGAGAACATGCAAACTCCACACAGAAATGTCAAGTGGGACAGCCGGGACTCAAACCAGCAACCTTCTTGCTGTGAGGCGACACTGCTAACTACTGAGCCACCATGCCACCCTAAGCATCATAGCGTGACCCAAAATTACTCATTATCATTTTAAATCTTTATACTCTCACTGTAAAAAAAAAAAACAAAGTTGACTCAACTTAAAATTTTAAGGCAACAAATTTTTGAGTTTACTCAACTTTCAACCCAATTACTGCACTTGACTCGATGTAAGTTAAGTAAATTCAAAAATGTCCTGAAGTTTGCTCCCTTAAAATGTTAAGTTATCAACTTTGTTTTTTACAGTGCTGCCACTATGCTTCAAAGCACTATGATTCACCTATTTTTCAGCATGAAAACGTGCAATTTTTGAATGATCACTTTTTGTGAAGTTTATTTATAAACTAATTTCGAGAGGATCACATGCTTATGATTGCTTGCGTTGGTCCTGCATTATTTAATTTATGATTCACCAATCAGACGATTCCTAAGCCACTATAAATACCCTAAGTTCCATATCACAGCCTTCTTCGTTTTGAAGAATCCCCCCTTCCACCCCTTCTCCTCCTCCTTTCCTAGATGGGTGGCACGGTGGCCCGGTGGTTAGCACTGTTGCCTCACAGCAAGAACGTCACTGGATCTAGTCCTTACCAAGCTAGCTGACGTTTCTGTGCGGAGTTTACACGTTCTCCCCGTGCTCACATGGGTTTCCCTCCGGTTGCCTCCCACCGTCGAAAACCATGCAACTTAAGTTAATTGATTAATCCAAATCAGCACCATAAACATGCTCCTAGTAAGGAGTCATCTCTTAAGAGCAATCACTATCTGTTCATTAGCTACTACAGCAGGGGAGTTCTCGAGATCTACCTGAGCTCAAACTCCCCTCTCACCTTGCAAACGGGAGGGAGCCCTGGGCTCGAGGATCTTATGAGCTCAGGGCTATCTCCCAGGACAGCATGCCAAACACGCTTTATAATGAATCATCAGCTAAGTGTGACCTCTTTAAATATAATGTAATATGTAGAGGTCAAAATAAGGAATAAGTATGTTGTGTAATTTCTAGACTATATATATATTTAATTTTTAATTTTGTGTTAAACTACATTCTTATCATATAGTTATTTACATAAACTAAATTAAACGTGTTCCAAAATCAAATGTTTTCTACGCATTTTATGTCATTTCTGTTAACATCTACTTTATTAACAAAAGAAGCAGAAATATATTTACTTTTATGATTGTAGTTCACGGTAACCCTGATTGCAATCTACTTTTATGATTGTAGTTCACTGTAACCCCGATTGCAATCACAGCTGATCTCCTATCGTCAAACATATAGTAAGTAGACTTTGGATGTACCTGCGTGGCCTGATCATATCGGGCCTCGGTGATAATGCCTCGAACGTTGCTGCCGTGACCCCTCTCAGTCATAGCAAACATCCCCGTGAACTGTAACTCCTGCAATTAAACGCAGCCAAAAAGATGTTGCATTGGCACTAAATCAATATCTGCACTGTAAGAAATGCTGGGTTCCACACAATCGAATTGTGTTGGGACAACATAAAGGAATTAAGTTAACTTATTCGTTTTTTTACAAATTTAGGTGGATTGAACATAAAACAAGTAGGTTGTCCCTCCAATTAACTCAAGAATTCCATTGTTTCAGCTCACTTTAAATAAGTAGTTTAAACAAGCTACAAACATTAATGTTTGAGTGTGCAGCCATCTCTGCACTGAATAAACAACACATGTGCAAACTCAAAAAACTGTACCTGAAGAGAGCAGGACTTTGACTGGCAAACATGTGCAGTGAATAAAGTCTGGAGTGCACAGAATGTATCCATGACTTACTGAAACAGGGAGATAAAACTTGATCTTCTGCTCTGGACTGCCCAGATTATTGACAGCACCTCCGTACAGTCCACACACAACACCAAGCTGAGGGAGACACACAGCACTGCAGTAATGCTCCACCGTCATGTGGAATAAATGCAAATGTGTGGCATCATGCATGCTAACAATGCAAATGAGCCTGAGAAACAGCTCATAATATAAACAACTCAAGGAAATAATGTTATAAATGCTGCCGGTTTTAATAAAAAGCAAACTTAGCAAACCTTGACCCCTGTGTTCATGTCAGCAGCGCAGACGACTTCGGTGATGCTCATACTCTTGTTTATGAAGCCTTTTTGCTTCTCCTTTAGCTAAACAAAAGACATAAGTTGCTTTAGAATGTGTATTCAAAAATAAAAATACCACAGTACTGCAAACTTGTGTGTTTATGAACACCGTATTGTTGTTAAAACACAATTTTACAGTATGTAATGCTGATATGACATTATTTAGTTTACTTGCATGATGTATTATCCTTTAAAATGCTCAAGCTAGTTCAGTGCATTAACTTGATCTTAAGATTTTGATCTTAAAAATCTACAGTATTAGAACAGTAAATGCTGAGATGCAATTGAACATTTCTACAGTACTATATGTGCACTTAACATGTGCTTACCAAAGAAAACACTAGATTATATATGGTAACTACATAGTTTTGAGGGTAGTATAGGGGAAGTAGCTAGTTATTACTATGATAAGTACATAATATAAACATGAGAGACCATAAATGATGTTTATTGTTATAGTACATAGGTCTAAAACTGGATTCCTGGAGGGCCGCAGCTCTGCAGTTTTGCTCTAACCCTAATCAAACACACTTGATCCAACTAATAAAGGTATTCAAGACTACTAGAGACTATTAAGCAGGTGGGAGCTGGAGCTGGTTGGAGCTAAACTATGCAGAGCTGTGGCCCTCCAGGAATTGAGTTTGAGACCACTGTTATAGTAGTTCATGCTAACTTGCGTAATTAACCAATGGTAACAAATAAAACCCTATATGTATCATGTTAAAACCAAAATGAGTAACTAACAAAGTTAGGCCTTGACATACGATGCAAAATTAACTTTAGTGCTATGCTAATTAACAAAAGTACTACTGTTTTTACCATATGGCATCACACCGTCACCGTAGTAAAACTGTAGTAGTTTTTGAAAGTAATGGAGACATGTAGAAATATCTTGTGTAATGTATATAGTAGTATTATAGTAGTTCATGCTAACTTGCGTAATTAACCAATGGTAACAAATAAAACCGTATATGTGTCATGTTAAAACCAAAATGAGTAACTAACAAAGTTAAGCCTTGACATACGATGCTAAACTAACTTTAATGCTATGCTAATAAATAAAAGTACTACTGTTTTTACCATATGGCATCATAACTTTACCATAGTATATCTACTGTATAGTCGTTTTTGAATGTGTAATGGAGACATGTAGAAGACATTATCTGTCTTGTGTACCTGGTTTCTAATATGAAGAGTTTAGATGCAAAAACCTCTAAATGCCGTCTGAAATGTTCTTCTAAAATGAGCATTTTTATCAGGCTCCTGTGTGTATGTTCAGTAACATCACTATTAATGGCAAAGAATAGGTCCTTTTCCCGGTCTTTAAAGTGAAATATCTCAACATAAACAAAGGGGGATGAGAATAATGTTCATTTTCGATGGAAATTTCAGATGGCACTTAAAGGTTTTTGCATCTGAACTCTTCATATATTCTTTCATGACTGGCATTAACTAAATTAATAAATGCAACTGAACCTTTCTACAGTACTATATGTGCACTTAACATGTGCTTACCAAAGAAAACACTAGATTATATACGGTAACTACATAGGTTTAAGGGTAGTATGGATGAAGTAGCTAGTTATTACTATGATAATATAGGTACATAATATATACAGGAGAGACCATAAATAATGTAGAAATATTGTTTATTGTTTATGTAGTTCTTGTTAATTTGCCTAATTAGCCAATGGTAATGGCAAGAAATAAAACCTTATATGTGTCATGTTAAAACCAAAATGTAGAACATCTACAAGGGATGCTCCGATCGATCGGCCAGAGAAATATTGGAATGGTCTTGCATGTGTTTAGACCTTTTTGCATATATAAGAACTGAGAGTTCTGTGTTTTTGACAATATTGCCAGTTCACTAAAACCTGGCTGAAATACAATTAAAAACGTAAAAAAAAATGTTTTAATTGAATATTTCATAATATACCTTTTTGTAATATACTTACTGCAATAAACAAATATATATTTATAGATGTGCATTTTAACATCTTATGCATCAAATATGTACTTTTTCTTGATTGAGACATGTCGAATTCTTCTTCCATCATTTGCAATGTTTCCAAATTTCTTTGTTAGTTGTTTTTCTTACCATTTTTTGTATCTGTTTTATCTATTATTTTCTGTAAAGTTGCTTCTGACCATGACATGTCCACACTAAATGGTTATAAGAGACATGTTTGAGGGATTATATGCAACACTATATGCAACATTCTTCGTTTATTCTCTGAGTTCTCCACTTAATTATCATACTTAGGGGGAAAATGTGCTTCATGTATTATAAAGCTTGAAGCATCAGAATCGGTACTCAGTATTGGCCGATCACCATCACAAAGAATCGGTACTTGGTATCGGCTGCAAAAATCCTGATAGGAGCATCCCTAACATCCACCAGTAACTAGCAAAGTTTAGCCTTGACGTACGATGCTAAACTAACTTTAATGCTATGTTAATGAATAAAAGCACTACTGTTTTACCATATGGCACCATAACTTTACCATATTAAATCCATAGTAGTTTTTGAATGTGTAATGGAGACATGTAGAATACCTTATCTGTATTGTGTACCTGGTTTTTAAGATATTCTTTCATGACTGGCATAAACTAAATTAAATGCAACCGAACCTTTTTACAGTACTATATGTGCACTTAACATGTGCTTACCAAAGAAAACACTAGATTATATACGGTGACTAGTAGCAGGTTTAGAGGTAGTATGGGGGAAGTAGCTAGTTATTACTATGATAAATGCATAATATGTACATGAGAGATTATAAATGGTGTAGAAATATTGTTTATTGTTATAGTAGTTCATGCTAACTTGCGTAATTAACCATTAGTAACAAATAAAACTGTATATGTGTCATGTTAAAGCCAAAGTTAGTAACTAAGAAAGTTAAACCTTGGCGTACAATGCAAAATTAACTTTAGCTCTATGCTAATAAATAAGAGCACTACTGTTTTTACCATATGGCATCATAAATTTACCATAGTAAATCCATAGTAGCTTTTGAATGTGTAATGGAGACATGTAGAAGACATTATCTGTCCATAAATTATGTAAAAGTACTGTTTATTGTTATAGTAGTTCATGTTAACTTGCGTAATTAACCAATAGTAACAAATAAAACCTTATATGTATCATCTTAAAACCAAAATGTGGTAACTAGCAAAGTTTAGTCTTTAACTTTAGAGCTATGCTAATAAATAAAAGCACTTACGTTACGGTTTTACCATATGGCACCATAGCTTTACCATAGTAAATCTATAGTTGTTTTTGAATGTGTAATGAAGACATGTAGAAGAC